>OZ017738.1:283887498-283934998 GCA_963969285.1 Odontomyia ornata
TTCCTGATTTTTTTCAGATTTTTCGGATCACAGGTGTCCAATCGCGAGGGGGGGGACACAAATTTTTCGTGTATTTCCCCTCCCTGTGCGCCCCTCGAAGCAAATTTTGCCAAACTAAGACCTGCTTTGAAAAGCTATCATCAAGACCTTTCATTTGATACCCATATCCGCTACCTTCAATGAAATTTTTTTTTCGGAGGGTCACTCTCCTATATGGGGAGACCCCCCTTAAATACCTTATAAAATTTTTTTGTAGTTGAACTTTGAAGAGATCACCACTTCACACCTACACACAAAATTTGATGTTTCTAGCTTATGCAGTTTCCGAGAAAAACTGCTGTGACACACGGACGGACAGACGGACAGACTGGTCGCGAAACTAGTAGGGTTTTGTAAAATTATTTTACAAAACCCTAAAAAAGTGACAATTAGTGAAGAAATGATCAAATAACATCTTTGAAGAAATTATTGAAATAATTTTAATAGTTAGTGGAAGACGTTATTAAATTTCTTTAATTAATATATATAATTAAAATTAAATTTAAAGTACGTACACAAAATGATACTACAGTATTAATTGTTGTTCCACAAACATATTTTCTATATGTTATCCAATTATATTTCAGGTGGATATCATAAGATATTCTTATATTATCAACCCCCTTGCTGAAATAGGTGTCCTTAGATCTTTTGTTCTCTTAGGATTAGTTAATTTTTGGTTTTTTTGCTTATTTGGAAGTTAGAAGGTGTTTTAGTGAATACATCAATGCACATATATATAGCTTTATTTGTTTTCAAGTGCTATTTCTATTTTTTTTATATTATTTATTGTAATGACTACGTACAAGAAAAAATAAAGATCTATATCATTACCGTCTGTTCCAACATTAGACTATAAAGTCATGTAAGCAAATAATATTTTTTTATATAATCCTGGCGTCACGGTCCGTGGCATAAAAGGGTATACTAGTCTCAAGGACATATTGCATTTTTAATTTCAATCCATTTGCTATGTTGCTTCTAGATTTTTTTTTCAACTAAGTTTTTTAAAATTTTATTTCTAGTGACAACTAGGTTCTGTTTTCACTGAAAATTCCAATGACCCCACTGAGGTAAATAGGTTTAGTCGTTGTCACGGATTCGGCACAGGTGAAGCTTCATCTGAGAAGCATGAATATTTTACTTCTTACTAGATGTTTTTGAATAGGAACATTTCTACACAGGTATTAACTTCATAACAAATGTCGATAGCTATCCTTTGAAAGGAAACACCTCCATTATAAGTTTTTATTCGTCCCTGCAACTTCATTTTCGGTCTTTTCACAGCTGCTCATTTGAAACACTTTGGACACTAGTCTTCAACATCCTTGCAAACGTGTAACCAATACAATCTGTCACGTATTCTCTCAAGCGTCTTGTTAACGCCTAAGTGGTCCCTGATGGATTGATCATGCATCTCCTGAAGAACTTTCCAATTTTACTCCTTGGTAGAACAATTTACATGCGATGTTTGGACCCATCAGTTGATTCCCATTTGCGTTTCAAAACTCCATCTAGATACAAGGAGTCCCATTAACCCCAATAGCTTCTTACAGTAGCCCTGTTCAGATATACTTTGCAAACAGAAGACATACCTCAAATGGATTTTCCTCAATAAAAAGGGAAAAATTTACTAATAAAAGAAACCTGCAGGATATGTTAGAAATGTCTGAACAGGTTCGCTGCTGGTTGAAAACTGAAGTTCCAAACCAGAAGCCGAATACGTTTTTTGGTTAATTTGGCTTAAAAACTTGTTGAATGAGCCAGCTTACATTTCATCTGGAAAACTGAATATTCGCAAAACAAATTCCATACCAATATTTGTAATTTTAGATTTCGAAATGAAATTCCTCTGATGCAGTCCTTATGCTCCGTGTTCAGCATGAAAGACCAGTGCGGTTAAAAAAGTTAATAGCACTATCAACCATATAAAGAACACACAGAATGGCCATCTACGATTTTTCTATTGCAGCACATAGAGAAATACATATGGTCTACTGTATCCGCAGCTTCTTTTATTGAGTTATAAAACTAAATTATTTGTGGCCTTCCACTTGCAGGGTTAACCGGAGAATCATGTCGAATATAGAGCTTTTTATTTTCCTTTGGTTTATTCGAAGCTAGAGCCCGGGGTCATTCAAAGCAAAAAGCAGATGTCCCTATTCGACGCGTAGTAGAATTTATGAATTTATTTAGAATCTCGCTTATTGGTACCTATTGTTCCTACAAGCTCTAAAGCTAGAGGTACTAATGTGAACCAATTGCCCATAGTAATATTTTTATTACTACCATAACTGGTCCAGTCAGACTTGTGACATAATTAACAGCTAGTAGTCGTTTCGAGACTGGTCATGAGGCGAATAATCGGAGCGAAGCTAGAAGGTGTCAACGATTGTAAGACTGCGGAAGCTGCAATGGGCTAACCACGTGAGTCGTATAGTGTAATGATTCCCATGCATGAACATCTGAAATAACAAAACATCAATTAACACGAAACAATAGTCATTTCCAATATTTACTTACTTGTATAACATTGTTCTATATTCATTCAATAAGCGGAACATATGCTTGAACTGAAATACACTACCTACCTCATTATTCAATATTCGATTCTTCACTTTTACTTTCTTCTGCATAGAGAAATAAATATAAACATTGCCATGTGCCTTTTTGCACTTGAGAATATAATTTACGACCTAGAGAAAAGGTTACGTAATGAACTTGTATGTTCATTTATTTAATCGATGTATTGTATTACAGAGAAAAGAAAACAAATGTGTGAAGTGATTTGTGGGTCATGAGACCATACATTTAGAGTATTGAATAATGTATGGGAAATAATTTATGACATACATTTTAAGTAGATTTAAGAATTGTATAAAATGGAAAGTAAAGGTTGATTCGGGATCAGAAGGTTCTGACCCGTACGCAAATAAAGATTCGGCCATTGAATTTCTTTGGCTGGCGTTATTTGAATACAAGAAGGATTTTTCTGTATCAAAAATACTTTGGCTGGAATATTCGGCCGAACTTAGGATTCAACTGCTGCATAGAAGTTTTACTTCGGTGCACGGCACTATTTGGCCAGATTCTATCAGGCTAGACGACGATCAGGTACATTTTGTTAATCAAGATTGAATATTAAAAGGACTAACATAATATGGCGATCCAGCAAACATCAGGCCAAGATGGAAGCGATGTTTGATTCATCTGAGTTGGAAGCATTGAACAAAAGGTTCAATGAATTATTGGCGCAAGCAGAAGAGGACATACGAAGGAAGCGTGAGGAATATCAGCCGGAATCCACAGGTACAATCGAAATACCTGCGTACACTCCAGCTCCAAGCAACGAGTTAGGACCGAAGAAATTAACGGTGGAGGAATATCTACGGCGACAGAAGCGACCAGCGCCAGTAATCAACACAATACAGCAACGTAAGAAGAAGAAGCATCGCGCAGGAAGCAAGGCGAAGCTAAGGGGTGAAAGAAAAGAGCTGCATCGGCTGATTACGATTTCAGAAGGAGAGGTTCAGAAAGGTTTATTCAAAAAATTGAATTCATTAAGCAGAAAGAAAAAAACAGTAAAATGGGGATCAACTGTTCAACGACAACTGTTATCGATTCATTTATAGTAGAATACAAACAAAGTATTTTAACGTCAATTATTTTTATTGTAATTTTGGCAGTATTGTATGCATACCGTGTAAAAAATAGGAATTATGTTAGAAGTAGGATAAATCGAAACATAAATGTTTAATACCTAAACACAATCCTCTTTTCAATGTTTTTTTTGTTATCTTAAATGCAGCGGTTAGAACAAATAATTAAAGATTTAGAGCAACTTTTGGCAAACGTTAAGAAATGTTAAAAATCGTCCCTACACAGAGGAGACAATAAATTTAAAATTATCAGTAATTGAAGATTTAAAAAAAGAGGAAAGACAGTTATTTAGCGTTGAAAAAGAAGAAAAATCGTTGGAGTTAAAAGAAAATTTTGTGAAGTTAGTATCTTTGTTGTCAGAAAGTCTTGATTGTATGAAAAAACAGAATCGAGCGAAAATGACAGGATTTAATTTAGAAGTTTGTTTGAAAACAATTCCTGTTTTTGAAGGATGTTTTAAATCTCTACAGCAATTTCTCAAGCTAGTAGAAATATTTAACAAAACATCTACAGAAGGAGGAAGTTCAGGAATTTCCAAGACATTTTAGGAGTTATCAGCAAAGTTACACACTAAGTACAAAAGCCCAAACACCATCCCTCATATACACATCACTTTAAGTGGATTTACCCTGCGTAAATTAGTGTATCCACTTATAAGGATAAAATAACAGAACTAGTAGATGAGTTAAATAGCCTGCAAATATCTAACCTTGGTGTAAGTGCCACTCAGGATCAAAGAAACATGATTGTAAAGATGAATGACTCATATGCCCTAACAGTGTTTTTTTTTTTTTTTTTTTTTTTTTTTGTGGTAGGGAGGTGAAGGCATTTATGCCCGCCGAGTCTGGCAGTGTGGGACTCCCATGGAGGATACCTTTGGACTACCCACTAAACACCTCCCCTCTCAATCTGAAAACCTAGCCTGGAACCGTTTGACACATTACTTCGGGCCAGGTCTCGTTTTGCTACGCCGTGGGGCGCCTTCAAGCTGGGGAGTCCCTTTTCTAGCGGGAGGGGAGAGGGGAAGAGGAATTGCCAGAAGAGCGATCCCCCAGCCCCAGTGCCTCCGGCTGCTGTGAGTCCCTTTTATATTTCAGGACTGCCCGAGCATAATGTGCCACCTGGTTCCATTTGTCAACCGATTCGAGCATCACCGCAACCACACTATCCGGGGTGAGCTCTCCCGTCTCCCTGTAGAGTTCCCTTCGCAGCCTGGCCCATTTGGTACACGCAAAAAATGTGTGACAGGCATTGTCCTCCTCTCCTGGGCAAAACCGACAATCCGGAGACCGTGTCATGCCGATCTTGTGCAGGTAAAACTGAAAACACCCGTGCCCGCTCAAAAGCTGGGTCAGATAGAAGTCAGTCTCACCATGCCTTCGATTTAGCCACGGTCTCACATCCGGGATGAGGCGCGCAGTCCACCTTCCCTTCGTGCAATTCCTCCAAGACTGCTGCCAATCGTTGAGCGAGCGTTGTCTCTCCTCGCGAACAACCATCTCCCTCGCATCCTCTTTTCGGCGCAGGTAAATAGCGCGGCGCTCTCTAGCAAGGAGGGCGACAGGTATCACGCCTGCAATCACTCTCACCGCCGAGTCGGAGACTGTTGGATACGAAGATGCAATTCTCAGTGCTCCTCTTCTCTGTACCTGTGCCAATCGTTTTCGGTATACCTCCTTGCTGAGAGCGTCGCCCCATACCTCTGCTCCGTACAGTAGCACTGACCCTACAAGAGGCGTCTTCTTGATGGGCTGGGTCCCCCTACGTTGGCCATAAGTCGACTCAGGGCCGATATTCCCGAAGCAGCCTTCTCAGCCGTTGCCCTGATTTGCTCAGAGAAACTCATCTTCGAGTCGATCAGTAGCCCGAGGTACTTCACCGCTGGCTTCGATTCGATCTGTATGTCTCCAATACTGATCATCCTTACTCTAGGGATTCTCTTTTTTGTCAAGATGACCACTTCGGTTTTCTCCAGTGCTCAACTGAGCCCGCGAGCAGTCATCCAGTCCTTCACTCGGCGCATTAGCATACCTAGCCTAAGTTGTGCTTGTTCAACGGTGCGTCCGGCGACCAGAGCCGCAACATCATCCGCATAGCCGACCAAGCGCGACTCAGTGTTTAAGAATGGACTTAATGACCAATTAAGAAGCACAATCTTTGTGGCTAGACCAAAGAGTTTTTCTGATGCTGCAGATTTAGCTCTTGAGGTAGAGAAGACTGAGTCGAGTCAAGTGAATATTGTATTTTACTATAAGAACAATAGGAATAATCACAACCAGGGTAATAAGAGAGATAGTAGGAATTATAGATATACAAATAGAAATAATGATAATAGGAATGGTAATAGAGATAATTATAGGGGGCGTAACTATAATAGTAACAATGGCAGTGGTAACAACAATAATGATAGTGACAATAGCACTAGTAACGGTAGTGGTAATAATGGATATAATAGGAACAATTATAGAAGAAGAGGTAACAACAGGAATAGTTCTAACCAAAATAATACAAACAATAGAGGTAGTAATAACAATACTAGAGGTAATAGACGCAGCGATGATAGGAATAGAAATAATATAAATGTTGTACAGGAACAGGCAAATTTGCTGGACTCCGGAACGGAGTAAAGATTCCTTCCGAACAGAAGATATATAAAATTTCGGGATAATTGTGCAAACTACATTAGTGTATTTTGCAAAAATGCCTCACAGTATTTGAGATTTTTGATAGACACAGGAGCAGATGTTTCCTGGTGTAAATGCGAGAAAATTAAAAAAATGAGCTATTTTGGTCGGATGATAAATGCAAGTTAACAGGGATTACAAGTGAAACAATTACGTCTTACGGATCAATAGATCTTGAAATGAATCTGAATGATGAAGACACGTTCAAGGAAAATTTTATATCGTGGGTTAAAAAATTTCCTATCAATACTGATGGAATTATAGGTAGAGATTTATTGGAAAAATTTTTGTGCAATATAGATTACGAGACCTACACAATATCTTTTCTAATAAATAATAAAGAAGTGATACTACCAATGCAATACAAGCAAAGCAAGATTGCACAGATTACGTTACCTGCCAGAACCGAAACTATTTTTCCGATTAACTTGGAAACCAAGGAGACATGGTAATTCTGAATAAGGAGATATTGGAAGGTATATTTGTAGGAAGTATCATTATACCATCCAAAAGGATCAAACATATAAAAATTTTGAACACGAGAGATTCTTAAGTTGCAATTGATGGTATTGAGGATCTTGTAGATACTGTACCTTTACGCAACTATGATGTGAGAGCACTCAATAAATGCAGAAATACTCAAACTACACGACTCAATACACTTCTGAATTCTATCAATATATCTTCATATGATCCCAAACCTAGAGACAGTCTTCTGAAAATCATAGAAGAATATCAGGATGTTTTTCACTTGAATGATGAGAAACTGAGTATTAACAATTTTTACACTCAAAGTTTAAATGTAACCGATAATATACCTGTTTACACCAAAAATTATCGACTTCCTAATTCTCAGTGCGATGAGATCAAAAAACAAGTCCAGGATCTCTTAAAAAATTATTGAGCCATCCGTAAGCCCTTATAACTCACCGTTACTTTTGGTACCAAAGAAGAGTGATGGTACTGAAAAGAAATGGCGGTTAGTTGTGGATTTCCTGAGACTTAATACTAAAATAGTCAACGATAAATTTCCTTTATCTAGACTAGATGATGTCTTAGATAAACTGGGCAGAGCCAAATATTTTTCGACTCTGGACATGACTAGTTCATTCCATCAAATAGAACTAGAGAAAGAGTCAAGACCACTTATAGCATTTTCTGATAATAATGGTCACTATCAGTTTAAGAGATTACCTTTTGGTTTAAAAATCTCTGCAAACAGTTTCCAAAGGATGCTCACAATCGCACTTTGTGGACTTGATTTCGAAGCTTTTCTTTATTTCGATGATATAATTGTTTTCGGATGTAGTATTAATCACCACAACGAGGATCTGAGAAAAGTTTTCAAAAGATTAAAGAAATTCAATCTTAAACTTAATCCTGATAAATGTCAGTTTTTAAAAACAGAAGTCGTCTACTTAGGTCATCTCATTACCAAAGATGGTGTAAAAACTGATCCTTCCAAGTGCCAAGTAATCAAAGATTATCCAATCCCGAAAAATGCGGATGAAGTTTGTAGATTTGTAGCATTTTGCAATTATTATAGGCGTTTCATTCCAAACTTTGCGAGCATCGCAAAATCACTCAATTTGCTTCTTAAGAAGAAAGTAGATTTTATACGGGATGAAACATGTCAGAATGCATTTAAGTCATTAGAATCGAAATTGATGAAACCACCAATATTACAATATCCGGACTTCGATAAACCATTTATCTTGACGACGGATGCATCTAATTATGCTTTAGGAGCAGCCTTGTCTCAAGGAGAAATCTGTTCTGACCTACCCATTTCCTATGCAAGTAAGTCATTGAATAGATGTGAACTCAATAAGCCTATAATCGAGAAGGAGTTACTTACAATATACTGGGGTATAAACTTTTTCAAACTAGTGGACCACCGTCCACTAGTTTCACTTTTTACTCACAAAAACCCATCCTCAAGGCTCACACGAATCAGATTAGATTTATCCGACTATGATTTCGAGATTATTTATAAGAAAGGCAAAATCAATACAAATGCTGATGCTTTATCTCACATTGAATTAAATACCGATATTTTACGAAGCATGATTCCTCCAGAAATAGACGAATCAGAAAAGAAAACTTTAGCTATAACAAGGGGTAAGAATAAAAAGCTACAAGTGCACAAGAAAGCAAAGTAACCGATGCCAATATCCAATCGAAGCCTGATCAACTTCACATATGGAATTGCACATCGTTAAATGACGTCAAAAATGTTACAAAACTTAGATTTAATATACCGCGGATGAATGAATTAAGAAATCCTACACTAGAAATCGTACGTACGTCTGATGAAATAATAGTATATGTTGATAACGATAAATTTTCCAGAGAATCAGTTCCTGATGAAAAGAAGTTATCATCCTTTATCTATACATCAAAGAGCAATAATCCTAAAAGAAATCTAGATTTCATTATGGAGAAACTCATAGATGTTTTGCGCAAAATAAAGGTAAACGAGCTCGCGTTATCAAGCAGTGATAACTTATTTGATAGTGTACACATGAGGATTTCAAGAAGATATATAACAAGTTGCAAATAGATAATAATAAAACGCGTTTGAAGACTAATATCTTAATATACACCCCAGCTAAGAAAATTTTGAATAAAGATACCCAACACAAATTGATAAAAGAATACCACAGCTCACCACATGGAAGTCATGTAGGAGTTAGAAAGACTTTACTAAAATTAAAACAAAAATACTGTTGGAAAAATATTTGCGTTATGGTCAAAAAGTTTGTCAATAATTGTGAGATTTGTGCTACTAGCAAATTATACAGGCACACTAAAGAAAAATTTGTGCATGCAAGTACACCATCAACAACTTTCGAGACAGTTCAAATTGACGCAGTTGGTCCATTGAGACTATCTAATCACTTTCGTTATATTCTCACAATGCAATGTGAATTATCGAAATTTTTTGTTGCCATCCCAATTGAATCAAAGGATGCGAGAACTATAGCGACAACCTTAGTGAAAGATTTTATTCTGAAATATGGGCAATTTAAAATTTTAAAATCAGATAGAGGTACTGAATTTTTAAATGAGCTAATGAAGGAGGTTTGTAATTTGTTACAAATCGAACAGATATTTTCAACACCATATCATCACGAAACTCTAGGCGTAGTTGAAAGGAACCACACGGTTCTCAATGAATTCTTACTCTCTTTCACTGAAGATTCAGAATGGGATACTTGGCTTCCGTATTATACTTTCGCTTATAATACATCACCTAATGTAGATACTGGTTATACACGATATGAATTAGTTTTCGGAAAATTAGCTTACCTACCAAATGATGAAAAAATGTCTGCGAAAACATACAATCTTGACAACTTTGCCAATGGGTTAAAACTAAGAATAAGGACAACTGTAAATAAAACAAAAGAAATAATAGAGAAAGTTAAGAAGAAAAGATTAGAAAAGCAAATAGATATTAATCCATTAGAAATTGAAATAAGTGATAAGGTATTAATTAAGAATAATAATCGTAAGAAAAATCAAAAACCATATATGGGTCCTTTGGTAGTAAGAGATAAAAAAGGTGTAAACTCCATAGTTGATGTCAATGGAGTATTAAAAGAATTACATAATAATCAATTAAGATTGTACAAATGTTTGTAATTTCAGTGTTTCGCTTATACGAGTATACGCTCAACAACAAAAACGCGGGGGGTGTAATGATTCCCATGCATGAGCATCTGAAATAACAAAACATCAATTAACACGAAACAATAGTCATTTCCAATATTTACCTACTTGCATAACATTGTTCTATAATCATTCAATAAGCAGAATATATGCTTGAACTGAAATACACTACCTACCTCATTATTCAATATTCGATTCTTCACTTTTACTTTCTTCTGCATAGAGAAATAAACGTAAACATTGCCATGTGCATTTTTGCACTTGAGAATATAATTTATGACCTAGAGAAAAGGTTACATAATGAACTTGTATGTTCATTTATTTAATCGATGTATTGTATTACAGAGAAAAGAAAACAAATGTGTGAAGTGATTTGTGGGTCATGAGACCACACATTTAGAATATTGAATAATGTATGGGAAATAATTTATGACATACATTTTAAGTAGATTTAAGAACTGTATAAAATGGAAAGTAGAGTTTGATTCGGGATCAGAAGGTTCTGACCCGTACGCAAATAAAGATTCGGCCATTGAATTTCTTTGGCTGGCGTTATTTGAATACAAGGAGGATTTTTCTGTATTAAAAATACTTTGGCTGGAATATTCGGCCGAACTTAGGATTCAACTGCTGCATAGAAATTTTACTTCGGTGCACGTCACTATTTGGCCAGATTCTATCAGGCTAGACGACGATCAGGTACATTTTGTTAATAAATATTGAATATTAGGACTAACATAATAATAGACAAATCACGGACACCCAAAAATGTATTCGTTGGGAGAACTGAAAGGCGGAAACCAGTGGGGAAATCGAGGGAACGCTAGTCTGACATGAAATGAAGACATTTCATCGCTGCTCGGATTTCGAAATTGTAGGATGCGATCAATGGACTGAGAAAGTTGGAGGCTTTTTGTTGCAGGAAGCGAAGTCCCAAAGAGGCTGTAGTGCAACGAAGAAGAAGAAATGGTTCGTTTCTTGGCGTATTTTTTTTAGTTTTGTGCAAGTAAAGTGCAGCATTAAAAAAATATTTGGATTTCACATCAGCGTAAATAACAATTTAGATGTCATATTTGTTTGGGTTATTAGGTATGTGCATCCTAAATGAACAACGGCCTCTATTTCCAACCCGGCATATACTATTCCTTGCAATCAGTTTACAAACGTTCCCCACATCCCCAGATTTGCTTCAAATTTGTCATCAGTTCTTCTTGTTGAACGTGTACGTTTATCATCAAATCTTGGGATATTAACCAAAAACTCTAACCTATCCGCGGACATGCTGGCTTTGAAGCGAGATGCTCTGTATGTTATATCGAATAAAAATCTTGATGGTAGATGATTACTTTTGTGCAACAGACATAAATATCTGGCCAACTAAGGCATATCACTCATATCAGATATTGTAATTGTTTGTTGAGCGTAATTTGGTTTTTGTGATTCAATTTCAACATTGGTAAATTTTAATTTTCCTTCAAGCATATTGTTAATAAATGAAGAGAAAATATTGCGTCACGCCATGTGGCCCACTGTCGGAATGTACATTTGTGGAACTAGTACGAGTTCTCAGCTCTCTAGGCTTCTTTGTCCACTTGTGTCCATTTTCGCCTCGAATATTTTTTCCTTTGAATGATAACCCTGTGGTCAAATTGTGGTTTATCTTGATTGGTTCTAATAGCTGCAACGAGCATACAATCTTCAGAGCTTGAAGAACTAGACTTTATATATGGCGTTGCTTCTGTAAACGATAAACAGAAACTTTTGAGTTTGAATTTTCTCCGGGAACCAGGCTAATTAATTCTTTACTTTCACATTCTGTTACCTCATGCTCGTTCACTTCTATGTTGTCTTCCGACACAATTCCTAATTGCTGCGTGGTCTACACATCACCGTCATAAACATCCGCTTCCAATAGCTGAATAATTTGATATCCTTGAAATATTCAAGACAATGTCGCATAGTGAATATGTAAAACAAAATAATAGGAAGCATAAAATAAGCCGTAAACAATACAAACTCTTTATTCATAGAATTAAAAAAATAATTGCACTCACCTTTCTTCAAAAGTCGCCCTTGATGCCATTCAAAATTCAAATCACTATCGTTCACAATGACTGCTCGTGACACGCAAAAAGTGCAAAGTATAACAAGAAATGCTCGCTCATGCAAAAAGCATTTTCTATGACGTCACTTGTATAGAATTGGAATATATCAAAAATTATAAAAGCTCTGAAGATCACAGTTTTGTTTTGATGTATTGGGCAAGTATCTCTGAGTTTGTTCACCGGCAAAATCGGCCGAGCGAATCAAAAATGGCGGTCATTTTATGCGAAAATCTGTTATGCCTGCTCTAACCAAACTATAATCACCATTCCGACAAAATTCGGAATAAAAGTTCATTCGACTGTATAATGAAGTTTACAATAAAAAATCTAAAGTTTAACGTTCTGAAAAAAATGACGGCCCTTCAAACGTCAATAAATGTGAAATATTTGTTGTCGTTATGATCAAACCGTTGAATTGATTTTGCTGCCTGCGTTTAGACCTAACCCGAATTTCGTCCGTGGTGTAGGCTTGCTCTATCTTTTGTGGGTTTAATTCATGGCCTGTCACTCTCCGACACAGTTTCTATCTCTGAGGCTAATCACCTAGACTCGCTTCAACCACCTGGCGTAGCTATGGTCATAAATTCTAACCTTGAGAGTAGATATTTACTTCCGAGACTCAGGGATCACAAATTATTTGATTGCGATCGCCTTTATCTAGCATACGATCATAATGCGCTGGACTCCACTTGTATTGATGGCAAAATAAAAAGCTACCTTAAAGTGTTGATTCATCAGAAAGCTCTCCCTAACGAGTTTGAAGCCTTACGCCTTGGATTTATTCGATATCATGAACAGTTTGGATTGTTTTCTGAACATGTAAACAAGAATCTAGGAACGTACGACTCACATATACCTAGCCTAGCCATAAATGTTTTCCCTCATAAAATTAGGTGTAATTTTAATTAATTCCTCTTGAAACTAACACTCTCCCAACTGCGACTCCCTCCTTAAATCTTACCATTGTTAGGTTTCATGCGATATGCCTTTGTTTAAATTTATTATTTATTCACCATTGTATTTAATTTGTTCAAATGAAAGTATGAACCTAGTCAGCGAAACGGAAATAAGGAAATGCTGAATCGGCGAAATATGTATCGTACGGGAGTTCTCCTGCTTGGGATGAACCACCTACATGTTGTATATTATCGAAGAATGTCGTGCAATATTTGACGCTCTAGAAGAAACCATTGCCCACCTCAAATTTCAATTGAAACAGAAGTACGAACTAATTCTTTCATTGCAGCAGAAATTAGGCAACGGAATAACTGAAAAAGAAGAAATAAATTCCAAATCAAAACATGTCGCTACAAATGTAACATGTGCTGAATGGGAAACATGTCGACATCTATAAGTTCTAACACATCATCGTTATACATAGTAGGATGCTAATTGAAATGTAAACTTTGTTTAATAGTGCAATTTGTTGAAAATTTCTAAACTTACGCTTTCACTGATGGTCGCTTTGCATTACCTAACTACTTGTGGCTTTAACTAATTTCAAGTTTATTGGGTAATCAAAGAAAGATAATAAACATGTAATTAGATATTAAGGAAACAGTTCAGAAAATAATAACAGTACTATTGAAAAATACCGCAAATACTATCTTGCTTCAGAAAGCCATTGAAACTGAAGAAGGGAGCAACTTACTCCCAAAATATATATTTGTCGAAATACAATATATCATAAGTAAAGGAAAATATAGTGTTTTTATTGGAAAATTTGGCGAACATCTATATACAGGGACAGAACTTATGACTAGAATAAGTAAAACCCAAACATGTCAATGTTCCCAAAAGCAAGGTTGGAGTATAAACGTATAATTTCTACCAAAAATCCATCATTAAAAGGCATTAGACTTTATTACCATAATTGAAATTATATGAGAGGTAAAGTCAATAAAGTAGGAAATTCTCAACATAGCTGGACCACTCATGGAGGCGATCGGGACTATTCTTTCACAGATCAAAACCGAGGCGGCGGAATGTTCATTGCGATCAAAAATTCTATAGCCTCTTAGAATATCCATGCTGTCTGCTATAAAACATTTGAAAATAAAGTGGTTCGAATAAGCTTAGGCAAATATTTTTTGTGTGGTCCGTTTGGTGTAGGGTTAGGGCGCTTAACGCTTGCGAGCAGTTTTTAGGTTCAAAGTTCGTTGGTACCAACGAGTTTATGTTTGTGGTGCTTCTGTCAGACTATCAGCCTACCCAGCTGTGATGGGTATTGATTGAAAAATCAGTTAATAATCACCTGGTTGAACGTGATATTGACCATATAATCGCGAGTACCGTTACGGTCATGAAATGAAATTCCTTAACAATTCACAACGACAAGGGTCGATTGGACTAGTGTGCGATGATTATTCTTATAAGTATTTTTTGTAAAAAGTTGTAATTTATGTTTCACCCAAGTCGAACAAAGCAACCTACAGGGATAATATATGTATGTGAGATGATATCTTCAAGACTCTATAGATCTGAACCTCCTCAATACATTCTATGGCAATGATTTTCAGCAGGTAGCCTCGACTTTGAACCATAATTGTAATTGGTTTTGTTTACAATACTCATTTTCGGAATAATAGCGCCTAAAATAAAATAAAAGAAAAAAAGAATTATTCCTTAAAGCACTATTTGTTTTTTATTTTTCCAAATATCGATATTTCGGAGATAAATGATCTCCTTCCTCAGTGGCGATATTCTGAAGCTAATTGCTGTTTACATGGCCTTTTATAGCAATAGTTTTTTCCCTAGAGTAATTAAACGGTAATTAACAACAGAAGAATCTTATAAAAAGGGGTTTTAACAAAATAACGATTTTTGTATGGAAAGGAGATATTTCAAGTGATGACTCACACCAACTTCATTAAGTAACTATACCCGTTGCCAACATCGGTGTTCATTCTTTTGTTTTTCGGAACTCGAGATATCCACAAACTTTCGTATCCATCCAGTTTTCTCCAATCAGCTACTTCCTGCACAATCTCGAGATTTTCCCATTCGATTTTATGCTTTTCTTCGACAATGTGCCTCGCTACCGCCGATCTTGCTGTTTCTGTTGCACCTCGTTTGATTATTTGTTCCGCTTCTTTGATGTGCTCTTGCCACCGGGTTTTCGCTAGTCGTTTCGTTTGCCCAATATAAACCATGCCACACTCCGGGCAAGTGATCTTGTAGATACCGCCTTTTTCTTCCTTGTTTTTCGGGTCCTTCGCTGATCCTAAGGCTGTTTCTAGGCTGTATTTTCTGCTGGTAAAAGCTGCGTTGTTTCCCGTCATTTTTATTATCCTTTGAAGCTTTTTCGAAATTGTTGTGTGGGTGAGTGAGATCCTGCTTACCTGTTGTTCTTGCTCCTGTTTGAATAATGTTGTCAGCTGATTTTTGCGTTGTTCGTGCTCCTTTTTCTTTATCCGTTGTCCGATTACTTTTGTGCTGTACCCATTCTTCATCGCTGTTTCCATTATGTAGTGTTTTTCCAACTGTAGTCGCTCGTTTGTCATTGGTACCGTGATCATCCGGTGAATCATCATATTGTACGCTGCCATTTTGTGCCCATATGTGTGGTTTGACGTGCTCGGGATCGTTCTTTGTGTGGTTGTTTCTTTCCTATATATGTCAAATTCAAGTTTGCCAGAGCCTTTTATTATGCTGATATCCAGGAAAGGTATCCGATCGTTCTTCTCTTTCTCCATTGTAAACGCTATTCGTGGGTGTATATTGTTCAGCTCATCCAAAAGTTTTTCCGCTTCCTTACTTTTGATCACCGTGAAGATGTCATCTACATATCTGATCCAGATAGGTGGCATTATTTCTTTGTGTTCGAGCTCCGTCTCGAGCCAGTCCATAAAGATGTCACTTAAGATAGGTGAGAGAGGGTTTCCCATTGCTGCTCCTACTGTTGCTTTGTAGAAGTTTCCTCTGAACATGAAGTAGTTCTCACTCATACATAAGGTGGCTAATTTAGTGTAACATTTTACACGTTTCCTCCACTCTGGGGACTTATCATGTTTGAGCACCCAGTCTTCGAACAGTGCCAAGGCTTGTTTTACTGGTAGGTTCGGGAACAAAGATTTGACGTCGTATGAGACCAGTATATCATCCTCCGCTATTTGCACTGTTTGGAGAATCTCGATCAACTCATCCCTGTTTTTGACGGAGCGCTTGCTTGGTTTGTATGGGAGTTTACTGCATTCTTGTAGCAGCCACTTCGCTATTTTGGTTGTAGGAGCATTCGTCGCCGTAATTATCTCCCTCATTTCTTCACCATTTTTATGTACCTTTGGTGCACATTTAACCCTTGGCAGACATGGGTTTGATACTCGAAGTCTTTTGATATCACCAATCACTGCTTTGCACTCTTTTAGAGTTTTTTCCACTCTATTTATTGATTCTGGAAGCGGATCAGTGCGTAGCTGGTGGTAGTTTCCATTATTTAGTTTGTCCATAACAAGTTGTTCGTAGTGGCTTCGGTCCATTATGACAATCGAATTCCCCTTATCCGCTCTCAGGTAGTACACTGGTTTTGCTTTCAATTCTTTGAGCACTTTCCATTCTGCGTTGTTTTTCGCATTCTTCGCCTGGGATATTTTGATCGCTTCCGCCGTTCGTTGCCTTACTTTTTGTTTTGTTTCGTTGTTCATGAATCTAATTGCCGCTTCAACATCTAAAACAATATCCTCCACCGGAAGGGTACCGTTATTGACCGCATATTTCAGACCTTTGTTGAGGAGATTAAATTGCTCCTGTGTGAAGGTTTCAGTTGATTTGTTGATGACAAAGTTTCCTATCGGTTCTGATGTGGTCGGTTGTTCCTGCTCTACATTTGTTTTTCCCCTCAGCAAATTCAATTTGTTGTCCAAAATTTTTCGCTTCCTGTCCTTTTCGCATTGTTTTGCACGTTGTGCTGAGGGGAAAAACAAATGTAGAGCAGGAACAACCGACCACATCAGAACCGATAGGAAACTTTGTCATCAACAAATCAACTGAAACCTTCACACAGGAGCAATTTAATCTCCTCAACAAAGGTCTGAAATATGCGGTCAATAACGGTACCCTTCCGGTGGAGGATATTGTTTTAGATGTTGAAGCGGCAATTAGATTCATGAACAACGAAACAAAACAAAAAGTAAGGCAACGAACGGCGGAAGCGATCAAAATATCCCAGGCGAAGAATGCGAAAAACAACGCAGAATGGAAAGTGCTCAAAGAATTGAAAGCAAAACCAGTGTACTACCTGAGAGCGGATAAGGGGAATTCGATTGTCATAATGGACCGAAGCCACTACGAACAACTTGTTATGGACAAACTAAATAATGGAAACTACCACCAGCTACGCACTGATCCGCTTCCAGAATCAATAAATAGAGTGGAAAAAACTCTAAAAGAGTGCAAAGCAGTGATTGGTGATATCAAAAGACTTCGAGTATCAAACCCATGTCTGCCAAGGGTTAAATGTGCACCAAAGGTACATAAAAATGGTGAAGAAATGAGGGAGATAATTACGGCGACGAATGCTCCTACAACCAAAATAGCGAAGTGGCTGCTACAAGAATGCAGTAAACTCCCATACAAACCAAGCAAGCGCTCCGTCAAAAACAGGGATGAGTTGATCGAGATTCTCCAAACAGTGCAAATAGCGGAGGATGATATACTGGTCTCATACGACGTCAAATCTTTGTTCCCGAACCTACCAGTAAAACAAGCCTTGGCACTGTTCGAAGACTGGGTGCTCAAACATGATAAGTCCCCAGAGTGGAGGAAACGTGTAAAATGTTACACTAAATTAGCCACCTTATGTATGAGTGAGAACTACTTCATGTTCAGAGGAAACTTCTACAAAGCAACAGTAGGAGCAGCAATGGGAAACCCTCTCTCACCTATCTTAAGTGACATCTTTATGGACTGGCTCGAGACGGAGCTCGAACACAAAGAAATAATGCCACCTATCTGGATCAGATATGTAGATGACATCTTCACGGTGATCAAAAGTAAGGAAGCGGAAAAACTTTTGGATGAGCTGAACAATATACACCCACGAATAGCGTTTACAATGGAGAAAGAGAAGAACGATCGGATACCTTTCCTGGATATCAGCATAATAAAAGGCTCTGGCAAACTTGAATTTGACATATATAGGAAAGAAACAACCACACAAAGAACGATCCCGAGCACGTCAAACCACACATATGGGCACAAAATGGCAGCGTACAATATGATGATTCACCGGATGATCACGGTACCAATGACAAACGAGCGACTACAGTTGGAAAAACACTACATAATGGAAACAGCGATGAAGAATGGGTACAGCACAAAAGTAATCGAACAACGGATAAAGAAAAAGGAGCACGAACAACGCAAAAATCAGCTGACAACATTATTCAAACAGGAGCAAGAACAACAGGTAAGCAGGATCTCACTCACCCACACAACAATTTCGAAAAAGCTTCAAAGGATAATAAAAATGACGGGAAACAACGCAGCTTTTACCAGCAGAAAATACAGCCTAGAAACCGCCTTAGGATCAGCGAAGGACCCGAAAAACAAGGAAGAAAAAGGCGGTATCTACAAGATCACTTGCCCGGAGTGTGGCATGGTTTATATTGGGCAAACGAAACGACTAGCGAAAACCCGGTGGCAAGAGCACATCAAAGAAGCGGAACAAATAATCAAACGAGGTGCAACAGAAACAGCAAGATCGGCGGTAGCGAGGCACATTGTCGAAGAAAAGCATAAAATCGAATGGGAAAATCTCGAGATTGTGCAGGAAGTAGCTGATTGGAGAAAACTGGATGGATACGAAAGTTTGTGGATATCTCGAGTTCCGAAAAACAAAAGAATGAACACCGATGTTGGCAACGGGTATAGTTACTTAATGAAGTTGGTGTGAGTCATCACTTGAAATATCTCCTTTCCATACAAAAATCGTTATTTTGTTAAAACCCCTTTTTATAAGATTCTTCTGTTGTTAATTACCGTTTAATTACTCTAGGGAAAAAACTATTGCTATAAAAGGCCATGTAAACAGCAATTAGCTTCAGAATATCGCCACTGAGGAAGGAGATCATTTATCTCCGAAATATCGATATTTGGAAAAATAAAAAACAAATAGTGCTTTAAGGAATAATTCTTTTTTTCTTTTATTTTGGTTTTGTTTGTTTTATGCTCGGGCAAGATGGCTGTTACAGTCACGCTAAAGCGCTCAGAACTTGCCCTATCCGACTACTAGTTATTTTAGAGTAATGAAGTAGATCCGCACTATTTTCATCCGTGAGCAGATTCCAGCTCATTGCTGTGATACCAAATATCTGCAGCCTGGTATAGGCAGAGACCGGACATTCACATACTTTGTGCATGGTTGTCCATTCTCTTCCAAGCACCGTTGACAAATAGCGTCTTCAGCAATACCTATTCTTTGCAAATAAGCACAAAGGGAATTGTGCCCTGTTAATTACAGGGTACAATTCCCTTCATGCTCATTTACCAGAGTTCCACACTCTTTCCTAATTAAAGTAGAAAATCTGTTAATCTCTAACTTGGCTCTTTTACTAAGGATTTATTAAGTCTACAGCCGTCATATCCCCGTTATACTCCGCAGACTGAGTCTTCAGCCTGCAGTTTATCTTGTGAATGATATGAGAGCTGGGGACTCTTATACACTGTTCCGAGTTTTAGGCCAAGGTCTCAGAGCCCTCCTTCACTCGTACCCTCTATGCCCTGGATTCCAGAAAAATCTGAGCCAATTGTATCTCCTAACAGAGTCTAGTTTGTTCAGGTATTTATGGACAGTTTTTAGGGTATTGTAAAATCATTTTACAATACCCTACTAAAATCACGTCCTGTCTGTCCGTCTGTCCGTCCGTGTGTCACACCACTTTTTCTCGGAAACTACATAAGCTAGAAACATAAGATTTTGTAAGTAGGTGTAAAGTGATGCCCTCTTCAAAGTTTCATCCTAAAAAAAGATTTATAAGGTGTTTAAGGGGGTCTCCCCATATAGGGGAGTGGCCCCCGAAAAAAAAGTTCCATCGCATGTAGGCAATATGGGTATCAAATGAAAGGTCTTGATAAAAACTTTTCAAAACAGATCTTAAAATAACGAGGTTTGGTTTGAGGGGCGCAGGGGAAGGGGAAATGTACGAAAATTTTGTGTTTGATAATAATTTTAGAAATGGTTTGTAATATCATAACTAAATAAGCGACGAGGTCAAAATACTTGAAACAAAATGGCGGCGAATATAAAAATATAATAACCATAATAATTCTTCGAACTCAATTTATGGAATTTGTATATTAGTCAAGTTTTGATATGCAGAATATATTGTCTAATTATTTTACAATACCCTTCTCGTAGGAGCACTCTCCTGCTACTTCAACTTGTTGATGTTACTTTTCGTCCTGAGAGGGCAAGTAGTGCCCTCTGGCTTTCACTGCATAAGTTAATTTATCGCCCTCTCCGTCTATTGTTGTTGATCCATGACACCACGTCTAGTATAACAAACACTTCTTCCTGAAACATAGAAGTCATCATTCCTACTAGTAGCGTGGCTTAAGAACCATCCTGCTGTAGTTCTCCTTTTAGTCCTAGAGCCATCCGTGCAGACGGTTATGTCTATCTCACCGAACAATTACTCTAAATGTGACCTGTCTGTGCTTTCTGGGGTTCTGGCATAAAACTTTCTGTAGAAGCTCAGTTGGCATAACTGTCTCAGTGACATGTTCCATCAACTTAAAGACGCTGTTATGGCCTGATAGTCTAGCTGTGCATCCTGCTACCGCAAGTCTCAGGGCTGATTTTAGGGTCTCTTCTTTTATGAACAATTCAAGGAGAGGCAAGTTTAATACGGGGTTCAAGGCCTTACCTGGTGTCGGCTAAACGCACTGTTAAGTCCCAGACACACCATTCTTTGTTGCCTTGCCAAGCAAGACGACATCATAGAGCGACCTGCTTTATGCCACTAGACTACAGATGCGAAGCAAATCAGTGGCCTGATAATCACTGTATATAGCTATAAGCTCTGCTTGGCCATCAAGCCCCACGAATTGCCAAAAGCATTTCTGCATTGTCCAAACAGTTTGCTAGCTTGCTTGGTCTTTGCAAGAATATTCTTCTTCCAAAGAAGTTTTCTATCTCAGGTAACCCCAAGATATTTGACTTCTGATCGGGGCTGGATAGCCGTCAAATATCATGACACCATCCAGGCGGGGTAGCATTAAACCATCAGTTTTCCTTTTCTTCGTGAAGAGAACTACAATTATTTTGTGCGGATCAACTGAAAACCTATTGTCCTGATACCACTGCTGCAACGTATCTAGAGGACTTTGCGTTTTCTTGCGAAGAGCCCTAAAATGTTTGTCTGTGACATGCCATCCGCATATGCTTGCGAATAGACCTCATACTCCTCCAGTTCAAGTAAGAGAGTGTTGGTCAATGTGCTCCACAGTGGGGAAATGACATCATCTTGAGGAAATCCCTTCTCTACTTCACCTACAATACATTGTCCTCCCTCTGTCCTTGCGGAGAGCAGCCTGCACTCGAGGATGTTCTTATCCAGCTTATAATCTCGGGTTCAACCCCATGAGCTCTTGCTGCTTTACGCAAAGAGTTGTGCGATGCACGATCAAAGGCTAAACACCCCTAGCACATATCCATTCCTAGGAAAAGAAGTGTTTCACATGATTTTCCCTGTTAATATGAGTGTTGTGTAATGCAGAGAGGACTTCTTCACAGTGTTGTATGTTTTATATGTTTGTCTGCAAGCTATTTCTGTACTTTCAGCGAAAACGAAGTAAAACTGCTAGGACGGAAGCTTTTAGGTTCAGAGTATTCACATCGTCCGGGTTTCCGAATAAAGGTAACTCTGACTATCTGCCATGGTGTAGGTATGTATGCTTGTGCTAGGCTTGATCTTAAGATCTTCTTCAGACACTGCATCAACTTGTTAGGTTTCACCTAGATCATAGCAGGATACCATTATGACCAAACCGATTGAGGGCTGCTGGTTGTTGATCTGATTACACCCAAAGGGGGTTTTCATCAAAACTTCCAGTGAGTCCAGATTCGACTCTGTAACGGTGTCATCAGGTTTCATAATTGAATCTTGCTTAACCGTACAATTCTTATTAAGGACTTTGTAAAATTTTGCAGTCTCTTGAATCTCCACAGCTTCCTCACATAACTTCATATAAGGCCGGTTTTATTCAACTTGCGAGGTCCTGTAGTTCCACCAGTCAGCCTCTGAGTTGGTCTGCTGTGCTTTTCTCAGCAACTTCCTAGTGAATTTCCGGAGCTTTTGCAGTTCGTGATTCCACCAAGGAACTTCTTGTTCTGTTTAAGCTTCGATTCATTGGACAGGTGGCTCCGCAACAGCAGTTTAGGGTTGCGTTGGGTTTTTCAACACTCCTTTCGATAATTTGTCTAGTTTTGAGCTTAGGTGGTACAGATAAGTCTGCTTCTACTCTCAACGAACACGCCAATATTCAAAATTTTCTGTCCGCTAGACATAAAGTCCAACAGCTGTTCACCTCGATGGTTTCAATTGCTACTGTCCCACAATCGTAGGTGTGCATTGGCATCGCAATCCAATACCAGGTCAAAGTTTATGGACTCAGCGTAATCTACCACCTTCCTCACCATTGGCGTGGGGTAGAGTTATGTCGTATGGAAGGTAGGTGATGATCATGTCATGCCAACCCATGTCTTCTTTATACGATGTTTTCACCGCGTCCGTGGCTTAGTGAATTGTTTCCAAAGAGACGCTTCCACATTTGTGGGGACTACCAAGAATGCACTCATTGCTCTTGATAATTGTGATGCGTTGAATAATTGTTAATGTGCGTAAAGGATCAATTCAGAATCGTACCCAACATTCTCTCTTCATTCGTCCTTATTTGAGAAAGGTGACCTTAAGTCTCCATGAGAACAGATAAAGTCAGGGCCGACATCGAAAGTTCCTTATTGGCCTGTTCCATCCCGACCACCAGGGCAGTTTTCAAGTAATTAGCTTGTATACTGTCTCTTGATCCTAAAAAAGCAGAAGACTACGATAGATAATATCTATGAATAATGATCAAATAAGTTTTATCTTCCCTCAATATATATGCAGTATTTTTGCTGAGGATTTTCAAGAGCATTTCCGCTCAGCCACAACATTATCCAACGTGGCAACCTGCCATACAACGGCAACACCTTTCGCTGGAGAAATTAAAGCTATTATTGAACTCAATGTAAACAGAGTGCCAGGACATGATTCCCTTCCTTCAGGGTTCCTATTTGCATGTATGAATCAGTGCATATCAATTCTTCTCATTTTATTCAACAAGTCCTTGTCGCGAGGCATCTTTCCATCGTTTGTAAGTCTTCACATTTAATCACATTATTCAAAAGTAGCGATTAGTGATCAATCGCATATTATAGAGATATACCCATATCATCGGCCATTCCGGAGGTGTTCGAAAAAATTATTTGTGATAACCTATCCTGAACTTGTCTAAGTAATAATCAATATTAATATATTTTCATAATTATATTCCCTATTCACAAAAAAGGTGACAAGCTACAGTCGTAAAACTATAGAGACGTATCATTACTTTGTACGGCGTACAAAATATTTTCAAAGATCACTGAAAATAAAATCAGATCATACGATAACAGTTTTATTGGGGAGTATCAAATGGAATCAGGTGGGACATTATGTTCGGGCAGCTCTCCCCTCCCGCTAGAAGAGGGATCCCCCCGCTTGAAGGCGCCTCACGGCGTAACAAAACGAGACCTGGCTCGAAGTAATGTGTCAAACGGTCCCAGGCTAGGTTCTCAAGATGACAGGGAGGTGTTTAGTGGGTATTCCAGTCGCCTTCGTGCGAGCATGGGAGAAAACAAAAAAAAGGTGGCTTTAGAGCAAGTAGATCGACGATAGACCAACTGTTTACAGTCAAGCGGGTACTTAGGAAATACTGGGAATTCAACATAAACAATCCTTTGGCGCCTCTTTCATGTGTCTTGTTTTGCACACAATTCTCGTGCGAAATGAAAAGTCCCAGCACTTGCCGTCTCCAGTTGTTCCACTCACTGCCTGACTCAGGTGATCAGCAGGCGCCGCCCCAGCCCGGTAGTACTGATTCCGTTATTCCGAACCCAGTTCAGATATCACGGGCGTGTGCAGTGCCTACGGAAAACTTGCAGAGGCTATTCCACACAATTTTCAATCACAAAATGCAAATTGGCGGTGACTACGACCGTGACGATGTCGACGACTGTGGCCTAATTGTGGACGATCCCGACCGCGCGGCAGTAAAGGCGACAGCGAACCGCTTTCTGTTGTTTAGGCAATGCGAACTTTGGAATCCGTATGCACTTAAAATGCAGATGGATACCACCTCAACCAGATGTTTTGCTGTCAATGTTGAAACGGTGCTTTAGAACTTCACGGGTGTGGTTTTGGGTTGCAGTTAGGGCACGTACACACAAAATTTTTCTAATAATTCTTTTGTGAATTTAAAACTTCTCTGGGAAATGGGGTGAAGATGTTTAAATAAATAACTAAACACTGCAAGTTTACACTGACATGATCACTAATGATAGTTTTTTAGAGAGGGTAGAGACGTTTTAATGAAACTAAGTCGGAATGCCCCCGTTGACAGTTTTAAAGCAATTTAATTGAAATAAGCATTGCTTTTGAGCATGATATAATGGATCACTATCACCAATTCCACTCCGACGGATGTCGCAAGCTTTACTTTCACTAATCTTTATTGTTCACCGCGCGGGACTAACACACACAACCGCGTGTATTCATCCGAAGTGTCGCTCGCGATCTCAAACCAGACTCCTCGTCTCGTCTCCTAGTTGTCACCTTGCAGGACCACTTCCAACGGGAGTTGACCAGCTTTCCATCCATTCCGCTGCACACTTGCCTTTGCCAATGCAATGCGTGCATGTGCAGCGGGAAAAGGTGTTGCCATGTCCGCATTTTAATTGCAGATTTGATTTTTTTTTAGGTACGAAAAATAATATAGAAAAATGTAAGTAACAGGAAAAGGTAAAACTCATAAGGAATATCATAATAAAGCAGTCTAATTTTAAAATAGAAAAAAAAAATTATCTAAAATTTATATTTAATAAAAATAAAAAGAAATCAAAGATGTTTTATGATATATAATTATAAATTGAAATAATTAGAAAAAATGTCCATTTCGACTATGCAATTAAAATTTCGGATAGGTGTTATGAGAATTTGCGAGCAGTTTGGTTAGGCGACTGCTCGATTACTTCATAAGAATTCGTTTATGCAGAAAGCGAAGGCCTGAGAGGAGCTGTACTGCTACGAAAAAGAAGAATAATCAACTGTATCTTAGTGCTGGAAAGTTTTTTTTTTATCAAAAGCTTCTCCCGCAAAGGCACTGTTTTTGAAAATGCGTACCTTCTAAACAATTCCTCACTTCAAAAAGTTGATCTCGTCCAGGCCTTGATGTTGTCTTGGGGAGCAAATTGAATGTTAGCATATAGTACGACAAAGTTCTTGCTCGAGTTGCAAGCAACTCGGACTCATAAAAAGACGTACCAAAGCATTCAAAAACCTGTGGATAACTAAGACTCTTCACACCTCATTTGTATGTCCTCTTGCATTGCATTATTTGGAATTCATGTTTTGAAAATCATAGCACCCGGATAAAATCTGTTAAACAACAGTTTATGCTATTTACTTTGCGAAAAGTTTTCAAACCAAGGGATTTCGCCAACCTCCATCATGAGCACACCATCTTAAGTTTCTACTTTGTTTGTTATGCAATCAAAAAAAAAATGTCGCATCACTACCAAACCAATTTACATTTAAGGAAACTGTGAGCCGCGCTAGATAAACTCGTATACTAAATGAACATCAATATCACACGACCTAGGCAGACAATGAGCCGATTAATAAGTACGGTAAAATCTTCAACTCTTTGAATGAATACTATTCTCCATCTATCTCTAAGCTCACCTTTAAACGAAAATTGAATAATGCTTATTTTAAGTTTTATTTGAGCAAGTTTTTTATTGCACGTTATATATATTATCATTGTATGAACTTTATGTTTTAATTACTGTACATTTTTTGTAACTGCCTTGTTTAGCTTTATAAATAAATATACATTTACAAAAAAAATAAAAATTGTTGAGGTCAGCTTTCACTTTCAAAATGGCGCCTGGTCAAGGTTTAAAAGTTCTGAACGCTTGTAAAAGTCACAGTTATTTAAATAATCAAAAAATTTGGATAGTCAACTTGGCGCTCTAAAATTAAACAGTATTACAATAAAAAAATCAGTCCAAATCAATACATTTTTATCAAATGATAATTATTACATATCAACCAATTCAACAAAGGTGAAAAAGCAACCAACTCTTTTAAAAATTACTACAATTCAAAGAATACAACAAAATAGTGAACTTTTAGCTTTTAACTAATAGATCTAGCTTCTAATTCTAATCAAAAATGTTATCTTATCGTCATATATTAACATCACAATATTCCTAACCTACACCTTTAAACTTATTTCTAATTTTTCAAAACAGCTAACATGAACAAACAATAAAATTAATGTAGTAATAATGATGTGCAAATCAAATAGGAAAAACGAAAAACACAAATCACGAATAATTTAGCTATTGTCATTCAGCCACCAATACCTAAATTGCTCTTTCCCAGCTCTAGAATAGGTATATGTTATGCTTATTATATTAAGTTTAGAGATAGCATTTAACATTTAGTTTAGCAATATTCTGATACCATTTTATTAGTACATGATAAAGTTTTTAATTGAATTCTATTAGAACTCGTTTAAAACATACAATATTAGATGTAAGATAAAAGTTCACTGTTCTGTTGTGTAAATATTATAATTAATTTTTTTGTTCCAATTGAATCATAAAATATCTAATAATTTTAAATAAATTTAATTTGATATTGTGTTTTTAATTAAAGGCTTTTAATTAATAATATTTAAGTTTAGAGAGCCAATTGGGCCATTAAGCATTAGTGTTTTTAATATTTGGAATATGCTATATATTCTTTAAAAATTTATAATGATTAGTAGTGAATAAAACACTTTGACTTTGACCGACTCCTCAGCCCGACCAGCCTCAAAAAACGAGCAAATGAGTATCTCGATTAGAAATTTTGATATCTAGAAATAACATAAGTTCTCATATTTACACAAAAATAAAAATATTACTAAACATATTTACTTAAATATTTTTGAAATGTGCTAAAAATTTAACGTCCAACTTCCCAAAATTTCGGTAACACAACCAACACACCCTATCGATCATAATGTATTTTACTAAATAATAGCATAATTAGTGGCATAGCATCAACTCAAAGCAAGCTGTATCCAATAGAATTAGCTTCAAAGCTACAAACCAACCATCAGACCTATGTCGTGCTGAAGTTACGAGAAATGGAATCACAAGCAACAGCAAGTATATTAAATAGCCTCGAAGCGCTCGATTTCATTAGGCGGCAAATATGTTAGGAGGACCGATGAGGCGAATGAGATACAACCATTAGTGGTATTAGCTCTGGAGGAGCCAGAATTCTTCACAATGATATGACAGCGGAGACTAAAATATCCCGTGCACTTGCCCGATCTAGCTTCTCTAAAACGTTGATGGTTTTGTTCACCCAGAGAACTTGAAACGATGCATGCACGAGACCAGTGATGATCAATACCCAGTATTTTCTCCTGAAATTTTTAGACGTACACTCGATTAACAAAATTGTTTCTCAGCATTGATATACGTTAGTATCTGTCAAATAATTATAGATCTAACGTACATTGTCTGGATAGGCATGATTAGGATTGCTTTACAAACATGTCAAAGTACCTTTCGCACCAACGTAAAGTTAAATATTTTCTTTTTTTTAGTTGCTGCTATTTACAAAAACGGAAATTACGAGTCTTTGAAATGCAGGATCACATAATGGACTTAGCAAAAAAGAGTAAAATATTAAATGTTAATAGTAAGCTATATCAAATTATCTATTCGTATTCAACAGATGACATTTCTACAAAGGATTCTACATCATATAACTATGATGATCTTTTTCCAGCCTTGCCTGAAAGTTCAATGCCTATTTCAAATAATACTGCCAAGGTCATGAGAGTAGGCACTTCCGTTGTTACGCAGGTTGGTAATTTGAGAAACTATTTTTTAAATGATTAAAAGATTCACTAAACTCATTTTTATATCATTCTCGTACTTTAAACAAATCTCTTTGAATAATATACTTAACATTTAAATTACTATTTAGTTTTTCTGCAATTATTTGCCTAGTTTCTATATTTTGATCAACAGACTTCCGGTTTAATTATTTGCTTTTAAATTTTAAGGTTTTTCATGTTTCCTCCGAAGACCGCAAGACATCTGAACCTGAAAAATTCGGCGAAGGGGAATCGTTAAGAATATGTCAACAAATTATGAAAGATACAGGAGCGCATATTGAAATTTCAAGTGGAAAAGATCAATCACTAACGTTTTTAGTAAAGGGGAAGCTAAATGAAGTTTTGGATGCCCGTCGTAAAATTTTAGTACACTTTCAAACTCAAGCTACGAAACAAATCAAAATTCCTAAAGAACATCATCGTGTTATTCTTGGAAAAAAAGGAGAGCGCCTAAGAGAATTGGAAAAATTAACTGCTACCAAAATTAACGTTCCAAGTATAAATGAAGAAATTGATTCAATAACTATTTCCGGAACAAAAGAAGGAATCGTGAAAGCGGAACATGAGATTCGTGTCATGTCTGAAGAACAATCAAGAAAAGCTTTCGAGCGAATAGTCGTGCCAAAGATCTACCATCCTTTTATATTGGGCCCATTCAATGAAAATCTTAACAGAATTATTGAAGAAACTAGCGCAAAAATCAATATCCCTCCACAAACGGTTTATAAAGACGAAATCACGATAGCTGGAGAAAAAGAATGTGTGGCATTAGCGAAAAATAAGATTGAAATTATTTGCAAGGAAATTGAAAAAAAATCTTCAACCGTGAGCGTGGAAGTTCCAAAAACGCAACATCGATATATAATCGGACAACGTGGTAATTCAATCCAAGAAATTCTGCAACTCACGGGCGTATCTGTTGAAATACCCCCTGCAGACAGTAATTCTGAAACAATAACATTGAGAGGTCCGCAAAGAGCTTTAGGCAATGCGTTGAATCTAGTTTATCAAAAGGCGAACTCCATCAAATCGGCTACAATAAAAGTTCCGAATTGGATACACAAATATATCATTGGCAAAAAGGGTGCCAATATGAAGGAATTTGAACAAGATTATCCTAACGTTAATGTCAATTGTCTTGGAGATGAAATTAAACTAGAGGGTCCTACTGAAATCGTAGATAAAGCATTGGTTTATCTAGAAGAAATTGTGAATGATTACAAAAACAACTATTCTTATGAAATGATTAACGCTAATCCTTCTCACTATAAACATATTATTGGAAAAGGAGGTTCAAATATTAACCGCCTTAAAGATGATCTTAAGGTAACAATTAGTATTGAAGAGAAAGAAGGACAAAATAGCATCCGTATTGAAGGACCCAAGATCGGTGTCGAACAAGCACGGTCTGAATTGCAAGAACAAATTGATAAGCTAGAAAATGAAAAAGCTAAAGATGTTATCATCGATCGTCGCCTTTATCGTCAAATTATTGGTGCTAAAGGGGAAAATATACGAGAGATTAAAGAAAAACATCCCTCCGTTCAAATCACAATCCCCAATCAGAATGAAAATGTTGATATTGTTAAATTGCGAGGCCCAAAAGAAGATGTAGAAAAGTGTCATAAAGATTTAATGAAATTAGTTAAAGAAATTCAAGAATGCTCTCATCGAATTGAAATACCTATCTACAAGCAATTTCATAAATTTATTATAGGAAAGGGAGGTGTCAATATCAAAAGAATTCGAGATGAAACACAAACAAAAATAGATTTACCAGCTGAAGGCGATTCAAATGAAGTTATTGTCATCACAGGTAGAAAGGATAATGTATTAGAAGCTCGAGATTGCATACAGAAAATTCAGAATGAATTATCTGATATCGTTACTTGTGAAATCCAAATACCACCAAAGTTTTACAACTCAATCATTGGCTCTGGCGGCAAGCTTATATCTGCAATCATGGAAGATTGTGGTGGCGTTATTATCAAGTTTCCATCACCAGAATCTAAAAGTGATATGGTAAATATAAAATTTCTATAAATGATATTCATTGTACACCGTAAGCAAAAACAAAATTACGTGAACTTATAATTTTATTTTGAAATGGCATTTAAATGCTTGAGTAGCGTCCCAATTTTAAAATGACGGTTAGACTTGAATTTTGAACTTCAAAATTACTTGAAAAATAACGATCTTATTAATTTAAGGGTTCAATTTGCCGTCAAATATTTAGTCATACAGTTCTTTGTTTGCTGGTGATTCGTGATGGCGGGATCAATATATTTGGGTCTGTTTTCTGTCTAATATTATTTTCGAGAACAATCTTATGTTATCTTTAATTTCTAAAACAGATGCAAGAATAAGGGATGATGACAGCCAAAAGACAGGTCGTATAGATTCGATATTGATATGTTCATAAACTTAAATTTCCTGTCCTGTATTTTTGTATTCCCAGCATGTAGGGAGACGATTGGTGAATTTGAGTAATCTAGAACCTCAAATTTTATGGATACAATGTAGGATAGAATGCTGAAACAAATTAATTAATTAATTACATTCATAATTCTTATTTATAACTAGGGGTTAGTTTTGATAAAACAGGTGGCCTACGTATAAAAACATGAGAACAAGTGTTCAGGTTCTTATAGACGAACATTCTGTTTTGATTGTTTGAATTTACTCGAACAGGTTTTATATTATGTATAAAATTCGTTAGAAATTTTGGGTTGAGAAAAATCGATAACGAATGTTCTCCCCGTAAACCATCATTGCGAAGTACGAACTCCAAGCAGAAAAGGTAGTGCTTCGAACCACCATTAAAAAGGAGTGTTTGTTTCAAAGAACGATTCCACCGCTCAAGTAAACCATTAGTTTGTGGATGATAAGGGGACAACTGTTTACGCTTGAAAGCTAATTTGATACATAGATCCTTGAATAAATGAGATTCAAATTGAGGACCCTGATCACTAATAGCAAATTTCGGTATTCCGAAATGTGAAACCCAGTTTGTACAATGGATTGTGCTAAAGTGAAAAATGTTAATGAATTTTGGCTGTGATCACAAAAATTGTTGGAAGAATTTGGAATAGCGACTTTGGTAAAGCGAAATGAAGGATTTAGAAGAAAAGAATGTAGCTCAGCATCATTTTGTTGCGCTCTGGCAATTTCTTCAAAATCAAGAGATGATGGCAACTCAATCGTTTCTATTCTAGCTAGAGTATCAGCGCCTAATTTGTTGTTACCAGATATTTATTGCATATCTATAGAAACTTGTGAAATATGGTTCAATTGTCAAGTCTGTATTGGAGAAGCCACTAGAGATTTGTGATCAGTGAATATAGTAAACTGCCGACCTTCTAATGAATGTCTAAAGTACTTAATGGTAATAGGTAATACAAATAGCTAAAAACTATCGTAAGCACTGTATCGAATTTGTGATGGTAATAATTTAACAGAGTGAAGTCCAAGAGGATGCCAAATATCGTCAATTTTCTATAATAATCGATAGCAAAATTTGGAGCGTCTACAACCAAGGAGAGATGAGCAGTTGAGAAAGGGAACTGTAGTAATGTGGCTTGGGATAGTTGCTGTTTTGATTTTTCAAATGCTTCATTAGCAAGAGAATCCCAGTCGATTTTTCTATTACCTTCCTTCTTGCTACCGTTAAAAAATTTATTCAAATGTCTATGGACATCTGCTGCGCTTTGAATAAACCAACGATAAAAATTAATCATACCAAGATATTGTCTTAACTGCTTAACTGTTTCTGGTTTCTTAAAACTTTGAATAGCCAAGACACGTTCTGGACAAGGTTTAATACCTAGATTTATTATTCTGAAAAGGAAGAACAGAAACTTCTGTTCCTGTATTAATGAGATATGTAAATCTCGATAAGGAGTCAAAAATTTCTAAACGGCTGTTATGGTAGTTAGTATCAACGACCGTTCGCAAGGATACACCCATTAGTTTAAAGATTGGAACCTTGGAAAACTTGCAGAGTTGTTTACATTTACGCGCTTTTGTGCCAACATTTTTGTGATAAAAACAAATGTTAAAATCATTACTTCGAGAAGTAGTTCTAGATCTAGAACCTCTTCGAAAACGATTGTTTCTATCAGAACTTCTAGATCTGTTGATTGGAACCATTTGTGCCTTCAATGAATGTACTTCCATCGGAAGATTTGCTACTAGTTGAGTAAGTTCCTTGAGCAAATCACTATTTGCGTTATTAGCAGCACAAGAACTTACTAACTCGTAAAGTTGAAGACATAGATTTTGTTAGTGAATAAATCGAATTTGCGCTAGGAATTTCATGATTTTTGTTTGCGCAGGCTGCCATCTCTTCTAATCAACCTGTATAACATGCTAAAACTGCCTGCATTTGAGGAGGTAAGCGTTGGAGCCATAACGTTTTTAAAATATTTTGACTAAAACGATTTTAATTTTTTATTTTCATATCCTTTAGCAGTTGTGAAGGGAGATTATTTCCGAGACTAAGTTCAGTTAGAACTTGTTTTAATTTCTCGGACTCTGAAATAGATACTCTATCTATTAAGGCTCGTTTGAATATGCATAGCATATGGATAGTTAGGCGGAGGTGCAGATATAAGATCACTTAAGATTCTGAAAATATTCTGCTCAAAAGCTGAAAGCAAGTAATTAAAATTTGCTCTACCGTAATACCCGCCAGTTGAAGAAACCATGCTTCCGTAAATTGTTTCAAAAGTGGGCATGGTTTTATTGAAACCGCGTTAATGTTTGGTTACCGGCAGAAGAATTCGTGTGACTATTGTTACGACTTCTATTATCGACACCGTCACCAATTGGTAGACATAATGGCGTCACTGAGAACTTCCTGACTTTCAGTCATTCTGATATTGTTTAAAAAGAAATAATAATTATTAATTAAGAAATAATAATTTTTTTCAAATTTCCTTAGGTTACAGAGTGCCTCGAGGCAAGATATATCCCCCTCCCGTTGCAGGAATATATCCAACTCTTTTAAACGAGCCAACTATAGCATGTGATATTATTGACATGTGGATTTACATATTAAAAATATAAAAAAAAGTAGCCTTTACATAAATTATTTCTTTAGAAAGAAATTTTTTCTGTTATGTTGCTTTTTTCTGTTATGCTTGATATAATTTCCAAAAACTGATTTTTTTCGCACGGGTATAAACGTGTGAGCGTGAACAGTTAGAATTTCAGTTGGAATTTTAGAAAACAATCGATCGGTGTATAGCACATCATTCATTCGCTCCAAGATTACGTATAAGCAAATTCAAATTGTTCACCAAAATTGTTAAAACAGTTCGCCAATTATTTGGGGTTCCGATTAAATAGAATACATAGTTTGCTTTGAAGAGTATGTTTGCCTTCCTTTATTGATTGATTTTCAGTTTTTCTGTAATTTCTTCTTTCTTCTATTAATTCCATTTTTCTATTCGAAATCTTGATCTTCGAGGTTCGGTTCCCGGTATGATTATCTGAAAAGGGTTTAAAATTTCTTTCAAATAGTGTAGTATATGTGCTTCGGCAGTACATATACTAATTAAAAATTTCACCTTAATAAAGGTGGACTCAAATTCTTGCATTCAGTACTGGCAAACGACGGTGGTCACCAGAAGAGGCCGTGTGGATTACGACTCCCTTTAATTGTATAAATTTGATGTCCATATGAGGTTTAAGTTACGAGTTCCTTTAAATGTATAAGTTGGATATCCCAACGAGGCTTTTTGCTATAATCTCCATTGTTTCCAAATCACACATCAATAAAGCTGATACTAATAGTGGATTACGACTCCCTTTAATTGTATAAACTGGATATCCTAATGAGGCTTGAGATACAACTCCCTTTAAATGTATAAATTGTATATCCCAACGAGGCTATTTGCTTAAATATCCATTTTTTCCAAATCACACATAAGCTGATACTAATGAATGAGATGCCATGGTCTGGAATCATCACAAATTTATTGTTGCAGAAAGATAAGGTTAACAATTAACTCCACACAATTAGCCGATAATGAAAACATCAAAAATCAATACTAATTTTCATATTACCGATAAAAGAAAATTGAAAAATTTTTCGTTTTAATATTTAAAAATTCAAATGTTTCTAGTTGAAAACTCAAATAAATTGAATTGAATCGAAAAAATTCTTAGGTTCATTTTTTGTTATTGCAAAAAATCGGAGATTGCTTTTTTAAATATAATTTTTTTTAAAACGCGAAAGATTAGTTTGGTTTTAATATAAAGGGTTTGTGTCCAGAATCAATATAATTAAAAATGTAAAATGAAATTATTGTAAGTGTAATTAAATATTCATTAGGAAGATGAAATTAATACTAATACGAAATGTAGGACAGAAATGTAAAACATTTAAATCGACAACGCTAAAACCAATTAACGCGAATAAAGATGAAACGGATTAATAAAGACGATTTAATTAAAATTAATGACGCTTAAAATAATCAAGGACCATTGTCATGACATGTAAATATATGCATATATATATATATATATATATATATATATATATATATATATATATATATATATATATATAATATATTGTCACGTGTTATGGTTCGCACCCAATAATTTTAATGTTCCGGGAAAGTGAAAACGCAATGTCTTTTAATTTAAGTTAAAAAAAAGTTTATTTAATACCAAAAAAAAAATACACAATCACTCCTTTAACTATTTCAGTTTTATTTTCACTATTTTACAAGTCGTCTATCAATTTTTACTTCAACTCACTTCACAATCAACGAAAATCACTTTACTACTACTCGATCAATATCGCTTTTCAATTCGCACTCCACACTTTCGCAGTTTTTACTATCGCGGTTCTAATGAATAATCCCCCCATTCATTCAGCTCGCCTTTATATAGGGTCTCAAGCCGTTCAATGCATTTTTCGTACATTGGCGAATGTTCTGCCGTGAGGTATCTGGTATATTCGAGCAGCTTAATGAATAGAGTGACGTCACTTTCAGATGTTGAGCATGCTTGGTGGGTTCTCGTGGTTTCGAGTAAATTCATTTTGTTGATGTTCTTAATGGTTGTGAAAACAATTGCGACAGTTGCTCGAAGTATTATTTGTACATGTAAAATTGCCCCCACCTCAGTTCTTTTCGCCCCGAAAAGACGTGTCGCAAGTTGTAGTCAATTCTCGCTGGATGTAATATGGGGCAAGACGGTCCAGGTGCACGATTTTCGTTTTGGCTCTTGGCTTACGATGTTCCTGTATTCGGTATACGACGTCGTTGATTCGCTTGCAACTCGGTATGGTCCCTCCCAATTATGTTGTAACTTTGGAGACCTACCCTTTCGCCGTTGCGGGTTATATAGCCACACCAAGTCATCCTGCTGGAAGCCAGTAGAATTTGCCTTGAGATCATACCTGGTCTTCATGCGGTCAGTAGCCGATTCAAGGTGTTTTCGCACTGTCCGATGTATCTGGTTCTACCGTTGCCTTAGCTCACTTGCGTACTCCGAGATGGTTTGGGGTTTCTCGGGGGGTGTTCCGAACTTTATATCAGCTGGCAGACGAATGGTCTTTCCAAAAATGACTTTGGCTGGGGCTTGGCCCGTCGATGCATGTTCGGCAGCTCTGTAAGCCATCAAAAATAGTGGGAGTGTCGGTCCCAGTCCCTTTGGTTCTCGTCAACCATCTTGGCCAAGTGTTTATTGAGAGTGCCGTTGAAACGTTCGACCATTCCATCGGATTGGGGATGCAGCGGTGTTGTCCTCGTTTTCCGTATTCCCAGCAGCTCGCACATTTTGCCAAAAACTAGTGACTCAAAGTTTCGGCCTTGATCTGAATGTAGTTCACAAGGTACGCCGTACCTACTGACCCAATTTAACACTAGCTGTTCGGCGATGGTAGTTGCTTCCTGGTTGGGAACGGGGTAGACCTCGGGCCACTTGCTGAAATAATCGGCTACAACCAGCGTATATCGATTTCCCCATTCAGATTCAGGAAAGGGTCCAGCGATGTCAACAGCAATCCTTTCAAACGGTACCCCCACGTTATAGGTTTACATTTGTCCTCTCAGTCGTCGCTTTGGACCTTTGACGGAAGCGCAAATTGTCCATCTGCGACACCAGTCCTCTACGTCTTCTCGAGCATGGAGCTAGTAAAACCTTTCCCGCAATTTCGCTAAGGTCTTGTTAACACCAAGGTGGCCTCCCGAGGATCCTTCATGCATTTCCTTAACCACATCGTGAATTCGGCTTTTGGGTAGTATAGTTTGCATCCTATTTGAGCTGCCATCCGCCGTTTCCCATTTCCGCTTGAGTACGCCACCCTCCACCTGAAGGGAGTTCCATTGTGCCCAATAGCTTTTCAGGGTTGCGCTATGCATTAAGACGTCTTTCCACTCAGGTCGCCCAGTCGTCTCCTTCCATACGAGCAATGGTCCGATGCCTTCATGGGCTAACTGGGCATTTCGAATCTGCTCCGATGGCCAACCTTCATCGAATTCGGCCGTTATCAATCGCAGATCAACGGGCGGTTCCTTTTCCTCAATCCGTCGGCAATGCTTGCAGTTAGCTGGACATGGGCGACGAGATAGGGCGTCAGCATTTCCATGAACTCCGCCCTTCCGATGAACAATTTCGTAGTCTTATGACTGCAATCTTTCGATCCATCTCGCAACTTGTCCCTCGGGGTTTTTGAAGTTGAGCAGCCATCTCAGCGATGCATGGTCCGTTCGAAGAACAAATTTCTGGCCATATAAGTACTTGTGGAACTGCTTGGTGCCTCTATTATAGCCAATAGCTCCTTCCTGGTCACGCAGGAGTTCCTCTCACTTTTTGAGAGAACTCTACTGTAATACGAGAGGACTCTTTCTTCGCCATTGATCTGCTGGGAGAGTACAGCTCCAATACCGCCGTTGCTTGCATCGGTGTCAAGTACAAACATTTTTCCGGGCCTCGGATATGCCAGCACGGGTGATTCACACAGCTTCTCCTTCAGGGTCTCAAAGGCTGTCTGGCATTATTCATTCCAGACATACGGACGATTTTTCTCGGTTAGCTGATGAAGACATTTAGCTATTTTGGCAAAGTCTTTGACGAATCTTCGATAGTAAGTTGCCAGACCCAGAAAACTTCGTAGTTGGCGCTTGTTGTTTGGTGTTGGCCAGCTTTTCACGGCTTCAATTTTCTCAGGGTCTGTTTTGACCCCTTCTGCTGATACGACGTGTCTCAGGTATTTTACTTCAGCTGCGAAAAGGGTACACTTGTCGGGACTAAGTTTCAAATTCCCCAGTCGCAATCGGGAGAAAACCTCTTCTAAGTTCCGCACATGCTCTTCGAACGTTTTCCCGATGACAATGATGTCATTTAGGTACACCAGGCAGGTTTTCCAGGTTAAGCCACGTAGCACGTATTCCATCAGGCGTTCGAAAGTGGCTGGAGTGTTGCAAAGTCCAAATGGCATCACCACAAATTGCCACAATCCGGTCCCAACTGAAAATGCGGTTTTCTCTCGGTCCTTCTTGTCGATTTCTACCTGCCAGTAGCCACTCTTTAGATCGAGTGTAGAAAACCATTTTGCGTCGGCTGAAGTGTCCATGATGTCATCGATGCGTGGGAGCGGGTAACTATCTTTCTTAGTGACGTCGTTAAGCTGCCTATAGTCGACACAAAAGCGAGTGCTACCATCCTTTTTCTTTACTAGAACTACAGGCGCGGCCCATGGACTTACAGAAGGTTCAATAATGCCTTGTTTTTCCATGTCCGAGATCAGCGCGCTCTCTTCTCCTTGTTTGGCTATAAGCAGACGTCTCGGCGCTTGTCGAATTGGCTTGGCTCCCTGTGTATCTGTGACGTGAGTTACCATACTCGTTCGGCCTTGGTCATCCGGGCTTGTTGAGAAGATGTCACTGTACTTAGTGACCAAATCAGAGGCTCGCTTGAATAGCTGCACTGGCAATTTGACCTGCTTCAATACTGCAGACCTGGATTCCCGGGCTTTGTCTGTGTCTTGCCACCTTTACCAATGATGGTTGTGATTGGCTTCCAAAGAGGTGATGGTGGAGACAGGCTGGCAGCTGCCGATGACTTCTCCCGCTTTGATGCTCGTGGTTGAGTCTGCGGTGTTAAGGACTCTAACCGGCACGTATCCGTCCCTTATAGATCTTACAAGGCTCCGTCCTACAATCAAACTGCGCGATGCGGACGTCTTCGTTGGCTCTATCAGATAAGATCGGTGGTCTCCAGAATCACCATCAAGCTTGGCCCATACAATGCTTTCAGAAGAATTCGGTACATCAGTGTCGGCACATACTACTGCATTCATCTTGGGAATTTGGACGCTTGTAATGCTTTAAAAGTCTATTTGCGAACGCGGAACCGACCTCTCATCGGTTCTAGACATTAAGTCTGAGTAGTGCCAACGGACGGTACCAACCGGTCAACCAATCCGTGCACCGTAACCCATTCACGCGGTGGCTGCTTGTCGGCCAGCTAGATCGGAGAGGATTTCGGTCGCGGGTCTCCGAATGGGTTACGCTCATTTACATTATTCAGCCACCTATACATGCCCGTTTTCAAACGCGTCACAAAACAAAACCATACGGAGAGGAAACCTGCTTTACGTTACTCCGTATTTTTTCCTATAACCAGTCAAAGAACAAAATCTAATTTTTACTTCGCGTTCCCGAATTTCCGACGCGGTACCGAAAAGTATACTACGTTAACTCAACCCGACGAAAGCTACGTTGAAGGAAAATCAAAATCAACTAAGGTACCGCGTACCGCGCGCAACGCGAAACCGGCCTCAGCGGATTTTCTTCAACTTACAAGTGAAAAAAAATTTATTTTATTTATATAATTAAACTAAGGTATTGGCTACTTAACGTACGTTAAAATAAGCTTATTACCAAAATATGTAGTTTCGATTCGCGTGAGTGAATTATTTTTTTTTTGTATTACTTTGGAAAATCAAAAGCAATATATAATATAATCTTCGTAGTGCAGACTCTGACACATTCTATGTACAATGATCCAATAAATAAATTGCTCTGAGTATGTACATATAAAATCTTGGACATGCAAATTAACCATAACAAATCAAAGGGAAAAGATATTATTCAAAATAATAAAATAGAAAAAATAGAATCGTTTTAAAAACAGTCAACAGGTTAGAATAAAAGTTTTTCTTTTTTCAACAACCGGACGTTTAGTGTCCTTTCCATCCAGCGGATTGCCGAGGCGACAAAGAATCGAATCATATAAGAGGAAAACAAGATGTTAGCGAGGAAAATGAATGAGCGATTCAAAATGGAAATGAAGAGTTTTACGCAAACTATTTTTTTTACAAGTCTGATCAAAGACTTTTCTTGTTGCAAGTTCTTTTTCTTTTTCATGCTATCTCACACCTCTGATTTTCATAACGGTTAACAATCTATTTTTGCTATTCTCGCTCTCTCATTCATTCTCTGCATTTTTTTCTATTTTACTTTCTAGTTACGTTTCCAAACTAAATAACTGAAGAGTTAGCAATTCAGCTATGCAATTTTTTTACTACTTTACATACCTATTTGGCTATGGTTTTCATCAGAATGCTTTTACGACCATTACAATGCTAACCCAAGGCACCATCCAGCATTTTACAAAATTGCGTCCTCTTACCCCGGTAGCATGGCAAAGATCAATCATGCAGAAGCTAGTAAGCATTCATGCTCCATCGTGATTGTTCTCAATCACATAACCTTAACACGATTCTTGGGATAGATAAGACAGTGCTTGCATAACGAATCGTCAATGCTGACTTGAGACACTCTAGGCGTGAATCCTCATTGCAATCGTGGCAGACAGGTGTCGAGCGTATGAATTTCCAATGACGGATTGGCGGAAGCATCACATATTTATCGCCTTTTTATACACGACCACTTGCAAAATGGCTAAGCATTAGCGGCGCACTGATTTTATCGGTCTAGCGAGAATTAAGAACTAAGTTACATCACCAGTTACCCTCGTCCAAAAGCATATTTACCTGAAATGTTTACGTTTGGGTTTAGGTTGTAACACAGAATCTTCACTTTATCCACAAAACTCACAATGGAATTTGCACACAAAATCCCGCTGCGATAAAAGCAATTCCTCTTGATGGCACTCGCTACCCACACACCTGCTACCATGTGGCTGTCAAAATTCTGTTGGCATCCCACGATAAAATAGACGTGGGATGTGCACTGGTCGCAACCAACGTAAAATGACAAGCCACCTAGCAGCAAAGTGTGTTGGTAGTGGTCACCAGCGGCGTCGCATGATTCATTACAGGGCAGTGTCCACGATGCCTACCAGGCATGGGAAGACTGAAGGAAACGCTGCTTGGCCCTATGATGTTGTTTTTTTTTTTCTTTTCTCTCAGCGTCGTAGGTCTTTGGCATGGTAGACTCCCAGCTCCCTTCCGGACATGTCCGCAATGAGGAACCGCGTGGGACTTAAAACTTGTAAGACTCGACACTTCACGAACTTCTTGTCTAGCTTGGCAGTGTAGTGCCTGCCTGCTTCACTTTGTCTAAAATTTCGTCGGTAGATTTCGTCGCCTGCCTTGAAGCCAGAAGGATGGGATCGCAGATTGTACCGCTCCTCCCCCACCCGTCTACTGTCTTCAATCCTCTCCCGGATTTGTTCTCGTAGAATTTGGAGTTTCTCGTGCGGCTCCAGCACCACTATTGGGTCTTCCAACCCTTTCAACTGCCGCAATAGCCGGTACGAGTTTCCGTGGCAAATCATATGCTGGCCGAACACGACAAAGTACTGGGAGATGACTGTGGTGGAGTGATAGGACGAACGCAGGGCACAGGTGATGGCAGAAATCCTGCGGTCCCAATCCTTCTGATCCGGTTGGACGTAGGCCCGAATGGCGGCTATGAGGGTGCGGTTCAATCGCTCGGACGCATTGGCTTGCGGAGAATAAACGGCAGTCCGCTGATGCGTAATGCCATACTTCTCCATTGTTTCTCGAAATCTAGACGAGGTGAACTGAACTCCGTTGTCGGAGACCAGCTTCTCCGGTACTCCAAATATATGGAAAACGCGATTTTCCAGAAAACTGACTATGGGGCCGGTGTGCAGGTTTCGAAGAGGTTCCACAATCGGAAATTTGGACAAGTGGTCCAGGACCACGACAGCTCCCGTGTATCCCGAAGTCGAGCGAGGGTACGGACCGATGAGATCTATATACAGGCGCTGGAACACCCGCTCCGGTAGTTCGAATTTTCCCATCGGGGGCCGAAGAACAGAATTGGGCGCTTTAGTGCATTTGCACAGCTCACAAGCGGCTACGTACTTTTTCACTTGCTGCGCCATCTTAGGCCAAAAGAAGTAAGTCTTCAGTCGCCGAAGCGTACGACCATAACTGCCGTGTGCACTCAATGGGTGGTCATGAGCCCGCTTAATCAATTCGCATGTCAGTTCTTCGGGCACCCATAACTTCCACTGTTCCTCTTCTTGGAGGGGGTCTCCGGAGGCGTGTCTCGTCCGCTTGTATATAAATCCCTCCGTCACCCGTAGTTCTGGCAGCTGTGGCAACTGGTTCTGAATCGTATTCATCAGCTGGGTATAACATGCTGACTTGAAGGCGGAATGGTCCAAGTCGATCCATAGGGGGCTGTCGTCCTCCTGGGCCAACTCGGCTCCTTCAGGGGCGAACATCCTTGATAGTGTGTCCGGTACCACGTGCTGACTTCCTTTGCGGTGTCTTATCGTGAAGTCAAACGCCTGTAATTTCAAGGCCCATCTGCCCAAGCGGCCGTGGAGATCAGTTTGGCTCATCAGCCATTTCAGTGACGCATGATCAGTGCCGATTTCAAAAGGATGTCCTTCTACATATGCTCGAAAACGTTTCACTGCCAGCACAGCCGCTAGGCATTCCTGCTCCGAGACCGTGTAGTTCCGCTGGGCCTGGTTCAGCTTGTGGGACATGGAGGCTATAGGTCTCTCCTCGCCGTCTTGTGCAACCTGGACTAAGACTGCTCCCACCCCATGTTGACTCGCGTCACAATGGATTGAGAACGGTTGGTCAAAGTCCGGGCTGTGCAGTACGGGGGCTGTAGTCAGACTCTTCTTTAGCTCTTCAAAGGCTCGCAAGCTGGGCTCTTCCCAGACGAATTTACGTCCCTTACGCAGCACGTCGGTCAAAGGAGTGGTAATGGTGGCATAGTCACGTACGAAACGCTGGTACCATCCGCATAAGCCTAGGAATCGGCGTAACTGCTTGGTGGTCTTGGGTAATGGAAAAACGTCAATCGCTTGAGTCTCGTCCGGGTCGGTTTTGATATTGCCATGCCCAATGATGTGACCTAGATACTTCACCTCCGTCATCACGAATTGACTCTTCTGTATGTTGATGGTTAACCCTGCCCTCCGGATGTGTAGAGCCACCTCCTGAAGCAGGTCGATGTGTTCGTTAAAGGTCTCGGTTATAAGCAGCAGATCGTCCAAGTAAACGAAAACGTGGTGCCGTAAATGAGGTGGTATCACCTTATCCATAAGGCGCGTCATTGTTTGAGGGGCATTGCACAATCCGAATGGCATGGTCACGAATTGATACAGGGGCCGACCTGGGACTGTGAAGGCTGTTTTCTCCTTTGAGCCAGGGTCTAAAGGAATTTGCCAGAAGGCGTCCTTGAGGTCTAAGCTCGTGATGAAGTGGGCTTTTGGCAACCGACTCAAAATGCCTTCAATCAACGGTAGAGGGTATGCGTCCTTGACAGTGACGGCGTTCAAGCGTCTGGCATCTAAGCATAGCCGTACCTTGTTCGGCTTGACAACTAAGGTGACCGGGGAAGCCCACGCGCTGCGATTCTTCGATCACGCCTAATGCTAGCATTCGATCAACTTCGGCATATAACAACTTTTCCTTCGCCGGAGATATGGCAAAATGCCTCTGTTTTATGGGTTTAGCATCCCCCACATCTATTGTGTGTAACACCAGCGCCGTCCGCCCGAGACCTTCCTTCTCATGCGATGGAAAAGCCGATATAGCCGAGTCAAGTCGCAGTTGCTGATTCACATCCAGTGTATGTCGTAATAAGTGAGTGGTTTGAGTTTGGTCCGGAACTGTGGTGACGGAATCCAGGGTCGTACCGGAGAACGGTGCCGGGGCCAAGTTAAATTTTCGAACGAAATCCACTCCTAGATAAAGATTCTGGGTTAATTGAGGTATGATGTAAAATTCCAGAGGCTTAGTTACTCCCTTAAAGGTGACATCCGTCGTAATTTTTCCCACTACAGAGTGACGAGTTCCGTCCGCCGTGCTTAACCAGTTGGTAAAATTGTGGATTTGGTCCGCGTGCATTGCCAGTACCTCCCCTGCAAAATCGGCTGATATGCAATTCACACTGGCTCCCGTATCGACTAACCCTGACAAACGTTTTTGCAGGAGGTGTACTGACGCATATGGTCGAACGTCATCCCTCAATAATTCGTCTAAGTGTATGTTCTTCAGCACCTTCCTCGACTGCCTGACCCTTCTCCAGAAGCTCCGCATCCGACGCGTGGCTCGCTTTCTTCGCGGTGGGACAGCTGTAGCCAACTCCTCATGGAAGATGCGCTGTGGAGTAGCCAAATAATTCCGCAGTCTGACGTGGAAGGGTTTGACATGCCAAGGAACTTTCGCCTCGCTACCATTTCCCTGCGCGTTGGCCTCGACAAAGGATGGCGTCGGTTGTGGAACTTCGGGAGAACTGGGTTTGGCGGTGCGAGTCAGCAGAATTGGAGTCATGTCTGGGGCTTGATCATAGCTAGTGATGGGATCAGCCTTGGTTCGTCCGGGTTTTAGGAGTGCCGACGGGTGGTCGCGGCACTCGCTGGCAAGTTTTTTCGCAGTTTGCAATTTGCGCAATCAGGTGCGTACGTGTTTGCCTTCCCGCATCGGTAACAGAAGAGCGTCGGTTCCGCTGGACATGCATAGAACCGATGCCCCGTTTGTCGGCAGTTCCAACAGACCGTCGGGCTTGTAATTGCTTCAAGGGAGGGTCGATCAATCATTGCTGGGTCCTCAAGCTCCTGTGGTGCTCCGCTCCTCGGTACTGGTACTGGGTCAACAAGTAGGTGGTCCGCTGCCATCAACTCCGCGGTGTGATGATTTCGGGGATTTGGTCCCGTTATGCGAGGTTGAGGACGGAAGGTACCTCGCCGCTCATCCAGTTGTTCTTGCCTACGGGCATGGAGGCGCAATCCCTGTATGGTGTTGATGGGAAAATGCAGAAGGCTGTTTTGAAGCTCCCAACGCATATTCTCTCTGATAATTTCTACCAGTTCGTCCTCGGGCATGGTTGTTCGCAAGCGAATGCTCAATCTCACTATACTTGTGTAGTACTGGTCGAACGGTTCGTGAGCGCCCTGTTTCAGTTTCCTTATCTGTTCCCTTAGTTCTCTCTCAGTGAAGCCGTCATCAAATCGATTGCGGAAGGCTGCACTGAAAGAATCCCAAGTGGGACGTGGCATCGACTCCTTAAACCTCCAGTACCAGTCGGCAGCGTCTCCGCTGAACAAAAGATGTGCATGCCGGAGGAAGGCCGAGAAATCACCGCCCAGGGTGCTGGATACTAACGCCTGAATCCGGAAAAGGAACCGGTCCGCCGATATCATAGCGTTGAAACCCGTGAAGTTCAGGCGCCAACTCTCCATGATACGAGGCGTCGGGTCTCGGAAAGGTATCAATGCGTTCCCGGGGGGAATCGCATCTTCGATTGACCTGTTGTAAGGGACTGCCTCGGGGACTGGAGGTACCAACGGAGGTGCGGTGCTGTGTCGTGGTCTATGCTCGGGAGCTCTGGGATCCATTCCCGAGTTCCTTGGAGGTAGGGCCCATTGATCGGATGGTCGAGAATGGGGCATAGCCACACTGGGATTGGGCTCCCAGCCAAGCGGAGTTCTCACGCGGCTGGGTGGTTGGCTCATGGGGAGGTTCTGGAGCCTTCCCTCCAAGTTGCCAATCCTCTCCGACATATCCCGCATTTACGCCACGAGGGTGTCAATGGAGTGGGTGGAAGGCGCGGGTGTAACCTCGGCCGCGACAACTGCAGCAGGAACTTCCCCGCCCACGGCTCCTTGCAAGTCCATCAGTGATTGGGGCGGTTCGGCATCTGGGACCCCTTTCGCCACTGCTCCACGCGTGGGGACGGGCGTTCCGATGGGGACGTCTACGGCGGTCCGCTCTATGGGTCGCCGGCATAGTGGGCAAAGCTCGGACGTGAGGAGGAGCTGTTGGACACAGGCACGATGGAAAAGGTGTCCGCACTCCAATCGCACGCTGTGTACGCCCTCCACTACGTCTTCAAAGCAGATCCCGCAGTTAGCTGGTTGGACCGTTTTGGATCTGGTCCAACGCTTATCTGGGGTCCGCTTCGTTGCCATATTTGTTTTACTATAGGTTGGGCTAGGTATGCCTAAAAAGAAACGAGCAGAAGAAAAAACAAATATATAACTAAGCCTATTCTAATATAAGTATATATATACACGCTTATGAAACTGAGTGGCCGATAGTGGCGAGCTATTTAATATAAGCAAATAAAAAAAATTATTTGATACCCACTTTCCTTTCTAGCAGTCGACTCCTCCAAAGGGAAATGAGAGTGCGTGGTAGTCTGCCGAAGAAAGGGTGCTTTCGGTCGATTTACAATAATTAAACCCCATACCCACATACATCACAAAAGCCGTCTCTAAACTACGTTAAATGACTCGACGAGACAAGTGGTAGAGCTACCGTAACAGCTTAGTACGCGGTCAAAATTCCCGACGCGTGGAAGCATTCCGGGCTTCGCAACTCCAGCATACGCCACCGAACGTTGAACCGATACCGCTCGTCTATCACGCATACGAAATAAGTAGAATCCTTCCGCGACATAAAGTCAAGGTAGCCTTCTATTTTCTTGAGAGTCCAGGCCGACAGGAGAAACCCCATCTGGCTGACAGTTCCATTAAGAAAATAGAAGGTCCTTACAGGGGTTAACCTGGGACAACACATCGGAAGGATTCTGTCGCGAAAAAAAAAACCAAACAAAGGAGAGCGGAAGCTACAACTCACGTGAAGCGACTGCTAATGTGTATCAAACAACTCCACTGCTCCTGTTTGTGAGGCTCGAGTACCAAAGTACCTGACATCCTCCGTAAAGGACCAACTCGTCAGAAGACGCGAATCGTTTATCCCCTTAGGATGTTTTGGGCCCCACGTTGGGCGCCATTTGTAATGATTTAATGTCTAGGTGCGAACGCGGAACCGACCTCTCATCGGTTCTAGACGTTAAGTCTGAGTAGTGCCAACGGATGGTACCAACCGGTCAACCAATCCGTGCACCGTAACCCATTCACGCGGTGGCTGCTTGTCGGCCAGCTAGATCCGAGAGGATTTCGGTCGCGGGTCTCCGAATGGGTCACGCTCATTTACATATTTCAGGCACCTATACACGCCCGTTTTCAAACGCGTTACAAAACAAAACCATACGGAGAGGAAACCTATTCTACGTTACTCCGTATTTCTTCATCAACCAGTCAAAGAACAAAATCTAATTTTTACTTCGCGTTCCCGAATTTCCGACGCGGTACCGAAAAGTATACTACGTTAACTCATCCCGACGAAAGCTACTCTAATAAAACGGCAAAACAACAAAGGTACCGTGTACCGCGCGCAACGCGAAACCGACTTCAGCGGATTTTCTCAAACCCTACCCTCGCGACGGCATACTTACCCTGCACCTCATTTCCCGCTGAAAAGCAGAACCACTGGAAAGGAAAGTGGTGTTTTGTAGTTAGCAATTCATTTTGTTATTTTCTATTTTGATTTCTTATGTCATACAGTTTTCCTTTTTTTCCTGTCGAGGTTTTGTAAATATATGTATATATTTAAGATGTGTATATAATTATTTATAATATTGCATGTAATGTTGTATGTGTATAATTATTAAAGTTAGCAAAAATCACATATCATTGCACATATACATAGCAAATATTCTCGTCACAAAATCATTTCATATTTTATCATTATCATTTAATCCTTTTCACTTATCATGTTTTTTTTTTTTTAATTGATAATAATTTTTATATTGTTTTTCTTTTTCTTATTCGCATCTATCAATATTTTAATTTATTTGTTTCATATTC
>OZ017738.1:283942498-283982498 GCA_963969285.1 Odontomyia ornata
TGGATCAGAACTCTTATTTAGAGATTCTACGAAACAACATAAAACAAAGTGCAGCCAAATTAGGTATGCGAGAAGATTTCTTGTTTCAACAGGACAATGACCCTAAGCACACTGCGCATAAAGTTCGAATGTGGCTATTGTACAATACTCGCATGCTTGCTACACCGCTTCAAAGCCCTGATTTGAACCCTATAGAGCATCTTTGGAATAAGCTTGAGACAAAAATCTGAAAAAGAGTGATATCAAGCAAGGCGCAGCTTAAGGATGTTATATTGGAGGAGTGGGCCAGAATCAGCAGCGAATTTACTGAAAAATTGGTATATTCTATGCCTAAAAGACTGAAGTCAGTAATTCAGATGAAAGGATATCCGACAAAATATTAAGAAAAGTATAATTCAAATAACTATGCAAGACTATAATTACAATTTGTATCATTTTTCTTTAGGTGTACCATGACTTTTGTGGACTTCATTCATTGACTTTCCAACACATCATATGTAATAATATATTAATACGACAGAATTTTCGTTTTGTTTTCCATGAATTTAAAGTGTAATGATTATAGTTGAAGTAATACCAAAAAATTTTTATCACTATAGGTTTTCTAAATAAAAATATCAAACAATTTTCATGATATTTATCACTGTACCTTGACTTTTGTGGAAGACTGTATATATATATATATATATATATATATATATATATATATATATATATATATATATATATATATATATATATATATATATACATATATATATATATATATATAGATAGATAGATATATATATATATATATATATATATATATATATATATATATATATATATAGATAGATATATATAGGTATATATATATATATATATATATATATATATATATATATATATATATATATATTTATATATATGTATATATATATATATATATATGTATATATATATATATATATATATGTATATATATATATATATATATATATATATATATATATATATATATATGTATATATATATATATATATATATATATATATATATATATATATATATATATGTAATGAATCTTGTGACGCCGCTGGCGACTCACTAACACCGAGTGGCTTGGCATCTCATGTCGGGTGTGACGGTTGCACATCCCACGTCAATTTTGTCGTGGGATGTCAAAAGGAAAAAGTGACAGCCACATGGCGGGAGAGTGTGGTTGTGAGTCGCGCGGTTGCTATGTACTCGTGTGGCGAAGGTCGTTGAACGGGAATTGCGCAGCGATTTGGTGAAGCAGCCACCCCAACAACAGGGATTGATCAAGCCGCTTATGTTGTACACATATTCCCATCGTGTGATTTCGCTAATGAGAATTTAGAGCGTGCCGCACCCGACTTAAAGCATCGTATCGCCGAAATTACACATCTGCTCATTATAATTGCAACAGTTTAAAGGCCATACGTTTAATCCAAATCTAAACCCCGGAGGATATCCCGGTTGAGCCCCCAAAGGCAGCGATAACTGTTGGAAGGTACCAAGCGATTGCGGGCAAAGGGTGGAGGAAGGAACGAATCATTTTTGGCTTTTGCGTTGTGGCGCTGCTTCTTGCTCAAGGCAAACAATGGACATGTTCAAGGTATGAAAGATTGGACTTTTCCGAAAATGGTCATGCAAATTATATATCAGGCCACATGGCGGGATTCCTAATGAAACCTTGCCCAAAGTGCTTGACCCAGCGATTGTTTTACATCACAAAAATAACACAATCCTAAACCAAATCCATGCAATCAATGAATTATCCAGGGCGTCGTGCGGAACGATGTCGAATTCAAAGGAGACATCTTACTGACGTGTGTAGCGATCGCAAACGAGAACAAAGTACATGTTCAATGTTGTAAATTAACTGATGATTTTTGTTTGCATTGTTACCTTACCTTTTGAAGTTTCCAATATATTTAAGCATTTTATTTTTATACGATCGTACATCTGAGTAAAGTCGGTAGAATAGAGTACTGAAGATTGTAAGACACTTTATGAGGGAAGAGAGTGTATATTTATGTGTTAACTATCTTCTAATATATTTGAAATTAATGAGACTGAAGTAATCGAGTCTTCTCAACATATTTGGGGTACTTTAAATAAAAGAAAGGTTTATTCAGCAGTGTCCCTGGGGTTGGGTACTCCTGTTTAAGTCAATATCAAAGAATTTCCAAGGTCTGTAGTGAAATTTGTATTGTTCTGGTTACGTACCTGGCATAAAAGTTATCGTGACGAAGGCGTTCAAGACTTTCGCTGCGCTAATTTGCGAAATCTTATTCAAATGAATATTTTAGTGACGAAAGCCTTCGTAATCGCATTCCAAAGAATTAAATAAGAGGCTGGTAAATTATTAAAATACACGAGTAAATTTTCAATGATTAACGTTCAAATTAACTTTTAGTTTTAATTGTGTATAGGCCTCGAGAAAATTCCTTGATCCAAACAAGAGTATCCACCAACCCTGTTGAGCAATACAAAATCAAAGCGTTCCCACTTTTAATTTATTTCTTTTATTATATTTCTGTACATGCAACATGTATATTTAAAAAAAAAAGAGGGTCGTTCCTTAGCTGCATTTGAAATGAATTTGTATGGAAAGCATAACTTAGGACATAATAGGTCTCTAAGAGTAAAGTAAAAATGAAATAAAAGAGATAGTAGTAGTTAGTAGCTGCAGTTAACATGCTTTATTAACTTAATGTTAGCTTCCAATGTTGGACTATTTAACTCATTGCAGACTTAAGTTGCGATAAGCTGAACTTTTGAGTAGACTTGCATGTGCAGAAAGCTCATCAGCAGTAACGACTATGGTGAGGTATTAGCAGTAGGGAAACAATAACCAGCAGAGTTCCGTTAGTGTCAGAGAACTTTAAATTGTTAGGTTGCACAAGGTTTCGTTTTAGTTAATTTTGCAGTCTATTTTCTTTATCTAACTACTCGAAACGAGAATTTCCGCTCGATAATTATTCGTAGAGTAAGGGCAGCGATAATGGGAGTCTCATAATACAGATACACACATGTGTTATATGTATAGATATATTTTCGATTACCAGTTAAAATGCAATTTAAGTTTTTTTTTCAATAGTAGAAAAGTGTTGGTAATCCTACGCAAACTAAAGGCGATAGATGTGGAACTGTTTAGTAAGACTTTTATAGCATAATTCGAAATCTGTAAAAAAAAAAAATATATCACATCCTGGGCTTTATTATTAATTTAGTTACAGTAAATTCGGAGATCTGTACGACTCGACGGTGTTGAAATTGAACGCTAGAATCGTAGACGATAGATATAACCGCGTTAGGGCCTTACAGTTAAAAAAAAGCATTTAAAGATTTAACTTTAGTTATGTACCTATTATTATAGTAATAAAATCATGAATTGCTAATTAAAACACGACATTCCTTTCCAGTAGTTCTGCCTTTCAGCGAGAAATGAGGTGCAGGATAAGTACGCCGTCGCGAGGGTAGGGTTTGAGAAAATCCGCTGAGGTCGGTTTCGCGTCGCGCACGGTACGCGGTACCTTAGTTGACTTTGAGTTTTCTTTAACGTAGTTTTCGTCGGGTTGAGTTAGTGTAGCATACTTTTCGGTACCGCGTCGGAAATTCGGGAACGCGAAATATAAATTAGATTTTGTGCTTTGGACTGGTTAATGAAGAAATACGGAGTAACGTAGAATAGGTTTCCTCTCCGTATGGTTTTGCTTTTGTAACGCGTTTTGAAAACGGGCGTGTACAGGTGGCTGAATATTGTAATTGAGCGTAACCCATTCGGAGACCCGCGACCGAAATCCTCTCCGATCTAGCTGGCCGACAAGCAGCCACCGCGTGAATGGGTTACGGTGCACGGATTGGTTGACCGGTTGGTACCATCTGTTGGCACTACTCAGGCTTAACGTCTAGAACCGATGAGAGGTCGGTTCCGCGATCGCAAATAAATTTAAAAATCATTACCTATATATATATATATATATATATAGATAGATATATCTATCTATCTATATATATATATATATATATATATATATATATATATATATATATATATATATATCTATCTATCTATATATATATATATATCTATATATATATATATATATATATATATATATATATATATATATATATATATATATATCTATATATATATATATAATATATATATATATCTATATATATATATATATATATATATATATATATATATATATATATATATATATATATATATATATATATATATAAATACATATATATATATACTCGTATATATATATATATATATATATATATATATATATATATATATATATATATATATATATATATATAATTATGTAAATTTATGTATATATATATATATTGTTACATGTACAAATAATTACATGTACAAATAATTCTGCGAGCTACTGTCGCAATTGTTTTCACAACAATGAAGAACACGAATTCACTCGAAACTACGAGAACCCAACAAACATGATCAACATCTGCAAAAGTGACGTCACTCCATTGATGAATTTGCTCGAATCTACCAGGTAGAACGTTCGCCAATGTGCGAGAAATGGGTGAATAGGTAGAGACCCTATATAAAGGCGAGCTGAATGAATGGGGGGAACCATTCATTCGACCGCGATAAGAACTGCGAAAGTGTGTAGGAAGTGTGTTTCGTAATAGTGAAGTGATTTAGAGACAATTGCGATAAGAAATTTATGGACAAGTGTTAGATTTTATTTTAATAGTGAAAATTAAAATTAGTGAAAGTGTTAAACTGATTATTGTGCATTTTCTTGAATTAAATAAACTCTTTTAACTTAAATTAAAAGACATTGCGTTTTCACTTTCCCGGAACGTTAAAATTATAGGCCGCGAACTAATAACACGCGACAGTGGTGTCGAGAAGTGCGATTGAAATTGTGAAGTGAAAACGTTTAAACAATTTTAAAGTGCACAATTGTGAAAAGTAACTTAAAAAATAGCCGAAACAATAAAAAAAATGCCAGGAAATTTACATCTTAAAATTAATCAATTGAGCATATCGGAGCTCAAAGAGGAGTTGGAACAACGAAATCTGGCTACACAAGGTACAAAGGCCATACTGATTGCACGCTTGCGTGATGCGATCGAGTCGGAAGGCGTGAATCTGGATTTGGGTGAGCTCTCAGATGCAGAAAAAGGTGCAGAAGGTGGTGAAGCCGGAACACCAAAACCAAAGGAACCAGAAAATGCGCTGATGCAGATGTTGATGCTGATGCAGCAAGAGCAGCGACAACAGTCATCCAATTTAACAGCGAAGTTAAATGAACAATCAGCGAAGCTAAGCGAACAATCAGCGCAGCTAAATGAACAGACATCCAGTTTAGCTGCGAAGCTAAATGAACAATCAGCGAAGCTAGACCAACAAGCGTTCGAAATCAAGGTGGACATCGCACAGAAGCTGGAAAAACAGTCAACCGAAATAAAAGCGGAGCTCAGTAGTCTCAACAGCCAAATTAAATGCGTCGAGGAGAAGGTATACCAGGTCGAGGAGAGAATCAACCTTGAGATCAGCCAGGTCAACCATGAGATGGAAAAAGTGAAAAAGGATTTGGAAGCAGCGAAGGCAATAGTAACCGCCTCACCAGCCCCAATTATAACAGCAGCGCAAAGCTCATCTAGAAATGTGCAAGCACCAATATTCGATGGGCAAACGGTCTGGACTATTTACAAAACCCAGTTCGAAGCAGCCACTCGCATAAATCACTGGAATGAACAGGAACGAGCAACTGCATTGATTCTTGCTCTAAGAGGCCCAGCTGCCGAGCTGTTGCAGACGATCCCCGTTGAATTGCACTCAAACCCGAATGCTATAATGAATGCGCTCGACATGCGTTATGGAGACGATCATCTAAAGCAGATTTATCGGTCACAGCTAAGGCATCGAATGCAGAAGTCTGGTGAAACCCTACAGCAGCTAGCCCAAGATATTGAGCGACTGGCACTTTTGGCTTATCCAGCCTACGACCCAGAACATCGAGATGATGCAGCGACAGAAGCATTCATCAGCGCACTAAAGGACCCGGAATTGCAACAAGCCGTGCGTTTAGCTCAAAAGCAAACGGTTAAGGACGCATTGGCTTATAGTCTGAACTTTGAGGCAGCGAAAAATGTGACTCGTACCACTGCCCGGGTTCGTGAGGTAGTGACAGACGAGTGCAGGTGTGAGCGCGTGGAAATTGAGCGAGACCGGCATGCAAATGGTGCGCCTAGATGCTGGAATTGCGGAGAGAAGGGGCACCTGCAAAGAGACTGCAAGAAGCGAAGAAAACCGAGCTATTGTCCAGGGTGTGCAGCTAGGAGGAGATCCAGACCGAGTCAGGAGCCCAGAATGGAAGCCCTTCAAACAGAGGGGTCGGGAAACATGTAAGAGCCAACTTCGTGGGGCAGAGGTTGGCTAGGAGGATCGACGTCCCCAGCACCACCATCACCGTGTCAAGACTACATCGTGGAGAAGCGGACTTATGCCTTCCGGGTCAAGTTGACGGAGAACACTGCACCATAACAATCGACACTGGTGCAACCCGATCGATTATCCGACCAGACCTAGTTAGACAGCAACAGCTTCACAGGGGCAGAATTTTCTCACTACGGACAGCTACGGGAGAAACTGCACCTGTTCATGGAGAGGTCAACCTCCAGATACAGTTGGGAGACCTTGTGTTCCGACATAATTTTCTGGTCGCGAACATTATGGATGACTGCATTCTCGGAATGGATTTTCTGCGACCACATGGAATCACGTTGGACTTGGGAAAACGTGTCTTGAAATGGCAGAATGTCGAAGTACTGATGGAGGATCCCAGCGTCCAAATCCCCAAGATGAATGTAGTGGTATGTACTGACACTGATGTACCGAATTCTTCCGAAAGCATTGTATGGGCCAAGCTTGATGGTGATTCTGGAGACCACCGATCTTATCTGATAGAGCCAACGAAGACATCCGCATTGCGCAGTTTGATTGTAGGACGAAGCCTTGTAAAATCTTTAAGGAACGGATATGTGCCGGTTAGAGTCCTTAACACCGCAGACTCAACCACGAGCATCAAAGCGGGAGAAGTCATCGGCAGCTGCCAGCCTGTTTCCACCATCACCTCTTTGGAAGCTACTCACAACCATCATTGGAAAAGGAGGCAAGACACAGACAAGGCCCGGGAATCCACGTCTGCAATATTGAAGCAAGTCAAATTGCCGGTGCAACTATTCAAACGAGCCTCTGATCTGGTCACCAAGTACAGTGACATCTTCTCAACAAGCCCGGATGACCAAGGCCGAACGAGTTTGGTAACTCACGTCATAGATACACAGGGAGCCAAGCCGATTCGACAAGCACCAAGACGTCTCCCTATAGCCAAACAAGGAGAAGTGAGCGCGCTGATCTCGGACATGGAAAAGCAAGGCATTATCGAACCTTCTGTAAGTCCATGGGCCGCGCCTGTAGTTCTAGTAAAGAAAAAGGATGGTAGCACTCGCTTTTGTGTCGACTATAGGCAGCTTAACGACGTCACTAAGAAAGATAGTTACCCGCTCCCACGCATCGATGACATCATGGACACTTTAGCCGACGCAAAATGGTTTTCTACACTCGATCTCAAGAGTGGCTACTGGCAGGTAGAAATTGACAAGAAGGACCGAGAGAAGACCGCATTTTCAGTTGGGACCGGATTGTGGCAATTTGTGGTGATGCCGTTTGGGCTTTGCAATGCTCCAGCCACTTTCGAACGCTTGATGGAATACGTGCTACGTGGTCTAACCTGGAAAACCTGCTTGGTGTACCTAGATGACATCATCGTCATCGGGAGAACGTTCGAAGAGCATGTGCGGAACTTAGAAGAGGTCTTCTCCCGACTGCGACTGGCAAATTTGAAACTTAGTCCCGACAAGTGTACCCTTTTCGCAGCTGAAGTAAAATACCTGGGACATGTCGTATCAGCTGAAGGGGTCAAAACAGACCCTGAGAAAATTGAAGCCGTGAAAAGCTGGCCAACACCAAACAACAAGCGCCAACTACGAAGTTTCCTGGGCCTGGCAACCTACTATCGAAGATTCGTCAAAGACTTTGCCAAAATAGCTAAGTGTCTTCATCAGCTAACCGAGAAAAATCGTCCGTATGTCTGGAATGAACAATGCCAGACAGCCTTTGAGACCCTGAAGGAAAAGCTATGTGAATCACCCGTACTGGCGTATCCGAAACCCGGAAAAATGTTTGTGGTTGACACCGATGCAAGCAACGGCGGTATTGGAGCTGTACTCTCCCAGCAGATCAATGGCGAAGAAAGAGTCCTCTCGTACTACAGTCGAGTTCTTTCAAAAAGTGAGAGGAACTACTGTGTGACCAGGAAGGAGCTATTGGCTATAATAGAGGCCACCAAGCAGTTCCACAAGTACCTATATGGCCAGAAATTTGTTCTTCGAACGGACCATGCATCATTGAGATGGCTACTTAACTTCAAAAACCCCGAGGGACAAGTTGCGAGATGGATCGAAAGATTGCAGTCATACGACTACGAAATTGTTCATCGAAAGGGCGGAGTTCATGGAAATGCTGACGCCCTATCTCGTCGCCCATGTCCAGCTAACTGCAAGCATTGCCGACGGATTGAGGAAAAGGAACCGCCCGTTGATCTGCGACTGATAACGGCCGAATTCGATGAAGGTTGGTCATCGGAGGAGATTCGAAATGCCCAGCTAGCCGATGAAGACATCGGACCATTGCTCGTATGGAAGGAGACGACTGGGCGACCTGAGTGGAAGGACGTTTCAACGCATGGCGCAACCCTGAAAAGCTATTGGGCACAATGGAACTCCCTTCAGGTGGAGGGTGGTGTACTCAAGCGGAAATGGGAAACGGCAGATGGCAGCTCCTATAGGATGCAAACTATACTACCCAAAAGCCGAATCCACGATGTGGTAAAGGAAATGCATGAAGGATCCTCGGGAGGCCACCTTGGTGTTAACAAGACCTTAGCGAAATTGCGGGAAAGGTTCTACTGGCTCCACGCTCGAGAAGACGTAGAGGACTGGTGTCGCAGATGCACAATTTGCGCTTCCGTCAAAGGCCCAAAGCGACGACTGAGAGGACAAATGCAAACCTATAACGTGGGGGTACCGTTTGAGAGGATTGCTGTTGACATCGCAGGACCCTTTCCTGAAACCGATTGGGGAAATCGATATACGCTGGTTGTAGCCGATTATTTCAGCAAGTGGCCCGAGGTCTACCCCATTCCCAACCAGGAAGCAACTACCGTAGCTGAACAGCTAGTGTTAAATTGGGTCAGTAGGTACGGCGTACCTTGCGAATTACATTCGGATCAAGGCCGAAAATTTGAGTCACTAGTTTTTGGCGAAATGTGCGAGCTGCTCGGAATACGGAAAACGAGGACAACACCGCTGCATCCCCAATCCGATGGAATGGTCGAACGTTTCAACGGCACGCTCAATAAACACCTTGCCAAGATGGTTGACGAGAACCAAAGGGACTGGGACCGACACATCCCATTATTTTTGATGGCGTACAGAGCTGCCGAACATGCATCGACGGGCCAAGCCCCAGCCAAAGTCATTTTTGGAAAGACTATTCGTCTGCCAGCCGATATAAAGTTCGGAACACCCCCTGAGAAACCCCAAACGGTCTCGGAGTACGCAAGTGATCTAAGACAACGGTTGAACCAGATACATCGGACAGTGCGAAAACACCTCGAATCGGCTGCTGACCGCATGAAGACCAGGTATGATCTAAAGGCTAATTCTACTGGCTTCCAGCAAGATGACCTGGTGTGGCTTTATAACCCGCAACGGCGAAAGGGTAGGTCTCCAAAGTTGCAACATAATTGGGAGGGACCATACCGAGTTACAAAGCGAATCAACGACGTCGTATACCGAATACAGGAACATCGTAAGCCGAGAGCTAAAATGAAAATCGTGCATCTGGACCGTCTTGCCCCATATTACACCCAGGGAGAATTGACTACAAATAGCGACACATCTTTTCGGGGCGAAAAGAACTGAGGTGGGGGCAGTGTTACATGTACAAATAATTACATGTACAAATAATTCTGCGAGCTACTGTCGCAATTGTTTTCACAACAATGAAGAACACGAATTCACTCGAAACTACGAGAACCCAACAAACATGATCAACATCTGCAAGTGACGTCACTCCATTGATGAATTTGCTCGAATCTACCAGGTAGAACGTTCGCCAATGTGCGAGAAATGGGTGAATAGGTAGAGACCCTATATAAAGGCGAGCTGAATGAATGGGGGGAACCATTCATTCGACCGCGATAAGAACTGCGAAAGTGTGTAGGAAGTGTGTTTCGTAATAGTGAAGTGATTTAGAGACAATTGCGATAAGAAATTTATGGACAAGTGTTAGATTTTATTTTAATAGTGAAAATTAAAATTAGTGAAAGTGTTAAACTGATTATTGTGCATTTTCTTGAATTAAATAAACTCTTCTAACTTAAATTAAAAGACATTGCGTTTTCACTTTCCCGGAACGTTAAAATTATAGGCCGCGAACCAATAACACGCGACAATATATATATATATATATATATATATATATATATATATATATATATATATATATGTATATATATATATATATATATATATATATATATATATATATATATATATATATATATATATATATGTATATATATATATATATATATATATATATATATATATATATATATATACAGTTAGACAAAAAAGTCTCCGTACGACGCTACTTTTTCTTGATTTTTATGAACATCTCTTATGTAATTCAATAATTTTTGACTTTAATGATTGTAATGTTTTCTACAGCTCTTTTGTAACAAAGTTCAGGGATAAATGCAGGAATTTGTCCATTTCTTAATATATAGTAATTCAATTTAGTGAATTTTACAAAATTTTATATCAAAAAAATCTCCGTACGAAATTTTTTAAACAATGCTTTGCACAAACAAAAGTTCACAATTTATCCTGGAGTACAGCTAGTATAGTTTCAGCCGCGTGCAGATTTGTATCAACTTCAGAAAATCCAATATTCCGCCACGAGTAAAGAAATTTGTGTAGATACGAGGAAATTGATCATAAAGCTTTATTGCGAAGGCAAGTCGATGGGTAAAATTTCGAAAGTGATTGGTAGACCCAAGTCAAGTGTCTAATATGTTATTAAGCAATATGGAGAAACCGGTTCGTTCAAAAGTAAGCCCCGTTCGGGACGGCCAAAAAGTTTAAGCGATATAGCGCGGCGGTCAATAGAAAGAAAAATAAAAGATAATCATAGAACCAGCGCATGTAAAATAGCAGACGAGGTCAGAAAAGACTTTAATTTAACGGTAAGTGATGAAACCATTAGAAATGTTCTACGGGAAAGTAATTTCCATGGTCGAATCCCAAGGCGAAAGCCATTGGTCTCAAAACTTAATTGCAAGAAGAGATTAGACTTTGCGAAAATGCACCAAAATAAGGACGCTAATTTCTGGAATCGAGTTGTATTTTCCAACGAGAGTAAATTCAACATATTTGGATCAGATGGCAAGGGAAAAGTTTGGCGCAAACCAAATGAGGAATTTAATTGCAAAAATCTAATCCCAACAGTCAAGCATGGCGGTGATAATGTAATGGTTTGGGGGTTTATGGCAGCTTCAGGAGTTGGAAAATTGCACTTCATTGAGAGCGCAATGGACCGGTGGGATTACCTAAACATTCTTTTTTTTGTGGTAGGGAGGTGAATGCTATTTATGCACAGAGTGTGGGACTCCCATGCGCAACTGGACTACCCACTAAACACCTCCCCTGTACGGATATATATATATATATATATATATATATATATATAAATATAAATATATATATATATATATATATATATATATATATATATATATATATATATTTATATATATATATATATATATATATATTTATATATATATATATATATATATATATATATATATATATAATTATGTAAATTTATGTGTATATATATATATATATATATATATATATATATATATATATATATATATATATAATTATGTAAATTTATGTATATATATATATATATATATATATATATATATATATATATATATATATATATATATATATATATATACAGTTAGACAAAAAAGTCTCCGTACGACGCTACTTTTTCTTGATTTTTATGAACATCTCTTATGTAATTCAATAATTTTTGACTTTAATGATTGTAATGTTTTCTACAGCTCTTTTGTAACAAAGTTCAGGGATAAATGCAGGAATTTGTCCATTTCTTAATATATAGTAATTCAATTTAGTGAATTTTACAAAATTTTATATCAAAAAAATCTCCGTACGAAATTTTTTAAACAATTCTTTGCATTTTTTACATAGTTATGTAAACAATGCTTTGCACAAACAAGAGTTCACAATTTTTCCTGGAGTACAGCTAGTATAGTTTCAGCCGCGTGCAGATTTGTATCAACTTCAGAAAATCCAATATTCCGCCACGAGTAAAGAAATTTGTGTAGATACGAGGAAATTGATCATAAAGCTTTATTGCGAAGGCAAGTCGATGGGCAAAAATTTCGAAAGTGATTGGTAGACCCAAGTCAAGTGTCCAATATGTTATTAAGCAATATGGAGAAACCGGTTCGTTCAAAAGTAAGCCCCGTTCGGGACGGCCAAAAAGTTTAAGCGATATAGCGCGGCGGTCAATAGAAAGAAAAATAAAAGATAATCATTGAACCAGCGCATGTAAAATAGCAGACGAGGTCAGAAAAGACTTTAATTTAACGGTAAGTGATGAAACCATTAGAAATGTTCTACGGGAAAGTAATTTCCATGGTTGAATCCCAAGGCGAAAGCCATTGGTCTCAAAACTTAATTGCAAGAAGAGATTAGACTTTGCGAAAATGCACCAAAATAAGGACGCTAATTTCTGGAATCGAGTTGTATTTTCCGACGAGAGTAAATTCAACATATTTGGATCAGATGGCAAGGGAAAAGTTTGGCGCAAAGCAAATGAGGAATCCAATTGCAAAAATTTAATCCCAACAGTCAAGCATGGCGGTGGTAATGTAATGGTTTGGGGGTGTATGGCAGCTTCAGGAGTTGGAAAATTGCACTTCATTGAGAGCGCAATGGACCGGTGGGATTACCTAAACATTCTTTTTTTTTGTGGTAGGGAGGTGAATGCTATTTATGCACAGAGTGTGGGACTCCCATGCGCGACTGGACTACCCACTAAACACCTCCCCTGTCAACCTAAGAACCCAGCCTGGAACCGTTTGACATACTACTTCGGGCCGGGTCTCGTTTTGTTAGGCCGTCGGGCGCCTTCTAGCTGAGGAGTCCCTTTCCTAGCGGGAGGGGAGAGGGGAAGAGGAAATGCCAGAAGAGCGATCCCCTAGCCCCAGCGCCCCCGGCCGCTGTGAGTCCCTTTTATATTTTAGGACCGCCCGAGCACAATGTGCCACCTGGTTCCATTTGTCAACCGATTCGAGCATCACCGCAACTATATTATCCGGGGTGAGCTCTCCCGTCTCCCTGTAGCGTTCCCTTCGCAGCCTGACCCATTTTGTACACCCAAAAAATGTGTGACAGGCATTGTCCTCCTCTCCTGGGCAAAACCGACAATCGGGGGACCGTGACTTACCGATCTTGTGCAGGTAAGACTGAAAACACCCATGCCCGCTCAAAAGCTGGGTCAGATAGAAGTCAGTCTCACCATGCCTTCGATATAGCCACGGTCTCACATCCGGGATGAGGCGCGCAGTCCACCTTCCTTTCGTGCAATTCACCCAAGACTGCTGCCAATCGGTGAGTGAGCGCTGTCTCTCCTCGCGTACAACTACCTCCCTCGCATCCTCGTTTCGGCGCAGGTAAATGACGCGGCGCTCTCTAGCAAGGAGGGCGACAGGTATCACGCCTGCAATCACTCTCACCGCCGAGTCGGAGACTGTTGGATACGAAGATGCAATTCTCAGTGCTCCTCTTCTCTGTACCTGTGCCAATCGTTTTCGGTATACCTCCTTGCTGAGAGCGTCGCCCCATACCTCTGCTCTGTACAGTAGCACTGACCCTACAGCACTCATCAAGAGGCGTCTTCTTGATGGGCTGGGTCCCCCTTCGTTGGCCATAAGTCGACTCAGGGCCGATATTCCCGAAGCAGCCTTCTCAGCTGTTGCCCTGATTTGCTCAGAGAAACTCATCTTCGAGTCGATCAGTAGCCCCAGGTACTTCACCGCTGGCTTCGATTTGATTTGTATGTCTCCAATACTGATCATCCTTACTCTAGGGATTCTCTTTTTTGTCAAGATGACCACTTCGGTTTTCTCCAGTGCTAAACTCAGCCCGCGAGCAGTCATCCAGTCCCTCACTCGGCGCATTAGCATACCTAGCCTATGTTGCGCTTGTTCAACGGTGCGTCCAGCGACCAGAGCCGCAACATCATCCGCATAGCCGACCAAGCGTGACTCATCTGGCATCTCGAGTCTCAGTAGCCCGTCGTAAGACACGTTCCATAGGTCCGGACCAAGGATAGATCCCTGGGCAACACCCGATGTAATTTCCATCCTTCGTTGGCCCTGTGTCGTGTCGTAGAGCAGGCTTCGGTCCTTTAGGTAGTTCCTCAAAAGCCGCATTAGATATTCTGGAACTTGAAAATAGTTTTCCAGCGTGTCCATAATATCCACCCATCTAGCGGAGTTGAAGGCATTCCTGACGTCGAGTGTCACCAACAGGAAGATCCGTCGCTTGTTGCGACTATGTGCCTCTGCCTTTTGGACCACGTTCACCACCTCTGCAATCGCATCAATGGTAGAACGTCCTGCTCTAAAGCCGTACTGCCGAGGAGATAGGTCCCCAGCAGCACGAATCGCGTCAGTGAGTCTTCCCTTGATGAGTTTCTCTAGCACTTTCCCAGCCGTGTCTAGCATGCATAACGGGCGGTATGCAGATGGCGTTTCAGGATTTCCCTTCCCCTTGCTGATCAGCACGAGCCTCGCCACCTTCCATCGTACCGGGAAAACCCGTCCCGTAGGCAAGCGTTGAATGTGCTGAGCAGCAAATCAGGACAATGGTGATAGACGAGCCGCAACACCTCAGCTGGAACACCATCTGGACCTGGAGCCTTCCTCGCTTTCAAGGAGAGGACTGCCTCCTCCAGTTCCAGCTGTGTAAAGAGTGGGCACGCTACTTGTAGTGAAATTAGAATGTTCAAAAGTCCGTAAAGGAGTGCAGCGATGTTCTGCTGCCTCGGCAGAAGAAGATGGAGGTATCTGCCGAGAATGCCCTCGTCTGGAGACTCGTGAATGCGCTGGCAGGCTAGCATTGCGGTGTCGTGGGGCGGGTTCATTTCCCCAGCACGAGGACACACCACAAAAAAATTTCGCACTCACGAATTTGATGGTCAATTGATCAAGAGGCGGCCGAAGTCGCAAAAAGTGTAGATAACTACACCGAGGGAGAAAGTACTTGTTCCGAGAACAAGTGGAACCTGAAAAGAAAGGCGGACTTGGGGTAACCTCGTCATTACCCGACGAAGCTCATGGCCCACAAATGAAAGAAGGGCAACCGGGTGATGATGGAGCCCCTTCCCACCCACCCAACCGGAATAAATCCATATTTTGTTGCAGTGGCCAGGTATTCCTCTTCTGAGTAGAAAACTCATACAACTTGACTTGTATAAACTTTCCCATCAGAAGGGGAGTATCCCGGTAACCAATTTATGCCATAGAATTATACAATTCGATTGCATAACGCTATGCCATAAAGAGGCACTCTGCTTGGGCCACTCAACCCGCGATGTCACCTGAAACAAAGAAAAAAGGATTAAATTGCACCCGGCGGCTGGCTCATGGTTTTAGGGGGCAGCCTGCCACCGTACCAAGTCCTACCCCCCGTCAGAGTTATCGGAAAGGAAATACCAAAATTGGAATTTACTCAAACATGATTATTTCTATATACTCAAAAATTCTATAAAGATAACTCGACGATAAACAAATTCTTCATTATTATTCCATCTTTACTTTAATAATTTCAGTGTTCAGCATACGTCGCAGTTAAATAATTGCGTCGTTCTCTTGTGTAAGATTTATTTACTCTAACATGAATTCAAATTTCCTTTTTTTTTTCAAAAATAATAATTTATAATAGAACCTTATCGTACAAATGGGATTATTACAAACCGAATTTTATGTGCTTTTTCGTTTGCTTAGCGCAAGAGACCAATTGAAATTTAGGCAGTTTAGTAAATAACGAACAACATGTGTTTAATAACATTTAAATACGAATATATAAAAAAATAAAGTTAATTCAAAACAAAGGGCGTACTCACCTACATGTCCGCGAGCGCTCGAGGAGATAGGTTATACGGTGTTGCCTTCATCTGGTTGGAGATTATTCATGGTAATAACGATGGATATTTACATTCAGAAAAAGTTACAATTATTATTATTAATGAAAACTTCGAGTATCATTAATGAAAACATGAAATGAAATTAATAGCACTTAAAAGGTCCTATCAGTTCGGCAAGAATCACACTGCTTGAATTTGTGTCCACCTTCAACTTATTGAACATAACTTTGAAGCCCCACAATGGAGGTATTAATGTACTGATTGATTAAGATGGAATCCTGTCCTAATCTTCCGTATTGTATAAATTTGTCCAATGTTAGGAATAAGGAATCGCCAATCGCCTAAGCTAATTAGTCTTCACTATTTTCATATTCCACAATCAATCCGACATCGTTTAAATGAAGCCTGTTTTCGCTGCCGATCCATTCTGGCCAATGCATGTGAACTTTGATTTGTTTCTTCTGTAGTAATTTATTGCGCAGGACAATTGCTTTTGAGTTTTATTCCCAACTTATCTACCACAAAATGTCCAACTGTTTCTCTTAACGGTCCGTGTGTTAAAATAGGTTTGCATAGATGTAATCAACATTTGCGCGATGGGTAATTATTCGAGAATGATTGTACGGTTTAACATCTCTGTAGTGATTAAATACACGATTTAGATTTTTATTCGATGTACTCAGGAAACCTGATTTTCTTTTCCTCTTTTTCGAATCTCTCTTTGCTTTCACAAGCCTATATCCATATTGCAAAACCTTTGCACTCCCCTTCCGTTATATCCCTCTAGCACACCTTTATTCCAATGATCCCATAATTCATGTTACGATTCCGCCTTACAGTTTGACATTCTATCCCAACACTGGTTTTAGTTTCTCCACATTCATTTTTGCCTATATTCGAAATCAACGACAACCAGGACGAACCCAAAACTGTTTTCCCCGGGGATGGCTATAAGTGTTCAGACAAAATAAAAAATCCGCTCATTTTTGCGGATTCACTATTTCCTTTGCACTATGAGAAAGCTGTCATGATTCCACCTCGAATGTAACAAAAAAATCGCCTTCAAGCGCTTCTTACGATGACGACCGCAACTGAACGACCGCGAGCTGTTTGGTAAAAGGCAATATTCTCGTGCCTTCTGCACAATTTTTCGTGACGATGAATGGCGAATTGTGTAAAAAAAACGTTTTGCGATTAAAATAAAAATATCCGCGGCAACTACAAGTTAGAGGTGATGGAAGAAAAAAATATATAATTTTGAGTCATGTGGCAGATGCCGCACGCCATATATCGCACAAGATTTGTCATCTCGTGACGGAGGTTTCTTCGCGACTCTCCCTAATCCATTCTTCTCTTCATTTCCATCTTGACAAGATCCGTTTAATGCAATGTAATAACCAGTTCTGCGTCAATATCGGTCAGCTTAAATTTTCCGTTTCAACCACACTCCGCGAGCATTATCTTGATCCACTTCTTGTTCGTGATGTATTTTTGTAGGTAAATTCAATATTCGTGGCATCGTCATAAATAGAGTGGTAAAACTTATTTTTTTGGAGCTGACGAAACGATTACCACTGGAAGTGAAATATTTTCCCGAAGAAACGATTGAGCGGATGTAGGAGGTAGATTTAATGTTTGTTGTTCTGAGATATTCAATCCCAGACTGAACTTGCTATTATAATCATGAAGAGAATCGTTAAAATTTTTCTTGTACGGGAAATCAGTAACTGAAAATATTGTTAAGTTTTGAAGATCATCTGATGTTCCTATATCAATCATGAACTCAATATTATCTAAAGTGATGATATCTGTATGTGTGTTTTTCGATGGAAAGCTTTTCGTTTGAAGATCATATACGAAGCGTTGTGATCCGATGTAATCATACGACTCGCCGTTGAACAGCATAAATAAAACGTTTTTCTGACCTCCTTTTGAGAATTAATGATTGGGGATAATAAATTTGCTATGCTCACTACAACTGAAAAATGAAACGAAAGAATTCATTGCTCCGAGTCCTATTCCATCGAAAAAATGAAGCAGTATCTAATCGTGCAGAAACTACAATAAACTTTTCGGAATTATCCACTTTTCTTTCAGCAGGGTCTACAATCTTTCGTGGGAAAAGAGTTGTGTAAATATTTCTACCGCTTAGGGGATCGCAAAATTTTGGTAGGAGCTAAGTTATTTGTCACAGTTCTTCGACGCATGCAGACTTCTGAGGTCACAGTTGCCGACATCAGCGCATTCACTTGAATGCTGCATAATGATCGATATTTCTGATTTGGCATATCAAAATTATTTAATTTTTCATAACAATCAACAATTTTTGTAATCTTTTCATCATCACCGACGTAGTAAATAGGAAATGGAAAGTCCTCATGAAGTAAACCTGATCCGGCTGGATTGTAGCGAGACAAACTCTCGCACGCTGGCTTTTTGAGCCATACCTACTCGATTACTACATACTGCTGTTTCACCATGCAGAACGTCAAGACGGACGGGATGGGCGGGGAAGAGTCTCCGCACTATCGCGTCCATCTTTTCCGGGTCATGTATACAAGGCTTCCGTATATATATAGATATATATATATATATATATATATATATATATATATATATATATATATAGATATATATATATCTATATATATATATATATATATATAGATATATATATACAGTCTTCCACAAAAGTCAAGGTACAGAGAATCGGTAACTGAAAATTGTATTACTGAATCAATATTTTTATTTGAAAACCAAAAGTTATGAAATGGTAATAATACGAGTTCTGTTTAATTTAAGTTTTCATAAATTTAAAGGGATTCGGCAATAATGATCATTGAAGACAATAATTTTTTGTTGGCAATGTCTCTTTTCTACTCCACAAAAGTCTTGGTACAGTTGCAGAAAATGCCCTGTTACTTGTAAAAAGGGGAATCCCCCAAGTTGATATTATCAGAGTGAGTCAACAACCGTAGGCCGCTGTCTTTAATATCGCGTCCGTATTCGTGGTGTATCTTTTATTTAATAAAATTTTTAAAAAATGAGTCGAAAGGAGTTGAGTATTAAGGAGCGTGAAATAATTATTAATCTGCATTCAAATCAGAGCAAATCATATTCTGAAATAACTGAACTAGTGTTGCGAAGTCGGTTAACCATTCAAAAAGTCATAAATCGATTTAAGAAGGAAAATAGAGTGGAAAATGTGCCCCGAACAGGTCGTCCATCTAAACTAAGTGCAAAGGACAAGAGAAAAATTTCGCGAATGATAAAACAAGATCCATTTCTAAGCTGTAGAAAAATCTGCGATGTCCTTGGAATTAATGATAAGAAGGAGGTTAGCGCAGAAACTGTGCGTAGAGCTGTCGTAGAAGCTGGATTTTCATCTCGTACGCCTAGAAGAAAACCTCTTGTAAGTTCCATAAACAAACAAAAAAGAATAACATTTGCAAAAGCATAACCAATAACACTTTGGGATAATGTTTTATTTTCGGATGAGTCTAAATTTTGTATATTTGGTGTAAATGGGCATAAGAGGGTCTGGCGAAAAGTAGGAGAAGCATTTAATCCCAAGAACACTATTAAAACAGTAAAACATCGAGGCGGTGGTGTTATGGTTTGGGGTTGCATGGCTGCTGCTGGAGTTGTAAATCTGACATTCATCGAAAATACTATGGATCAGAACTCTTATTTAGAGATTCTACGAAACAACATGAAACAAAGTGCAGCCAAATTAGGTATGCGAGAAGATTTCTTGTTTCAACAGGACAATGACCCTAAGCACACTGCGCATAAAGTTTGAATGTGGCTATTTTACAATACTCGCATGCTTGCTACACCGCCCCAAAGCCCTGATTTGAACCCTATAGAGCATCTTTGGAATGAGCTTGAGACAAAAATCCGAAAAAGAGTGATATCAAGCTAGGCGCAGCTTAAGGATGCTATATTGGAGGAGTGGGCCAGAATCAGCAGCGAATTTACTAAAAAATTGGTAAATTCTATGCCTAAAAGACTGAAGTCAGTACAAAATATTAAGAAAAGTATAATTCAAATAACTATGCAAGACTATAATTACAATTTGTATCATTTTTCTTTAGGTGTACCATGACTTTTGTGGACTTCATTCATTGACTTTCCAACACATCATATGTAATAATATATTAATACGACAGAATTTTCGTTTTGTTTTACATGAATTTAAAGTGTAATGATTATAGTTGAAGTAATACCAAAAAAATTTTATCACTATAGGTTTTTTAAATAAAAATATCAAACAATTTTCATGATATTTATCACTGTACCTTGACTTTTGTGGAAGACTGTATATATATATATATATATATATATATATATATATATATATATATATATATATATATATATATATATTATATATATATATCTATATATATATATATATATATATATATATATATATATATATATATATATATATATATATATATATATATATATATATATATATATATAGATATATATATATATATATATATATATATATATATATATATATATATATATATATATAGATATATATATATATATAAATAAATATATATATAGATATATAGATATATATATATATATATATATATATATATATATATATATATATATATATATATATATATATATCTATATATATCTATATATATATATCTATATATATATCTATATATATATCTATATATATATCTATATATATATATATATATATATATATATATATATATATATATATATATATATATATATATATATATATATATTGTTACATGTACAAATAATTACATGTACAAATAATTCTGCGAGCTACTGTCGCAATTGTTTTCATCATCATTAAGAACGTCAACGAATGAATTTACTCGAACCCACGAGAACCCCAACAAGCATGATCAACATCTGCAAGTGACGTCACTCCATTCATGAACTTGCTCGAACCTACCAGGTAGAACATTCGCCAATGTACGAGAAATGGGTGAATATGTAGAGACCCTATATAAAGGCGAGCTGAATGAATGGAGAGAATCATTCATTCGACCGCGATAAGAACTGCGATTGTGTGTGGGAGGTGTGTTTCGTAATAGCGAAGTAATTTAGAAGACAATTGCGATAAGAAATTTATGGACAAGTGTTAGATTTTTTTGTTAATAGTGAAAATTAAAATTAGTGAAAGTGTTAACTGATTATTGTGCATTTCATTTAATAAACTCTTTTAACTTAAATTAAAAGACATGCGTTTTCACTTTCCGGAACATTAAAATTTATTGGCCGCGAACCTATACACGCGACAGTGGTGTCGAGAAGTGAGATAGAAAATTTCGAAAAGTGAAAACATTTAAACATTTTTAAAGTGCACAGTTGTGAAATCTAACGTAAAAACTGTTAAAAATGCCACGAAACTTGCATCTAAGAATCAATGAATTGACCATGTCGGAGCTCAAGGAAGAGTTAGAACAGCGAAATCTGGCTACGCAAGGTACAAAGGCCACATTGATTGCACGCTTGCGCCACGCGATCGAATCGGAAGGCGTGAATCTGGATTCGGGTGAGCTCTCAGATGCCGGAAATGGTGCAGAAGGTGGAGAAGCAGAAACACTAAAACCAAAGGACCCAGAAAATGCACTGATGCAAATGTTGATGCTGATGCAGCAAGAGCAGCGACAACAGTCATCCAATTTAACTGCGAAGCTCAATGAACAATCAACGAAGCTGGACCAACAAGCAATCGAAATCAAAGCAGACATCAAGGCAGACATCACACAGAAGCTGGAGAAACAGTCAACCGAAATAAAAGCGGAGCTCGGTAGTCTCAACAAGCAAATTAAAGGCATCGAGGAAAAGGTTGACCAGGTCGAGGAAAAGGTTTACCAGGTCGAGGAAAAGGTCAGCCAGGTCGAAGAGAGAATCAACAATGAGATGGAAAACATGAAAAAGGAATTGGAAGCAGCAAAGGCAGTAATAACCGCCCCACCAGCCCCAATTATAACCCGCAGCGCAAAGCTCATCTAGAAATGTACAAGCACCAATATTCGATGGGCAAACGGTCTGGACTATTTACAAAACCCAGTTTGAAGCAGCCGCTCGCATAAATCACTGGAATCAGCAGGAACGAACAACTGCATTGATTCTTGCTCTAAGAGGCCCAGCTGCCGAGCTGTTGCAGACGATCCCCGTTGAATTGCACTCAAACTCGAATGCTATAATGAATGCGCTCGACATGCGTTATGGAGATGATCATCTAAAGCAGATTTATCGGTCACAGCTAAGGCATCGGGTGCAGAAGTCTGGTGAAACCCTACAGCAGCTAGCCCAAGACATTGAGCGACTAGCACATTTGGCTTACCCAGCCTACGACCCAGAACATCGAGATGATGCAGCGACAGAGGCATTCATCAGCGCACTAAAGGACCCGGAATTGCAACAAGCCGTGCGTTTAGCTCAAAAGCAAACGGTTAAGGACGCATTGGCTTACAGTCTGAACTTTGAGGCAGCGAAAAATGTGACTCGTACCACTGCCCGGATTCGTGAAGTAGTGACAGACGAGTGCAGGTGTGAACGCGTGGAAATTGAGCGAGACCCGCATGTGAATGGTGCGCCTAGATGCTGGAATTGCGGAGAGAAGGGGCACTTACAAAGAGACTGCAAGAAGCGAAGAAAACCGAGCTATTGTCCAGGGTGTGCAGCTAGGAGGAGATCCAGACCGAGTCAGGAGCCCAGAATGGAAGCCCTTCAAACAGAGGGGTCGGGAAACATGTAAGAGCCAACTTCGTGGGGCAGAGGTTGGCTAGGAGGATCAACGTCCCCAGCACCACCATCATCGTGTCAAGACTACATCGTGGAGAAGCGGACTTATGCCTTCCGGGTCAAATTGACGGAGAACATTGCACCATAACAATCGACACTGGTGCAACCCGATCGATTATCCGACCAGACCTAGTTAGACAGCAACAACTTCACAAGGGCAGAATTTTCTCACTACGGACAGCTACGGGAGAAACTGCACCTGTTCATGGAGAGGTCAACCTCCAAATACAGTTGGGAGACCTTGTGTTCCGACATAATTTTCTGGTCGCGAACATTATGGATGACTGAATTCTCGGAATGGATTTTCTGCGACCACATGGAATCACGTTGGACCTGGGCCAACGTGTATTGAAATGGCAGAATGTCGAAGTACTGATGGAGGATCCCAGCGTCCAAATCCCCAAGATGAATGTAGTGGTATGTACTGACACTGATGTACCGAATTCTTCCGAAAGCATTGTATGGGCCAAGCTTGATGGTGATTCTGGAGACCACCGATCTTATCTGATAGAGCCAACGAAGACATCCGCATTGCGCAGTTTGATTGTAGGACGAAGCCTTGTAAGATCTTTAAGGAACGGATATGTGCCGGTTAGAGTCCTTAACACCGCAGACTCAACCACGAGCATCAAAGCGGGAGAAGTCATCGGCAGCTGCCAGCCTGTTTCCACCATCACCTCTTTGGAAGCTACTCACAACCATCATTGGAAAAGGAGGCAAGACGTAGCCCGGGAATCCACGTCTGCAATATTGAAGCAAGTCAAATTGCCGGTGCAGCTATTCAAACGAGCCTCTGATCTGGTCACCAAGTACAGTGACATCTTCTCAACAAGCCCGGATGACCAAGGCCGAACGAGTTTGGTAACTCACGTCATAGATACACAGGGAGCCAAGCCGATTTGACAAGCACCAAGACGTCTCCCTATAGCCAAACAAGGAGAAGTGAGCGCGCTGATCTCGGACATGGAAAAACAAGGCGTTATTGAACCTTCTGTAAGTCCATGGGCCGCGCCTGTAGTTCTAGTAAAGAAAAAGGATGGTAGCACTCGCTTTTGTGTCGACTATAGGCAGCTTAACGACGTCACTAAGAAAGATAGTTACCCGCTCCCACGCATCGATGACATCATGGACACTTCAGCCGACGCAAAATGGTTTTCTACACTCGATCTCAAGAGTGGCTACTGGCAGGTAGAAATTGACAAGAAGGACCGAGAGAAGACCGCATTTTCAGTTGGGACGGATTGTGGCAATTTGTGGTGATGCCGTTTGGGCTTTGCAATGCTCCAGCCACTTTCGAACGCTTGATGGAATACGTGCTACATGGTCTAACCTGGAAAACCTGCTTGGTGTACCTAGATGACATCATCGCCAAGGGAGAACGTTCGAAGAGCATGTGCGGAACTTAGAAGAGGTTTTCTCCCGACTGCGACTGGCAAATTTGAAACTTAGTCCCGACAAGTGTACCCTTTTCGCAGCTGAAGTAAAATACCTGGGACATGTCGTATCAGCAGAAGGGGTCAAAACAGACCCTGAGAAAATTGAAGCCGTGAAAAGCTGGCCAACACCAAATAACAAGCGCCAACTACGCAGTTTCCTGGGTCTGGCAACTTACTATCGAAGATTCGTCAAAGACTTTGCCAAAATAGCTAAGTGTCTCCATCAGCTAACCGAGAAAAATCGTCCGTATGTCTGGAATGAACAATGCCAGACAGCCTTTGAGACCCTGAAGGAAAAGCTGTGTGAATCACCCGTACTGGCGTATCCGAAACCCGGAAAAATGTTTGTGGTTGACACCGATGCAAGCAACGGCGGTATTGGAGCTGTACTCTCCCAGCAGATCAATGGCGAAGAAAGAGTCCTCTCGTACTACAGTCGAGTTCTTTCAAAAAGTGAGAGGAACTACTGTGTGACCAGGAAGGAGCTATTGGCTATAATAGAGGCCACCAAGCAGTTCCACAAGTACCTATATGGCCAGAAATTTGTTCTTCGAACGGACCATGCATCATTGAGATGGCTACTTAACTTCAAAAACCCCGAGGGACAAGTTGCGAGATGGATCGAAAGATTGCAGTCATACGACTACAAAATTGTTCATCGAAAGGGCGGAGTTCATGGAAATGCTGACGCCCTATCTCGTCGCCCATGTCCAGCTAACTGCAAGCATTGCCGACGGATTGAGGAAAAGGAACCGCCCGTTGATCTGCGACTGATAACGGCCGAATTCGATGAAGGTTGGTCATCGGAGGAGATTCGAAATGCCCAGCTAGCCGATGAAGACATCGGACCATTGCTCGTATGGAAGGAGACGACTGGGCGACCTGAGTGGAAGGACGTTTCAACGCATGGCGCAACCCTGAAAAGCTATTGGGCACAATGGAACTCCCTTCAGGTGGAGGGTGGTGTACTCAAGCGGAAATGGGAAACGGCAGATGGCAGCTCCTATAGGATGCAAACTATACTACCCAAAAGCCGAATCCACGATGTGGTAAAGGAAATGCATGAAGGATCCTCGGGAGGCCACCTTGGTGTTAACAAGACCTTAGCGAAATTGCGGGAAAGGTTCTACTGGCTCCACGCTCGAGAAGACGTAGAGGACTGGTGTCGCAGATGCACAATTTGCGCTTCCGTCAAAGGCCCAAAGCGACGACTGAGAGGACAAATGCAAACCTATAACGTGGGGGTACCGTTTGAGAGGATTGCTGTTGACATCGCAGGACCCTTTCCTGAAACCGATTGGGGAAATCGATATACGCTGGTTGTAGCCGATTATTTCAGCAAGTGGCCCGAGGTCTACCCCATTCCCCAACCAGGAAGCAACTACCGTAGCTGAACAGCTAGTGTTAAATTGGGTCAGTAGGTACGGCGTACCTTGCGAATTACATTCGGATCAAGGCCGAAAATTTGAGTCACTAGTTTTTGGCGAAATGTGCGAGCTGCTCGGAATACGGAAAACGAGGACAACACCGCTGCATCCCCAATCCGATGGAATGGTCGAACGTTTCAACGGCACGCTCAATAAACACCTTGCCAAGATGGTTGACGAGAACCAAAGGGACTGGGACCGACACATCCCATTATTTTTGATGGCGTACAGAGCTGCCGAACATGCATCGACGGGCCAAGCCCCAGCCAAAGTCATTTTTGGAAAGACTATTCGTCTGCCAGCCGATATAAAGTTCGGAACACCCCCTGAGAAACCCCAAACGGTCTCGGAGTACGCAAGTGATCTAAGACAACGGTTGAACCAGATACATCGGACAGTGCGAAAACACCTCGAATCGGCTGCTGACCGCATGAAGACCAGGTATGATCTAAAGGCTAATTCTACTGGCTTCCAGCAAGATGACCTGGTGTGGCTTTATAACCCGCAACGGCGAAAGGGTAGGTCTCCAAAGTTGCAACATAATTGGGAGGGACCATACCGAGTTACAAAGCGAATCAACGACGTCGTATACCGAATACAGGAACATCGTAAGCCGAGAGCTAAAATGAAAATCGTGCATCTGGACCGTCTTGCCCCATATTACACCCAGGGAGAATTGACTACAAATAGCGACACATCTTTTCGGGGCGAAAAGAACTGAGGTGGGGGCAGTGTTACATGTACAAATAATTACATGTACAAATAATTCTGCGAGCTACTGTCGCAATTGTTTTCACAACAATGAAGAACACGAATTCACTCGAAACTACGAGAACCCAACAAACATGATCAACATCTGCAAGTGACGTCACTCCATTGATGAATTTGCTCGAATCTACCAGGTAGAACGTTCGCCAATGTGCGAGAAATGGGTGAATAGGTAGAGACCCTATATAAAGGCGAGCTGAATGAATGGGGGGAACCATTCATTCGACCGCGATAAGAACTGCGAAAGTGTGTAGGAAGTGTGTTTCGTAATAGTGAAGTGATTTAGAGACAATTGCGATAAGAAATTTATGGACAAGTGTTAGATTTTATTTTAATAGTGAAAATTAAAATTAGTGAAAGTGTTAAACTGATTATTGTGCATTTTCTTGAATTAAATAAACTCTTCTAACTTAAATTAAAAGACATTGCGTTTTCACTTTCCCGGAACGTTAAAATTATAGGCCGCGAACCAATAACACGCGACAATATATATATATATATATATATATATATATATATATATATATATATATATATATATATATATATATATATATATATATATATATATATATATATATATATATATATATAATATATATATATATATATATATATGTATATATATATATATATATATATATATATATATGTATATATATATATATATATATATATATATATATATATATATATATATATATATATATATATATACAGTTAGACAAAAAAGTCTCCGTACGACGCTACTTTTTCTTGATTTTTATGAACATCTCTTATGTAATTCAATAATTTTTGACTTTAATGATTGTAATGTTTTCTACAGCTCTTTGTAACAAAGTTCAGGGATAAATGCAGGAATTTGTCCATTTCTTTAATATATAGTAATTCAATTTAGTGAATTTTACAAAATTTTATATCAAAAAAATCTCCGTACGAAATTTTTTAAACAATGCTTTGCACAAACAAAAGTTCACAATTTATCCTGGAGTACAGCTAGTATAGTTTCAGCCGCGTGCAGATTTGTATCAACTTCAGAAAATCCAATATTCCGCCACGAGTAAAGAAATTTGTGTAGATACGAGGAAATTGATCATAAAGCTTTATTGCGAAGGCAAGTCGATGGGTAAAATTCGAAAGTGATTGGTAGACCCAAGTCAAGTGTCTAATATGTTATTAAGCAATATGGAGAAACCGGTTCGTTCAAAAGTAAGCCCCGTTCGGGACGGCCAAAAAGTTTAAGCGATATAGCGCGGCGGTCAATAGAAAGAAAAATAAAAGATAATCATAGAACCAGCGCATGTAAAATAGCAGACGAGGTCAGAAAAGACTTTAATTTAACGGTAAGTGATGAAACCATTAGAAATGTTCTACGGGAAAGTAATTTCATGGTCGAATCCCAAGGCGAAAGCCATTGGTCTCAAAACTTAATTGCAAGAAGAGATTAGACTTTGCGAAAATGCACCAAAATAAGGACGCTAATTTCTGGAATCGAGTTGTATTTTCCAACGAGAGTAAATTCAACATATTTGGATCAGATGGCAAGGGAAAAGTTTGGCGCAAACCAAATGAGGAATTTAATTGCAAAAATCTAATCCCAACAGTCAAGCATGGCGGTGATAATGTAATGGTTTGGGGGTTTATGGCAGCTTCAGGAGTTGGAAAATTGCACTTCATTGAGAGCGCAATGGACCGGTGGGATTACCTAAACATTCTTTTTTTTGTGGTAGGGAGGTGAATGCTATTTATGCACAGAGTGTGGGACTCCCATGCGCAACTGGACTACCCACTAAACACCTCCCCTGTACGGATATATATATATATATATATATAATATATATATATATATATATATATATATATATAAATATAAATATATATATATATATATATATATATATATATATATATATATATATATATATATATATATATATATATATATTATATATATATATATATATATATATATATATATATATTATATATATATATATATATATATATATATATATATATTATATATATATATATATATATATATATATATATATATATATATATATATATAATTATGTAAATTTATGTGTATATATATATATATATATATTATATATATATATATATATATATATATAATTATGTAAATTTATGTATATATATATATATATATATATATATATATATATATATATATATATATACAGTTAGACAAAAAAGTCTCCGTACGACGCTACTTTTTCTTGATTTTTATGAACATCTCTTATGTAATTCAATAATTTTTGACTTTAATGATTGTAATGTTTTCTACAGCTCTTTTGTAACAAAGTTCAGGGATAAATGCAGGAATTTGTCCATTTCTTAATATATAGTAATTCAATTTAGTGAATTTTACAAAATTTTATATCAAAAAAATCTCCGTACGAAATTTTTTAAACAATTCTTTGCATTTTTTACATAGTTATGTAAACAATGCTTTGCACAAACAAGAGTTCACAATTTTCCTGGAGTACAGCTAGTATAGTTTCAGCCGCGTGCAGATTTGTATCAACTTCAGAAAATCCAATATTCCGCCACGAGTAAAGAAATTTGTGTAGATACGAGGAAATTGATCATAAAGCTTTATTGCGAAGGCAAGTCGATGGGCAAAAATTTCGAAAGTGATTGGTAGACCCAAGTCAAGTGTCCAATATGTTATTAAGCAATATGGAGAAACCGGTTCGTTCAAAAGTAAGCCCCGTTCGGGACGGCCAAAAAGTTTAAGCGATATAGCGCGGCGGTCAATAGAAAGAAAAATAAAAGATAATCATAGAACCAGCGCATGTAAAATAGCAGACGAGGTCAGAAAAGACTTTAATTTAACGGTAAGTGATGAAACCATTAGAAATGTTCTACGGGAAAGTAATTTCCATGGTTGAATCCCAAGGCGAAAGCCATTGGTCTCAAAACTTAATTGCAAGAAGAGATTAGACTTTGCGAAAATGCACCAAAATAAGGACGCTAATTTCTGGAATCGAGTTGTATTTTCCGACGAGAGTAAATTCAACATATTTGGATCAGATGGCAAGGGAAAAGTTTGGCGCAAAGCAAATGAGGAATCCAATTGCAAAAATTTAATCCCAACAGTCAAGCATGGCGGTGGTAATGTAATGGTTTGGGGGTGTATGGCAGCTTCAGGAGTTGGAAAATTGCACTTCATTGAGAGCGCAATGGACCGGTGGGATTACCTAAACATTCTTTTTTTTTGTGGTAGGGAGGTGAATGCTATTTATGCACAGAGTGTGGGACTCCCATGCGCGACTGGACTACCCACTAAACACCTCCCCTGTCAACCTAAGAACCCAGCCTGGAACCGCTTGACATACTACTTCGGGCCGGGTCTCGTTTTGTTAGGCCGTCGGGCGCCTTCTAGCTGAGGAGTCCCTTTCCTAGCGGGAGGGGAGAGGGGAAGAGGAAATGCCAGAAGAGCGATCCCCTAGCCCCAGCGCCCCCGGCCGCTGTGAGTCCCTTTTATATTTTAGGACCGCCCGAGCACAATGTGCCACCTGGTTCCATTTGTCAACCGATTCGAGCATCACCGCAACTATATTATCCGGGGTGAGCTCTCCCGTCTCCCTGTAGCGTTCCCTTCGCAGCCTGACCCATTTTGTACACCCAAAAAATGTGTGACAGGCATTGTCCTCCTCTCCTGGGCAAAACCGACAATCGGGGGACCGTGACTTACCGATCTTGTGCAGGTAAGACTGAAAACACCCATGCCCGCTCAAAAGCTGGGTCAGATAGAAGTCAGTCTCACCATGCCTTCGATATAGCCACGGTCTCACATCCGGGATGAGGCGCGCAGTCCACCTTCCTTTCGTGCAATTCACCCAAGACTGCTGCCAATCGGTGAGTGAGCGCTGTCTCTCCTCGCGTACAACTACCTCCCTCGCATCCTCGTTTCGGCGCAGGTAAATGACGCGGCGCTCTCTAGCAAGGAGGGCGACAGGTATCACGCCTGCAATCACTCTCACCGCCGAGTCGGAGACTGTTGGATACGAAGATGCAATTCTCAGTGCTCCTCTTCTCTGTACCTGTGCCAATCGTTTTCGGTATACCTCCTTGCTGAGAGCGTCGCCCCATACCTCTGCTCTGTACAGTAGCACTGACCCTACAGCACTCATCAAGAGGCGTCTTCTTGATGGGCTGGGTCCCCCTTCGTTGGCCATAAGTCGACTCAGGGCCGATATTCCCGAAGCAGCCTTCTCAGCTGTTGCCCTGATTTGCTCAGAGAAACTCATCTTCGAGTCGATCAGTAGCCCCAGGTACTTCACCGCTGGCTTCGATTTGATTTGTATGTCTCCAATACTGATCATCCTTACTCTAGGGATTCTCTTTTTTGTCAAGATGACCACTTCGGTTTTCTCCAGTGCTAAACTCAGCCCGCGAGCAGTCATCCAGTCCCTCACTCGGCGCATTAGCATACCTAGCCTATGTTGCGCTTGTTCAACGGTGCGTCCAGCGACCAGAGCCGCAACATCATCCGCATAGCCGACCAAGCGTGACTCATCTGGCATCTCGAGTCTCAGTAGCCCGTCGTAAGACACGTTCCATAGGTCCGGACCAAGGATAGATCCCTGGGCAACACCCGATGTAATTTCCATCCTTCGTTGGCCCTGTGTCGTGTCGTAGAGCAGGCTTCGGTCCTTTAGGTAGTTCCTCAAAAGCCATCTTTACTTTAATAATTTCAGTGTTCAGCATACGTCGCAGTTAAATAATTGCGTCGTTCTCTTGTGTAAGATTTATTTACTCTAACATGAATTCAAATTTCCTTTTTTTTTTCAAAAATAATAATTTATAATAGAACCTTATCGTACAAATGGGATTATTACAAACCGAATTTTATGTGCTTTTTCGTTTGCTTAGCGCAAGAGACCAATTGAAATTTAGGCAGTTTAGTAAATAACGAACAACATGTGTTTAATAACATTTAAATACGAATATATAAAAAAATAAAGTTAATTCAAAACAAAGGGCGTACTCACCTACATGTCCGCGAGCGCTCGAGGAGATAGGTTATACGGTGTTGCCTTCATCTGGTTGGAGATTATTCATGGTAATAACGATGGATATTTACATTCAGAAAAAGTTACAATTATTATTATTAATGAAAACTTCGAGTATCATTAATGAAAACATGAAATGAAATTAATAGCACTTAAAAGGTCCTATCAGTTCGGCAAGAATCACACTGCTTGAATTTGTGTCCACCTTCAACTTATTGAACATAACTTTGAAGCCCCACAATGGAGGTATTAATGTACTGATTGATTAAGATGGAATCCTGTCCTAATCTTCCGTATTGTATAAATTTGTCCAATGTTAGGAATAAGGAATCGCCAATCGCCTAAGCTAATTAGTCTTCACTATTTTCATATTCCACAATCAATCCGACATCGTTTAAATGAAGCCTGTTTTCGCTGCCGATCCATTCTGGCCAATGCATGTGAACTTTGATTTGTTTCTTCTGTAGTAATTTATTGCGCAGGACAATTGCTTTTGAGTTTTATTCCCAACTTATCTACCACAAAATGTCCAACTGTTTCTCTTAACGGTCCGTGTGTTAAAATAGGTTTGCATAGATGTAATCAACATTTGCGCGATGGGTAATTATTCGAGAATGATTGTACGGTTTAACATCTCTGTAGTGATTAAATACACGATTTAGATTTTTATTCGATGTACTCAGGAAACCTGATTTTCTTTTCCTCTTTTTCGAATCTCTCTTTGATTTCACAAGCCTATATCCATATTGCAAAACCTTTGCACTCCCCTTCCGTTATATCCCTCTAGCACACCTTTATTCCAATGATCCCATAATTCATGTTACGATTCCGCCTTACAGTTTGACATTCTATCCCAACACTGGTTTTAGTTTCTCCACATTCATTTTTGCCTATATTCGAAATCAACGACAACCAGGACGAACCCAAAACTGTTTTCCCCGGGGATGGCTATAAGTGTTCAGACAAAATAAAAAATCCGCTCATTTTTGCGGATTCACTATTTCCTTTGCACTATGAGAAAGCTGTCATGATTCCACCTCGAATGTAACAAAAAAATCGCCTTCAAGCGCTTCTTACGATGACGACCGCAACTGAACGACCGCGAGCTGTTTGGTAAAAGGCAATATTCTCGTGCCTTCTGCACAATTTTTCGTGACGATGAATGGCGAATTGTGTAAAAAAAACGTTTTGCGATTAAAATAAAAATATCCGCGGCAACTACAAGTTAGAGGTGATGGAAGAAAAAAATATATAATTTTGAGTCATGTGGCAGATGCCGCACGCCATATATCGCACAAGATTTGTCATCTCGTGACGGAGGTTTCTTCGCGACTCTCCCTAATCCATTCTTCTCTTCATTTCCATCTTGACAAGATCCGTTTAATGCAATGTAATAACCAGTTCTGCGTCAATATCGGTCAGCTTAAATTTTCCGTTTCAACCACACTCCGCGAGCATTATCTTGATCCACTTCTTGTTCGTGATGTATTTTTGTAGGTAAATTCAATATTCGTGGCATCGTCATAAATAGAGTGGTAAAACTTATTTTTTTGGAGCTGACGAAACGATTACCACTGGAAGTGAAATATTTTCCCGAAGAAACGATTGAGCGGATGTAGGAGGTAGATTTAATGTTTGTTGTTCTGAGATATTCAATCCCAGACTGAACTTGCTATTATAATCATGAAGAGAATCGTTAAAATTTTTCTTGTACGGGAAATCAGTAACTGAAAATATTGTTAAGTTTTGAAGATCATCTGATGTTCCTATATCAATCATGAACTCAATATTATCTAAAGTGATGATATCTGTATGTGTGTTTTTCGATGGAAAGCTTTTCGTTTGAAGATCATATACGAAGCGTTGTGATCCGATGTAATCATACGACTCGCCGTTGAACAGCATAAATAAAACGTTTTTCTGACCTCCTTTTGAGAATTAATGATTGGGGATAATAAATTTGCTATGCTCACTACAACTGAAAAATGAAACGAAAGAATTCATTGCTCCGAGTCCTATTCCATCGAAAAAATGAAGCAGTATCTAATCGTGCAGAAACTACAATAAACTTTTCGGAATTATCCACTTTTCTTTCAGCAGGGTCTACAATCTTTCGTGGGAAAAGAGTTGTGTAAATATTTCTACCGCTTAGGGGATCGCAAAATTTTGGTAGGAGCTAAGTTATTTGTCACAGTTCTTCGACGCATGCAGACTTCTGAGGTCACAGTTGCCGACATCAGCGCATTCACTTGAATGCTGCATAATGATCGATATTTCTGATTTGGCATATCAAAATTATTTAATTTTTCATAACAATCAACAATTTTTGTAATCTTTTCATCATCACCGACGTAGTAAATAGGAAATGGAAAGTCCTCATGAAGTAAACCTGATCCGGCTGGATTGTAGCGAGACAAACTCTCGCACGCTGGCTTTTTGAGCCATACCTACTCGATTACTACATACTGCTGTTTCACCATGCAGAACGTCAAGACGGACGGGATGGGCGGGGAAGAGTCTCCGCACTATCGCGTCCATCTTTTCCGGGTCATGTATACAAGGCTTCCGTATATATATAGATATATATATATATATATATATATATATATATATATATATATATATATATATATATATATATATATATATATAGATATATATATATCTATATCTATATATATATATAGATATATATATATATATATATATATATATATATATATATCTATATATATATATCTATATATGTATATATATATATATATATATATAGATATATATATATATATATATATATATATATATATATAGATATATATATATATATATATATATATATATATATATATATATATATATATATAGATATATATATATAAATAAATATATATATAGATATATATAGATATATATATATATATATATATATATATATATATATATATATATATATATATATATATATATATCTATATATATCTATATATATATCTATATATATATCTATATATATATCTATATATATATCTATATATATATATATATATATATATATATATATATATATATATATATATATATATATATATATATATATATATATATATATATATATATATATATTGTTACATGTACAAATAATTACATGTACAAATAATTCTGCGAGCTACTGTCGCAATTGTTTTCATCATCATTAAGAACGTCAACGAATGAATTTACTCGAACCCACGAGAACCCAACAAGCATGATCAACATCTGCAAGTGACGTCACTCCATTCATGAACTTGCTCGAACCTACCAGGTAGAACATTCGCCAATGTACGAGAAATGGGTGAATATGTAGAGACCCTATATAAAGGCGAGCTGAATGAATGGAGAGAATCATTCATTCGACCGCGATAAGAACTGCGATTGTGTGTGGGAGGTGTGTTTCGTAATAGCGAAGTAATTTAGAAGACAATTGCGATAAGAAATTTATGGACAAGTGTTAGATTTTTTTGTAATAGTGAAAATTAAAATTAGTGAAAGTGTTAACTGATTATTGTGCATTTCATTTAATAAACTCTTTTAACTTAAATTAAAAGACATTGCGTTTTCACTTTCCCGGAACATTAAAATTATTGGCCGCGAACCTATAACACGCGACAGTGGTGTCGAGAAGTGAGATAGAAAATTTCGAAAAGTGAAAACATTTAAACATTTTTAAAGTGCACAGTTGTGAAATCTAACGTAAAAACTGTTAAAAATGCCACGAAACTTGCATCTAAGAATCAATGAATTGACCATGTCGGAGCTCAAGGAAGAGTTAGAACAGCGAAATCTGGCTACGCAAGGTACAAAGGCCACATTGATTGCACGCTTGCGCCACGCGATCGAATCGGAAGGCGTGAATCTGGATTCGGGTGAGCTCTCAGATGCCGGAAATGGTGCAGAAGGGGGAGAAGCAGAAACACTAAAACCAAAGGACCCAGAAAATGCACTGATGCAAATGTTGATGCTGATGCAGCAAGAGCAGCGACAACAGTCATTTTAACTGCGAAGCTCAATGAACAATCAACGAAGCTGGACCAACAAGCAATCGAAATCAAAGCAGACATCAAGGCAGACATCACACAGAAGCTGGAGAAACAGTCAACCGAAATAAAAGCGGAGCTCGGTAGTCTCAACAAGCAAATTAAAGGCATCGAGGAAAAGGTTGACCAGGTCGAGGAAAAGGTTTACCAGGTCGAGGAAAAGGTCAGCCAGGTCGAAGAGAGAATCAACAATGAGATGGAAAACATGAAAAAGGAATTGGAAGCAGCAAAGGCAGTAATAACCGCCCCACCAGCCCCAATTATAACCGCAGCGCAAAGCTCATCTAGAAATGTACAAGCACCAATATTCGATGGGCAAACGGTCTGGACTATTTACAAAACCCAGTTTGAAGCAGCCGCTCGCATAAATCACTGGAATCAGCAGGAACGAACAACTGCATTGATTCTTGCTCTAAGAGGCCCAGCTGCCGAGCTGTTGCAGACGATCCCCGTTGAATTGCACTCAAACTCGAATGCTATAATGAATGCGCTCGACATGCGTTATGGAGATGATCATCTAAAGCAGATTTATCGGTCACAGCTAAGGCATCGGGTGCAGAAGTCTGGTGAAACCCTACAGCAGCTAGCCCAAGACATTGAGCGACTAGCACATTTGGCTTACCCAGCCTACGACCCAGAACATCGAGATGATGCAGCGACAGAGGCATTCATCAGCGCACTAAAGGACCCGGAATTGCAACAAGCCGTGCGTTTAGCTCAAAAGCAAACGGTTAAGGACGCATTGGCTTACAGTCTGAACTTTGAGGCAGCGAAAAATGTGACTCGTACCACTGCCCGGATTCGTGAAGTAGTGACAGACGAGTGCAGGTGTGAACGCGTGGAAATTGAGCGAGACCCGCATGTGAATGGTGCGCCTAGATGCTGGAATTGCGGAGAGAAGGGGCACTTACAAAGAGACTGCAAGAAGCGAAGAAAACCGAGCTATTGTCCAGGGTGTGCAGCTAGGAGGAGATCCAGACCGAGTCAGGAGCCCAGAATGGAAGCCCTTCAAACAGAGGGGTCGGGAAACATGTAAGAGCCAACTTCGTGGGGCAGAGGTTGGCTAGGAGGATCAACGTCCCCAGCACCACCATCATCGTGTCAAGACTACATCGTGGAGAAGCGGACTTATGCCTTCCGGGTCAAATTGACGGAGAACATTGCACCATAACAATCGACACTGGTGCAACCCGATCGATTATCCGACCAGACCTAGTTAGACAGCAACAACTTCACAAGGGCAGAATTTTCTCACTACGGACAGCTACGGGAGAAACTGCACCTGTTCATGGAGAGGTCAACCTCCAAATACAGTTGGGAGACCTTGTGTTCCGACATAATTTTCTGGTCGCGAACATTATGGATGACTGAATTCTCGGAATGGATTTTCTGCGACCACATGGAATCACGTTGGACCTGGGCCAACGTGTATTGAAATGGCAGAATGTCGAAGTACTGATGGAGGATCCCAGCGTCCAAATCCCCAAGATGAATGTAGTGGTATGTACTGACACTGATGTACCGAATTCTTCCGAAAGCATTGTATGGGCCAAGCTTGATGGTGATTCTGGAGACCACCGATCTTATCTGATAGAGCCAACGAAGACATCCGCATTGCGCAGTTTGATTGTAGGACGAAGCCTTGTAAGATCTTTAAGGAACGGATATGTGCCGGTTAGAGTCCTTAACACCGCAGACTCAACCACGAGCATCAAAGCGGGAGAAGTCATCGGCAGCTGCCAGCCTGTTTCCACCATCACCTCTTTGGAAGCTACTCACAACCATCATTGGAAAAGGAGGCAAGACGTAGCCCGGGAATCCACGTCTGCAATATTGAAGCAAGTCAAATTGCCGGTGCAGCTATTCAAACGAGCCTCTGATCTGGTCACCAAGTACAGTGACATCTTCTCAACAAGCCCGGATGACCAAGGCCGAACGAGTTTGGTAACTCACGTCATAGATACACAGGGAGCCAAGCCGATTTGACAAGCACCAAGACGTCTCCCTATAGCCAAACAAGGAGAAGTGAGCGCGCTGATCTCGGACATGGAAAAACAAGGCGTTATTGAACCTTCTGTAAGTCCATGGGCCGCGCCTGTAGTTCTAGTAAAGAAAAAGGATGGTAGCACTCGCTTTTGTGTCGACTATAGGCAGCTTAACGACGTCACTAAGAAAGATAGTTACCCGCTCCCACGCATCGATGACATCATGGACACTTCAGCCGACGCAAAATGGTTTTCTACACTCGATCTCAAGAGTGGCTACTGGCAGGTAGAAATTGACAAGAAGGACCGAGAGAAGACCGCATTTTCAGTTGGGACCGGATTGTGGCAATTTGTGGTGATGCCGTTTGGGCTTTGCAATGCTCCAGCCACTTTCGAACGCTTGATGGAATACGTGCTACGTGGTCTAACCTGGAAAACCTGCTTGGTGTACCTAGATGACATCATCGCCAAGGGAGAACGTTCGAAGAGCATGTGCGGAACTTAGAAGAGGTTTTCTCCCGACTGCGACTGGCAAATTTGAAACTTAGTCCCGACAAGTGTACCCTTTTCGCAGCTGAAGTAAAATACCTGGGACATGTCGTATCAGCAGAAGGGGTCAAAACAGACCCTGAGAAAATTGAAGCCGTGAAAAGCTGGCCAACACCAAATAACAAGCGCCAACTACGCAGTTTCCTGGGTCTGGCAACTTACTATCGAAGATTCGTCAAAGACTTTGCCAAAATAGCTAAGTGTCTCCATCAGCTAACCGAGAAAAATCGTCCGTATGTCTGGAATGAACAATGCCAGACAGCCTTTGAGACCCTGAAGGAAAAGCTGTGTGAATCACCCGTACTGGCGTATCCGAAACCCGGAAAAATGTTTGTAGTTGACACCGATGCAAGCAACGGCGGTATTGGAGCTGTACTCTCCCAGCAGATCAATGGCGAAGAAAGAGTCCTCTCGTATTACAGTCGAGTTCTTTCAAAAAGTGAGAGGAACTACTGTGTGACCAGGAAGGAGCTATTGGCTATAATAGAGGCCACCAAGCAGTTCCACAAGTACCTATATGGCCAGAAATTTGTTCTTCGAACGGACCATGCATCATTGAGATGGCTACTTAACTTCAAAAACCCCGAGGGACAAGTTGCGAGATGGATCGAAAGATTGCAGTCATACGACTACGAAATTGTTCATCGAAAGGGCGGAGTTCATGGAAATGCTGACGCCCACGGATTGAGGAAAAGGAACCGCCCGTTGATCTGCGACTGATAACGGCCGAATTCGATGAAGGTTGGTCATCGGAGGAGATTCGAAATGCCCAGCTAGCCGATGAAGACATCGGACCATTGCTCGTGTGGAAAGAGACGACTGGGCGACCTGAGTGGAAGGACGTTTCAACGCATGGCGCAACCCTGAAAAGCTATTGGGCACAATGGAACTCCCTTCAGGTGGAGGGTGGCGTACTCAAGCGGAAATGGGAAACGGCGGATGGCAGCTCCTATAGGATGCAAACTATACTACCCAAAAGCCGAAACCACGATGTGGTAAAGGAAATGCATGAAGGATCCTCGGGAGGCCATCTTGGTGTTAACAAAACCTTAGCGAAATTGCGGGAAAGATTCTACTGGCTCCACGCTCGAGAAGACGTAGAGGACTGGTGTCGCAGATGCACAATTAGCGCTTCCGTCAAAGGCCCAAAGCGACGACTGAGAGGACAAATGCAAACCTATAACGTAGGCGTGCCATTCGAAAGGATTGCTGTTGACATCGCTGGACCCTTTCCTGAATCTGAATGGGGAAATCGATACACGCTGGTTGTAGCTGATTATTTCAGCAAGTGGCCCGAGGTATACCCCATTCCCAATCAGGAAGCAACTACTGTAGCCGAACAGCTAGTGTTAAATTGGGTCAGCAGGTACGGCGTGCCTTGTGAACTACATTCGGATCAAGGCCGAAACTTTGAGTCACTAGTTTTTAGCGAAATGTGCGAGCAGCTGGGAATACGGAAAACGAGGACAACACCGCTGCATCCCCAATCC
>OZ017738.1:283987498-284004578 GCA_963969285.1 Odontomyia ornata
TTTTCTCCGACACGTTTACATAGACTACGACAACAAATTTACGTTTTGGACTATAAATCTTGAGAGTAATGCGATCTAATTCGGCCTCCCGAATACTACTCATGAGCTATTTGAGAGCTTTAATAAAAAAAACTATAATCAGAAGTCTCATAAATGCTTTTATCCAAGCTCCGCGGCGTTCCTCGTTTAGCACCGGCCGTTGTTACGCGGTGAAGTCCCAAGGCTGCGAAAGCAATCATATGGTGCGTGGTAGCCAATGAGAAAGGAAAAGTGGTTGCAACGTCCATGCGAACTTCACAAAATGAGTATGGCAACTAAAGCACAAAGCGCGTGGAGATGATTTGTCTACGTTAATTGGCAACAAAACAGCCACAAACGGAGCGTACACTTGAAAATCTCGCAATTTCCGTACACAAAACAGGCGAGCACCACAAAACACCGAATTGCATCTTTCACTTCGAAAGCAAGCGACACCTTTTATCTCGTCGGACTTTGCAAGCGTTTCGGGCGAACAAAATAGGGCAAACGCTATTCACACAACCGTTTTCTCCAACATCCCCGAAATAGCGCACTGTATTGAACCCGTTGTTCTTGGTGACCGCTGACTTTCACTAATCCCGTATTAATCGCTGCCTGCGCGGGCGTTTGCTTTTCTTCCGTTCAAAATGTCAAACACAAACACTTCACAATTCGATATCGCGCAAGAATCAAATTGAAAAAAGTTTATTTCTTTTCAAGGTGCTGTGGCGGTTATAATCCTTTTTATTACCGTCCTCCAACGCACTGTGAAAACACTACACTCTCCGAATCATCTCTTCCTTTTCCTTTTTTCGTTCCTTTCGCGTCCGACGTGCTCGCCGCCAAGGTCAATCGCAGACTCCCCCAACTCGCTCGCGAACGCGCTCATTCCAAGCAGAAATCATATCATGCACAAGAACGACAGAGCGTCAACGAACGCCGCACAAATGCAAAAGAAAATTTGACACAGAACCGTGTTCTAGCTTCGGTTCAATGTGGGACACCTTGAAATTCCGACCGAACCGACAGAATCGCGTACTCGTGGCAATGCGGATAAAATACCCGTTCCTAACGCACTACAACTAGTCCTTTAATCAACAATCGAAAGTTAAATTTCCATGAAGCTAGTAAGAGTCATTCCTGGAAATGAATCGTGCGTATCGAACAACGTTATTACGACGGCCTCTCCTCGACCTCTCAAACTCGACTCCCCATCTCTTCGCGACAGCACCAGCAAAACCCCAACCGGTCCTACTCCCGCTATCGCCACCGCTATTCCTCTTCTTGAGATGTTCGTTGTTGGTAGTATTCGCACTCGGAAACATTACGGAGTGATCTCCCTGATCGTTCGCTGCGTTTACAGAGAGCTCTTGAATATATTTCACAGTTTGATATTTACTAAATGTATCATACTTTTGAACAGTATCATATTTACATCTGGGAATTTCAGGGACCGCATAGTCCTTTGCATTCGCATTGAGCAATTTTCGTAGCTTCGTCTGTAATAGATCTGAACTAGACGATGCACTTCGACGATTTGTCGATCGATGATGCGTACTATCGTGGATCCGCGATGGTGATAATGCACACTGAACATTCGATGAGACTCCACTTGCAATGCAAACGTTACTCCCGCCGCCCCTTTCGCCGCTGGTGGTTATGCCTGGCGTTCGGTAAGAGAATTGTTGGTGGCGATCTAAAACCGTTTCGGATTTCACATAAAGTGGTTTACTTTCTGCGAGTAGTTCCACCGCCAATTTTCGTTTACTATGCTGTCGCTGTCCAGCATACATTAATACAGCCGCCTGAGAATGGTGATAATGGGATAGCGACTGCGATTGAGCTGAAGAATGTTGATAGGGAAAAGATTGCGGTTGAGGCTGCAACGAAGAGGATGACACTGGAGTGCCAGTGGACAGGTAGGATGCAGGTGGAAGCAAGAGGCTATTGGAGCCAGACTGAACTGGATGCGATCCGAAATTCAGTGGCGGAGGTTGTTGTGAATGCTGCGGATTGGATGAAGTTGAAGAACCCATCCCAGACATATAGTGGTGCGACTGGGGTAGAGTATTTGAATGTTGCAGATGATGAGCATTGGACATGCGTCCATGATGCCGAGGACTATTACCGTAGACAACCGTCGCCATTTTTTTAAAAATGCAAATCTCGCTTCTTCTATCTTCGGATTGAAACGTTGGCAGCAGGTGATATACACGCTTTGGATAGCAACAACTATCGTATATGTATGAAAAAATCAATCCTCTCAACATGATCAAGCGAAAGATCTATTTTAATTTTTGTTTGTTTGTCTGTTTTTTTTTGTTTTTGTTTTCTTAATGAGTTACTTGCGTGGTCTTAGACAGTTTAATGATTCCTTGTTGTTTTATCACTCACTTAAGAATTCTTTTAGTATTACTTTATTTAGTTTCTAGATCTTATACTTTATTTCTACATTTCTCAAATATTAGTAATACCAGACATTACATTTTTAAACTATTGTACCCCCGATGGTTCTGGCTTCACGGAGTGATGATTATGAGGGTCCGGTGCACTTAGTGGCTCTTGAAATGGGAATAATCGAGATTTGACTTCATTCGCCGTCGATTTACTCAGTCCAAGTTGCATACCCACTTGATTAGGCTGGGGTACAGCTGACACTGGTGGTGCGGAAACTGCCTGAGACGGAGGTAATGTTGGTGGAGCATGTGCTCCAGCACTATGTGGTACTTCGTACGGAGCTGTGCTGTGTGCCTGTGGCAGCGCTGGCTTTTAGAGCCATACTCCTCGATTACTACAGGACAGCTAATTTTCTCGCGATCCCAAGGCGTTGCGGATTGCGGAAAAGGAGCTGAAGGATCTTTCTGTGTACCATGGGTTGGCTTCGGCGTCGGGACTAGAAATGTCGAACAATAAAAGAAAAACACAATTGACAGACGGACGGACTGACTTATGTCTATGTTTGCCCGGAAGTATACAACCCTTGCGCGTTTTTTTTGAAAATATATGCGGACGGACAAACAGACGTGACTAATTATCTATCGGCGCAGGTCTTTCGCGTGGTATATCCCCACTTCTTTTCCCGATGGATCCGTTATCAGGTAACGGTTAGGTCCCATTACCTTCTTTATGCGGCTTTTCAAGAATCGCCTGTCCAGCTTGGCGTTGTAATGCCCCGCGGCGTCACTTTGGCGGAAATTTCGCCGGAAAACTTCATCTCCTTCTTTGAAATTAGCAGATCGTGACCTGAGATTGTACTGCGCTTCATTTGCACTTCTTGCGGCCTTAATCTTCCGTCCGATTTGTTGGCGGAGGTCTCCTAAACGTTCGTGGGGCTCCAGCGCAACGACGGGGTCTCCCAAACACTTCAATTGCCGTAACAGCCGGTATGATTTACCGTGGCAAATCATGTGCTGTCCAAAGGCGGCAAAGTAAGGGGCGACACCGGTGACGGAATGATACGAGGATCGCAGGGCGCATGTGATGGCTGACAATCGCCGGTCCCAATTTTTTTGAGATGGGTGGACGTAGGAACGGATCGCGGCCAATAGGGTGCGGTTCAACCGTTCTGATGCGTTAGACTGCGGAGAGTATATGGGTGTCAGTTGGTGTTCAACGCCATACTGCTCGAGTAGGCTCTTAAATGCCCGAGAACGGAACTGTACTCCGTTGTCTGAGTACACGCTTTCTGGAACCCCGAACACATGGAATACCCGGTTCTCTAAGAATTTCACGATAGATGGAGTTGTGAATTTACGGATAGGTTCCACCAGTGGGAACTTTGAAAGCTGGTCTAGAACGACTATAGCTCCGATGTGTCCCATGGAAGACCGAGGATATGGACCGAGTAGATCGATGTATAGACGCTGGAATACGCGTTCTGGGACGTTGAGTTGACCCATAGGAGGTCGAAGAGGCTGGTTGGGCGCTTTGGTGCCTTTACAGGTCTCACAGGCGCTCACGTAGTCTTTGACCTGCGATGCCATTTTAGGCCAAAAGAAGTATTTCTTGAGTCGCCGTAACGTCCGACCGTAACCTCCGTGGGCACTTAAAGGATGGTCATGTGCGCGGAGGATCAGATGTTGTGTCATTTCCTCCGGTACCCAGAGTTTCCAAGACTCTTCTTCCGGCCATGGATCACCAGTGGCGTATTCATTCCGTCTATACACGTAGCCGTCTATTACCTTCAAATCAGGCAGCTGTGGTTGTTGGGTCGCTATGGTTTGCCCCAACTCTTTGTAGCTGTCTGATTCGAAATGTGGGCTGTCCAAATCTATTTCGATGGGGTCCTCGTCATTCGTTGTCAATTCGGCTCCCTCTGGGGAAAACATCCGTGAGAGAGTGTCGGGTACGATGTTCTGGGTCCCTTTCCGATGTTTGATGGAAAACTTGAACCCTTGCAGTTTAAGAGCCCATCTTGCTAGGCGTCCATTTAAATCTGCCTGGTTCATCAACCATTGTAGTGACGCGTGGTCCGCGATGATCTCGAATTGGTGGCCCTCGATATAAGCTCGGAATTTCTTCACAGCCATTACCGCCGCCAAACATTCTTGCTCGGAAACAGTATAGTTTGCATTTCGGCAGTAATAGCACCTGTAATGATACTGAAAAAAAATAAAAAAATTATAAAATTTCCTTTAAAAGCGCTATTTATTATTAATCTTTTTAACCAGATACCGGTATTTCGAGGACAAGTTATCCTCTTCATCAGTGGCGGTATTCTGAAGCTCTTCTTATAATCATCCGAGTATTTAAACCTTTCACATTTAATGGTAATAAACATGAATATCCTTAAGTACTACTACGAGAAATAACAAACAATTATAATGCAATTAAGGGTATAAAATTAACAAAGAGCTTAAAGGTAAATTTATTACAGGGAATAAGGAAAATGGTAAAGTAATTACGGGCTAGCTGAGGCAAGTAACATAATTATGGAGATTTAATTACAAAAAAATTATTAGTTAATTGATGATTTTCATTAGGTCACTGTATCCGTTCCCTAGATCCGTATTTAAACGTTGTTCACTGGGGACTCTCGAGATCCATAAGGATTCGCAAGCATCCAACTTTTTCCAATCCCGGACTTCCTGTACTATGTCAAGATTAGCCCATTGAATAGTATGAGATTCCTCAATAATATGTCTGGCTAATGATGACCTTGCTGTATCTATTCCACCTCTTCTGATGATTTGTTCAGCCTCCTTAATATGTTCTTGGAATCTAGTTTTTGCCAAGCGTTTCGTCTGTCCAATATATACTTTATTACATTCTGGGCAACTGATCCTATAGATTCCACTCTTTTCCTCTTTTTTCTTGGCATCCTTAGTTGATCCAAGGATTGTTTCAATGCTGTATTTTCTGCTCGTGCTAGCCGTATTGCATCCTGTCTTTCTCAAAATGCGTTCCAGTCTTTTGGTAGAAGATGAATGAGTGATTGGCATCCATTTTCGTACTTGTCGTCGTTCTTGTAGAAATAGTGAAGTGAGCCCATTTCTTCTATGTTGTTTCTCCATTTTTCGAATACGTTGCTCGATCAAACTCCTCCTATACCCATTTTTGCTAGCCGTGTCCACGATGTACTGTTTTTCTCGTTCCAGACGCTGGTTATTTAATGGTACTGTTAACATTCGGTGGATCATACAATTGTATGCAGCCATTTTCTGTGCATAAGAATGGTTAGAAGAACAGGGGATTGTTCTCTGGGTACTTGTGCTCTTCCTGTAGATATCAAATTCTAATCCACCTTTGGCCTTTATGATCAAAAGATCCAGGAACGGTAATTGGCCCTCACTCTCTTTTTCCATCGTGAATATTATTTTAGGGTGTATCCCATTGAGTACATGTAGTAACTCATCCGCCTGATTTGCTTTAACCATCGCGAAAATGTCGTCCACATATCTGGCCCATATCTTAGGCATCATTCCTTTTTTCTCCACCTCGAACTCTAGCCAATCCATGAAAATATCACTCAAAAGAGGTGAAAGATGGGTAACCCTCTTTCACCTCTTTTGAGTGATATTTTCATGGATTGGCTAGAGTTCGAGGTGGAGAAAAAAGGAATGATGCCTAAGATATGGGCCAGATATGTGGACGACATTTTCGCGATGGTTAAAGCAAATCAGGCGGATGAGTTACTACATGTACTCAATGGGATACACCCTAAAATAATATTCACGATGGAAAAAGAGAGTGAGGGCCAATTACCGTTCCTGGATCTTTTGATCATAAAGGCCAAAGGTGGATTAGAATTTGATATCTACAGGAAGAGCACAAGTACCCAGAGAACAATCCCCTGTTCTTCTAACCATTCTTATGCACAGAAAATGGCTGCATACAATTGTATGATCCACCGAATGTTAACAGTACCATTAAATAACCAGCGTCTGGAACGAGAAAAACAGTACATCGTGGACACGGCTAGCAAAAATGGGTATAGGAGGAGTTTGATCGAGCAACGTATTCGAAAAATGGAGAAACAACATAGAAGAAATGGGCTCACTTCACTATTTCTACAAGAACGACGACAAGTACGAAAATGGATGCCAATCACTCATTCATCTTCTACCAAAAGACTGGAACGCATTTTGAGAAAGACAGGATGCAATACGGCTAGCACGAGCAGAAAATACAGCATTGAAACAATCCTTGGATCAACTAAGGATGCCAAGAAAAAAGAGGAAAAGAGTGGAATCTATAGGATCAGTTGCCCAGAATGTAATAAAGTATATATTGGACAGACGAAACGCTTGGCAAAAACTAGATTCCAAGAACATATTAAGGAGGCTGAACAAATCATCAGAAGAGGTGGAATAGATACAGCAAGGTCATCATTAGCCAGACATATTATTGAGGAATCTCATACTATTCAATGGGCTAATCTTGACATAGTACAGGAAGTCCGGGATTGGAAAAAGTTGGATGCTTGCGAATCCTTATGGATCTCGAGAGTCCCCAGTGAACAACGTTTAAATACGGATCTAGGGAACGGATACAGTGACCTAATGAAAATCATCAATTAACTAATAATTTTTTTGTAATTAAATCTCCATAATTATGTTACTTGCCTCAGCTAGCCCGTAATTACTTTACCATTTTCCTTATTCCCTGTAATAAATTTACCTTTAAGCTCTTTGTTAATTTTATACCCTTAATTGCATTATAATTGTTTGTTATTTCTCGTAGTAGTACTTAAGGATATTCATGTTTATTACCATTAAATGTGAAAGGTTTAAATACTCGGATGATTATAAGAAGAGCTTCAGAATACCGCCACTGATGAAGAGGATAACTTGTCCTCGAAATACCGGTATCTGGTTAAAAAGATTAATAATAAATAGCGCTTTTAAAGGAAATTTTATAATTTTTTTATTTTTTTTCCAGTATAGTTTCTTTGGGCCGAATTCAGCTTATTGGACATGAAGGCAATGAGAGCTTCCTCTCCTTCGTCGGTCAATTGCACCAGCACGGCTCCTATTCCATGTTGACTTGCGTCACAATGAATGGAGAAGGGTTTACTGAAGTCGGGGCTGTGCAAGACAGGAGCTGATATGAGGGCTTGTTTTAGCTCTTCAAATGCCTTTCGGCTGGGTTCGGTCCAAACGAACTTCCCTTTCCGCAACATGTCTGACAGGGGCGCTGAAACTGTTGCATAATTCCGAACAAAGCTTCGGTACCAACCGCACACACCAAGGAAACGTCGTAGCTGGCCCACTGTTTTTGGTAAGGGGAACTCATCAATCGCACAAGTTTTGTCTGGATCCGTTTTGATAGTGCCATGTCCTATGACATGTCCTAGGTATCGGACTTCTTTCATGACAAATTTACTTTTCTGTACGTTGATGGTGAGTCCCGCCTTACTGATGTGCAGGGCTACTTCTTGTAGAAGTAGGAGGTGTTGATCGAACGTTTCCGTGATGAGTAACAGATCATCAAGGTACACGAACACTTGGTGTTTCAGGTGAGGTGGGATGACCTTGTCCATCAGCCGAGTCATCGTTTGCGGCGCGTTACACAGGCCAAAGGGCATTGTGACGAACTGATATAATGGTCGTCCAGGCACTGTGAAGGCGGTCTTGTCCCTCGACCCCTCATCGAGTGGAATTTGCCAGAAGGCGTCTTTTAGGTCGAGACTGGTGATATAATTGGCTTTCGGCAGTCTCCCTAGTATTCCGTCGATGAGTGGAAGAGGGTACGCGTCCTTGATGGTAACCGCGTTTACCTTACGGGCATCAAGACAGAGGCGGACTTTACTTGGCTTCACCACCAGGGTTACCGGTGATGACCAGGCACTTTGGGACTCCTCTATGACCCCCAACTCGAGCATCCTATCTAGCTCCGCATAGACCAATTTCTCCATCGCCGGTGAGATGGCGTAGTGTCTCTGTTTAATCGGTTTACTATCGCCAACGTCGATGGCGTGTGAGACTAGAGTGGTGCGGCCAAGGCCTTGAGTAGCGTAAGATGGGAAAGCAGCGATGGATGCTTCCAGGCGTTGCCGTTGGTTAGGCGTCAGGTCATGTCTATCGGGAATAGAAGTGATTTCGTTGACATATCTGGTATTTAGAGACAAATCTGTGGATAAATCGGAGGCCAGTCCAAAGCGAAGGACGAAATCGACGCCAAGGTACACATTCTGAGTCAAAGACGGAATAATGTAGAAAGTAATATCCTTCGTCTGACCCCTGAACGTCACGGGTGTGGTTAGTTTACCTCGTATAGGGTGTTTGGTGCCATCAGCTGTACTGATTTCAGTGCGCCAGGATTTAATCAAGTTCGGATAGTCTTGGAGCACCTTCGAGCCAAAGCTCGAGGCAAGACAACTGATACTGGCACCCGTGTCGATCAATGCAAACACGGTCTCGCCCAACACTTTAATTGGATGATAAGGTCTGATCTCATTCTCAGCAACCTCCGAGATGTTACAAGAGTTTAAGGTTTGACGGCAGGTGCGCACTCTCTTGCGGAAATTCCGCCAACGACGGGTTGACCATTTTGTCGTGCACGAGCGGGAAGTGACTACAGGTGTTTGACTCCGTGCCTTCTTCCCGATCTGGGTTGTTGCAATTTAGTGCCACTTCGGCAATTTCACGTCGCGGACCCGTCCTCGCATGTCGGTAAGGCCGTTCTTGGAGGTCTTCTTCAAGCCTCTCCAATCGACTCACGACCCTCAGTAGTGCTTCCATGTTCTGCGGGTCCGAGTTTACAACATGGCAACGAAGTTCCGGCTTTAGATTCCGTTTCAACACCCGCAGCAGTTGAGTGGAAGACATAGGCTCTGACAACTGGTCATTCAACCGAAGGATATCGGCTCGATATTGATGAAAGGGCTCGTCCGGACGTTGCCATCTGGCATGGATTTTGTCCAGGACACTCTCATCCATGTTGACCGTCGAGTATTCCATGCGGAGTACCTCCTTCAGCCGTGTCCAGCGTATTGATGGTGGGGCCGAATGAATCCGCCAGTAAGTCTCGAGTGCTGCTCCCCTGAACAGCATTGGTAAATATCCTGCCAGCACCGTGTAGTCGCCGGCCAACATCTCTCCGACTAAGGACTCCACCCGACCAATGAAAACTTCCAAGTTCAGGCCGTTTGGCTCCCCGCTAAAATGAAGGTTCCAACCCTGTACAATGCTGGGGATATGCTTCGGTTTCAGCATATAGGGTTGTTCCTGCGGAGCCCCTGGACCTAGAGTCGGTGGTGGTATTTGGTTGAGACGTGGCGGAAGATCCCAGGCGTTCCAAGGCTGGTATCGAGATGGTGGATCCGGATCCTCAGACGGATGGTAGTCTGCTCTTCGGATCTTGTTCCACTGGTCGCTAACTGGTTCTTGAGATCGTCGTGCTGATTTAAGTCGTTGTAGTGTTGACTCGGTTTGTTTACAGCGCCGTATGAAGGAGTATATACGATCCACTTCAGTGTAACAATCACCACAGATTTGGTCTGGTGAATCATCTCCAAAAGTGATGTTCATGTTGATGGACTCCTTCAGGAAGTCGACAACGAAAATCCTCCTCGGTTCATCGACGAAACTATCCCAGAGTGGATACATATCTTCGCCAAGTCGTAGGCAGAGTCGGCATGCATTTGTGCAGTCCATTGTGCTATCCTAAAATAATTGAATCTAATTGGACCAAAAATGGGATAAATAAATGCTAAAATGAGGCTATAAATAAAATTTAAATTAAATTGACACGACAAGATACAAAAAGTGGCCGAAAGTGGCGAGCTATAAACACTCCTCACAAAAAAAAATGTATGGTAAAAGTTCCAAAAAGTTTTAAGTTAGCAAAAAAAAAATAATCGGTCTTTCTTTCCGTCCTTCCTCCCAAGTATGGACACCAATGGCACAATCCTTCTATAACGTTTCAGGGACACTCTCTTGTGGCACCATGAAAATCAGGGTTCAGAAGTGATCCCTCATCCGCAAATTTTCTCAAGTTACAACTTGTCAGCCCAGGGTTGGATTCTAATCCACAAGCAGCGCGTGTCTTGTCATGGATTAGCTAATCAGCCAATCACATGAAATCAAAATCCATGTAATTTAAGACACCTAGGCACCGATGGTTTGGGGAGCGGATCAGAATCCTCCGCTAAATAGTTGTTGGGATAATAACTTCCGAACACAAAAAGGGTCTAATATCATTTGGCCTTACTAGTTATACAATGGTGGTAAACCACCAAAGTATAAATCAAAAGCAGGACCAAACGATATTGATGTCCAAAGACATCACACGTCCGAAAGTTATTAAGTTGCTGGGACACGATTAGTGCAAAAACCCTCGGGAGTTATCTCCCCGCCAATAATACTAACACCTTGTGGGGACACCTAGAGACGATGGACTGTCTCGTGCTCACGACTGATGATACAGCCGGGCTTTTCGGGCCCCACGTTGGGCGCCATTTGTAGTGAATATCAATGTTCATATGTCCGTAAAGGACTGCAGCGATGTTCTGCTGCCTCGGCAGAGGAAGGTGTCGGTATCTGCCGAGAATGCCCTCGTCTGGAGACGCGTGAATGCGCTGGCAGGCTAGCATTGCGATGTCGTGGGGCGGGTTCATTTTCCCCAGCACGAGGATCCACTACAAAAAATTTCGCATTCACGAATTGGACTACAGATCAAAAGGCGACCGAAGTCGCAAAAATTGTAGATAACCTCACAGAGGGAGATGGAACTTGTTACGAGAACAAGTGGAACCTGAAAAGAAAGGCGAACTTGGGGTGACCTCGTCATTACCCAACGAAGTTCATGGCCCACAAATGAAAGAGGGGCAAACGGGTGGTGGTGGAGCCCCTTCGTACCCACCCAACCGGAATAAATCCATAGATATCTTGTTGAAGTGGCCAGGTATTCCTCTTCTGAGTGGAAAACTCATACAACTTGGATTGTATGAACTTTCCCATCAGAAGGGGAGTACCCCGGTGACCAATTTATGCCATAGAATTATACAATTTGATTGCATAACTCTATGCCATAAAGAGGCACTCTGCTTGGGCCACTCAACCCAAAACGTCACCTGAAACAAGAAGGATTAAGTTGTACCCGGCGGCTGGCTCATGGTTTTAGGGGCAGCCTGCCACCGTACCGGGTCCTATACTCGGTCAGAATCTTCGGAAAGGAAAGACCAATAATTGCAGGTTACTCAACCATTATTATTTTCTAATATCATACAAATATACTCGCCGATACACAATTCCTCAAAAAACTAAAGGTATGAAAAGTTTATCAAAATTTACGTTATCAAACAAATTTTTTTTTGTTTCTTTATACAGTTTATAGTTTAACCAATTTTTAAAATTCAATTCGTTTATCCCGTGATGGAGAAAATATTTCACTACTCTACTGCTAGGTTCGGTTCTATTTACGCGCTCTTCCAATAAAGACAACAGAAAAAAAAAACGAACTTCGTTTATGTGTCAAAGCACCAAATGTACGCTGGAATCATTCAATATAGGAAAAATAAAATAAAACATGAAAAAGGGAAATCTTCCTTTTTTTCTCCCCTTTTTTTTTGGTTTGTTTTTGAACAAAAGAAAGGGTACTTACCACAACCTCCTGTTACGAGCGCTCGTGTTCGGGGCGGGTAAATCCTGCAAATTGGTGTTAATATTATTTTTGATTTCCTTTTTTCCTTTTATTTATAGTAACACTTCGCGCTTTTTTCCCGAGTCCACTTATTTTCTCCGACACGTTTACATAGACTACGCCAACAAATTTACGGTTTGGACTATAAATCTTGAAAGTAATGCGATCTAATTCGGCCTCCCGAATACTACTCATGAGCTCTTTGAGAGCTTTAATAAAAAAAACTATAATCAGAAGTCTCATAAATGCTTTTATCCAAGCCCCGCGGCGTTCCTCGTTTAGCACCGGCCGTTGTTACGCGGTGAAGTCCCAAGGCTGCAAAAGCAATCATATGGTGCGTGGTAGCCGATGAGAAAGGAAAAGTGGTTGCAACGTCCATGCGAACTTCACAAAATGAGTATGGCAACTAAAGCACAAAGCGCGTGGAGATGATTTGTCTACGTTAATTGGCAACAAAACAGCCACAAACGGAGCGTACACTTGAAAACCTCGCAATTTCCGTACACAAAACAGGCAAGCACCACAAAACACCGAATTGCATCTTTCACTTCGAAAGCAAGCGACACCTTTTATCTCGTCGGACTTTGCAAGCGTTTCGGGCGAACAAAATAGGGCAAACGCTATTCACACAACCGTTTTCTCCAACATCCCCGAAATAGCGCACTGTATTGAACCCGTTGTTCTTGGTGACCGCTGACTTTCACTAATCCCGTATTAATCGCTGCCTGCGCGGGCGTTTGCTTTTCTTCCGTTCAAAATGTCAAATCACAAACACTTCACAATTCGATATCGCGCAAGAATCAAATTGAAAAAAGTTTATTTCTTTTCAAGGTGCTGTGGCGGTTATAATCCTTTTTATTACCGTCCTCCAACGCACTGTGAAAACACTACACTCTCCGAATCATCTCTTCCTTTTCCTTTTTTCGTTCCTTTCGCGTCCGACGTGCTCGCCGCCAAGGTCAATCGCAGACTCCCCCAACTCGCTCGCGAACGCGCTCATTCCAAGCAGAAATCATATCATGCACAAGAACGACAGAGCGTCAACGAACGCCGCACAAATGCAAAAGAAAATTTGACACAGAACCGTGTTCTAGCTTCGGTTCAATGTGGGACACCTTGAAATTCCGACCGAACCGACAGAATCGCGTACTCGTGGCAATGCGGATAAAATACCCGTTCCTAACGCACTACAACTAGTCCTTTAATCAACAATCGAAAGTTAAATTTCCATGAAGCTAGTAAGAGTCATTCCTGGAAATGAATCGTGCGTATCGAACAACGTTATTACGACGGCCTCTCCTCGACCTCTCAAACTCGACTCCCCATCTCTTCGCGACAGCACCAGCAAAACCCCAACCGGTCCTACTCCCGCTATCGCCACCGCTATTCCTCTTCTTGAGATGTTCGTTGTTGGTAATATTCGCACTCGGAAACATTACGGAGTGATCTCCCTGATCGTTCGCTGCGTTTACAGAGAGCTCTTGAATATATTTCACAGTTTGATATTTACTAAATGTATCATACTTTTGAACAGTATCATATTTACATCTGGGAATTTCAGGGACCGCATAGTCCTTTGCATTCGCATTGAGCAATTTTCGTAGCTTCGTCTGTAATAGATCTGAACTAGACGATGCACTTCGACGATTTGTCGATCGATGATGCGTACTATCGTGGATCCGCGATGGTGATAATGCACACTGAACATCCGATGAGACTCCACTTGCAATGCAAACGTTACTCCCGCCGCCCCTTTCGCCGCTGGTGGTTATGCCTGGCGTTCGGTAAGAGAATTGTTGGTGGCGATCTAAAACCGTTTCGGATTTCACATAAAGTGGTTTACTTTCTGCGAGTAGTTCCACCGCCAATTTTCGTTTACTATGCTGTCGCTGTCCAGCATACATTAATGCAGCCGCCTGAGAATGGTGATAATGGGATAGCGACTGCGATTGAGCTGAAGAATGTTGATAGGGAAAAGATTGCGGTTGAGGCTGCAACGAAGAGGATGACACTGGAGTGCCAGTGGACAGGTAGGATGCAGGTGGAAGCAAGAGGCTATTGGAGCCAGACTGAACTGGATGCGATCCGAAATTCAGTGGCGGAGGTTGTTGTGAATGCTGCGGATTGGATGAAGTTGAAGAACCCATCCCAGACATATAGTGGTGCGACTGGGGTAGAGTATTTGAATGTTGCAGATGATGAGCATTGGACATGCGTCCATGATGCCGAGGACTATTACCGTAGACAACCGTCGCCATTTTTTTAAAAATGCAAATCTCGCTTCTTCTATCTTCGGATTGAAACGTTGGCAGCAGGTGATATACACGCTTTGGATAGCAACAACTATCGTATATGTATGAAAAAATCAATCCTCTCAACATGATCAAGCGAAAGATCTATTTTAATTTTTGTTTGTTTGTCTGTTTTTTTTGTTTTTGTTTTCTTAATGAGTTACTTGCGTGGTCTTAGACAGTTTAATGATTCCTTGTTGTTTTATCACTCACTTAAGAATTCTTTTAGTATTACTTTATTTAGTTTCTAGATCTTATACTTTATTTCTACATTTCTCAAATATTAGTAATACCAGACATTACATTTTTAAACTATTGTACCTCCGATGGTTCTGGCTTCACGGAGTGATGATTATGAGGGTCCGGTGCACTTAGTGGCTCTTGAAATGGGAATAATCGAGATTTGACTTCATTCGCCGTCGATTTACTCAGTCCAAGTTGCATACCCACTTGATTAGGCTGGGGTACAGCTGACACTGGTGGTGCGGAAACTGCCTGAGACGGAGGTAATGTTGGTGGAGCATGTGCTCCAGCACTATGTGGTACTTCGTGCGGAGTTGTGCTGTGTGCCTGTGGCAGTGCTGGCTTTTAGAGCCATACTCCTCGATTACTACAATATATATATATATATATATATATATATATATATATATATATATATATATATATATTGTAGTTATATATATATATATATATATATATATATATATATAGTAGTATATATATATATATATATATATATATATATATATATATATATATAGTAGTAGTATATATATATATATATATATAGTAGTAGTATATATATATATATATATATATATATACATATATATATATATATATATATATATATATATATAGATATATATATATATATATATATATATATATATATATATATATATATATATATATATAGATATATATATATATATATATATATATATATATATAGTATATATATATATATATATATATATATATATATATATATATATATATAGATATATATATATATATATATATATATATATATATATATATATATATACATATATATATACATATATATAGATATATACATATATATATATACATATATATATATATATATATCTATATATATATATACATATATATATACATATATATATATATATATATATATATATATATATATATATATATATACATATATATATACATATATATAGATATATACATATATATATACATATATATATATATATATATATATATATATATATATATATACATATATATATACATATATATATATATATATATATATATATATATATATATACATATATATATACATATATATATATATATATATACATATATATATATATATATATATATATATATATATATATATATATATACACTCTTCCACAAAAGTCAAGGTACAGAGAATCGGTAACTGAAAATTGTATTACTGAATCAATATTTTTATTTGAAAACCAAAAGTTATGAAATGGTAATAATACGAGTTCTGTTGAATTTAAGTTTTCATAAATTTAGAGGGATTCGGCAATAATGATCATTGAAGACAATAATTTTTTGTTGGCAATGTCTCTTTTCTACTCCACAAAAGTCTTGGTACAGTTGCAGAAAATGCCCTGTTATTTGTAAAAAGGGGAATCCCCCAAGTACATAATATCTGAATGACTTAACAACCGTAGGCCGCTGTCTTTAATATCGCGTCCGTATTCGTGGTGTATCTTTTATTTAATAAAATTTTTAAAAAATGAGTCGAAAGGAGTTGAGTATTAAGGAGCGTGAAATAATTTTTAATCTGCATTCAAATCAGAGCAAATCATATTCTGAAATAGCTGAACTAGTGTTGCGAAGTCGGTCAACCATTCAAAAAGTGATAAATCGATTTAAGAAGGAAAATAGAGTGGAAAATGTGCCCCGAACAGGTCGTCCATCTAAACTAAGTGCAAAGGACAAGAGAAAAATTTCGCGAATGGTAAAACAAGATCCATTTCTAAGCTGTAGAAAAATCTGCGATGTTCTTGGAATTAATGATAAGAAGGAGGTTAGCGCAGAAACTGTGCGTAGAGCTGTCGTAGAAGCTGGATTTTCATCTCGTACGCCTAGAAGAAAACCTCTTGTAAGTTCCATAAACAAACAAAAAAGAATAACATTTGCAAAAGCATATATTGACAAACCAATAACGTTTTGGGATAATGTTTTATTTTCGGATGATGAGTCTAAATTTTGTATATTTGGTGTAAATGGGCATAAGAGGGTCTGGCGAAAAGTAGGAGAAGCATTTAATCCCAAGAACACTATTAAAACAGTAAAACATGGAGGCGGTGGTGTTATGGTTTGGGGTTGCATGGCTGCTGCTGGAGTTGGAAATCTGACATTCATCGAAAATACTATGGATCAGAACTCTTATTTAGAGATTCTACGAAACAACATGAAACAAAGTGCAGCCAAATTAGGTATGCGAGGAGATTTCTTGTTTCAACATGACAATGACCCTAAGCACACTGCGCATAAAGTTCGAATGTGGCTATTGTACAATACTCGCATGCTTGCTACACCGCCTCAAGGCCCTGATTTGAACCCTATAGAGCATCTTTGGAATGAGCTTGAGACAAAAATCCGAAAAAGAGTGATATCAAGCAAGGCGCAGCTTAAGGATG
>OZ017738.1:284004778-284214778 GCA_963969285.1 Odontomyia ornata
TAAACTAAGTGCAAAGGACAAGAGAAAAATTTCGCGAATGGTAAAACAAGATCCATTTCTAAGCTGTAGAAAAACCTGCGATGTTCTTGGAATTAATGATAAGAAGGAGGTTAGCGCAGAAACTGTGCGTAGAGCTGTCGTAGAAGCTGGATTTTCATCTCGTACGCCTAGAAGAAAACCTCTTGTAAGTTCCATAAACAAACAAAAAAGAATAACATTTGCAAAAGCATATATTGACAAACCAATAACGTTTTGGGATAATGTTTTATTTTCGGATGAGTCTAAATTTTGTATATTTGGTGTAAATGGGGATAAGAGGGTCTGGCGAAAAATAGGAGAAGCATTTAATCCCAAGAACACTATTAAAACAGTAAAACATGGAGGCGGTGGTGTTATGGTTTGGGGTTGCATGGCTGCTGCTGGAGTTGGAAATCTGACATTCATCGAAAATACTATGGATCAGAACTCTTATTGAGAGATTCTACGAAACAACATGAAACAAAGTGCAGCCAAATTAGGTATGCGAGAAGATTTCTTGTTTCAACAGGACAATGACCCTAAGCACACTGCGCATAAAGTTCGAATGTGGCTATTGTACAATACTCGCATGCTTGCTACACCACCTCAAAGCCCTGATTTGAACCCTATAGAGCATCTTTGGAATGAGCTTGAGACAAAAATCCGAAAAAGAGTGATATCAAGCAAGGCGCAGCTTAAGGATGTTAGATTGGAGGAGTCGGCCAGAATCAGCAGCGAATTTACTAAAAAATTGGTATATTCTATGCCTAAAAGACTGAAGTCAGTAATTCAGATGAAAGGATATCCGACAAAATATTAAGAAAAGTATAATTCAAATAACTATGCAAGACTATAATTACAATTTGTATCATTTTTCTTTAGGTGTACCATGACTTTTGTGGACTTCATTCATTGACTTTCCAACACATCATATGTAATAATATATTAATACGACAGAATTTTCGTTTTGTTTTACATGAATTTAAAGTGTAATGATTATAGTTCAAGTAATACCAAAAAAATTTTATCACTATAGGTTTTTTAAATAAAAATATCAAACAATTTTCATGATATTTATCACTGTACCTTGACTTTTGTGGAAGACTGTATATATATATATATATATATATATATATATATATATATATATATATATATATATATATATATATATATGTATATATATATATATATATGTATATATATATGTATACAGATATATGTATATATCTATATAGATGTATATATATATATATATATATATATATATATATATATATATATTATATATATATATATTTATATGTTTATGTATATATATATATATATGTATGTATATTTATATATTTATATATATATATATATATATATATATATATATATATATATATATATATATTTATATATTTATATATTTATATGTATATATATGCAGATATATACAGATATATATATATATATATATATATATATATATATATATATATATATATATATATATATATATATATGTATATATATATATATATATATATATATATATATATAAATATATATATTGTTACATGTACAAATAATTACATGTACAAATAATTCTGCGAGCTACTGTCGCAATTGTTAAGAACGTCAACAAATGAATTTACTCGAACCCACGAGAACCCAACAAGCATGGTCAACATCTGCAAGTGACGTCACTCCATTCATTAATTTGCTCGAATCTACCAGGTACCTCTCGGTAGAACATTCGCCAATGTACGAGAAATGGGTGAATAGGTAGAGACCCTATATAAAGGCAAGCTGAATGAATGGGGGGATCATTCAGTACAACCGCGATAGAAAACTGCGATATAGTGGAACGCGAAGTAAAGACGATTGATTGTTTGAGTGCGAAGTGATTTTAAGTGGACAGTTGAATGAGAATTTTATAGACTTAGTGAAAATTAAAATTGTGAAATACTAAAATAAGTAATTGTGCATTTTTGTGATTAATTGAATAAACTCTTTTAAGTTAATTTAAAAGACATTGCGTTTTCACTTCCCCGGAACATTAAAATTATTGGCCGCGAACCGAAAACACGCGACAATATATTTATATATATATATATATATATATATATATATATATATATATATATATATACCTATATATATCTATCTATATATATATATATATATATATATATATATATATATATATATATCTATATATATATATATATATATATATATATATATACATATATATATATATATATATATATATATATATATATATATATATATATATATATATATATATATATATATATATATATATATATATATATATATATATATATATATATATATATATATATATATACAGAGGTGGCCAAAAGTGATCGGACAATACAAGAAACAAGCAATAAAATACTTTTACGAGCATAAGCTTTGAAATGAAATAAAAATTTTTCCCTTATATAAAAGTTACTTGTATTCTCAATTAATTGCACAAAAAAATAAAACAGAAATAAAAAGAATTTCACAAGAAAATTAACAACTAATTCAAATTCACTTTGCATCAAGTGGACAAAAGTAATCGGACGTTCAATTGTAATACTTTTCTTTCTGATGATTCCATTAGAACATAGGCTTTTAATATCTAGTTGCGTATCCTTTTTGTTTTATAACTTCTGTTAACCTATTGGGCATAGACTGTACCAACTTACGGGTAACGTCCGGAGTAATGTTGTCCCATTCTTCTAATAACACCGTCTTCAGTTGACTTTTATTAGTAATGTGATGGTTCCTTATGTTTTTATCCAGATGATCCCAAAGATGTTCGATGGGATTTAGGTCTGGGGATTGCGGTGGTGTTTTTAATTGACCAGGGGTGTTGAAAAGGAGCCACATACGAACATCATGAGCTGTATGCTTTGGGTCATTATCTTGCTGGAACAAATAATGACCATCAAGACCCAATTTTTGTGCACTTTTTTTCAAATTTTCTTTCAAAATCGACAGGTAACCTAGTTTGTCCATAGGTTCGTCAATGAAAACAAGTTCTCCTACACCGTTGGCAGCCATGCAACCCCAGACCATTACACAGCCACCTCCGTGTTTTACTGTATGTTGAATGTTTTTGGGATGAAGCTCACTATTTTGAGTTCTCCACACCAACAACCTGCCGTCGGAGTGGTAGATATTAAACTTACTCTCATCAGAGAATATTATACGAGTCCAAAAATCGAGCGGCTTGCTTTTAAATTCTTTTGCAAAGCATAATCTTTTCTTCTTATTAACTTTGCTAATTAGTGGTTTCTTTCGAGGTACTCTCGCTTGATAACCAGCACGGCTGAGAGCTCTACGAATAGTCCGGGCACTAACATTGGTACCATTTACATCTGCTAATTGATCCCTAATACTGCTGGACGTTGTAGTCGGATTCTTTTTAACAATTCTTAAGATTTTTCGTGCGTCTGTCTCTGTTAGTTTACATGGTCGACCACTCCTAATTTCGTTTTCCACCTGATTATTTTTTCTGAACCGTTTCACGATATCGAAAACTGTCGAACGACTTCTTCCAATTATTTTTGATATTTCAGAAAAGGATTTATTCTCTTTATACAACTTTATATATATAGTTGTAGTCCGCGTAGTGTAGTGGTTAGAGCACTAAGCCCGTAAGCCGAAGGTCTCTGGTTCGAGTTTCGTTGACGTCGACGAAATTTAGTTCGAATGATTCTTCGTACGGACTATAAGCCTGTTCAGTTATGAAACATGCTGGTTTAAAATCAGAACGTATCGCAGCTGGATGGACGGACACACGGCCAAAGCATGATAATGATCATATCACCTTGTGGAGTGCCGATACATTCGATTATGATAAAGAGATACTCTATTATCTCTAAGTGAAGGCCCGAATGGGGCTGTAGTGCTACGAAAAACAAAAACATATATATATATATATATATATATATATATATATATATATATATATATATATATATATATATATATAACACCTAAAATGCTCCCGTGCCTCCCCAGTATAACATTTTCTTATGATTTTGAAATTTTTCTCCGATGTAAATTTGTTGCTTACTGCTTGATTTCAGTTATGGGCCCCATTTGATTTTATAAGCAAAACCGTAGAATCTACTAATCGTGCTGTTACTCACTAAGTTGATCAAATTCTAACATCCGAGGTTTGTTGCTCTTGTATGCATAAAGCCCTGAATACTTCCAAGATGCTTTATCATTATTTTATTATTCGACTCAATTGTACTCGTATACTCTCCCAGATGTCCCCTCCGCTTTATTTAAGAACGCTTAACACCTAATCTTTAAAATTATCATTAAGGCCTTTCAGTTAACTCTCGAATCGACTATCTTGTTTTTAGTATGACTTACATATACTCGTATGAAGGGATCCCCTTTAAAACATTAATTTTTTATTACCGAAATTGTGAAGACGTCGCAACGGTTGGCATACATATTTATAAAATATAATCGTAGCATATGTAATTTTCAATGAAGGTTGCTGTGACGCAAAGACGAACGGACGACAGACAGGTCCCCATGTTCTAAGAGTTTAGTAAATTTATTTTGCATAAAACTTAAAAAAAGGGACTGACAACGTCAACAGCTAATAATGAATAATTATTTAATAAAGTAGAATTATACCGTAGTTTACCGAAATATTACTGCCACCTCTTTTTTTTTCAGGTTATAATCCGTGGTCCCAAGGAAGACGTCGAAAAGGCCAAAATTCAACTACTCGAATTGGCGAATGAGCGAAAAACGATGTCGTTTATCACAGAAGTAAGGGCGAAACCACAGCATCATCGCTTTCTGATTGGAAAGAAAGGAGTGTCCATTCGCAAGATTCGCGAAGCGAATGGCGTTCGCATAGTTTTTCCGTCAATTGATGACGAAGATAAAGAGGTGATCACTATCATCGGTAAAGAAGAAAACGTTCTTGCAGCAAAGGAACAAATGCAGACAATTATAAATGAAATTGGTAAAGTAACTGAGGGAGAAATGTTGGTCGATGCTAAATACCATAAGCATTTCATTGCAAAAAGGGGAGAAGTTTTAAATCGAATTTCAGAAGAATGCGGAGACGTAATGATTTCATTTCCGCGATCAGGTACTGACGGCGGTCGAGTTACATTTAAAGGTTCTAAAGATTGTATTGAAGCAGCTAAGCAACGAATTACTGAAATAGTTTCTGAACTGGATTCACAAACGACAATAGAATGTGTTATTCCTCACCAGCATCACCGAACGATAATGGGCTCGCGTGGTACCAAAATACAAGCAATTACTTCCGAATTTGATGTTCAAATCAAGTTTCCAGAAAGAGTATCTACAGATGATACAGGGGAGCCGTTAACTGCTGGAGAGGAAAGTAGTATTCATCGTGATATCATCAAAATCACCGGGCTTCCTGAGCGATGCGAAGCGGCTAAACAAGCTCTTATCAATCTTATTCCAGTGATTGTTGAAGTCGATGTTCCTTTCGATTTACATAGAGCCATCATTGGGCAAAGAGGAGCTAAAATTCGCGATTTCATGAATCGTTACAATGTTCATGTGGAACTTTCGCATCCAGATCTTCGGGTCGATATTATTAAAATAAAGGGAACACCAGATAAAGTGAAGGAAGCCAAATTGGCTTTATTGAGGCAAGTCGAAGAAATAGAAGCTGAGCGTAGAGACAAGGAATTACGTTCATACGAGCTCAAAATTGAAGTTGATCCAAAATTTCACCCTAAAATAATAGGACGACGAGGGGCTGTTGTCAACAAAATACGAAATGATTATGGAGTGAATATATCTTTTCCAAAAAGAGATGAACATGACGATCGTGTTATAGCAATCATCGGCTATGAAAAGAATGCAAACGAAGCTAAAAACGAAATTCTTAAAATTGTCAATGAGCTAAGCGAGCAAGTAGAAGAAATCATAAATGTCGATCATCGTGTACATCCACGTTTAATAGGACAAAGAGGTAGAAATATACGTAAAATTATGGATGAATTCAAGGTGGATATAAAATTTCCAAAGGTAGGAGATGAGAACCTTGATGCTGTAACAATTGTTGGCCTTGCGGAAGCTGTGCTAGAAGCGAAGGATTATATTTTAAATTTGGAAGAAGAATTTCTTCAAGACATTGATGCTTTTCCATCTAATACAAACGATTTTAGTACTGTTCTAGAACAAGCTTTGAACAAAACAGGTAAGAGTGGGTTTGTTGTTCATGGTGCTCCGTGGCAGCCAAATTCCAGGTGTGAGATAAGCAGTGGCCTCAGGAGTACCGACGAACTAAATGCTCCCGATACCCAATCCCGTGAAGATTTTCCCAACTTTTGTTTGACAAATGTTACAAGCAATGAAGATTCTCAAGTTTCATCTGCATGGGGGCCACGTCGTTGAAACGTGAAACATTTGTCCAGTATATTTTTGAATGTTTATTGTGCTAACTTTAAAATGAAGCATTCATGCAAATATGGAAGCAATTAAGTGTATTTGTGCTCTTATATACTTGATTTATGGTTTACTTATATAAAAGAAGCAAAGTCCCGATCCCTTTATTCATCTTTCGCGCAGAAAATTCTTACTTAAAATTATCGTAGCTTGTAGTAATGTATATATTTGCTAGCTTTCATCGTTGGAAAACTATACCAAGGTGTCAAGCTATAAACTGAAAAAGTAAGTCTTTTCTAAAATGATTTATATTGCTGTCTATTTGATTGTATCTGCAATATTTCGGAAAATTCTCAATAATTGTTCTAAAATCTTCCATATATCCGCATTAATTGTCCACTATAGATAGAATTTTTTACGCATATAAATAAAACGGATTATTTCAGAATTACTTGTCGTTCTTTACTTCATTTAGCAAAAAACTAGAAAATAAATGGTTCTTTAACAAAACGTTTGCGCTTTATTTGAATCAAAAAGACATGAGTACGCTTTGATTGACTATTTTTGAATGTAAGACGAATATTCAAATTTAAATCTTTTTTACTTATCAATGTTTTTTAAGTTCCTTAGTCCTATTAAAACGATACAGTTGAGTGTAGATCTTTCAACTGATATCAATGAGATTCAGTAATATGAAAGACTCAAAGTATCTAGCGAAAAATTGGAAAAGTTTGAAGGTCAGCTCTCAAATTTCAAAATAACGGCTAGTCAAAGTTCGAAAGATTAAAGGCATTAAAAGGTCATAATAGTTTTTTAAGTTACGTAGTTGATTGGATAATTCCAGTTGATAAATTGGCCTGGGCAAAGTTGAAGGCACGGGCCAGATAGATCATCCAGTGATAGATTTGGTAGTTTCTAAAGGCTCATTAACATGTTAAAAATGGATATAGTTTGATTTATATGATGTATATCTTAAGGATTATAATTATCGATTGGTGTAATTTTGGTTGTTAGATGTTGTTGATACTTAGATAAAAAAAACTTGAAAGTTTATTTTTCCATGCATGTGAAGTGCTCGGTTGTGGTTCTTTCGTGACCTGTTCGTTTGATTTGAACTTGAGTGAGGTCTTTGCTAAACTTTAAATTGATCATTTCACACTTTTTACATCAACTTAATGTAAGCCTATACAATAATTTTTTGCTCTACAGTTAGCTTTTATTGCTTCGTGTGGAAATCGATCTCGTTTTTCGGATGGCTTCTATAACTTGAAATTACTTACGAAAATATATAATTGAGTTGCTTTTTAATAATTTTTCGGAAAAATTATTAGAGAAGAAAAATCACAAAAACATATTGAGTTCGCATAAGTAGGAAAATTCAAAATAATTCTCTCTACGCATGGTGGTCGCCATCACCGGTGTGTATCTAATAATAGTGATGGCTTGAGGAGAATTAGTACACACGATGAAACTAGCTTCATCTAACATTTTTCTTCTCTAATAATTTTGCAGATAAATTATTAAAAAGCAACTGAATTATGTAGCTACACACAAAGAATTTTCATAAGTAATTGAGTGAGGTATTTGGACAAATTTTCTAGTAAGGACATGTCAATGTTTTGGATATCTTGCACCGCTAATGATGAGAGATTTCTTTGGAATTCATGTATTATTCTTTCAACGTCTGTTTTGTTTGTGTTTTTGGTAATCGGCTTGATGGGGAGTTGGCCGTTTTCTGCTGTTCGAAAAACATTTTGTTTTGTTTGGTTGTTTCTAATGTTGATTTTCTCTCGAGAGGCTACCACAGGACAGCCCTCCGCAACCTGTTTCATCTTGGATCATGTATTTGTTCACACGAGATTATTTATTATAGGATACACTAATCAGTGAAAATAACTGAGGGAATTTACCAGTCTTTAATAGTCCTTTCGCTAATAATATTGAGAAATATAGACAGCAGTCGTTTTGGTGATCATTTGGGGGCTGTTTAAAACCGGTGGAGGTTTCAAAATGCGTTTTCTCTAGATTTTGATCAAAATCAAATGATAAACAAGTAAGTTTCAATAAAATCGATTTTATTCTGTTCGGTGTAAAGATTTGGCAAAATGATCAGCAAAATAGTCCAAAAACCAAAATGTTGGCCTCTCAAGGTTAAAAAAATAATTAGAATGTTACTCTAGTAGCAACCAAAAAACAAAATTTTCATGGAAATGAATTAAATGCATTTTACTGAGAAAATTACGTTACAGAGTAGTCATTTGGAGTCAATCGTCAAAGCAACACCTTTATATAACATCCATGATGCTAACCAAAGCATATAAACATATACTAAATCTTCATTGCACACTCAAACTAGATTGATGTGCTAATTAACCAAATTGTTAACCTATAGCCAAATGATTGTAATGTAGAAGGCTAAGTTTATCTTCAAAGGACTAAAATCGAATGCATCGACACAAGCCCCATTAGAATATCACAAACATCCATACAATGTTAGGAATGCAAGCCACTTCGTAATACCTTTTGCCAAAACTGATCAAAAAGTTATTCTTGGGCAGAGAAATTTTGATCGCGGTGAAAGTTGGTAGAATCGACTGATTCAAAATTGTAATCAATTTAATTGAATATTAAAAGTAGAAACGCAAAAGTATCTTCGTGTCTAGTAATTAAAGTTATCTACCCAGTGCCTCCAGTAAATTAATGTATACTGAAAAAGTGCATAAACCAAGAAAACGTTACGATACTTAATAACAAAGATTGGATAAAGAGAACAATTCGGAAAAATTTAAAATAAAGTTATTGAACTATTTGTGAAGTAAAGATATTTGTTTGCGTCAGAACTCTTTTGTCCTGGCCTCGTCTTGTCACTTATTGTTTAAAGGAGCGAAATCATTTAATTGTTTAAAGGAGCGAAATCATTTAATTGGATTAAAAATTTTTTTTTTTTCAAAACACCGATAACTGTAATACATGATATTAATGAATACAATATATTAGTTTAAAGTCGTATTAAAATATGTAATAATTAATATAATTTGAAAATTAATTGCTTTTGTTCTCGCTGTCGCGACGATCTGTTGACGACTGACTTGAAAGAACTCGCGAGACACCATACTCATGCTCATTCAGGAGCGTCAGCAGATTCGCGCTTGCAAGCGGATATAAAAACCATCTCACATGCATGTGATACGCAAATCTGCTGACGCTCGCGAATGCGGTCCACAAATTTAGCGCTTGCAAATGGGTATGAAACCAACTCGCATGCATGTGATACGCAAATCTGCTGACGCCCGCGAATGTGATAAGCAAACATGCGCTGGCACATGGACTATGTTGTTCGCTCATCGCATCCACAAGCGTCAGCAAATCCGCGCAGGCCAATGAATCTTACAGTGGTCTCTAAAAGTGAGAGGCCATCAAAAAAAGGTAAAATTTACAAATAAAAAAATTTAAAAATTTACATTGAATCAAAAAATTGATTAAAGTAATATAACTATTGCTCGGCATCAACATTCACCCACAAGCTCCCCCCCCGTTGAACGATCCGTTCAACCTCTTCCAGTGTGTGTGGTAGGCTGTGACGTCTAGGCAACGGGATGGGCCCTGGGTGTTGCGATTGTGACCTGCCTCCTCCATTCTTGGCCCTGCACCACAGGAAAACGGCAAGGGCGATGACTGCGATGACACTTGTGTATCCTAGTGCGTACTGATGAACACCGTGTACGTCCAGCTGGTCATTCCAGGAGAGTTCCTGGGCCTTGAGTTGGTTTCGCAAGGTCTCGATCTCGGTAGAATACGTTTGAAACCGGGCCAGGTGGCCGCCGACCGATTGAGAAACGGGTTGCACATCCTCCACTGGATAATAAGCTTTAGCGTGTTGCACCTGTATAGTGCTCCGATGAACCCGCTGGCCTTGAATTGTGACTGCGTCAGATTTGAGAATGCAGTCCGGCGCCAAGTGTAGAACTCCGGAGTCGTGAAGTATCACCGTGGTGGTGTTGCCGCTGCATACCACGTGAGCCACGGTCTCACTTGTAAAGGCGAAGATCCAATCATTGGAGGACGGGATGTTTGTCCAGGAAAATAAGCCAGGCAATTCGATCAGGTGGCAGTCAGGAGGCGACGGCAATCCCTTTAGCAGGTTCACTTCGCATGTGCTTACGTGGGCCTCCCTGTGGTACAGCGAATGAGACTGTCTGCAGATGTGCATATTTGGCTCCATCCAGCTGCAAGAAGCGTACTCGACCTCGCTCAACGGGTAATATACGGCTAATGAGAAGGTACGGTGAGATGGGCAGTATTGAGTCTTGATAGAAGTTTATTGGAAAAGTTTCAAGAAGTTCTCCTGGGTCACCGGTAGACGTTGATCTTCTGGCAGATAGTCCCTGACATGAGCCATTGTGGTAGCTAGCTGCTCCTGTGCTAGCAGCAGCGGATTGAGCTTCTCGTGCTGAGTATCCGTGATGACACTCAGAATGGCGGTTTGCATTCGTTGCAGCTCGAGAATCATTAACGTCATATGAACCGACAGCATCGTGATCAGGCCTGCGATTCGTCCCTCACTTCCCGCTGGCTGAGGAGCTTTGATCTCATTGTGGAGTTTGGCCAGCTCTTGCTCTAAGGCTGCGAATCTTTTCTGGGATGCCTATTCGGTTTTTCCGAGGATGTCGAGTGTAGAGTCAATGATGGAGGTTTGATTCTTCAGCAGGGAGTGTAGCTTGTTCCGATCCATCTGTACAGCTTTGATCGTTTGGGACATCTGGTTGACGTAGTCATCATCGAGAATGCCAAACAAGGATCTGGACAAACCACCCACCACCGCTTAGCTCGCCTTCCCAACATCTGGTTTACAAGCGAAAATTGATCACTCCACTGCTGGATCAAGGTTGAGCACTCTGACCGCCTTGGCGCGCGATCGCACAGCTGCTTCAGTGAGTCCGTACCATTTCGGAGCACATCCAACTCTCCCAAATACGATGCCAGATCGTAGTATACCAGGATCCTCCACTCGCTCGAAGATAAGAGGGCACGGTCCAGTGACTGGAAATACAGGCCAGGTTGTTCGTCAGTTGGTGTCACATTGATAGGGTTGTCATCACAATAGGACTCAGCAAGCAAAGCAACAGCAGTGACACAGCTGAAGTCTTCCTTCCTCCCGGATGACGTTTGAGCCAGTCGTGGCTGGATTCGTCTGCTCCACTGGCTGTGTCAGCAGACGTGAGTGCCTTTGAGTTCCGGTCCGCTTCTTCAGCGGGAGACCTCTGCAATATCGGTGGCGGGGCGAGACGATGGTCTTGACGTCAGCCACTCTGACGTATCCGTCCGCTCCTACGTGCGTTTGAACGATGCGTCCCATAGGCCACTTCATGGGTGGCGTGTTATCTTCCTTGATGATGACGATTGTCTCCGGAACCGCGTGCGGTTGTATCCGTCGCCACTTTATTCGATGTTGTAGTTGGGAGAGGTACTCGCTCGACCATCGCTGCCAGAACTCGCTCCTGAGTTTGCTGACCAGCTTCCATCTAGCTTGAAGCCCACAGGTAAGCGGCTCGGCCAGAGTACTCACCATGGCCGTAATTGGTTCTCAGATGAGAAAGTGTCCCGGAGTGAGCGCTGCCAGATCGTTTGGATCTTCGGACATCGGCACCAAAGGTCTCGAATTGAGGATGGCCTCCACTCCAACCACCAACGTGTGCAACTCCTCGTAGGTGAGTGTTGCCGATGAAGCACCTCGCCATAATAGATTTTTGGCCGACTTGACTGCTGCCTCCCATAAACCGCCAAAGCGAGGTGCGCGGGGTGGAATGAAGTGAAAATCCATAACTCGATCGCTGCAGGAGTCGATCACCTTCTTCTGAGCCTCCACCGAGTAGAGCGATGAGGATAGGTCGCGCAATTGGTTGTGCGCGCCCACGAAGTTGGTTGCGTTGTCGCAGTATAAGTCCTTGCATCGCCCTCGTCTTCCGATGAAACGCCACAATGCGCCCAGAAAGTTGTCGGTACTGAGGTTGCTTACCAGTTCGAGGCGGACCTTGGTAGCGAAACAGCAAAAAATAGTGATGTACCCCTTCTGCGGCCGCACGCCTCCGCCACGATAATGTATCAACATGGGCCCGCAGAAATCGACCCCTGATGTGATAAAGGGGCGTGTCGGTTGTACTCGTGGATCAGGAAGATTTCCCATTATTTGCTCAAAGAGCCGTGGCTTGGCCCGAACACAGCGCACGCAATGGCGCACAATCGATCTGGCCAATTGCTTCCCCCTAATGGGCCAGAAACGCTGTTTCATCATCGCGAGCAATGCCTGCGCACCAAGATGGCAGTTGTCGCGATGGATGTGTCATCAGCAACCTTGTAATCGGATTTGTCGCCGGCAGCACCATGAGATGTTTAGTCTCGAAAGATAACTGCGAAGCCTCCAGCCTCCCACCTACGCGTAGGATTCCGTCCGAATCCAGGAAAGGAGACAGTCCCGACAGGGGGCTGCCTTTGTTGACCTGCTGATGGTGTCGAACTTCGCGCAAGTCCTCGTAAAGGTCATCTTGCTGGATACACTTGATGATGACGGCAGTAGCTCGGGCGAGCTCTTGACTTGTGGCTGCTTGGCTGCATGTTGGAGGGGGCTGGGAGCTTGGCAGGCACCGATCCACAAAACGCCGCATGTAGGCGATGATTCTTTGTAGTCTTCGGAAGGAATTGCCGTGTTGAACCTCGTGCACGAAATTACTGCGTGCGCTGGCAGTTGTTATGATCGCCACCTTGCTGCATTTCCGCTCAAATTCACAGGGTTCGGTACACCTGTACGGAGGCGGCCAGTCCGCCTTAGATCCGGTCAAGAAAGATGGTCCCTGTGACCAGAGCCTGCAGTCCGTGAGCTCGGGCGGCGCCAGCCCACGGGACAGGATTTCTGCTGGATTGTTGTGGGACGCCACATGTCGCCCCTGAGTTGGTCTCGACAGCAATTGAATGGTCGAAACACGGTTTGCCACGAATGTGCTGTAAGATGACGCGGTTGCATTGATCTACGCCAATATGGCCTCAGAATCGGACCAAAGAACGTGAAAAACGTCCGGCAGCCTGAGCGCCCTCTTGACTCGACTTGTTAATTCCGCACCCAGCTTGGCGGCACACAGCTCCAAACGTGACACTGTCAACACCTTGATGGGTGCCACCCTGGACTTGGCACAGAGCAGCCGAATGTTGACTTGCCCACTGGATGATGTTGAGCGGACGTAGACGCCAGCACCATACGCCTTCTCCGAGACGTCATAAAAGGTATGTAATTGCACTTGGACCGACTTCTCGCAGCCGATGACATGTCGAGGAAAGCGAGTCTGCAAGGATAGGAGCTCGCTGCGAAACTGGGTCCATCGTGAGTGTATTTCGAATGGCAATGCTGCGTCCCAGTCCAACTCCAAGCGCCACAATGCCTGCAGGAATAGCTTAGCGGTTACGGTAACTGGGGCAAGGATGCCCAATGGATCGATTATTCGGACGATGTCTGATGCGATCGTCCGTTTCGTGAATTTGACCTCAGCGAGGTCCAAGTTGATGCTGAACTGAAAGTGGTCTGCCTTCGGGAGCCAGATTACCCCCAACGTCTTGATGTAATCTTCGGACAGACTGTTGAAATCCAATTGGACCTCTTGGTCCTCGATGTTGATTTGCTGCAGAAGTTGCGGATGATGGGCACACCACTTGTGCAAATGCATTCCTGCACTGGCAGGAATCTGGCGCAACTCGTCCTGTGTTTGAACGGCCTCCATCAAGCTGTCTGCCCCTGTCATGATGTCGTCTATGTAACAATCATGCTGTAATGCGCTACTGCCCAAGGGCGCTCGATCGTGCTGTAGCCCGATAATCTGGATCTCAGGCCCAGGTTCACCCTGTGATATGCCTTCTCGGAGCCACCGCTCACCCTTTCGATGATTGTCAGGTGGGGGGCAGACTTTAAACCAAGCTTCCTGATAATACGCTCATTCACCAAGTTGAGCTGTGAGCCCGGATCTTTAAGTACCAAAGCTTCTGGTAATTCGACATGGGCTGATTGTGTACCATGCTCAAAAACAAGTCACGGAATTGTTGCCATTTCAAGTAGTCCCCATCGAAGGTAGGCGACTGGCAAGCTGGGCGAAGCCGTGAACGGAGCTGGCTTGCGAGATGTAGTGTCGAATTTATCCAACCGTGCCTTCAACTGAATCACCCAATCCTGTACAAGTTCCTCCAGACGGATATGCTGTGGAGTATCGAATCCCTGTGTATCAGGGTCTTCATGAAGCTTGCAGATAGATTGGAAGGCCTCTCGAGCTGCTGCCATCCCTGTTGTAGACTCCTCACCCTGCTCAGATTCCATGTCCGCGTCTTATCTTGACGATCCAAGCGAGCAATCGTCCGCTCCAGTGAATCGGCCATGGCGTTGTAGCGTCGTAGTAGTCGGATAAGGCCCTCACCTTGCATCGCTGAGGCTTCGGCAACTCGGACCTTCTGAGACTGATCCCGATGCGCTTTGGATGTCTCTCCAACACCGTGTCCACCGGCTCCCTCCCGCTTAGCTGCTCGCGGAAGTGTCGGCCAAAACGCTCGTAATTTTGCTTGGTTATTTCGTACACCTCCTTTGCAAAATACGCGTGGGACGGGTCGACGTCCGGCAGGGATCTGGCGTGGCTGTCTGCGCCTTCAAACGCTTCCCAAGCCGATTCTAAGCGCCGCAGTTGCTCCTCATAGTCCCCGGCCTCCTGCTTCCTGCTAGGCGAATCCTTTTTGTAGTTAGAAATCACTTGCTCACACTCCCGTGCTAATCGGTGGAGATCCTTCATAAGACGTTCTGTGCTAAGCATTAGGAAGATGGATTGTCCGGAGTCACGGGTATCAAAACGGGGAACCCACGACTCGACACTGACACAATCCGCACTTCACTACCCTGTTTGCACACGCGAGTTGAATCTCGCTGGGGCCTCCAAATGTTTGCGTCAGAAGTCTTTTGTCCTGGCCTCGTCCTGTCACTTATTTTTCCCTTTTTTTGTTTAAAAGAGCGAAATCATTTAATTGGATTAAAAAACAAATTTTTTTTTAAACATCGAAAACTAATACATGATATTAATGAATACAATATATTAGTTTAAAGTCGTATTAAAGTATGTAATAATTAACATAATTTAAACAAGTTGGGTAGACAGACCTATGCTCATGTTAGAAGGGTTTTGTACTTAACTTACAAAATGCAGTAACCAGCAACGAATAAAATCATGAAACATGTCAAAGACGATTTTATTGGAGAAAATGTGAAATTCGAGGATCATACTATTATTAACAAAGTTGAACGAATTTTGACTTCTGAGGTATTTGTTATAGTTATACCCATAAATATCTCCTTTGATAATTTTTTCAGATTTTTTAGATCACGTGTGTCCATTCGCGAGGGTGGAAACACATTTTTCATGTATTTCCCCCCCTGTGCCCCCACTGAAGCAAAAACTGTCAGTTTAAGAACTGTTTTGAAAAGCTCTCATAGAGAACTTTCAATTGATACTCATATCGGCTACCTTTCATGAAATTTTTTTTTCCTGGGCTACTCTTCTGTACTGTAATCATCGATTCATGGCCTATTTTTTCGAATCCTAGAATGGTTACAAAGCCCTTTAGCTAGGAGCTCTCTCCTGCCTCTTCGACTTGTTTCAATTGTATGTACTCATCTTCATGATATCTATCACTCCTGAAATTTTCATGCAAAGTCTAGCAAAGCTGGAGTGTCTAAGTCGGTAAAAAGCGCATATGGCTCCATAGCCATATGTTTCCATAGTAATACAGGGCATATTGCTCCATAGTAATACAGGAAAATTCAAATCGCTATAACTTCGGTAAATACCATTCGATCTTTATGAAACTTTCAGAAAAGATCAATCTTATAAATAATCATCTCTTTGCTAAATTTTATTGAGTTTAAAGGTACCGTTTAGATTTTATTCAAGAAAATATAAAATCGATAAATCATACTATTACTAACAAAGTTGAGTGAATTTCGACTTCTCATGTATTTGTTGTTGTTGTACTCATTAAGGCCTACATTCATGATTTTTTTCAGATTTTTCGGATGGAAGGTGTCCAATTGCGAGGGGGGGGTACGCGAAAAGTTCGTACATTTCCCCTTCCCCTGCCCCCCTCGGTACTTATAAGGCAATTTTAAGACTTGTTTTGAAAAGATCTCATTGAGACCTTTCCAACGACACCATAGGACTCAGCAAGCAAAGCAACAGCAGTGACACAGCTGAAGTCTTCCTTCCTCCCGGATGACGTTTGAGCCAGTCGTGGCTGGATTCGTCTGCTCCACTGGCTGTGTCAGCAGACGTGAGTGGCTTTGAGTTCCGGTCCGCTTCTTCAGCGGGAGACCTCTGCAATATCGGTGGCGGGGCGAGACGATGGTCTTGACGTCAGCCACTCTGACGTATCCGTCCGCTCCTACGTGCGTTTGAACGATGCGTCCCATAGGCCACTTCATGGGTGGCGTGTTATCTTCCTTGATGATGACGATTGTCTCCGGAACCGCGTGCGGTTGTATCCGTCGCCACTTTATTCGATGTTGTAGTTGGGAGAGGTACTCGCTCGACCATCGCTGCCAGAACTCGCTCCTGAGTTTGCTGACCAGTTTCCATCTAGCTTGAAGCCCACAGGTAAGCGGCTCGGCCAGAGTACTCACCATGGCCGTAATTGGTTCTCAGATGAGAAAGTGTCCCGGAGTGAGCGCTGCCAGATCGTTTGGATCTTCGGACATCGGCACCAAAGGTCTCGAATTGAGGATGGCCTCCACTCCAACCACCAACGTGTGCAACTCCTCGTAGGTGAGTGTTGCCGATGAAGCACCTCGCCATAATAGATTTTTGGCCGACTTGACTGCTGCCTCCCATAAACCGCCAAAGCGAGGTGCGCGGGGTGGAATGAAGTGAAAATCCATAACTCGATCGCTGCAGGAGTCGATCACCTTCTTCTGAGCCTCCACCGAGTAGAGCGATGAGGATAGGTCGCGCAATTGGTTGTGCGCGCCCACGAAGTTGGTTGCGTTGTCGCAGTATAAGTCCTTGCATCGCCCTCGTCTTCCGATGAAACGCCACAATGCGCCCAGAAAGTTGTCGGTACTGAGGTTGCTTACCAGTTCGAGGCGGACCTTGGTAGCGAAACAGCAAAAAATAGTGATGTACCCCTTCTGCGGCCGCACGCCTCCGCCACGATAATGTATCAACATGGGCCCGCAGAAATCGACCCCTGATGTGATAAAGGGGCGTGTCGGTTGTACTCGTGGATCAGGAAGATTTCCCATTATTTGCTCAAAGAGCCGTGGCTTGGCCCGAACACAGCGCACGCAATGGCGCACAATCGATCTGGCCAATTGCTTCCCCCTAATGGGCCAGAAACGCTGTTTCATCATCGCGAGCAATGCCTGCGCACCAAGATGGCAGTTGTCGCGATGGATGTGTCATCAGCAACCTTGTAATCGGATTTGTCGCCGGCAGCACCATGAGATGTTTAGTCTCGAAAGATAACTGCGAAGCCTCCAGCCTCCCACCTACGCGTAGGATTCCGTCCGAATCCAGGAAAGGAGATAGTCCCGACAGGGGGCTGCCTTTGTTGACCTGCTGATGGTGTCGAACTTCGCGCAAGTCCTCGTAAAGGTCATCTTGCTGGATGCACTTGATGATGACGGCAGTAGCTCGGGCGAGCTCTTGACTTGTGGCTGCTTGGCTGCATGTTGGAGGGGGCTGGGAGCTTGGCAGGCACCGATCCACAAAACGCCGCATGTAGGCGATGATTCTTTGTAGTCTTCGGAAGGAATTGCCGTGTTGAACCTCGTGCACGAAATTACTGCGTGCGCTGGCAGTTGTTATGATCGCCACCTTGCTGCATTTCCGCTCAAATTCACAGGGTTCGGTACACCTGTACGGAGGCGGCCAGTCCGCCTTAGATCCGGTCAAGAAAGATGGTCCCTGTGACCAGAGCCTGCAGTCCGTGAGCTCGGGCGGCGCCAGCCCACGGGACAGGATTTCTGCTGGATTGTTGTGGGACGCCACATGTCGCCCCTGAGTTGGTCTCGACAGCAATTGAATGGTCGAAACACGGTTTGCCACGAATGTGCTGTAAGATGACGCGGTTGCATTGATCTACGCCAATATGGCCTCAGAATCGGACCAAAGAACGTGAAAAACGTCCGGCAGCCTGAGCGCCCTCTTGACTCGACTTGTTAATTCCGCACCCAGCTTGGCGGCACACAGCTCCAAACGTGACACTGTCAACACCTTGATGGGTGCCACCCTGGACTTGGCACAGAGCAGCCGAATGTTGACTTGCCCACTGGATGATGTTGAGCGGACGTAGACGCCAGCACCATACGCCTTCTCCGAGACGTCATAAAAGGTATGTAATTGCACTTGGACCGACTTCTCGCAGCCGATGACATGTCGAGGAAAGCGAGTCTGCAAGGATAGGAGCTCGCTGCGAAACTGGGTCCATCGTGAGTGTATTTCGAATGGCAATGCTGCGTCCCAGTCCAACTCCAAGCGCCACAATGCCTGCAGGAAGAGCTTAGCGGTTACGGTAACTGGGGCAAGGATGCCCAATGGATCGATTATTCGGACGATGTCTGATGCGATCGTCCGTTTCGTGAATTTGACCTCAGCGAGGTCCAAGTTGATGCTGAACTGAAAGTGGTCTGCCTTCGGGAGCCAGATTACCCCCAACGTCTTGATGTAATCTTCGGACAGACTGTTGAAATCCAATTGGACCTCTTGGTCCTCGATGTTGATTTGCTGCAGAAGTTGTGGATGATGGGCACACCACTTGTGCAAATGCATTCCTGCACTGGCAGGAATCTGGCGCAACTCGTCCTGTGTTTGAACGGCCTCCATCAAGCTGTCTGCCCCTGTCATGATGTCGTCTATGTAACAATCATGCTGTAATGCGTTACTGCCCAAGGGCGCTCGATCGTGCTGTAGCCCGATAATCTGGATCTCAGGCCCAGGTTCACCCTGTGATATGCCTTCTCGGAGCCACCGCTCACCCTTTCGATGATTGTCAGGTGGGGGGCAGACTTTAAACCAAGCTTCCTGATAATACGCTCATTCACCAAGTTGAGCTGTGAGCCCGGATCTTTAAGTACCAAAGCTTCTGGTAATTCGACATGGGCTGATTGTGTACCATGCTCAAAAACAAGTCACGGAATTGTTGCCATTTCAAGTAGTCCCCATCGAAGGTAGGCGACTGGCAAGCTGGGCGAAGCCGTGAACGGAGCTGGCTTGCGAGATGTAGTGTCGAATTTATCCAACCGTGCCTTCAACTGAATCACCCAATCCTGTACAAGTTCCTCCAGACGGATATGCTGTGGAGTATCGAATCCCTGTGTATCAGGGTCTTCATGAAGCTTGCAGATAGATTGGAAGGCCCCTCGAGCTGCTGCCATCCCTGTTGTAGACTCCTCACCCTGCTCAGATTCCATGTCCGCGTCTTATCTTGACGATCCAAGCGAGCAATCGTCCGCTCCAGTGAATCGGCCATGGCGTTGTAGCGTCGTAGTAGTCGGATAAGGCCCTCACCTTGCATCGCTGAGGCTTCGGCAACTCGGACCTTCTGAGACTGATCCCGATGCGCTTTGGATGTCTCTCCAACACCGTGTCCACCGGCTCCCTCCCGCTTAGCTGCTCGCGGAAGTGTCGGCCAAAACGCTCGTAATTTTGCTTGGTTATTTCGTACACCTCCTTTGCAAAATACGCGTGGGACGGGTCGACGTCCGGCAGGGATCTGGCGTGGCTGTCTGCGCCTTCAAACGCTTCCCAAGCCGATTCTAAGCGCCGCAGTTGCTCCTCATAGTCCCCGGCCTCCTGCTTCCTGCTAGGCGAATCCTTTTTGTAGTTAGAAATCACTTGCTCACACTCCCGTGCTAATCGGTGGAGATCCTTCATAAGACGTTCTGTGCTAAGCATTAGGAAGATGGATTGTCCGGAGTCACGGGTATCAAAACGGGGAACCCACGACTCGACACTGACACAATCCGCACCTCACTACCCTGTTTGCACACGCGAGTTGAATCTCGCTGGGGCCTCCAAATGTTTGCGTCAGAAGTCTTTTGTCCTGGCCTCGTCCTGTCACTTATTTTTCCCTTTTTTTGTTTAAAAGAGCGAAATCATTTAATTGGATTAAAAAACAAATTTTTTTTAAACATCGAAAACTAATACATGATATTAATGAATACAATATATTAGTTTAAAGTCGTATTAAAGTATGTAATAATTAACATAATTTAAACAAGTTGGGTAGACAGACCTATGCTCATGTTAGAAGGGTTTTGTACTTAACTTACAAAATGCAGTAACCAGCAACGAATAAAATCATGAAACATGTCAAAGACGATTTTATTGGAGAAAATGTGAAATTCGAGGATCATACTATTATTAACAAAGTTGAACGAATTTTGACTTCTGAGGTATTTGTTATAGTTATACCCATAAATATCTCCTTTGATAATTTTTTCAGATTTTTTAGATCACGTGTGTCCATTCGCGAGGGTGGAAACACATTTTTCATGTATTTCCCCCCCCCCCCCCTGTGCCCCCACTGAAGCAAAAACTGTCAGTTTAAGAACTGTTTTGAAAAGCTCTCATAGAGAACTTTCAATTGATACTCATATCGGCTACCTTTCATGAAATTTTTTTTTCCTGGGCTACTCTTCTGTACTGTAATCATCGATTCATGGCCTATTTTTTCGAATCCTAGAATGGTTACAAAGCCCTTTAGCTAGGAGCTCTCTCCTGCCTCTTCGACTTGTTTCAATTGTATGTACTCATCTTCATGATATCTATCACTCCTGAAATTTTCATGCAAAGTCTAGCAAAGCTGGAGTGTCTAAGTCGGTAAAAAGCGCATATGGCTCCATAGCCATATGTTTCCATAGTAATACAGGGCATATTGCTCCATAGTAATACAGGAAAATTCAAATCGCTATAACTTCGGTAAATACCATTCGATCTTTATGAAACTTTCAGAAAAGATCAATCTTATAAATAATCATCTCTTTGCTAAATTTTATTGAGTTTAAAGGTACCGTTTGGATTTTATTCAAGAAAATATAAAATCGATAAATCATACTATTACTAACAAAGTTGAGTGAATTTCGACTTCTCATGTATTTGTTGTTGTTGTACTCATTAAGGCCTACATTCATGATTTTTTTCAGATTTTTCGGATGGAAGGTGTCCAATTGCGAGGGGGGGGGGGGGTACGCGAAAAGTTCGTACATTTCCCCTTCCCCTGCCCCCCTCGGTACTTATAAGGCAATTTTAAGACTTGTTTTGAAAAGATCTCATTGAGACCTTTCCAACGACACCATAGGACTCAGCAAGCAAAGTAACAGCAGTGACACAGCTGAAGTCTTCCTTCCTCCCGGATGACGTTTGAGCCAGTCGTGGCTGGATTCGTCTGCTCCACTGGCTGTGTCAGCAGACGTGAGTGCCTTTGAGTTCCGGTCCGCTTCTTCAGCGGGAGACCTCTGCAATATCGGTGGCGGGGCGAGAAGATGGTCTTGACGTCAGCCACCGCTCCTACGTGCGTTTGAACGATGCGTCCCATAGGCCACTTCATGGGTGGCGTGTTATCTTCCTTGATGATGACGATTGTCTCCGGAACCGCGTGCGGTTGTATCCGTCGCCACTTTATTCGATGTTGTAGTTGGGAGAGGTACTCGCTCGACCATCGCTGCCAGAACTCGCTCCTGAGTTTGCTGACCAGTTTCCATCTAGCTTGAAGCCCACAGGTAAGCGGCTCGGCCAGAGTACTCACCATGGCCGTAATTGGTTCTCAGATGAGAAAGTGTCCCGGAGTGAGCGCTGCCAGATCGTTTGGATCTTCGGACATCGGCACCAAAGGTCTCGAATTGAGGATGGCCTCCACTCCAACAACCAACGTGTGCAACTCCTCGTAGGTGAGTGTTGCCGATGAAGCACCTCGCCATAATAGATTTTTGGCCGACTTGACTGCTGCCTCCCATAAACCGCCAAAGCGAGGTGCGCGGGGTGGAATGAAGTGAAAATCCATAACTCGATCGCTGCAGGAGTCGATCACCTTCTTCTGAGCCTCCACCGAGTAGAGCGATGAGGATAGGTCGCGCAATTGGTTGTGCGCGCCCACGAAGTTGGTTGCGTTGTCGCAGTATAAGTCCTTGCATCGCCCTCGTCTTCCGATGAAACGCCACAATGCGCCCAGAAAGTTGTCGGTACTGAGGTTGCTTACCAGTTCGAGGCGGACCTTGGTAGCGAAACAGCAAAAAATAGTGATGTACCCCTTCTGCGGCCGCACGCCTCCGCCACGATAATGTATCAACATGGGCCCGCAGAAATCGACCCCTGATGTGATAAAGGGGCGTGTCGGTTGTACTCGTGGATCAGGAAGATTTCCCATTATTTGCTCAAAGAGCCGTGGCTTGGCCCGAACACAGCGCACGCAATGGCGCACAATCGATCTGGCCAATTGCTTCCCCCTAATGGGCCAGAAACGCTGTTTCATCATCGCGAGCAATGCCTGCGCACCAAGATGGCAGTTGTCGCGATGGATGTGTCATCAGCAACCTTGTAATCGGATTTGTCGCCGGCAGCACCATGAGATGTTTAGTCTCGAAAGATAACTGCGAAGCCTCCAGCCTCCCACCTACGCGTAGGATTCCGTCCGAATCCAGGAAAGGAGATAGTCCCGACAGGGGGCTGCCTTTGTTGACCTGCTGATGGTGTCGAACTTCGCGCAAGTCCTCGTAAAGGTCATCTTGCTGGATGCACTTGATGATGACGGCAGTAGCTCGGGCGAGCTCTTGACTTGTGGCTGCTTGGCTGCATGTTGGAGGGGGCTGGGAGCTTGGCAGGCACCGATCCACAAAACGCCGCATGTAGGCGATGATTCTTTGTAGTCTTCGGAAGGAATTGCCGTGTTGAACCTCGTGCACGAAATTACTGCGTGCGCTGGCAGTTGTTATGATCGCCACCTTGCTGCATTTCCGCTCAAATTCACAGGGTTCGGTACACCTGTACGGAGGCGGCCAGTCCGCCTTAGATCCGGTCAAGAAAGATGGTCCCTGTGACCAGAGCCTGCAGTCCGTGAGCTCGGGCGGCGCCAGCCCACGGGACAGGATTTCTGCTGGATTGTTGTGGGACGCCACATGTCGCCCCTGAGTTGGTCTCGACAGCAATTGAATGGTCGAAACACGGTTTGCCACGAATGTGCTGTAAGATGACGCGGTTGCATTGATCTACGCCAATATGGCCTCAGAATCGGACCAAAGAACGTGAAAAACGTCCGGCAGCCTGAGCGCCCTCTTGACTCGACTTGTTAATTCCGCACCCAGCTTGGCGGCACACAGCTCCAAACGTGACACTGTCAACACCTTGATGGGTGCCACCCTGGACTTGGCACAGAGCAGCCGAATGTTGACTTGCCCACTGGATGATGTTGAGCGGACGTAGACGCCAGCACCATACGCCTTCTCCGAGACGTCATAAAAGGTATGTAATTGCACTTGGACCGACTTCTCGCAGCCGATGACATGTCGAGGAAAGCGAGTCTGCAAGGATAGGAGCTCGCTGCGAAACTGGGTCCATCGTGAGTGTATTTCGAATGGCAATGCTGCGTCCCAGTCCAACTCCAAGCGCCACAATGCCTGCAGGAAGAGCTTAGCGGTTACGGTAACTGGGGCAAGGATGCCCAATGGATCGATTATTCGGACGATGTCTGATGCGATCGTCCGTTTCGTGAATTTGACCTCAGCGAGGTCCAAGTTGATGCTGAACTGAAAGTGGTCTGCCTTCGGGAGCCAGATTACCCCCAACGTCTTGATGTAATCTTCGGACAGACTGTTGAAATCCAATTGGACCTCTTGGTCCTCGATGTTGATTTGCTGCAGAAGTTGTGGATGATGGGCACACCACTTGTGCAAATGCATTCCTGCACTGGCAGGAATCTGGCGCAACTCGTCCTGTGTTTGAACGGCCTCCATCAAGCTGTCTGCCCCTGTCATGATGTCGTCTATGTAACAATCATGCTGTAATGCGTTACTGCCCAAGGGCGCTCGATCGTGCTGTAGCCCGATAATCTGGATCTCAGGCCCAGGTTCACCCTGTGATATGCCTTCTCGGAGCCACCGCTCACCCTTTCGATGATTGTCAGGTGGGGGGCAGACTTTAAACCAAGCTTCCTGATAATACGCTCATTCACCAAGTTGAGCTGTGAGCCCGGATCTTTAAGTACCAAAGCTTCTGGTAATTCGACATGGGCTGATTGTGTACCATGCTCAAAAACAAGTCACGGAATTGTTGCCATTTCAAGTAGTCCCCATCGAAGGTAGGCGACTGGCAAGCTGGGCGAAGCCGTGAACGGAGCTGGCTTGCGAGATGTAGTGTCGAATTTATCCAACCGTGCCTTCAACTGAATCACCCAATCCTGTACAAGTTCCTCCAGACGGATATGCTGTGGAGTATCGAATCCCTGTGTATCAGGGTCTTCATGAAGCTTGCAGATAGATTGGAAGGCCCCTCGAGCTGCTGCCATCCCTGTTGTAGACTCCTCACCCTGCTCAGATTCCATGTCCGCGTCTTATCTTGACGATCCAAGCGAGCAATCGTCCGCTCCAGTGAATCGGCCATGGCGTTGTAGCGTCGTAGTAGTCGGATAAGGCCCTCACCTTGCATCGCTGAGGCTTCGGCAACTCGGACCTTCTGAGACTGATCCCGATGCGCTTTGGATGTCTCTCCAACACCGTGTCCACCGGCTCCCTCCCGCTTAGCTGCTCGCGGAAGTGTCGGCCAAAACGCTCGTAATTTTGCTTGGTTATTTCGTACACCTCCTTTGCAAAATACGCGTGGGACGGGTCGACGTCCGGCAGGGATCTGGCGTGGCTGTCTGCGCCTTCAAACGCTTCCCAAGCCGATTCTAAGCGCCGCAGTTGCTCCTCATAGTCCCCGGCCTCCTGCTTCCTGCTAGGCGAATCCTTTTTGTAGTTAGAAATCACTTGCTCACACTCCCGTGCTAATCGGTGGAGATCCTTCATAAGACGTTCTGTGCTAAGCATTAGGAAGATGGATTGTCCGGAGTCACGGGTATCAAAACGGGGAACCCACGACTCGACACTGACACAATCCGCACCTCACTACCCTGTTTGCACACGCGAGTTGAATCTCGCTGGGGCCTCCAAATGTTTGCGTCAGAAGTCTTTTGTCCTGGCCTCGTCCTGTCACTTATTTTTCCCTTTTTTTGTTTAAAAGAGCGAAATCATTTAATTGGATTAAAAAACAAATTTTTTTTAAACATCGAAAACTAATACATGATATTAATGAATACAATATATTAGTTTAAAGTCGTATTAAAGTATGTAATAATTAACATAATTTAAACAAGTTGGGTAGACAGACCTATGCTCATGTTAGAAGGGTTTTGTACTTAACTTACAAAATGCAGTAACCAGCAACGAATAAAATCATGAAACATGTCAAAGACGATTTTATTGGAGAAAATGTGAAATTCGAGGATCATACTATTATTAACAAAGTTGAACGAATTTTGACTTCTGAGGTATTTGTTATAGTTATACCCATAAATATCTCCTTTGATAATTTTTTCAGATTTTTTAGATCACGTGTGTCCATTCGCGAGGGTGGAAACACATTTTTCATGTATTTCCCCCCCCCCCCCCCTGTGCCCCCACTGAAGCAAAAACTGTCAGTTTAAGAACTGTTTTGAAAAGCTCTCATAGAGAACTTTCAATTGATACTCATATCGGCTACCTTTCATGAAATTTTTTTTTCCTGGGCTACTCTTCTGTACTGTAATCATCGATTCATGGCCTATTTTTTCGAATCCTAGAATGGTTACAAAGCCCTTTAGCTAGGAGCTCTCTCCTGCCTCTTCGACTTGTTTCAATTGTATGTACTCATCTTCATGATATCTATCACTCCTGAAATTTTCATGCAAAGTCTAGCAAAGCTGGAGTGTCTAAGTCGGTAAAAAGCGCATATGGCTCCATAGCCATATGTTTCCATAGTAATACAGGGCATATTGCTCCATAGTAATACAGGAAAATTCAAATCGCTATAACTTCGGTAAATACCATTCGATCTTTATGAAACTTTCAGAAAAGATCAATCTTATAAATAATCATCTCTTTGCTAAATTTTATTGAGTTTAAAGGTACCGTTTGGATTTTATTCAAGAAAATATAAAATCGATAAATCATACTATTACTAACAAAGTTGAGTGAATTTCGACTTCTCATGTATTTGTTGTTGTTGTACTCATTAAGGCCTACATTCATGATTTTTTTCAGATTTTTCGGATGGAAGGTGTCCAATTGCGAGGGGGGGGGGGGGGTACGCGAAAAGTTCGTACATTTCCCCTTCCCCTGCCCCCCTCGGTACTTATAAGGCAATTTTAAGACTTGTTTTGAAAAGATCTCATTGAGACCTTTCCAACGACACCATAGGACTCAGCAAGCAAAGTAACAGCAGTGACACAGCTGAAGTCTTCCTTCCTCCCGGATGACGTTTGAGCCAGTCGTGGCTGGATTCGTCTGCTCCACTGGCTGTGTCAGCAGACGTGAGTGCCTTTGAGTTCCGGTCCGCTTCTTCAGCGGGAGACCTCTGCAATATCGGTGGCGGGGCGAGAAGATGGTCTTGACGTCAGCCACCGCTCCTACGTGCGTTTGAACGATGCGTCCCATAGGCCACTTCATGGGTGGCGTGTTATCTTCCTTGATGATGACGATTGTCTCCGGAACCGCGTGCGGTTGTATCCGTCGCCACTTTATTCGATGTTGTAGTTGGGAGAGGTACTCGCTCGACCATCGCTGCCAGAACTCGCTCCTGAGTTTGCTGACCAGTTTCCATCTAGCTTGAAGCCCACAGGTAAGCGGCTCGGCCAGAGTACTCACCATGGCCGTAATTGGTTCTCAGATGAGAAAGTGTCCCGGAGTGAGCGCTGCCAGATCGTTTGGATCTTCGGACATCGGCACCAAAGGTCTCGAATTGAGGATGGCCTCCACTCCAACAACCAACGTGTGCAACTCCTCGTAGGTGAGTGTTGCCGATGAAGCACCTCGCCATAATAGATTTTTGGCCGACTTGACTGCTGCCTCCCATAAACCGCCAAAGCGAGGTGCGCGGGGTGGAATGAAGTGAAAATCCATAACTCGATCGCTGCAGGAGTCGATCACCTTCTTCTGAGCCTCCACCGAGTAGAGCGATGAGGATAGGTCGCGCAATTGGTTGTGCGCGCCCACGAAGTTGGTTGCGTTGTCGCAGTATAAGTCCTTGCATCGCCCTCGTCTTCCGATGAAACGCCACAATGCGCCCAGAAAGTTGTCGGTACTGAGGTTGCTTACCAGTTCGAGGCGGACCTTGGTAGCGAAACAGCAAAAAATAGTGATGTACCCCTTCTGCGGCCGCACGCCTCCGCCACGATAATGTATCAACATGGGCCCGCAGAAATCGACCCCTGATGTGATAAAGGGGCGTGTCGGTTGTACTCGTGGATCAGGAAGATTTCCCATTATTTGCTCAAAGAGCCGTGGCTTGGCCCGAACACAGCGCACGCAATGGCGCACAATCGATCTGGCCAATTGCTTCCCCCTAATGGGCCAGAAACGCTGTTTCATCATCGCGAGCAATGCCTGCGCACCAAGATGGCAGTTGTCGCGATGGATGTGTCATCAGCAACCTTGTAATCGGATTTGTCGCCGGCAGCACCATGAGATGTTTAGTCTCGAAAGATAACTGCGAAGCCTCCAGCCTCCCACCTACGCGTAGGATTCCGTCCGAATCCAGGAAAGGAGATAGTCCCGACAGGGGGCTGCCTTTGTTGACCTGCTGATGGTGTCGAACTTCGCGCAAGTCCTCGTAAAGGTCATCTTGCTGGATGCACTTGATGATGACGGCAGTAGCTCGGGCGAGCTCTTGACTTGTGGCTGCTTGGCTGCATGTTGGAGGGGGCTGGGAGCTTGGCAGGCACCGATCCACAAAACGCCGCATGTAGGCGATGATTCTTTGTAGTCTTCGGAAGGAATTGCCGTGTTGAACCTCGTGCACGAAATTACTGCGTGCGCTGGCAGTTGTTATGATCGCCACCTTGCTGCATTTCCGCTCAAATTCACAGGGTTCGGTACACCTGTACGGAGGCGGCCAGTCCGCCTTAGATCCGGTCAAGAAAGATGGTCCCTGTGACCAGAGCCTGCAGTCCGTGAGCTCGGGCGGCGCCAGCCCACGGGACAGGATTTCTGCTGGATTGTTGTGGGACGCCACATGTCGCCCCTGAGTTGGTCTCGACAGCAATTGAATGGTCGAAACACGGTTTGCCACGAATGTGCTGTAAGATGACGCGGTTGCATTGATCTACGCCAATATGGCCTCAGAATCGGACCAAAGAACGTGAAAAACGTCCGGCAGCCTGAGCGCCCTCTTGACTCGACTTGTTAATTCCGCACCCAGCTTGGCGGCACACAGCTCCAAACGTGACACTGTCAACACCTTGATGGGTGCCACCCTGGACTTGGCACAGAGCAGCCGAATGTTGACTTGCCCACTGGATGATGTTGAGCGGACGTAGACGCCAGCACCATACGCCTTCTCCGAGACGTCATAAAAGGTATGTAATTGCACTTGGACCGACTTCTCGCAGCCGATGACATGTCGAGGAAAGCGAGTCTGCAAGGATAGGAGCTCGCTGCGAAACTGGGTCCATCGTGAGTGTATTTCGAATGGCAATGCTGCGTCCCAGTCCAACTCCAAGCGCCACAATGCCTGCAGGAAGAGCTTAGCGGTTACGGTAACTGGGGCAAGGATGCCCAATGGATCGATTATTCGGACGATGTCTGATGCGATCGTCCGTTTCGTGAATTTGACCTCAGCGAGGTCCAAGTTGATGCTGAACTGAAAGTGGTCTGCCTTCGGGAGCCAGATTACCCCCAACGTCTTGATGTAATCTTCGGACAGACTGTTGAAATCCAATTGGACCTCTTGGTCCTCGATGTTGATTTGCTGCAGAAGTTGCGGATGATGGGCACACCACTTGTGCAAATGCATTCCTGCACTGGCAGGAATCTGGCGCAACTCGTCCTGTGTTTGAACGGCCTCCATCAAGCTGTCTGCCCCTGTCATGATGTCGTCTATGTAACAATCATGCTGTAATGCGCTACTGCCCAAGGGCGCTCGATCGTGCTGTAGCCCGATAATCTGGATCTCAGGCCCAGGTTCACCCTGTGATATGCCTTCTCGGAGCCACCGCTCACCCTTTCGATGATTGTCAGGTAGGGGGCAGACTTTAAACCAAGCTTCCTGATAATACGCTCATTCACCAAGTTGAGCTGTGAGCCCGGATCTTTAAGTACCAAAGCTTCTGGTAATTCGACATGGGCTGATTGTGTACCATGCTCAAAAACAAGTCACGGAATTGTTGCCATTTCAAGTAGTCCCCATCGAAGGTAGGCGACTGGCAAGCTGGGCGAAGCCGTGAACGGAGCTGGCTTGCGAGATGTAGTGTCGAATTTATCCAACCGTGCCTTCAACTGAATCACCCAATCCTGTACAAGTTCCTCCAGACGGATATGCTGTGGAGTATCGAATCCCTGTGTATCAGGGTCTTCATGAAGCTTGCAGATAGATTGGAAGGCCCCTCGAGCTGCTGCCATCCCTGTTGTAGACTCCTCAGCCTGCTCAGATTCCATGTCCGCGTCTTATCTTGACGATCCAAGCGAGCAATCGTCCGCTCCAGTGAATCGGCCATGGCGTTGTAGCGTCGTAGTAGTCGGATAAGGCCCTCACCTTGCATCGCTGAGGCTTCGGCAACTCGGACCTTCTGAGACTGATCCCGATGCGCTTTGGATGTCTCTCCAACACCGTGTCCACCGGCTCCCTCCCGCTTAGCTGCTCGCGGAAGTGTCGGCCAAAACGCTCGTAATTTTGCTTGGTTATTTCGTACACCTCCTTTGCAAAATACGCGTGGGACGGGTCGACGTCCGGCAGGGATCTGGCGTGGCTGTCTGCGCCTTCAAACGCTTCCCAAGCCGATTCTAAGCGCCGCAGTTGCTCCTCATAGTCCCCGGCCTCCTGCTTCCTGCTAGGCGAATCCTTTTTGTAGTTAGAAATCACTTGCTCACACTCCCGTGCTAATCGGTGGAGATCCTTCATAAGACGTTCTGTGCTAAGCATTAGGAAGATGGATTGTCCGGAGTCACGGGTATCAAAACGGGGAACCCACGACTCGACACTGACACAATCCGCACCTCACTACCCTGTTTGCACACGCGAGTTGAATCTCGCTGGGGCCTCCAAATGTTTGCGTCAGAAGTCTTTTGTCCTGGCCTCGTCCTGTCACTTATTTTTCCCTTTTTTTGTTTAAAAGAGCGAAATCATTTAATTGGATTAAAAAACAAATTTTTTTTTAAACATCGAAAACTAATACATGATATTAATGAATACAATATATTAGTTTAAAGTCGTATTAAAGTATGTAATAATTAACATAATTTAAACAAGTTGGGTAGACAGACCTATGCTCATGTTAGAAGGGTTTTGTACTTAACTTACAAAATGCAGTAACCAGCAACGAATAAAATCATGAAACATGTCAAAGACGATTTTATTGGAGAAAATGTGAAATTCGAGGATCATACTATTATTAACAAAGTTGAACGAATTTTGACTTCTGAGGTATTTGTTATAGTTATACCCATAAATATCTCCTTTGATAATTTTTTCAGATTTTTTAGATCACGTGTGTCCATTCGCGAGGGTGGAAACACATTTTTCATGTATTTCCCCCCCCCCCCCTGTGCCCCCACTGAAGCAAAAACTGTCAGTTTAAGAACTGTTTTGAAAAGCTCTCATAGAGAACTTTCAATTGATACTCATATCGGCTACCTTTCATGAAATTTTTTTTTCCTGGGCTACTCTTCTGTACTGTAATCATCGATTCATGGCCTATTTTTTCGAATCCTAGAATGGTTACAAAGCCCTTTAGCTAGGAGCTCTCTCCTGCCTCTTCGACTTGTTTCAATTGTATGTACTCATCTTCATGATATCTATCACTCCTGAAATTTTCATGCAAAGTCTAGCAAAGCTGGAGTGTCTAAGTCGGTTAAAAGCGCATATGGCTCCATAGCCATATGTTTCCATAGTAATACAGGGCATATTGCTCCATAGTAATACAGGAAAATTCAAATCGCTATAACTTCGGTAAATACCATTCGATCTTTATGAAACTTTCAGAAAAGATCAATCTTATAAATAATCATCTCTTTGCTAAATTTTATTGAGTTTAAAGGTACCGTTTAGATTTTATTCAAGAAAATATAAAATCGATAAATCATACTATTACTAACAAAGTTGAGTGAATTTCGACTTCTCATGTATTTGTTGTTGTTGTACTCATTAAGGCCTACATTCATGATTTTTTTCAGATTTTTCGGATGGAAGGTGTCCAATTGCGAGGGGGGTACGCGAAAAGTTCGTACATTTCCCCTTCCCCTGCCCCACTCGGTACTTATGAGGCAATTTTAAGACTTGTTTTGAAAAGATCTCATTGAGACCTTTCCAACGACGCCCTACTCGACTACCAATGGTGAAAATTTTTTTTTGAGGGGTCACCTCCCTATATGGGGAGACCCCCCTTAAACGCCTTTGAAAAATTTTTCCACCCTTGAACTTTCAAGAGGTCACCACTTCTGACCTTTCTACTAAGTTTCATGGCTGTAGCCTCTATAGTTTCGGAGAAAAAGTGCTGTGACATACAGACGGACGGACGGACGGACAGACGGACACAGGTCGTGATTGCAATAGGGTTTTGTATTTTAGTACAAAACCCTAAAAATGAATTGTTTTTGTTCTCGCTGTCGTGACGATCTGTTGACGACTGACTTGAAAGAACTCGCTAGACATCATACTCATGCTCATTCACGAGCGTCAGCAGATTCGTGCTTGCAAACGGATATGAAAACCATCTCACATGCATGTGATACGCAAATCTGCTGACGCTGGCGAATGCGGTCAACAAATTTGCGCTTGCAAATGGATATGAAACCAACTCGCATGCATGTGATACGCAAATCTGCTGAAGCCCGCGATAAGTATTAAATAATTAGACTTCAAGATTTGATCTTCAGAGAGTCTTTTTGTGAGCCCAGTGGGAAGAAGATCAAGGCTTTATCGCGTCCGTGTCAATATTGAATGGCAAGGCCCTTGTCGAAAATTAGTGTTAATCTTAATTTTGGTTGTATGAAGAACGTACAGAGGCTAGTATGAGTCGTGTGAATTTTCAATATTTAATTTAATATATTCGTAAAAGTTTAATAATAAAACCTTCCGGCGGATGGCGGAGTTACGCACAATAAGTGTAACGAGACATTTTTCTTCGCAAACTACTTTTTATTTAAAAAAAGACAAAAATAAAAGTATTTTTGCGTGGAACTGTGTAATAATTTACTTACTTTGTGAATTTCGTGCCTTCACATGGTGGGAGTTTAGTGTATAACATACACTAAAGTTTAGAGCGGTGGATAAACCCGAGGGCGTGACCTGCAGAGTCAACCATGCAAACAGCGAAATCAAATGTTGAAGTTATAACCAGTAAAATTTTAAATCAAACATGATAATGCCAGGCATAGTGAAAAAGAAAGTAAGATCTAACGAGATTGGATTTAAATAAACTAGAAATTCGGCGCGTCATTGCGAAATTGGAAGAGGGTAGCAGCATCTATATTTAATTTATTGAATATCAGATAATTCTATCACAGTAGTAAAGGTCTACGGAGTCCATCGAAGAGCAAAATCGTAGCATTCTTTGCGTACAGACGTGTTTTAAATTGCTCCGATCAAAAGTTTTCAAAAATTAAATTAATTTGTTTAAATTAAATTAATAATGTTTTTACATCAATCCGATTTTAATTTTTATCAGCAAAAGCTTATATTGTCGAAGCAATCGACTCAGGAAATTTCTATAGAATATTATTTTACTTCGATTAGTAAAGAAAAGTGAAGTACCCAAGAAAACTTCAGGAACGCTGGCTTGGAGGAGCCCGACGAGCTCCCACCGTTGGGGCAACCTGCGGAAACGACTAATACGAAACTGTCGATAATCAAAAAAAGAAAACATAATGAAGAAAACTCCGCAGATGATGGATGCAAGCTATTAATAACAGCGGACAATCAACAAATAATCAAATTGTAAGAAGAAAATGATAAACTAAGGTTAGAGATACAGTCCCTCAAAGATCTATTCAAGAAAGAGATGAAGCCTTAAATCAAGTGCAACAGGTAACAAACGTGAAGAAAAGTGCAAAGCAAGTAATTCCAGAAGAAGTTCTAAGTGCTGGTGGCAACAACGAGAGTCAAAACTATTTCGCAGCGCTGGAGGGATTAACCTAAGAAATGGAACTGTTCAAAAAGCAAATATATAAAATAGTTGCCCGTTAGTCAGACGGCGTTTCGTCTGACTTCTCAAAAAAGACCTGTTGAACAACTGATAACATAATTTTATTATTAAAGTCTTTTATAGTACAATTTTTACAAGTATTCAATTTTTAATATCGCAAAGTCCGTAGCGCGATCATTGTCTTAGTGCTGATTCGTTGAGAATTCCTAGAGTTTATTGCAGCTTGTCACATGTTTGATGTCGTGGTCAGCAAAAAGTTCATGATCGCCGTGGAAATGAAATTTTCGGAGTATGCATATTACACAAATTAATTTATTTGTAATTGGGGCATTGATCGCGCGCGGAAATAAAAAATGTTTGGAATGTGCAGATTGCATATTAAGTCAGCTCAGGTGCAGTCCAGAGTACGTTGAATGTTAATCGCGCGTGGAAATTAGAATTTGTTGATGCGCGCAATTCTATGTGAATTTTCATTAAACATTCTCGCCGTCCTAGAACTGTCCCAGTTCAAATGAAAATGAGTCGTCTTTGATGACCTTGCGCTGCGCAGGAATGGGTTTTATTTCCGTTCGTCTGAGTTTCTTCAACGCAGTCCAGATGATCAGAATAATTGTTGTTGTTGTTAGGATGTAGCCGAGTGTATAGTGGTGGATGTGATGATTGTTTATTCTATCAGAAGGTAGTAACTGTGGAGAATGATGCGTTGAGAGTTGCTTTACGATTTCGTTCCAGTCAGCAGCTTTTGTGTTGATAAGGAAGTCGGTGGATGATGATTTTATGAAATCGGTTTTGTTGAAGGTTATCTGTGGTAAATTGGCTGATGGTGTAAACGTGTAGTTCATAACTTACGGGAATGTGTTTAACCCCCTAATCGTCATGGTATCGTGTCTGATTTCACACTGAGGTTCTAGATGGACAACACCACTTCCTTGTAGTGTTTGTGTGGTGACTTCCTGTCCACATATTGTGTCAAATACTTTTGTCCCTTGTAGCGCATAGATCCACGTGTTTTGTTGGTGGGCTTGGATCCAAAAGTTCGTGTTGTTGATAGGTAGCCAGATTCATTGCCGAGAAGATGGTTCCTCGTGGTTTAAGAGAGTGATTTCGCATTGGTTGATGCTGGATCGCCGATTGTACAATGGATGATGTTGAACGCACAGGAATGTGTTATCCTTGGTGAGTGTACATTTTTCCAATTCGTGTTGGTTTCTCTGGAGATTTACTAGTAGATATCGTGTAGATGGTTGGATGAGATATGACTCTTGAGCTCGTCTAATGGGAACAGGTATCAAGTTGAACAGTTGAAATTCTTCGGAATTGATTAGTGGCAACTTCAGCTGAAAAATTACAAAGGATTTGGTCATCTTGGCATGTACCGAAAACGTCTTGTACAATGATAGATCTCCAACTGTTCGACTGATCGGGATATTTAGACTTGGAGGAAGTGCCTTTCGTATGAGCGTTACTTGTTCTTGAAGTTGTTGCGGAGTCAGAAGTAATGGATTGATGATGCCGTGCTGTAGATCAAGCAGTATATCCCACAATGCCCTTTGTGGTTCTTGGTAACTGTGTAGTGCCATCATGGTGCGGAAGCAAAATGTGATGAAAGTTTGTTGCTGAGATACACTGCTTATACCGTCTGACAGTTGTTTTAAGTAATCGTCTATTGGCTTAAATTATTCCTGGATATGGTACGTCTCTTTTTTAAAAAGGTTTGTGGTGGTCTCGAGAAGTGAGGTTTGATTCTCCATGAGTGAGTCTAGATAATGTTCGTTGGCTCGTGATTTTTCAATTTCATCTTCAAGGTATGTTGCGTAGTCTGAATCTAGAATACCGAAAAGTTTATTAGCGACGTTGCCCACGATGTCCAGTGGTGCTCTTCTTCTTCTGGTAGGGTATCTTCTGCCTTCTCCTCCCTTGTGAAGGATTTCGTTTAGATGCTCAATATGAGATAGTTGGTGTGTGAACTGCTGTAAGGTTTGAGTGCATACTTGACCTTGAATAGTGATTGATGCACACAGCTTTTTCATGTTGAGTATACCCTTGCGAATCCAATCTAATTCTTCCCAGTAGTGTTTTAAATCATCACGTTCCATTCGTTAGTTACTAGCTTTGTTTGTCTGACTGCTTCGAAGTAAATTCCAGGGTCCTTCGTGAATGGATCAACAGTTATAGGGGGAGATGCGGTGCTAATGGCAGGCAGAACGAGTAGGGTTATTAAGGTTGCTGCTGGCATGGATGTAGGGCGAGAACGCTTTACAGGGACTTCGCTATTTGTTAATTCTGGATGGTTCTTTTTGCGATTTTCACCCCAATTTGAGTTGATTGGAAGGAATCTACCTTGGTTAGGATGCCGTTTTTTGAGTTGTTTAGGCTTGGGACTTTCTGCGGATACCTTAGTTGTGGCTGACGTAGCTTGGTTGAGATCTTCGCATGCCTTTACAAGAGGGCAGAGTTTGTGTATTGCTGTTCGAAAGATGCCACTTTTAGTTTTGACATCTGCAACTCGGCAACGTCCGTCACTTCCTTCAATTGTTTGCACTATCCGTCCCAGTTGCCACTTTAAGGAAGGGGCATTATCATCCTTGATGAGAACTAGCATGTCTGGTTTGACGTTGTCACAACCTAGGGTCCACTTTGTTCTCTGTTGTAGTTTAGAAAGGTATTCGATTGACCATCTGCGCCAAAATTCGTGCCGGATGTGCTTCACGAGTTTCCACCAGGTGACTAGGTTTGGATTAGTGTCACATGCACGACTATGTATTGTTGTAGTGAGTGGTTCCCCAATAAGAAAATGTCCCGGTGTTAGTGCTGCCATGTCGTTAGGGTCGTCTGATAATGGCTGTATCGGACGTGAGTTGAGCACAGCCTCGGCCTCCGTAGTGACGGTGCATAGCTCCTCGTAAGTTAGAGATGCAGATGAGATAGTCTTTTGTAATTATTTCTTTGCCGATTTGACTGCCGCCTCCCAAATACCCCCGAAGTGTGGACTGCGTGGTGGTATAAAGTGAAATTGGATCCCTTCCTGGGTTGCGGCTGCGTGAATCTTCTCTTGAGAACGCTCATTTTGCAGTAAATTTTTTAGCTCCTCTAATTGCTTACGAGCCCCAACAAAGTTGGTAGCATTGTCGCAGTACACGTTTTGGCAGCAGCCACGTCTAGTGATAAACCGCTTCAGAGCAGCAATTAATCCGTCGGTGGATAGGTCTGAAACCACTTCTAAGTGACAAGCCTTTGTTGTGAAACAGCAAAACACGCAGATGTATGTTTTCGTTGGTTTCTTGCCTCGAATTCTGTAATGGGTGTAGACCGGCCCACAGAAGTCGATGCCGACGTTGGCTAATGGACGGGCTGGTTGGGCTGGGAACGCGTGTATCAGGAAGGACTCCCATGATTTTTTTGAAGCTTTGTGGGTTTAGTCTGGAACATTGAACGCATTCCAGAACTGCTGTCGTGCTGTTGCTCGCAGAGCTTGAGTCGCCATGTGTAAGTTCTTTCTTGAAGCAGGTAAAATTGTGGGATGTTTTGCGATGTGTGGTATATTGGCGTTTTGTAATCTCCCTCCGACTCTAAGAATGGAGTCATCATCCAGGAACCGTGTGAGTGTGAGGAGTTTGCTCTTCGAGTCTATTGGTGTTTTTTGTTGTAATCTTTTTATCTCGGTTCCAAATTCCCCGGCCTGCATGAATTAAATAATAAGTGCGAGAGCTTTTTCTAATTCTGCGACTGTACGGAATCTTCCTTCCCATGAATCTTTCCTTGCCTTGAAGCGTTGAGTTGCCCGCAAAACTGTTGCTACGATTCGCTTAAGATGTGTGAAGGAGTTACGATGATCGATTCTGTCGATAAAATGCTCCTGCATAATGCTGGTTGTGAGAACGGTGTGAATTGTCTTTCGCTCTGGAAGCTCTCCCGGATCTCCAATAACTTCACATGGCCAATGAGTCTCGGGTTTTCGCAGGAATTCAGGTCCATGGTACCAGAACGTAGAATTGATGAGTACGCTAGGCCGTTTTCCTCTAGAAACCAAGTCTGCAGGATTGAGTTTAGAACTCACATGCCGCCTGTCAGATATGTTTGTTAGCCCTTGTATTGATGACACCCTGTTGGCCACAAAGGTGTGAAAGGATGACGGTCTGGATCGGATCCAGGCTAATACGATCTGTGAATCTGTCCAGTAATGTGTAGTGTTTATGTCTACGTTGAGGATTTTCTTAACGCGATTCGTTAAGTGGGCCATGAGAGTTGCAGCACACAGTTCCAGTCTTGGTAAGCTGATGGTTTCCACTGGGGCAACCCTAGATTTGGAACAGAGAAATATCGTCTTTATGTCTCCCCGGCTGTTTGCGTTACGTAGATATATTATTGCACCGTAAGCCCTTTCACTTGCATCGGAAAAGGCATGCGAACTGACTGTGGCATCTTTTGTTTCCAAGTATCTGGGTATCCGAATTCTGTCCAGGTCTGTAAGCTCCTTGGGAAATTGAAGCCATTGAGTGTGGAGTTCCATTAGTATGGCTTCATCCCAGTCGAGTTTTAGTGACCATAACTCCTGTAAAAAGATCTTGGCCAATGTTATTGCTGGATTCACGAATCCCAATGGATTGAACAACCGTGATACGTCACTCAAAATCGTCCGTTTTGTCACCTTAGTTGGCTCGTTCCAAATGGTAGTTATCCGGAAATGGTCTAGCTTGGGATTCCATGTTAATCCTAATGTTTCACGGTGTCCTCTGTGTCTCCATCGACCGAGAGCTCTATTTCTCTATCTTCGCTTGGCATTGATGCAAGGAGTTGCTCGTGATTCGCACACCATTTACACAGATTAAACCCTGCTGACTTCAAAAGCGTTTTCACCTCGCGCTGAATCTTTACGGCTTCTTTGAGGCTGTTGCTTCCAGTCATTAGGTCGTCCACATAGAAGTCTTTGATAGCCCTGGACGCTAGTGGATGTGACTTCTTCGATGTATTGGCCAATTCCATCAGGCATCGAGTCGCGAAGTATGGTGCGGTAGTGGTCCCGTACGTCACTGTCTTTAAACGATAATACCTTAGGTCATCGGAAGGGTTGTCTCTCCAGACGATGAGCTGTAAATAGCTATCTTCCGTTGTTACATTCACTTGGCGGTACATTTTCTCAATATCCGCTGAGGTGGCAAATTTGTGTTTCCTGAAACGTAGAAGGATTGAGAATAAGTCATCTTGTATTATCGGGCCTTTCAACATGATATCGTTGAGTGAGATGCCGTTTGATGCCTTTGCTAAAGCGTCGAATACGACTCTTAACTTAGTGGTACTGATGGATGGCTTGAGTACACAATGGTTGGGCAAGAAACAGTTAAGCTCTGGTATTGGTGACTTAATTTCTTGCATGTGACCCAAAGCGGTGTATTCCTTGATGAAATTCGTGTATTCCCTTTTGATATCTGGGTGTTTTTGGAACTTCCTTTCGAGAGCAAGGAAGCGTCTAATTGCTATATCTTTCGATTGGCCAAGCACGGATGGGTTCCGACACAGAGGAAGTTTCACTTCAAAGCGTCCGTCACCGTCTCGTCGAAGATTGATCGCAGGCTCTTCAGTACTAGAGGTCGTTGCCAACGGTGCTTCTTCTATGGCCTAGAATCTTTCCATGTATTCTTCAAGATTATTGATACCGATTCCACAGAAGTATTCAGATGTATCGCCTGTTGCGACCCGGCCAAGCACAATCCATCCGAGCACAGTGTTCTGCAAGGATGGTGGGTTTCGTCCTAACCTTATCTGTCCAATGGAAAGAAGCTCATAGTAAAACTCTGCTCCCAATAGTAGGTCGATTCGTTTCGGAGTGTTGAACCTTGGATCAGCAAGGTGAATGTTCGGTGGAATTGGCCATGAAGAAACATCGATGAATGACGGCGGTTGAGTAGAAGCAATCGTTGGTATGACGTATGCCTCCAGTCGGGTTGAATATCCGGAGTGTCTTGAGGAAATGGTGATGCTCACTCTCTTCGAGACATGTGTTACGGTTTTCCCTATTCCACAGATATTGATATTGGAATTTGATCCGGATATTTTCAACCTCTTTAGCATTCGAGCACTAATGAAGTTGAGCTGAGATCCGGAATCTAAAACGGCTGCACAAACTTCGGTTGAACCAGCATAATTAGTGATGTTGACTGATGCTGTGCCCAATAAAACGTACTTGCTACCAGATGTCTTCTTGGTAAGGGCTGCTAAAGTGGTGTTGCTAGGAGTAACCGATTGGGAGCTGCTGGCTGTCATGGCTGATCTCTTTGTCTTGTTAATTGTCTTCTCATGGTGGAGCAATGTATTGTGCCTGCCTTGACACTTAGAGCAGCTTCTTGATGGACAGTTACTTACACCATGGCCTGCCTTGAGACAGTTAATACACAGCTGAAGGCCTTTGATTTTAGTAAGTCGATCGTGTGGGCTTAGTTTAAGTAACTGGTCGCACTTAAAAACCTTGTGATTCCCAGTGCATACCTTGCAGCTTTCGTCCGAGTCAGATGAGACAAGGGATATTGGTTTCACTCGTGGATGTGAATGTCTCTCCTTGCCTAAAGCCTCCAGCGACTGAAATCTAGTTCCCATGAATGTAAGAAAGGCGTCGATGGTTTGTACTTCACGAGGTCGTTGAAGCGTTTGCTCGTACAGCGTATGTGTTGTTCTGTCAAGTTTTTTGAGCAGGAGGTGAAGTATGATGGGGTCCCAGCCTCCTGTTGAAATGCCCAAGGTTGCTAGTCCTAACAAGCACTCGTTGGTTGTGTCGTGGAATCCCTTTATTGATGCAGCGGATTCACTGACAACTGTTGGCTGTGATACCAGCCTGTCGATGAGTGACGAAACCAAGATTCGTTGGTTATTGTACCGTGCCTGTAGTGTTTCCCACGCTCAGCTTCACCGGTCACATTGTTTTTCAGGTACCACATTTTCTGGGTATTCCCAAGTGGTTGGTTGTGAATCATCTGTTTGAACAGATCGTGGAACTGTTTCCACTTAATATAGTAGCCATCAAACGTCGGTAGTGTGATTTTTGGCAAGCTGACCGATGCCTGTGTGGCGGGCGTAACTGTGGTGGGCGCAGTTGTGGCTGGAATCCTTGCCAGACATTGTTTGAGGAAGATTATCGCCTCTTGGATCGCATCTTCGGTGTTGAGGTAGCTGCTTGAAGTGTAGCCAAGTGCTGTCATGTTGTCGCTCTCACAGATGTCCTGATGCAGTTTTCGGGCTTCGTCCCCGAACCGCTGGAGAGTGACCAACTTAACTTCATAAAATTGTCTAGGTTGGCCGACTTCGATGCTGTTGATTCCCTCGATACGGTGCGTTATGGATTGCATGACAACACCATAACGCCTGATGAGTTGTTTAGTGGTCTGAAGGTCGGACGCAGGGGAGTCCTTCGGCCCCTGCACGTCAGCCTTCAATCCTGATGATGCATCTGGTGCGGACGTTGATGGTGCTTCCAGAGTGCGCAGAAGTTGTTGCATATTCTCCTCTACTTTTGAGTACTCCGCGCTGACCTTGGCGAAATACTGCGCTTGAAAATACGGGTGTTGCGGATAAGTCCCTACGTGGGGTTGCAACTCCTGGTGGGTTGCGTTGAACCTTGTCCACAACTGTCCCAACTGTGCTAGCTTAGCCTTCAGGTATTCGGGAGTCTTGCGGCTGGACGAATCCTTTCTGTAATTGCTGATCATTCGCTGGAATTCGTCTCCCAACTCCTTCTGCTTGGTTGCCAGAAGTGATAACTGTGATTCCTCCATCCTGATCCTGAAGCTGGAAGTAGATTAAAATTTGAAATATGATGTTGATCACGTCGGGGTCACCAAATGCTCAAAAAGCAAATATATAAAATAGTTGCCCGTTAGTCAGACGGCGTTTCGTCTGGCTTCTCAAAAAAGAACTGTTGAACAACCGATAGCATAATTTTATTATTAATGTCTTTTATAGTACAATTTTTACAAGTATTCAATTTTTAATATCACAAAGTCCGTAGCGCGATCATTGCCTTAGTGCTGATTCGTTGGGAATTCCTAGAGTTCATTGCAGCTTGTCACATGTTTGATGTCGTGGTCAGCAAAAAGTTCATGATCGCCGTGGAAATGAAATTTTCGGAGTATGCATATTCCACGAATTAATTTATTTGTAATTGGGGCATTGATCGCGCGCGGAAATAAAAAATGTTTGGAATGTGCAGATTGCATATTGAGTCGGCTCAGGTGCAGTCAAGAGTACGTTGAATGTTAATCGCGCGTGGAAATTAGAATTTGTTGATGCGCGCAATTCTATGTGAATTTTCATTGAACAGGAACGATGTAAATTTTATTCAGTATTTGAAAAATAAAATAAGGAGAAGAAACCAGGTCGCAGTTCTGCCAGTTCCTCTAAAAAAGCTTCCAAAAAGGCTTTTTTGTTGAGGGGTTAGACTGCGAAGAGGATACGGTCGTTCTTCTTCAGGTACTCAAGGAAGCTGCACCAGAAATTGAATTTGTTTCCGTCAAAGCCTTTGCCACAAGAAGGTTGACCTTAGAAAGGAAGAATTTACCACTTTACCTGGTGTAAATTACAAATAAGAGCAGTCCAAGTTCCCTTCAAAAATTAAGATGCTTGAATTTCCTCCAGAAAAGAGAAGTCAACCAGTGTTGCCGGTGTCAAAGAGTTGGTAATTTGGCTGCCAACTGCACCATGCACAATCGGTGTGTCAAATGCAAAGACGTTCATGCTCCCAGTGAGTGCAAATTGGCCAGAGCCTAAAGGAAGATTAAACTGCGTTAACTGCGGCATTTTTTGGTCATCCAGCATCATATTGAGGATGCTTCTGATATCAAGATGCAGAAGTAAAATTTGCTCCAAAGGAAACACAAGTACATTGTAGTGTCATACCTTCCAACTTCGTCAAGTCCTGAGTATGATACGGCATTCGCCGCTAGAGGACCAGCAGAAAATGCTGCAAATCATGTAAGTGGCAATAATGAGCTGCTTCTCAAAATTTACCACCAACTTAATTCGTTATCGGAGACAATCAATAAACATAATTTAAAAATTAACTTTAATTTTCAGCATTTAGGCCTTAAAATAACTTGTCATCCAGTCACATTCTCATGGATAGGCTTCGCCTCATCTTGATCAAAGTCAACTCCATTGTGACTCTACATCGACGTGACTATCTCCTTGAATTTATTGTTAAGCAACAGTCTGATATCAATCTCACTGAAATCCACCTCAATTCATGGCAGTCCATGATATTCTAGATACCGATCATAAATTCCCAGAAGTAGACAATTTAAAAATCATCATTAAATATTTTAGAATATTCAGGAATTTATAAACTTGAAAAGGATAGTAATGTAATTGTTTTTAATGACCAAATAGATATTTTTAAATCCACTTCATTAACTACAAACGACACAAAAATAATTCTGGGTGATTTCAACGCTAAGGTTGGCAATGAACTATCTCATCGGGCAACGACTGGAGGATATAGCCTCCACGATGAAACAAATGACAACGGCCAGCGCCTGATTGACTTTGCATGTAGCAGAAATCTAGTCATACGTTCGACTTGCTTTCCACATCGACGCATTCATAAAATGACCTGGGTATCACCAGATGGCAACACAAAAAACCAGATCGATCATGTTCTGATCCAACAACGTTGGGCCTCGAGCATACTTGACGTCCGTACATACCGAGGAGCCAATTTTAACTCAGATCATTACTTGATCAAATTAACATATCGATGTATGTCAAAAGCATATTCGGCGAAGACCAGCCCGCTACGAAAATTTGACATCGGACGGCTCCAAACGGCTTCTGTGGCCGAAAATTTAACGGAGACCCCCAACAACCAGCTGGCTCCCATCTTATTGGACGCATCGTTAAAGACGAGCGACGAGCTATGGATGGAAGTGAAAGCGGCTATTAGGACAGTGGCAGAACAGACGATTGGACATCAAGCTCGGCGCAAGAGGAATGTTTGGTTTGATGTTGAGTGCCCGAATGCAAAGAGAATCAGGCGTACCGAGAATACGTAGTTAGGAAAACCAGGACGAAGAGAGAACACTATGAAAATCTCAGAAGAGTAGCGAATAAGATAATTAGGATTAAGAAAAGAAAATATGACGACCAATTGAGGAGTATAGATGTAAGTTTAGCGAGGAACAACACAAGACAAGCACACAAAGTAGTGAAAAGCCTGAAACGAGGTTATCAGCCCAAAACCACGCTCTGTCGTGATGACATCGGCAATATCATCGCGGATGAAACCAAGATTAAGGAAAGATGGGCATCATATTTTAAGAACCTCCTTAATCCTCCGTACAGCTCCAGAGCATCGGAGCCCATAGATGTCTGCGGAGAGCCTTCATTGGCCCCACCAACTCTGGAGAAAGTTTGTTCCGTCATCAAAGCCCAAAAGAATAATAATGCGTCGGGTATCGATGAGATTCCAGTGCAGCTCATCAAATATGGTGGCAGCAGTGTTCATAAAGCTATTCACAAAGTCATCCAGCATATTTGGGAACAAGAACATATGCCGAAAGAGTGGAGCCAATCAATTATATTCCGTATCCACAAAAAAGGTGACAAGCTACAGTGCGAAAATTATAGAAGCATATCACTACATTGTACGGCGTACAAAATATTTTCTAAAATCTTAGAAAATAAAATTGGATCATACGCTAACAGTATTATTGTGGAGTATCAAGGTGGTTTTAGGGCAGGTAGATCGACAATAGACCAATTGTTCACAGTCAAGCAGGTACTTGAAAAATGCTGGGAGCTCAACATAGACGTACACCAAATTATCGTTGACTTTAAGCAAGCATATGACAGTATTGATCGTAACGTACTGTACAAAATAATGCTTTGCTTTGGCATATTTTTTAATTCCTTCAGGACAGGTTCCCCAGACACCTTCTCGCCATGATGTGCAATATGTTATACGGGAAATCATTTGTTGTTTATATATATATATATATATATATATATATATATATATATATATATATATATATATATATATATATATATATATATAGATATATATATATATATATATATATATATATATATATATATATATATATATATATATATGTATATATATATATATATATATATATATATATATATATATATGCATATATATATATATATATATATTTATATATATATATATATATATATATATATATATATATATATATATATATAGTTGTAGTCCGCATGGTGTAGTGGTTAGAGCACTAAGCCCGTAAGCCGAAGATCTCTGGTTCGAGTTTCGTTGGCGTCAACGAAATGGACGGAAACACGGCCAAAGTGTGATAATGATCATATCACCTTGTGGAGTGCCAATACATTCGATCATGATAATGAGATACTTTTTCTCTAAGCGAAGGCCCGAAAGGGGCTGTAGTGCTACGAAAAACAAAAACATATATACATATATAGTTACATCATATATACAGACGGACGCTCTTGGCAATAAACACTTAAATGCTCCTGTGGCTCCCCAGTATAACATTTTCTTATGATTGTGAAATTTTTCTCCGTTGTAAATTTGTTGCTTACTGCTTGATTTCAGTTATGGGCCCCATCCGATTTTATAAGAAAAACCGTAGAATCTAATAAACGTACTGTTACTCACTAAGTTGATCAAATTCTAACTTCCGAGGTTTTTTGGTCTTGTATGCATAAAGCCCTTAATACTTCCAAGATGCTTTTATCATTATTTTATTTTATTATTCAATTGTATACTCTCGCAGATGTCGGGAGCGAATCTTTTATATATTTTGACTTCCCGCTCCACTTTATTTAAGAACGCTTAACACCTAATCTTAAAAATTATCATTAAGATCTTTCAGTTAACTCTCGAATCTACTATCTTGTTTTTAGTATGACTTCCATATACTCGTATGAAGGGATCCCTTTTAAAACATTAATTTTTTATGACCGAAATTGTGGAGACGTCGTAACGGTTGACAAACATATTTATAAAATATAATCGTAGCATATGTAATTTTCAATGAAGGTTGCTGTGACGCAAAGACGAACGGACGACAGACAGGTCCCCATGTTCTAAGGGTTTAGTAAATTTATTTTGCATAAAACTTAAAAAAAAAGGGACTGACAACGTCAACAGCTAATGTGTGCAATATTTATCGAAGCGATCTCTGAATCTTGATGAGTAATATTTAATAAAGTAGAAGTATACAGTACGTTACCGAAATATTACTGCCACTTCTTTTTTTTCAGGTTAAAATCCGTGGTCACAAGGAAGACGTCGAAAAGGCCAAAATTCAACTACTCGAATTGGCGAATGAGCGAAAAACGATGTCGTTTATCAAATAAGTAAAAGCGAAACCACAGCATCATCGCTTTCTGATTGGAAAGAAAGGAGTGTCCATTCGCAAGATTCGCGAAGCGAATGGCGTTCGCATAGATTTTCCGTCAATTGATGACGAAGATAAAGATGTGATCACTATCATCGGTAAAGAAGAAAACGTTCTTGCAGCAAAGGAACAAATGCAGACAATTATAAATGAAATTGGTATAGTAACTGAGGGAGAAATGTTGGTCGATGCTAAATACCATAAGCATTTCATTGCAAAAAGGGGAGAAGTTTTAAATCGAATTTCAGAAGAATGCGGAGACGTAATGATTTCATTTCCGCGATCAGGTACTGACGGCGGTCGAGTTACATTTAAAGGTTCTAAAGATTGTATTGAAGCAGCTAAGCAACGAATTACTGAAATAGTTTCTGAACTGGATTCACAAACGACAATAGAATGTGTTATTCCTCACCAGCATCACCGAACGATAATGGGCTCGCGTGGTACCAAAATACAAGCAATTACTTCCGAATTTGATGTTCAAATCAAGTTTCCAGAAAGAGTATCTACAGATGATACAGGGGAGCCGTTAACTGCCGGAGAGGAAAGTAGTATTCATCGTGATATCATCAAAATCACCGGGCTTCCTGAGCGATGCGAAGCGGCTAAACAAGCTCTTATCAATCTTATTCCAGTGATTGTTGAAGTCGATGTTCCTTTCGATTTACATAGAGCCATCATTGGGCAAAGAGGAGCTAAAATTCGCGATTTCATGAATCGTTACAATGTTCATGTGGAACTTTCGCATCCAGATCTTCGGGTCGATATTATTAAAATAAAGGGAACACCAGATAAAGTGAAGGAAGCCAAATTGGCTTTATTGAGGCAAGTCGAAGAAATAGAAGCTGAGCGTAGAGACAAGGAATTACGTTCATACGAGCTCAAAATTGAAGATCCAAAATTTCACCCTAAAATAATAGGACGCCGAGGAGCTGTTGTCAACAAAATACGAAATGATTATGGAGTGAATATATCTTTTCCAAAAAAAAGATGAACATGACGATCGTGTTATAGCAATCATCGGCTATGAAAAGAATGCAAACGAAGCTAGTAACGAAATTATTAAAATTGTCAATGAGCTAAACGAGCAAGTAGAAGAAATCATAAATGTCGATCATCGTGTAGATCCACGTTTAATAGGACAAAGAGGTAGAAATATACGTAAAATTATGGATGAATTCAAGGTGGATATAAAATTTCCAAAGGTAGGAGATGAGAACCTAAATGCTATAACAATTGTTGGCCTTGCGGAAGCTGTGCTAGAAGGGAAGAATTATATTTTAAATTTGGAAGAAGAATTTCTTCAAGACATTGATGCTTTTCCATCTAATACAAACGATTTTAGTACTGTTCTAGAACAAGCTTTGAACAAAACGGGTAAGAGTAGATTTGTTGTTCATGGTGCTCCTTGGCAGCCAAATTCCAGGTGTGAGATAAGCAGTGGCCTCAGGAGTGCTGGAGAACTAAATGCTCCCGACACCCAATCCCGTGAAGATTTTCCCAACTTTTGTTTGACAAATGTTACAAGCAATGAAGATTCTCAAGTTTCATCTGCATTGGGGCCACGTCGTTGAAACGTGAAACATTTGTCCAGTATATTTTTGAATGTTTATTGTGCTAACTTTAAAATGAAGCAGTCATACAAATATGGAAGCAATTAAGTGTATTTGCGCTCTTATATACTTGATTTATGGTTTACTTATATAAAAGAAGCAAAGTCCCGATCCCTTTATTCATCTTTCGCGCAGAAAATTCTTACTTAAAATTATCGTAGCTTGTAGTAATGTATATATTTGCTAGCTTTCATCGTTGGAAAACTATACCAAGGTGTCAAGCTATAAACTGAAAAAGTAAGTCTTTTCTAAAATGATTTATATTGCTGTCTATTTGATTGTATCTGCAATATTTCGGAAAATTCTCAATAATTGTTCTAAAATCTTCCATATATCCGCATTAATTGTCCACTATAGATAGAATTTTTTACGCATATAAATAAAACGGATTATTTCAGAATTACTTGTCGTTCTTTACTTCATTTAGCAAAAAACTAGAAAACGAATGGTTTGTTACGGATGACCAGCTTCCACCCGGAGTCCACACCACGACCACTAAGGAGATCGGGATGCATGTCATTAACACACCCCAACCCCGCTTGAGCATCGAGGTAACAGTTGACCCATTGTATTTTTGGTCTTAACTTTAACACAAATACTACTTTCATACAAAAGAAAACTGTTATTGTTGTATAATACAAAAGAAAAATGTTATTGTTGTATGTCAAGCAATGTTATTTATCAGTCGAGCTGGAGTAGGGCGTTTAACTTAGGTAGGAAGCAAACGGCAGCAACGCATGACGAACGACATCAGAAGGGGGCCGGTCGACCATCACTCTTCCCAACAAGGATAGCCTATGGCAACGCATCTAACGCAAGCGCTCCACAAAGGCTATCACCGACTCGGAAGGCGTTTAAGGGGCCCACTCCTGGTCACCGCACCAGATGGATCAACACCACCAGCATCAGGGCAGTAAAAAAATAAAAAAAATCAAAGCCGAAATCAAATGTAAAATCAACATCAAAACCGTGACGGGATGCATCGCGCAAACGGAAATATAAACATGCGAGGCTATCGCAGTTGTGTACGAATGCAAAAACTTACCTCAAGGGAATTGTCGGCTCCAACTTACACTTTCCTGACTGTGTCTCTGGTGCGACGCCAAAACGAGGTGACTCCCAAGTTGGACAATACTCACGATGTAATGCAGGCATCACGACCAGGTACACATATCACCTGTACTGCGCTCAAGTCGACCGACATTCGGAAATTGCCAAGCCTTTTCACCAAAATCCTGACACGCAGCTTGTTGTGACGAGCAAACCACACACTCGCAACATATTAGCGATAACGCGGCGGACAAACATTTCTTTCGGGGACACTAGTTCAGGATCAGCGACTGTATGCAGGACGTGCAACTCTTGCGACATTTCCAGGACGGAAACACAATTTAAAGGGCGTAAGCTATTTAATCGGAAATCGCGTTGTATTCACTTTCCGCTGTCAACTACAAAATGTCATTCGGCGATGACATTCTGCGATATTGGGACTGCCCAGCTGATCCCAAAATAATGGGTAATGCAGACCAACTCGCATACAGCAACCATGGGTGCGGAGCTGAGGTTGCGAAGATGGTTGGTAGCCGCGCTACGAACCGCGCCAAAAGCAGAATAGAAGTTCGTCGTACGAATGGGAGGCCAACCACCTCCAATGCAGCGGGCGTCCGTTAAGGCGAGCCAATTTAAAGGGCTGAGGGATAACGGAGGCCCTCCTTGGTGGTTTTGGAACGAGCGAGGAAGGATCAAAGGAAATAAAAGTCAAAGTTTGGAAGTTATCACGACGTTCATTATACCGCGGTGCAACACCTGTCGCACGGAACAACGATTTGGAGTGGAAAAAAATAAAACTCATCTGAACGAGAATCCGGCTCCCGAGGTTGGCGCCAGTATCCACGGACGATTGTTTGCTGGGGCCCCAGGATAGGGTTAGTTTAAACGTTTAATAGGAAAAAAGGTACCTTTTTCTTTTTATCTTTTTTTGGCTCTTACATTTATGTATTAGATTCCTCGAATGTAAATATAGTGCTTTAATTATCAAAAAAAATATAGTTATCAATCGTTAACGGAAAAGAACTTGTATTGTGCGCGGCGCTCAAGCGGAGGGTTCTTCCCTTGTTCTTTTCTTTATTCTTTTCAGACTATCATTTCGATTTCAGGAGGTCGTGGGCGGACAAAAAGGGTGAGTTGGAGGAAGGTTTGTCTATGGTGAGAAGAGGAGGGTGAACATTCTATTTCCTTTTAGTGATTAGTTCTCGTGTCTATGGTGAGAAGAGGAGGGTGAACATATTATTCCTTTTTAGTGTTTAGTTCTCAAGTCTATGGTGAGAAGAGGAGGGTGAACATCTTATTCCTTTTTAGTGTTTAGATCTCGTGCGCGCGCTGTCGGATCGTTTACTCGCGGACGATCTTATTTTTATCTCCTTCCAGCCTAGGGACAGCGAGTTGGCGCCTGCGCCGTCTCCGACGGAGCGAACCGGGCCCGCAAGGCTGAACAGCGCGACAACCCTTTAAGTGGAAGGGTAGCAAATTGGCGCCCAACGTGGGGCTCATTAAGGCAAGACAAGTTAAGTCGTTATAGAAGTGGACGTTAGTGTGATTCAGTGAGTGATAGTGATTTTCTAGTGTGAATTTGCGGGGGTGTTTTTCTAGGGTGATTCAGTGAGTGATAGTGTTTTATTTCCTAGTGTGAATTTGCGGGGGTGCGAGTGTTGGTGAGATTGTGAATTTGCGGGGGTGTATTGCGTGAGTTTGCGGGGGTGCGTTGGGATAGAAGTACGAGTGTCGGTGTGAGGGGAAGTGCGAAGGCTAAATTCGAATTTGCGGGTTGTTTGGGAGTGAGTGTTTTTTTTTGGGTCTGACTGTGGCATGAGTGATTGGAATTGAGGTGGAGTGGAGGAGGGTGTTGAGTATTGGGGGAGTAAAGGGAATGAATGTTTGCGGATTGAATGTGTCGTTAGTGGTGAATTGTGTAAAAATAAACCATTTGAACTGATGAATAATTTTTTTTCCCTCGCTAGTGTTAGTATAGTGGTACTTGTAGGTGAAAATAGTAGCAGAATTTATATATATATATATATATATATATATATATATATATATATATATATATATATATAGGTATATAAAATAAGTAATACGTAAATTTAATTTAAATTAGAAAGAAGTTAAATATGGCAGGGAAGGGAAGGATGCTGATCAATCGTCTGGCCAGCGACGAGCTCCAATATGAATTGGCTATTAGGGGGCTGCCTGCTGGGACAGTGGATGAGTTGCGAGCAAAGTTACGGGTGGCGGTACGGGCGGAGAATTTAAAAAACACGAGTATGGTGAATTTCAAAGAGTACCCTTACACACCCGCAGAGGATATCAAGGCGCTGGAGGAAAAATGGGCAGAAGTTAACTCCCTGGTGGAAGGATTCTCGGGTGATAGAGAGTCGGGAGAGTATTGGAAGATATTGGCCAAGATCGAGTTTTGCCAGCGAAGGTTGGCGAATATCCAAGCTGAGGATCCCGAGGAGGAAAAGATCATGGACAGATTGGAAAAAGATTTCATGATGGCGTTAGGGGGTCTGGATATAACAGCGGGTGGCAACTTGGAGGAGATGGAGGAGGAAAGGACATCTACACCGAAAGCGAGGTTAACGGGAGAAAAAACCAGCGCTAAGCCGGGAGGCAGAGTTAACGAGGCACCCGGGCTGAAGGCAGGTCCTCCCGAAAGGATTACGGAGAAGGTAGAAGGGGAGAGTGACACGGGAACGGAGAAACAAGTAGAGGAGCCCAGCGCAATCACTGAGGGGTGGCTACTTGAATCGGAAGGGCTAGCAGCTCAGACGGTGGAGGTACATCGGGATGATCTGGGAACGGGCAAGGTTCCAGACGTGTCCAAGTGGGGGATCAAATTCTCCAGCGATTCTCCTGGTTCGGTAAGTGCTTTTCTGGAAAGGGTAGAGGAGCTTCGGTTAACGAAGGGCGTGTCAAAGCCACAGCTGATGAGGATGGCCGCGGAGCTTTTTGAGGGTAAAGCCCTGATTTGGTTTCGTTCGGTACGGGAGCGGGTAGCTTCTTGGGATGAACTTTGTCAGGAGCTGCGGACAGAATTCTTACCTCCCAATTAACAATAAAAGGCTGTGGGAAGAAATTCGTCAGCGGACGCAAGGAAGGAACGAGTCCATCGGAGTTTACGTGGCCATCATGGATGGACTGTTTCGCAGATTGGGAGAACCCTGTTCGGAAGCCAGGAAGCTGGAGATTTTGCTGGATAATATTAGCCCGTTCTACTAGGTGAAATTATCATTAAGAGAGATGTCATCGGTTGCGCAGTTGGTGCAGTTGGGACGGAAAATGGAGGCTACTAAGGCGGCGGTTGATGCGTTTGTGCCCCCACCCAGCCGTAGGACGTCAAAGCTATTGGAACCAGATTTAGCCTATGAGGAGGTCCCTACAGTAAGTGAAATAGTTCCGGAGGGCAGGGCTGCAGGAGTCAAGTGCTGGAACTGCAACGGTGTAGAACACATCTCCCGGGAATGTCGCCAACCACGTAGATGCTTCGGCTGCGGTCGGTCTGGAGCAACAAAATTCACCTGTCCGAATTGCTCTACTCAGCGGGGTCGAGCGCCGGCCCAGGCGGGTCCGTCGGGAAATGAGCACGGTGCTCGTTAGGCGGCGAATTGAGCACCGGAGCCGGGGAGGAGTTGAGGGCCGCAGGTACGAGTATTTTATTTACACATAGTCGGGGGGACGAACGACCACATTTGGAGGTTTGGGTGTTGGGCAAGCGCTTTAAGGGCCTCGTTGACTCGGGGGCGTCCAATACAATTGTTGGGGGAGATGGTTGGTCCGAGATGCGGGAAATAGGGGTGGAGATGATCACTGCGCAGAATCAGGCGGTGAGCCTAGCCGACAACGGTCAGTGCCCGATAGAGGGGAGGGCTTGGGTACCTTTTCGGTTGGAGGGCAGGGTGAAGTGGCTGGAGGTATTGGTGGTACCGGCTCTTGCTCACAAAATTATTTTGGGAGTAGATTTTTTGCGGCAGTTTGGGGTCCTTTTGAACCTACGGGATAACAGGTGGGGCTTTGCATGCCATGAGGCGGTGATGTTGGGGGGACATCTACACAGTAGGTCTGTATTGACTCAGTCTGAAGAAGAGGAGTTAGCCCATATAATTGGGATAGAGTTCCAAAACATGGGGGAGGGGCTGGGTTGCACTAATCTGGTGGAGCACGTCATCAAGACGTATGCAGCGCCCATCAAGCAGCGTTATTATCCGGTCTCACCTACCATGCAGAAGAACATTAATACGGAGCTGGACGAGATGTTGGCGCTAGGCGTAGTGGAGCCCTCTAAGAGCGCATGGTCTTCCCCGATATTAATGGTGAAGAAAAAGGATGGGTCGTACAGATTCTGTGTAGATTTCCGTAAGGTGAATCAAGTCACCGCACGGGATGCGTATCCCCTTCCGTATATTTCCGCCACTTTAGATAAGCTACGGGATGCAAGGTATCTATCCACCTTGGATATTAAATCAGCTTACTGGCAGGTCCCAGTGGCGGAAGAATCACGTCAGTTCACGGCGTTTACCATCCCAGGGCGGGGTCTGTTTCAATTTAGGAGAATGCCGTTTGGTCTGCCGAATGCGCCAGCGACCTGGCAGCGCCTAATTGACAAAGTGTTGGGCCCGGAAATGGAACTTTCGTGTTCACATACCTCGACGACATTATTATCGTAACACCCATGTTCAGTCAACACCTGGAGATTCTCTCCAAGGTATTCAAGCGCCTGCGGCAAGCTGGACTGAGACTATTGCGGGAAAAATGTCATTTTTGCCGAGCCGAGCTGAAATATCTGGGTTATGTGGTGAACGAGAACGGGTTGAATGTCGACCCTGAGAAAGTCGAGAGCATGTTAAAAATACCACGGCCTCATACGGTGAAGCAGATCCGACAGTTCCTTGGGATGGTATCGTGGTATCGGAGGTTCATCCCGGATCATGCCTCTTTGGTACACCCCTAACCGATTTATTGCGCAAGAATAAAAAATTTGACTGGACCACCGAATGTGAGGAAGCCTTCGAACGCTGTAAATTGAAACTGGCCTCAGCACCTATTTTGACATGTCCTGATTTCAGCATCCCATTCAATGTGCAGACGGATGCCTCAGATGTGGGTGTGGGAGCCGTGTTGAGCCAAACTTTTCCGGAGGGGGAGAAGGTGGTCTGTTATTTGAGCCGCGCTCTGACCAAAGCGGAGCGAAAATATTCAACCACCGAGAGGGAGTGCTTGGCAGTCCTTTGGGCGGTGGAGAAGCTACGCCCGTATATTGAGGGCTCGCATTTCCGTGTAATAACGGATCACCACTCTTTGGTTTGGCTCAACAATCTAAAGGACCCTACGGGGAGGTTGGTTCGCTGGGCTGTCCGTCTGCAACAGTTCGATTATGAGGTAATGCACCGCAAAGGCAGCGAGCATTTGGTTCCGGATGCATTATCGAGGTCAGTCACTGTGGAAACGGTGGAGGTGGCAAAGCATCAAGGGGATGTTTGGTACGAGCGAATGAAGGCGCGGATACGCACTAACGGAGAGCTATACCCCGACTGGAGGATCAAGGACGATGAGTTGTGGAAGCATGTACCGGGACGATATCCTGCGTTAGAAGAAGCCGACTCGTGGAAAAGGGTTTTGCCCAAGGGTGAAAGGCGGGAAGCCCTCATGCGTTGCCATGACCAACCAACGGCGGGTCATATGGGGATCGACCGAACGATTCATCGGCTGTCGCAGTTCTATTACTGGCCGAAGATGTCCGCTGACGCTCGTACCTATGTGAACCGATGTAAGGTATGTCAGGCAATCAAGGTGGAAATGAAGGTTCAGCCTGGTTTTATGGTTTCGCGTGCGGGAGAAGCGACAAGGCCGTGGGAGATGATTTGTGTAGACTTGGTGGGCCCACTACCTCGATCTACACGCGGACACTGTTATGTTCTGACCGTTCTGGATTATGTGAGTAAATTTTCTCTACTATTCCCACTACGGAAGGCCACGGCAAGGGAGATCTGCAGGTTATTGGAGGAACATGTATTCCTGCTTTTTGGAGTTCCGATGTGGTTAGTGTGCGATAACGGTGTCCAATTTCGCGGAAAGGGCCTACAGCAATTAGTCGAGGGGTACGGAACGCGGATTAAGTTTACTGCGATATACCATCCCCAGGCGAACCCTGCCGAGCGTAGGAATCAAGACATCAAACGCATGCTACGATCCTACGATCATCGGGACTGGGACCGACAATTGGCAAAAATCGCTTGCGCGCTACGAACCTATAGGCACGAAACCATGCGAGTCACTCCTTACTTTTACAATTTTGGCTCGGAAATGCGGGTTCTGCAGGAGCAGGGTAAAGGGCCAGAGCGACCTCAAGAGGAGATGGATCCTGAGCAACGGGCAAGGGAGCTAGAGATACTGCGGACGGAAGTATCGCAGCGTATGCAGGCAGCTGCCGAACAGGACTGTGACCGGTATAATCTCAGGAAGCGGGATATGGGTTACCAAGTGGGGGACCGAGTATGCAGGAGGAATTATACTTTCTCCGACGCATCCAAATTCTACTCAGCCAAGTTGGCTCCTGAGTACTTGGGTCCGTTTAGGATAGGGAAGAAAGTGTCCGGTTGGACTTACCAGTTACGGGAAGAGAAAGGCAGAGACGCGGGTACCTGGCACGTCAAGGGTTTGAAGCTGTTCATCGAATAGCGGGATAAAGCTAAGTCGCTAAACACCAGAGAAAGGGGGAGGAAAGCAGAAATAAAAGGGATATAACGACACAACAGACATGTAATTTCAATTGCAAATGTTTACCTCTAGATTTAAGTATTCGGGAGTAATTAAGTTGCTCCGTGCCGTCCGAGTTATGTCCGCGTTGTCCGGGCGTGTTGTTCCGATAGCTGCATGTCGCTGGAACAGCCACATGCAGGACACGCGTACTCCATTTGCGTGGGTGTTTTTCTCTCCTCCGTCACATAGAGTTTGCGATCTAAAATCGAGTAGTGAGACATTAGAATAATCAAAGTTATTTAGACAGGTAGTTATAAGATAGGGGATTAGGGATGATTGGTGGAGGGATAGTTATTTAGACAGGTAGTTATAAGATAAGGGATTAGGGATGATTGGTGGAGGGATAGTTACTTAGACGGGTAGTTATAATATAGTGGATTAGGGATGGTTGGTGGAGGTTAATTGCCATAAAAGGATATAGGATTAGCACTTGTTAGAAGTAGATAGGTAGTGTCATTGGGGTTGGAGCAGCAATAAGTGGTATGGCTCATATAATGAAAAGGATTATCACATTAATAGCAAAGCTATATATATATATATACCCATACCGTTTTACTTAAACGCATAGGTAGAGAGGAGGCATAAATAGAGATAGGGATAAAGCTCGATAAGAAGTAGGGAGTTTTGAATTAGCCACAGATTTGGAACTTTATTAAGACATCAGTGTATATGGGAATAGGTTTGGAAATTGAAGGAAGTTGCGAGCAGCCAGTTACTTTAGAAGTGCAGCCGGTAGCAGTAGGGCATAACGAAGGAGTGAATTTCCAGGGAAATTCACTTGAAGTAGGGGGGGGATGTTACGGATGACCAGCTTCCACCCGGAGTCCACACCACGACCACTAAGGAGATCGGGATGCATGTCATTAACACACCCCAACCCCGCTTGAGCATCGAGGTAACAGTTGACCCATTGTATTTTTGGTCTTAACTTTAACACAAATACTACTTTCATACAAAAGAAAAATGTTATTGTTGTATAATACAAAAGAAAACTGTTATTGTTGTATGTCAAGCAATGTTATTTATCAGTCGAGCTGGAGTAGGGCGTTTAACTTAGGTAGGAAGCAAACGGCAGCAACGCACGACGAACGACATCAGAAGGGGGCCGGTCGACCATCACTCTTCCCAACAAGGATAGCCTATGGCAACGCATCTAACGCAAGCGCTTCACAAAGGCTATCACCGACTCGGAAGGCGTTTAAGGGGCCCACTCCTTGTCACCGCACCAGATGGATCAACACCACCAGCATCAGGGCAGTAAAAAAATAAAAAAAATAAAGCCGATATCAAATGTAATATCAACATCAAAACCGTGACGGGATGCATCGCGCAAACGGAAATATAAACATGCGAGGCTATCGCAGTCGTGTACGAATGCAAAAGCTTACCTCAAGGGAATTGTCGGCTCCAACTTACACTTTCCTGACTGTGTCTCTGGTGCGACGCCAAAACGAGGTGACTCCCAAGTTGGACAATACTCACGATGTAATGCAGGCATCACGACCAGGTACACATATCACCTGTACTGCGCTCAAGTTGACCGACATTCGGAAATTGCCAAGCCTTTTCACCAAAATCCTGACACGCAGCTTGTTGTGACGAGCAAACCACACACTCACAACATATTAGCGATAACGCGGCGGACAAACATTTCTTTCGGGGACACTAGTTCAGGATCAGCGACTGTATGCAGGACGTGCAACTCTTGCGACATTTCCAGGACGGAAACACAATTTAAAGGGCGTAAGCTATTTGATCGGAAATCGCGTTGTATTCACTTTCCGCTGACAACTACAAAATGTCATTCGGCGATGACATTCTGCGATATTGGGACTGCCCAGCTGATCCCAAAATTATGGGTAATGCAGACCAACTCGCATACAGCAACCATGGGTGCGGAGCTGAGGTTGCGAAGATGGTTGGTAGCCGCGCTACGAACCGCGCCAAAAGCAGAATAGAAGTTCGTCGTACGAATGGGAGGCCAACCACCTCCAATGCAGCGGGCGTCCGTTAAGGCGAGCCAATTTAAAGGGCTGAGGGATAACGGAGGCCCTCTTTGGTGGTTTTGGAACGAGCGAGGAAGGATCAAAGGAAATAAAAGTCAAAGTTTGGAAGTTATCACGACGTTCATTATACCGCGGTGCAACACCTGTCGCACGGAACAACGATTTGGAGTGGAAAAAAATAAAACTCATCTGAACGAGAATCCGGCTCCCGAGGTTGGCGCCAGTATCCACGGACGATTGTTTGCTGGGGCCCCAGGATAGGGTTAGTTTAAACATTTAATAGGAAAAAAAGGTACCTTTTTCTTTTTATCTTTTTTTGGCTCTTACATTTATGTATTAGATTCCTCGAATGTAAATATAGTGCTTTAACTATCAAAAAAAATATAGTTATCAATCGTTAACGGAAAAGAACTTGTATAGTGCGCGGCGCTCAAGCGGAGGGTTCTTCCCTTGTTCTTTTCTTTATTCTTTTCAGACTATCATTTCGATTTCAGGAGGTCGTGGGCGGACAAAAAGGGTGAGTTGGGGGAAGGTTTGTCTATGGTGAGAAGAGGAGGGTGAACATTCTATTTCCTTTTAGTGATTAGTTCTCGTGTCTATGGTGAGAAGAGGAGGGTGAACATATTATTCCTTTTTAGTGTTTAGTTCTCAAGTCTATGGTGAGAAGAGGAGGGTGAACATCTTATTCCTTTTTAGTGTTTAGATCTCGTGCGCGCGCTCTCGGATCGTTTACTCGCGGACGATCTTATTTTTATCTCCTTCCAGCCTAGGGACAGCGAGTTGGCGCCTGCGCCGTCTCCGACGGAGCGAACCGGGCTCGCAAGGCTGAACAGCGCGACAACCCTTTAAGTGGAAGGGTAGCAGGTTCTTTAACACTAAGCTTTGATTGACTATTTTTGAATATAAGACGAAAATTCAAATTTTAATCTTTTTTACTTATCAATGTTTTTAAGTACCTCAGTCCTATTAAAACGATACAGTTAAGTGTAGATCTTTCGACGGATATCAATGAGATACAGTAATATGGAAGACTCAAAGTATCTAGCGAAAAATTGAAGGTCAGCTCTCAAATTTCAAAATAACGGCTAGTCAAAGTTCGAAAGATTAAAAAGTCATAATATTCATTGGATTTAAACCTTTTTTTGTTAAGTTACGTAGTTTGGATGATTCCTGTTGATAAATTGGCCTTGCGCAAAGTTGAAGGCTCGGGCCAGACAGACCATCCAATGATAGATTTGGTAGTTTCTAAAGGCTCATTAACATGTGAAAAATGGATATTGTTTGGTTTATATTATGTATATCTTAAGGATTATAATTATCGATTGGTGTAATTTTGGTTGTTAGATGTTGTTGATACTTAGATAAAAAAAACTTGAAAGTTTATTTTTCCATGCATGTGAAGTGCTCGGTTGTGGTTCTTTCGTGACCTGTTCGTTTGATTTGAGCTTGAGTGAGGTCTTTGCTAAACTTTAAATTGATCATTTCACACTTTTTACATCAACTTAATGTGCGCCTTGTAATGAATCGCCCCTATGCCACTGGCAACCAATACTTATGCACCTTGCTGCGATGTGGCTGTCGATCTCGCGTCAGTTGTGGCAATTTACCATTCCACGTTTGTTTTGTCGGGGGATGTCAAAGTCGCAGTCCGACGTGGCCATGTGGATAGGAGAAGTCAAAAGATAACTTCCAGTGTTGGATATTGGCGGTTACTTGGCCTGTGATATGAATTCGCATAGAATTGACAAAATTTAAGTTAGTTTCCTTTTAGAACCGTTTAATTTTAACAAATACGTATGTCACTGCTATTTATATTATGTTTCTATAGTAATTCATATAATCTTTGTAACCGTATCGGTCGCTGCCGGTGGAAGAATATTGGGTTGTGGCAAAACGAGTTATAAGAAATATAAAAGCCATGAAGGTAACAATAAAGGTGCATGTAGTGTCGTGGCAACGTAAAAGCCATTAAAAAGCCAGTGAAGAAGGAAATTGGAAACACGCTCAGTAAATTTGGTCCATTAAGAAAGGAGTGGAAATAAGCCAGGCAAGCAACGGTAGACGGCGCAAAAACCAAATATCGAATGCATTGTAATTGCGATCACCTTGCATCGTTTGTAGTACGCTTTGGCTCAACAGCTTAGCTGTTTTCAAGGCAATTTCGAATAGCTTCAGCTACGAAGGAGGAACATTCGAATTTTAAATCTTAATTTTTTGCTCATTCATGATACCCTTGCGTTTGGTTATATAAATACTGTTGTTAAGAGCCATTGTAACATAACATTAGGATTTCAACCATTTTCGTCATGTAAATATCATCAGTAAGTCGTAGTAACGTCCCTTAAGCTTTTCTACTATTCGTAGCATAGATAAAATTAGCTTCTCGAAATTAAATTAGACAAATTCCTTTGGGAAACGAGGCGTCATATTGTGTAACTTTAGTTGTTAAAATGTATCGTAAATTATCTACTGCGAGCCAAGTTCTGTCGAACGAGACGAACATTCTGACTACAAGTTACTTGGAAACAATAACCTCATTTTTTGTGATAAAATTCTACTAATTTTGTTTGATTAAAAGGAAGCTTGTTTAATTTTAGCACTTACACATTCAATACCAAAACTAGGTGAAATTTGAAACAACATGAAGCTTAAAAAAATGATGTTTAGAAAATAAGAGGGAACGAGGAATTTTCAATAAACATCTAAATTCTTTTGAAAAACACAGAAATGTTCATACAGGGACGATATGTTTAAATGCATTACTTTACATTGAGTTCATTTAACTGTAGGCTGTGTATGTCACCTAAATAATTTTGCATTGACGAAAATTGGAGTGCAAAGTCTACATTCTACCTGTATCAACACTTTTTATCAATTGTTACTTGGATGCCATTGTATTGTCATCATAATCTGAAATATTAGAGTGGTCCGACTACTGAAAAAAATGTGGTAAAGAGCAAGCAACTTTCAATCAAAAAACAGTTATACATTGTACTTAAATCCTCTTTTCTGCTTGTGGATATGTTTGCAAGAAGGTTATTTTTTAAAATTCCTCGAAATTCGGAAAACCTGCGAATAATGTTTCATATCTTAAGTCAATTTCATTATACGAATGCAGTTCACTCCAATGACATCCATTAGTATAAATTAATGCAATTAAAAATTGGACAGCTTAGAGCTAAAAATCCATGTCTTCAATCATTGCCTCCAGTAAATTAATGTATACTGAAAAAGTGCATTAACCAAGAAAACGTTACGATACTAAATAACAAAGATTGGATGAAGAGAACAATTCTGAAAAATTTATAATAAAGTTATTGACACTTAGAATGAAAATGTTTTGTTTCCTTTACCGTACAATAATTTTGATTTGATTTGTATATACGTATTTCGAAGCTTACTTAGCTTCTTCTTCAGTACAACTAAATTACTTATTCTATATCTACCTATTTATATGCTAAACGTTTACGGATTAGGGCTAATGACATGTTTGAAAAGGATACTACTACAATTACCTGTATCACTGTTCATTCTTAATCCTAGGGGTATTTTATTTATTTCGAGACTTTCAATTACGTCTAGTTTATTGAACTTAGTTACTACTTTTATGACTTCTAGGTCATTAAAATTGATTGTATGTTTATTTTTAATTATATGCTCAGCGACACAGGATTTAAAATTATAATTTTGGGCTATGCCTTTATTTTTCGTTACAAAACAGTTTGCTTCATTACTATGCTCCTTAAACCTAGTATTTACAAGTCTTTTGGTCTGTCCTACATAAATTTTATGGCACACTGGGCACGTTATTTTATAAATCCCGTTAACTTCTTCTATTGTCTTGACATCTTAAATAAAGAAATAAGAGCGACGGGCGATGTGTGCATATTTTAGAGCTTAAAATCAAATTAACTAAATACATAATTTTACTATCAAATCCACTTTCAAAAAAATATTGCAATTTTTTATCCATTTAAATAAATTTATTGTAACCCATTTCTTCCTAATACATAAACTGCACCTTGACCTGACATACTTTCTTTAAGTTTTTCACCCTTGTTATAATATTATTACCACATACCTGAATATTATATTTCGCTAGCTTTTTCCTGATTTCCTCAAATAAATTAGAGCTTGGAATGCTGATTCGCTTGGTAATCGCTATTTGGATCTCTTCCTCCTGCTTGAACAATGTTGATTTTTCATCACGTTGTTTCCGCTTGATCTTTTTGTTAATTATTTGCACTATATCTGTCTTCCTAAAGCCGTTCTTCGTCGCCGTTTCTTCTATATAGCGCTGTTCTTTTTTGTAGTTTTCACGTGACATTGGTACACTAATGAGCCTATGTACCATACTATGATAAGCTGCCATTTTTTGGGTGTATGTATGATTCGAGTCGCTTGTTATAGTTCTTTGTGTTGCTGTTGGCTTCCTATACACTGCGAAAGCTAACCGATTTCCTGCACGCTTAATATTGATATCCAGAAATGGTATAGTTCCATTGATTTCCTTTTCCACCGTGAAGTTTATGTTGTAACTTATCTTATTTATTTCACTTAGTATTTCTTCGATTTGGTCCGTTCGAACTACCGCTATAACGTCGTCAACGTATCGATACCAGACTTTTGGCATTATTCCTTTTCTGGCTATCTCGTTTTCAATGTGATTCATAAACATTTCGGTGAGTATAGGCGATAGTGGGTTTCCCATAGCTACACCCTTCGTGGTTTTATAGTATTTCCCTCGAAATGTACAATAATTTTCACTCATACAGAGCGAGGCGAGATTAACAAGTTGTCTCACTTTTTTCCCCCAATTTGGAGTTGCGTTGAATTTTTTCAGCCATTCCTCATATGCACATATTGCCTGCTTGACTGGAGTGTTCGGAAAAGTGCAACAACGTCAAATGATACAAGCGAATCCGCATCACTTAACTCCAAGTCTTTGATTTTTTTAATAAGATCTAAGGAATTTTTTACGGACCTTTTTCCGTAGATGTCACCTAATTTCTTGCTTTCCGCTACTATCCACTTTGCTAGCTTATAGGTTGGAGAGTGACCGTCTGCTATTATTTCTCTGGATTGGTTACCCTCCTTGTGGGTCTTAGGCTGAACCCGTATCCTAGGAAGGGCAGGGTTTGTCACGTTTTGATTTGGCATATTGTCCAGTATACTTTTCGCTTCTTTAAGAGCTTTATCAACACGTTTAATTGAGTTCGTTATTGGATTCGTACGTAGTGGGAAGAAATTACCTCCATTCAATTTCTCCATCACTAAATCATCGTATTTTGTCTTGTCCATTATGACAATTTGATTACTTTTATCCGCTTTAGTTATATATACCTCTTTTTTCTTCAGTTCGCTTAAGATCTTGGCATCGTTTGACTTGATTCTTGATTTGTCGCATTTCTTCATTATTTGGTCTACACTACAACGAATCTCCTCTTTTAAATCAATATCTATTGTTTTAATGCCCGCTTCTAAGTCTATAATTGTATTTGCTAAAGTTTTCGTAGAATGAACTGAAAACTTTAGTCCTTTGTTTAGCAATACCATTTCTTCTTTTGTAAAATTGACAGTCGATCTATTGATTACCATATTGGGGATATTTTTTATCATTGGTTTTATCGCTTTCGGTTTTCCTAAACGAAGATAAATAAACATACAATCAATTTTAATGACCTAGAAGTCATAAAAGTAGTAACTAAGTTCAATAAACTAGACGTAATTGAAAGTCTCGAAATAAATAAAATACCCCTAGGATTAAGAATGAACAGTGATACAGGTAATTGTAGTAGTATCCTTTTCAAACATGTCATTAGCCCTAATCCGTAAACGTTTAGCATATAAATAGGTAGATATAGAATAAGTAATTTAGTTGTACTGAAGAAGAAGCTAAGTAAGCTTCGAAATACGTATATACAAATCAAATCAAAATTATTGTACGGTAAAGGAAACAAAATATTTTCATTCTAAGTATAAAGAACCGTATACAAACATTGAAACAACATTGTTGAAGTAAAGTTATTGAACTATTTGTGAAGTAAAGATATTCTTTGGTAAGTATTAAATAATTATAGAAGTCAAGATTTGATCTTCAGAGAGCCTTTTTGTGAGCCCGGTGGGAAGAAGATCAAGGCTTTATCGCGTGAGTTACGTGCCCACCAAACACACATGAGTTAACATTATCATCATAAATCTTAACTTCTTAAAGTTTAGATTTCATTTCAATTTTCATTCACACGTTCCGGCTAATTTTGCATTTTATGAAAAGTCTAGACAGCTTGTATTTCACTTTTTCTGAATTGTACACGTTTTGCAAACAAAGCATCTTTATACAGAAAGTCTGGGAAATTATTGTTACATGTTAGTTCAGTCATATTTTAATCGCGAAATAAACCAGTCGTAAATTATTAAAATCGTATTTTATTTTTTTTCCAAACGCTAGTCTATGTGTCTCAATAGGCGCAGTCGGGTCTAAGGTTAATCGGAAAAACGGATAAGTAATTCGAAGGATAATCGAAAAGTTACAAATAACGAAAAGTAAAAAGTTTAGTGGTTCGTGTAGTACACTCGACGGATTCTCGGGAGGAACCAATTCGACGGAATATCGAAAAAATTTCCAAGTGCTACAAGTGTCGCAAAATTCGAAAAGAATTTCTAGTGCTTTCGTGACTGAAAAACTCGAACATTCCAAATTAGTGGTACGACGGTTCATCGGAAAATTGGAAAAATACCAACAATGAGGACCATCATTATTTTCTGGTAAGTCGAGATTTTTGTTTTCTATGCCACAAATCCCTAGATATAAATCCGCTTCCAGTCCTTACATTATTCTCCCAAGTAGACCTTGAAATATTAATTTAACGAATGAGGAAATAGATTTTTTTTTCAAATATTGGTGAATCAAGTGCAAATTTAGTGAACAGTGATATTGTTTCTGGTAATTACACTGATAAAAATTCAATAAAAAGTGATCTCTTAAATATTTCGTGCAATAATTCAAAAATTAATATGACTGAGCTCGGAAACGAAAATATTACAGTGACCAATGTCGACATTTTTAATTCGCTTCGAGTTCCCGATGCAATCAAGGATTTACCGAAATTCGATGGGAATCCTCGACTCCTATTTGATTTACTCGATAATGTCGATGAAATCTTAAATCTAATCAGTGTTCCAAGTGGTACAGGTTATGACTTACTCCTTCTCAGGGCAATAAGAAACAAGATTGTGGGTGAAGCCAATGAAATTTTTAAATATGTACGGTACACCTTTAAAATGGGACCAAATCAAGGAAAATCTGATTATTCACTATTCGGATAAGAGAAATGAAACTTCTCCTTCACGGTTTACGCCAAGGCAACGATGCGGTACAGAAATTTTATAGTGAAATCGTCGAAATACTCTCAAGTATGAACAATCATGTAAATATACATGAGAAGGATGTCAACGTAATAGCGGCAAAGAAATCTCTATTTTCAGATATGTTTTTGAACAGATTTTTATCTGGACCGGAGTCTCTCGCTGAAGCGTATGCTTATTGTATTAAAGAGCAGAATATTTTCTATACTAATTCCAACTCGGACCGACAATTTCTAAACATGAACCATTTAAAACCACGTCCCCTGAATGCAGACCTAATGCCAAAACTTAAATTGCCACAGCAAGTTTCTCAAGTTAATAGTAGCACTAAATGTCCTTTGATCCAACCACTTAATTTAATATTACAAAACCCGTTCTTCTCAAGTCATTACCCACAGCGTATTAATCAACAAACACCATTTGGAAACCCAGTACACAATCCAATGGGATATCAAAGGAACCCAACCACAAATCCGAGTTTTTACCATGTACCCACCTTCGGGTTAAACAACCAAAGACCAAATTTATTCCCCAATAGTAGTTTCCAACAAAATCAAAATGTGTTTAATAGATCAAACAACCAGCCAATAACCAAACCTGAACCCATGGATATCTCTGCTACAATTAGAAGAAACCAACCCCAGCCTTAATCTCAAAAGAATATCTACTTTAGGCCTCACCAAACAGCCCCAAGATACACGGTTAATGAACTTTTTAACGTGTCTGTACAGAATAATCCAGATTACAATGAATATGCCCAAGACGAAATGGAATCTCAAAGCACTAACTTGATGCAAAACCCTCAATATGCGGAATACTTCGAAAATATACAAGAAAACTAGAATGAACCTTGTAATTACCACATATCTCACGATGCAAACTACACTCAAAACGATAACCCACCAAACATAGAAATATATGATGAAAATTTTCAATTCAAAGCCTCAACAAGTCTATCGGGTACTTATATATAAACAAACACGGTAGTACACTCCCTTATATTCAAATTTCTTCCCCTTTTGGACGCCCACTGAAATTTTTGATTGATACCGGCGCTTCTTCCTCCTTTATTGATCTCGAATATGTAGACCCACGTGATGTTAAATCAACGACAGCTATCTCAATAACGACTATATTTAACAAACATGAAGCGAAGGACGAAATCACACTTCTTAACTTCATAGAATTCAATCATCCATGTACGATAAGATTTTTAATTTTCAAATTTCTTGGCTATTTTGATGGGCTACTTGGAGTCGACACATTAGCAAAACTAGGGGTGAAAGTCGACCTAGCAAATAAATTACTAATAACTAATAACTCATCCATCCCGTTAAATTTCAAACCAAATTTTATGTCTGCGAAATATATCATATCCCCACAATCGAAACTTGTCGCTAACCTTCCCCCAAAATATTAGTCTCTGAAGGTATTTACCGTGCTATCGATTGGTATGCCCACATCGAAGTGAGCAACATATCCAAAAATGAAAAAGTACTTTTCATCGAACAACCACTAATGGCTGAAAGTATTTCAGACAAGTATGAACAAATAGATGACATTGAGATAAACTATGAGGGAAACCTACCTATCGATGACTCAAAAGATTTAATCGAATTATTACCCATCTTAACATTGTGGAAAAGAAATTATTGCTGAAAATTTGCCATTAGTTCGACGACATTTTCTTGAAAAATGACCAGGATCTCAAACTTACTAACCAAGTTAAGCATACAATTAGAACCACGGATGACGTCCCCATTTACACAAAATCATACAGATACCCGTACATACACAAACAGGAAGTTCGTAAGCAAATAGAGGATATGCTGAAGCAAGAGATTTGACCGAGCTACTCCCCATGGAGCTCTCCTGTATGGATTGTGCTAAAGAAGCAGGATGCTAGCGGCAAACAAAAATGGAGATTGGTAATCGATTACAGAAAGCTCAACGAGAAAACGATTACCGATAAATATCCACTCCCCAACATAAACGAGATTTTAGATAAACTAGGCAATGCTGGACCTTACATCTGGATTTCACCAGATTGAAATGGATACTCGAGATATTCCGAAAACTGCAGTTACGGTAGAGGGTGGACATTACGAGTACGTTCGAATGCCCTTTGGGCTAAAGAATACCCCCGCAACTTTCCAACGTGTCATGGACAACGTGTTGAAAGACCTCCAAGGAAAAATCTGTCTCGTGTATCTTGATGGCATCATAATCTTTTCTACCTCCCTACAGGAACATGGCAAAAATCTGAAGAAAGTATTTCAAAAGTTGCGGGAAGCTAACCTGAAGGTGCAACTTGATAAATCGGAATTCATGAAGAAAGAAATAGCCTTTCTCGGTCATATTGTAACGACCAACGGCATAAAACCAAACCCAGTAAAGGTCCAAGTGATAAAGGATTATCCTATACCAAAAACTCAAAACGAGATAAAATCATTCCTTTTTCTTTTGTGGTAGGGAGATGAATGCTATTTATGCACAGAGTGTCGGACTCCCATGCTCGCAAGAAAGCGACTGGACTACCCACTAAACACCTCCCCTGTCAACCTGAGAACCCAGCCAGGAGCCGTTTCACACATTACTTCGGGCCAGGTCTCGTTTTGTTATGCCTTGGGGCGCCTTCAAGCATGGGAGTCCCTTTCCTAGCGGGAGGGGAGCGGGGAAGGGGAAATGCCAGAAGAGTGATCCCCCAGCCCCAGCGCCCCCGGCTGCTGTGAGTCCCTTTTATATTTTAGGACTGCCCGAGCATAATGTTCCACCTGGTTCCATTTGTCAACCGATTCGAGCATCACCGCAACTATATTATCCGGAGTGAGCTCTCTCGTCTCCCTGTAGAGTTGTCTTCGCAGCCTGACCCATTTTGTACACGCAAAAAATGTGTGACAGGCGTTGTTCTTCTCTCCTGGGCAAAACCGACAATCGGGAGACCGTGACTTACCAATCTTGTGCAGGTAAGACTGAAAACACCCGTGCCCGCTCAAAAGCTGGGTCAGGTAAAAGTCAGTCTCACCATGCCTTCGATATAGCCACGGTCTCACATCCGGGATGAGGCGCGCAGTCCACTTTCCCTTCGTGCAATTCACCCAAGACTGCTGCCAATCGTTGAGCGAGCGCTGTCTCTCCTCGCGGACAACCATCTCCCTCGCATCCTCGTTTCAGCGCAGATAAATAGCGCGGCGCTCTCTAGCAAGGAGGGCGACAGGTATCACGCTTGCAATAACTCTCACCGCCGAGTCAGAGACTGTTGGATACGAAGATGCAATTCTCAGTGCTCCTCTTCTCTGTACCTGTGCCAAACGATTTCGGTATACCTCCTTGCTGAGAGCGTCACCCCATACCTCTGCTCCGTACAGTAGCACTGACCCTACAGCACTCATCAAAAGGCGTCTTCTTGATGGGCTGGGTCCTCTACGTTGACCATAAGTCGACTCAGAGCCGATACTCCTGAAGCAGCCTTCTCAGCCGTTACCCTGACTTGCTCAGAGAAACTCATCTTTGAGTCGATCAGTAGCCCCAGGTACTTCACCGCTGGCTTTGATTCGATTCGTAAGTTCCCAATACTGATCGTCCTTACTCTAGGGATTCTCTTTTTTGTCAAGATAACCACTTCGGTTTTCTCCAGCGCTAAACTCAGCCCGCGAGCAGTCATCCAGTCCCTCACTCGGCGCATTAGCATACCTAGCCTAAGTTGCGCTAGTTTAACGGTGCGTCCAGCGACCAGAGCCACAACATCATCCGCATAGCCGACCAAGCGTGACTCATCTGGCATCTCAATTCTCAGTAGCCCGTCGTAAGAGACGTTCCATAGGTCCGGACAAAGGATATATCCCTAGGCAACACCCGATGTAGTTTCCATCCCTCGTTGGCCCTGTGTCGTGTCGTAGAGCAGGCTTTGGTCCTTTAGGTAGTTCCTCAAAAGCCGCATCAGATATTCTGGAACTTGAAAAAAGTTTTCCAGCGTATCCAGAATATCCACCCATCTAGCTTAGTTGAAGGCATTCCTGACGTCGAGTGTCACCAACAGGCCGATCCGTCGCTTGTTGCGACTATGTGCCTCTGCCCTTTGGACCGCGTTCACCACCTCTGCAATCGCATCAATGGTAGAACGTCCTGATCTAAAGCCGTACTGGCGAGGAGATAGGTCCCCAGCAGCACGAATCGCGTCAGTGAGTCTTCCCTTGATGAGTTTCTCTAGCACTTTCCCAGCCGTGTCTAGCATGCATAACGGGCGGTATGCAGACGGCGATCCGGGATTACCCTTCCCCTTGCTGATCAGCATGAGCCTCGCCACCTTCCATCGTAACGGGAAAACCCCGTCCCATAGGCAAGCGTTGAATGTGCTGAGCAGCAAGTCAGAACAATGGTGATAGACGAGCCGCAACACCTCAGCTGGAACACCATCTGGACCTGGAGCCTTCCTCGCTTTCAATGAGAGGACTGCCTCCTCCAGCTCCAGCTGTGTGAAGAGTGGGCACTCAACTGCTGTTTCACTATGGACAGCGTCAACACGGACGGGATGGGCGGGGAAGAGTCCCCGCACTATCGCGTCAATCTTTTCCGCATCATGTATATAAGGCTTCCGTAGGGCGCCAAGCTTCCGTATGACCAGCTTGTAGCCAAGGCCCCACGGATCCTTGTTCACATTGTCCACGAGGTCTTGCCAGCACCGAGCCTTGCTACTTTTGATCAGTTTGCGAAGGCATTTCTTGGCCGACTTATATGCTGCCACTCAGTTGCATGCCTCGTCACCGTTCCACGCCCGTTGAGCCTCACGTCGAAGCTTGTGACACTTCCTTCGCTTTTCAGCGATTTCAGTTGACCACCAGTACACTGGGCGCTTGCCGTGCCGGGGTCCTCGATGGGGCATAGAAGCGCAGCAAGCAGTCGTAATGATGCTCATAGTAGAGTTCAGCACGTCTTGAGCTGCCAGTTCTTCCGTCCCCTCCGAAGCTCCCTGCAGTGGCTCACCTGCTGTGAGCACCTCGACGAACCTCTCGACGTCCATCCTTCCGATGTTCCATGCAGTTGTAGAAGGCCGAGAGCACGGACGTCGGGAGACAGCATCACTTATCTCAAGCTGAATGCACTGATGATCACTGGCTGAGTAGTCCTCTAATACTTTCCAGTTGTGTATCCTCCGTACTAAGGACTCCGAGTCAAGTGTCACGTCCGGTATGGTTCCCTCACAGCTAATACGGCGAAAAGTCGGCATATTTTCGCAGTTTAGCACAACAAGGGCCGTCCTGGCCGCCATTTCCAGGATTCGTTTTCCCCGCGGGTTCATCTGGGGCATGCCCCATTAGATTGCTTTAGCGTTGAAGTCGCCCCAAACGAGCACTTTGCCCTCTGCATTCGAGACAGCGCCCTCCAAAGCATTGAGCTTGGCTTAGAAAGATGATATCGATTCGTTAGGCATTAGGTACACACTAAAGAAGGTAGTCCCTGAACACCGAACCCACTCGAAACCATCCCCCCGTCCACAACTCTCCGCTTGAAAGTCACTGTTCGAACCCAGATGGCGGCAGTACCAGTTTCATCAGAATACCATGATGCAGGACTTTTATTATGGTGTTGCTCACTCAGCAGCAAGAAGTCGGCTTTCATGTGCCTTGCAAACTGCTCAAGCAGATTTTGGGCAGTTGAACTGCGGTGTTGGTTTAGCTGCAGGATACGGGTCATTGGAGTTCTGATTTTGCCTTGGCTAGGGCTTCCTGGAACACCCGGCATTTTTTTGATCCCAAGACGTGTCTAAAATCAGGTTTTGGATCAGCGTCCTTGCAAAGAATACAGTGTGTCTCCTTCATACGCTCTTTTCTTTGATGTCTCATTTCACCGCATTGGTAACATAGAGAACTCCTATCGGGTCCTTTGCAGACTTGTTTGGTGTGACCATAACCAAGGCATTTGAAACATTGAAGAGGCGTTGCTGTTCACCGTATCTTACAGACAACCCACCCTATTCGCACTTTGCCCTTGTTCAGGAATTGTTCGGCGTTCTTTTCGGTCAAGTCAACTATGGCCATGCGTTGTCCCCTGTTGTTTTCTGGTGTCAGTCTCGCTTTGATCCTTCCCACGCTAGGGAACTCCCTTTTGATGGCCTCTTCTACCTTGGCCAGATTCGTGACGCAGTCAATGTCTCGTATTTCGATCGTTGCCATCAGCTCAAGCGGGGCTATAGTTGCGCTTTTGCCGAGGACTTTCTTTACTGCGTCACAGAATGCTTCTTTATTGCCGGCCTCTGCTCCGAATTCGCCCAGTATGTGGCCTGACCACGTTGGTCGTACTACTTTAGTGGTAGTATTGGTGTCTTCGGGCCTTACGTTTCTCCTGATGTCCCGCAGTACCTCCGCGTAGGATCGGCCATCTTTGGGCATTACAAGCAGTGCTTGCTGCTGGGGTCTTCGTCAGGGCTTCTGCCTCTCCTGTTTTGCGTCAGGTCCTTTTTCTGATTGGGCGTCCGTGTGAACTTTACTTACTGGCTTTTTTGAAGGAGTGCCTTAGCGGCTTTCTTCGCTCCTTTCGTAAGCACTGTATGGAACCCGTGATCTGGTGCTCCACGTCCATCAAGTGCCTCTTTCTTCCTTCTTTTATCCCGATCTCCTTCGATTGGGCTAGACGCCATTCTTCTATTGACTTTTAATAGTGGAGCTATCTGCATGTCGCCTTTAGATTTCGCCCCAAGCGCCTATTTAGCCTTCTGTTTGTCTCCGGCCCTTAACCAGCTCCTCCGATAGTACCCTATACGATCTAGGGGCTCCTCTAGTTCAAGGAGCCCCACCTTTGTTGCTTCACTGATTTTTGGGGAGTCGCATGCAGATTGTAATCTTTTCAGAACATCTCCCACTTTTCGGAGTAGCCTTTCTTCTTCGTATCGCTGGGCCGCAATTGTACCTTGCAACCATCCTTGGGAGAGGTTATCGCGTTTCGTTTCCGAGTGCAGTACTTCCGCCACATTTTCGACGTTGGCGGTGCAATCACGCGGTGTCTGGTCACTCGTTGCTTTTCGTGCCGTAATCTTCTCGTTGGCTTCAGGATTTTTCGTTGCTATGTCGGGATTTGCGACCCTTGCATCGGTCACTTCAATAACGATCGCAGCAGTGACAATCGAATTTCTGGTGCTCTTTATGTTATCTTCCACTGCTCGAACACCTGAAGCGTCCTGCAGAGTTTCCCGCTTCTCCTTAGTAGGACGCTCTGGCATTCGCATAATTTTTCGCTGCACTCGAACGCCGTAGGACTCTCAGTCTGAACCAGACTGTCTGCTATTCTCCGTTTTTCGTCTGCCTTCACTGTCATTGCGTTATTCTGCGTTTTTGTCGTGGTTAGTAACGCTTTTGATGTACTGTTAACATCGTGGCTGCAACCGCTGGTTGCATCGTCGCTATTATTTTTTGTTTCTTTTTTTTGGATGTTTTTGGTCTTTTGATTTTGTTTGCTCCAGTTTTGTTAGGTCCCCCCTTGGAGCCGCTATCTCCGTTCGTGTGTGTAGTCACCTTTTTGGTCCCATGGTTATCTTTGCAGAGCAGGGAGGCCATGCGAGGGTTGGCACAAGCACTTATGGGGACAAGTGCTCAGAGCCAGACCAGCGCTAATCGGCAGTCCGTCTCAACTGAACCTACACCACCAACCCAATGGTGCGAACTTCGAACGTACTCCGACGCCTGCCAAGGTTTTACCGGGACGGAGACGGTATGATAGTTGAATTGGAGCCGTTCACACACGAGTTTCACCTCGGCGCTACTGTGCAAAGCAACTATGTGCAAAGCACCTAGGTTCAAACCATCACACCCGCCAGCCCAAAGCGTCAATTCCAGTTCTTTGTCCAAAGCGTAGTCCAGATTCAATCAGAGTCGTTACCTGTCATCCCAGGAGGGAACCTCACGGCGTCCCCTATATCCTCGGGTCCGTGGGGGCGGCGCTCCCCAAAGAATGCTAGCCTCCAAGAGTGCTTTTGTCGGTCGGCATTCCCCCTGCGGGAATTTCCTCGGGTACGTGGGGGCGGAACTCTCCAAAGAATGCTTGCCTCCAAGAGTGCTCTTGTCGACCGGCATTCCCCCTGCGGGGAAAATTATTCCTTGGTCTCCTAGGATATTATCGCAAATTTATCAAGGATTTCGCAAAACTCACAAAACCCTTGACGGAATGTTTAAAAAAGGGACGCAGCATTGATCTGAACGATCGCTACGTACGAGCTTTTTAAGACTGCAAGGTCCTTCTCATGAATGACCCTATTTTACAACACCCTGATTTCAGTAAACTCTTCGTCTTAACGACAGACGCCAGCAACTTTGCAGTTGGTGATGTTTTGCCACAAGGCTCAATTGGCAGTGACCGTCCAATTTGCTTTGCTAGTAGGACCCTTACAGACTCAGAAATCAACTACTCCACAATCGAAAAGGAGTTGTTGGCTATTGTATGGGCGACAAAGTACTTTCGGCTATATCTCTTTGGCAGGAAGTTTACGATTTTGACCGACCCTAAACCACTTACACGGATGATGAGCCTGAAAGATCCCAACTCGAGGCTGATTCGTTGGTGACTTAAGCTGGAAGAATTCGATTATGGCATCTGTTCAGTTCAATTATATTTCTATAATTTTCAATTCAACTTACATACTTACATTTCAAAAATCTTCAAATTGCAATAAATACCTGTAATCTAAATTCATGTGACAATGCATTCTAAATTTATCCACTAATGTATCAAAATACATTTTTTATTGTGATTCTCACGACAATTTCAGACAAATGACGAAACGTGATCTATCTCAAGTTCACTACCATACCTGGCCAGCGAAATTATCGTGAGAAAGTTGTATGCACAAAACATAATTGTCAGCATAAATTTACTATAAGCAATTTGCATCAAAATAAACATATTCCAGTTGTTCAGTAACAACTCGCATTTTTACTTCGGTTAAACAAAAACTACAAACAAGCTCAAGTTCAAGTGCTTGGATGCTAGAAAAGATTACACTACACATAGAATAATTAGACCAAGTTCAAGTGCTTGAGATCTAATTAAACAACAACATCCATCCAAGTTCCAAGTGCTTGGATGAGATATATTGAAGTTGGTTTTGAGCTTCATTCAATATGCGTGAGATCACCTAGTTCATGTGCTAGCGTGATATACAATCCAATTAAGAATCCATCGCCGTAGTTACAGGTTAAAGTGCCTGTTAACTTAATATTTTCGCGATATTGCCTAGTTAATGTGCTAGTGCGATATTTTCATATTGTATTGATTATTATTATCATACATTTTCTGGTGAACCCGACGTGATGATCGTAATCGATGATCATCGTAATCAATAAGTTCAGAATATTCCCCTGCTTCGTTGGAAAAAAGTGAAGGTTCGCAAATTGAACAAAGAAAGTGTTTTACCAAGGACAATTGTGTGTAGTGATTCGAACAATTACGTCTAGAAGTGACTTATTAGTGACAATTAAAAAATTCAGAAGACAATTGAAAGGGGGATTTAAAGACAATACATTTTTTAAAATTATAACGGAAATGCGTGCACCTTGTTGAAATGGAAGAATTCGCGGTAAGGCAATTGGAATGCGGCAAGGAGATTCAACGCATTATTGCCAATTTCAGGAAGGATGGTTCAGAAAGGAGGAAGACAAGAAGATATTATGAGTCCCGAAAGGATAAGCTCAACGAATCGTGGTTGAATTTTGAGGAAGTGGAGAATCAGTTTAGAGAGATTTGTCCAGCTGCTACTGACCATGAATATTTCCAGAAGGATTATTACAAGGAAATAAGAGATTTGGTTGGAAAATATTTGGAAATCTTTGATGAAGCCTTGGCATTGCAAAAACCAGAAGTTATTGAGCACATTCAGATGCAGCAAAATCCACGGTCACAATTAAATCCGCAAACAAATGTGAACACAATTTCGGAGAAAAATGCTGTTACTGCCATGATCCGGAAACAAAAGGCAATGATAAGTTCACTACAACGTTCCACATCAAGAATGTCCAAGGGATTCGAAGATTGTACTAGTGAATACATTGACGTTCAGCGAAAAATTTTATCGCAGTTGTGGCGACAAGTTGAGAATCTCCATTATAATATTTTCGAAATCATGGAGAATCCTGAGGATTCGGGTTATGACATCAGTGAATATTTGGAAATCGAGGCAGCAGCAAGATAGTAGCTTGCATTATTAGGCCAAAAGGATCAACGCAGTGATGTTAAACCAACCTTGTCAACAGCGGTAGCTCTACCAAAAATCAAAATTGATAAATTTGATGGAGATTACTTGAAGTGGCCTCAATTTTTCGATATGTTCTCAGAGATGATTGATAAGCAACCACTGTCAACCATTCGAAAGATGTGGTTCCTCAAAACAAATGTGACAGGAGAGGCTGAAAAATCCATAAGCCATTTGACAATGACTTAAGGGAACTACGAAGCGGCTTGGACTATAATGAAAGAGAGGTACAACAACAAAAGAATTTTGACAACGGCCCTCATACAAAAGATCTTAAGCCAGGCTAACCTACTATCTGAAAGTCCGTCTGCTGCAGCCATACGAATATTTCACGATACGTTACATGAAGGTTTGTTTGCCTTAAAAAATATTGGAGTAGATACGTCTACCTGGGATCCGTTAATTTTATACCTGATGATAAAGAAACTGGATCGGCAAACTCATATTTTATATGAACAATCAATTCAAATGCCCAGAGAGAACCAAGACATTACCGCCTTTTTAAAATTCTTAGAATACAGATTTCAGTCATTGGAATCAATTGGCCGTAAGAGAAACAAACCAACATTAAAACATCTGCATCTGCTGCTACAAGGCCTGAATTTACGTGCAAATTATGCAAGGCCACTTGCCATGGACTTTATGCCTGTAAAAAGTTCCTAGAAATGACTACCTCTGAACGTTTGCAGTTTGTACAAAAAAATAAGTTTTGCATCAACTGCCTGAAACTGGGCCACAAATATAACACTTACACCTCTCGACCATGTACCAGGTGTCAAAGGAAGCACAATACCTTGCTGCACTTAGAATCAGCTCCAGCAAAAAATGTCACCCAGAAGCCATCAGAGAAACGAAAAGGTGAATCCCAGTCAACCGACAAGCAACTAACTTCATCGGCCACAACTAGTTTAACAGCTTCTAAATCAATGTCCAACAAAGGCTATATTTTGCTAGGAACCGCAAGAACATCATTAGCTGCGATCGGTTGAATGCAAGGCTTTGCTAGATTCTGGCTCCCAAGTGAATCTCGTCACTGAACGTGTAATCAGACGGCTTAAAATATCAACTGAAAAATCATTTTTAAGCATTGAAGGCATTGGCAAGGAAAAAAGGGATACCAACCGCCGAGTCAACGTCAACATGAAATCCTTGTGTGGTCAATTTGAAGACAGACTGGAAGCATTTGTATTGCCAACTTTAGTTTCAATGCAGCCAACACAAACTTTGGATATTACTGAGTGGGATATTCCGGATAATATCAACTTAGCGGATAATAAGTTCAATCAGCCTGAAAATATTGATGTTCTTCTTGGTGCTGAGTTTTTCCATCAGATGATAGTGCCAGGACAATTATCCTTAGGAGATGGAATGCCGATTCTCCAAAATACAGTATTTGGGTGGGTATTGTCCGGGAAAATCAACGATCAAGCATTGAGCACTTCAACGTGTGCTGTACTCACCGCGGAAGAAGAAGCTTAGAATGCAATTCTAGAAAGAATCTGGAAGCTCGAGTAAGTAAATGAATCAATGCCAATGCTTACTACCGCAGAGAAGCATTGTGAAACTCATTTCATCCAACATACATCGAGAAACTCCACTGGACGATTCATTGTTAGACTCCCGTTTTTAGAAAATCCAAAAGCGTTTGGCAGTTCAAAGTATACAGCTGAAAACAGATTTAAGGCTCTTGAAGCTCGGCTATCAACAAAGAAGGACATCAAAAAACTGTATGTGGAGTTTATGAGAGAATATGAGTCTCTAGGACACATGTCACGGATTGATCCTGAATCGATAATGGAAGCACACTACTTTATTCTACACCACTATGTTTTGAAACCCGAAAGCAGTAGCACAAAACCAGCTGAGATTGAAAGGGAATGGCTAATCTTCAGAAACGAGCTCCCTAATCTGACAAATGTTCGGATTCCTCGACATTGCTACTCGCAGCAAACTCCTAGGAAGTTACAGCTCCACGCTTTTGCAGATGCTTCAGAGAAAGCATATGGTGCAGCAGTTTACATTCGGTCAGTCACGAATGATGGAAAAATTGTCGTCAGACTACTTTGCGCCAAATCACGAGTAGCTCCAACCAAAAAACAAACAGTACCAAGACTTGAGTTATGTGCTGCAATGCTAAGCGTACGGTTAATTACTAAGGTAAAATCCGATTTAAATTATACAGACATTCAGACGTATTTCTGGACTGATTTAGAAATAGTGTTGGCGTGGATCAATTCAGTCTCATCATCATATCAAACATTTGTGGCTAACCGAGTGGCCGCAATTCAAGAGCAATCATTACCAGAACAGTGGAGGCATTTGAAATCAAGAGAGAATCCAGCTGACTTATTGTCTCGAGGAGTTTCCCCTAGGCTGTTTCAATCATGTACCATGTGGTTCTACGGACCAATCTTCTTGCATGGTAAGGAAACGTCGTGGCCGTCACTACAATTAAATGACCTAGAAGTTACAGGAGATATGGAAAGGAAAAAACGGCAACCCACAGTAACGGTGAGCCCAAAAATTGACACAGGCAGCTTCATTTACTTAATTGGCCATGGTAATAAATTCAATAAATTACAACGCATAATAGCATACATGCTACGGTTTCATAAGAACTGTAGAAACCAACCAAATTCTCGGCCTAAGGAGATCTTGCTAGATCCAGATGAATTAGAAGAGGCATTCATTGTCATAATTAGACAAATTCAAAAATCAGATTTTCAAGAGGAAATTAAAAATCTTTCAAAAAATGAGGAAGTGCCTAAGAAAAGTCCGATGAAAAGCATGACTCCTTACCTTGATAAAAACGGGATCATCAGGGTTGGAGGTCGTCTTGAATTATCATTATTATAAGATGAACCCAAACATCCAATTGTATTGCCTTATAATGACCCAATAGTAAAGATGCTTTTGAAAAAGATTCACGAAGAAAACTTCCATTGCGGACCACAGACTTTGCTTAATATGGCTCGCGAAAGATTTTGGATTATCAAGGGAAAAATAATGGCAAGATCTGTAGTTCAAAAATGTGTTACCTGTTGTAGAGCCAAACCAAAACTTTTTAATCAAATTATGGGCAATCTTCCACATACGCGAGTGCAGCCAGCTCGACCCTTCTTAAACTCAGGAGCCGATTTTTGTGGGCCTGTATGGGTACATTACAAAGTGCGTGGGAAGAAACCCCAAAAAGCATATATCGTTGTATTTTGCTGCTTTGCAACGAAGGCTGTTCACCTGGAGCTAGCTACTGACTTGACTACAGAAACCTTTATCGGAGCCTTGAAAAGATTCGTTGGGCGGAGAGGTCATTGTGAAAATATTTACTGTGACAATTCCACTAATTTTGTTGGGGCAAAAAATCAGTTAGTTGAACTAGAGCCAAGCATATACTCCGGCGATGCACAAGAAGCGATTAAAAATGACTGCAGCTCCAAAGGCATCCAGTTTCATTTCATCCCAGCTCGATATCCCCATTTTGGTGGGCTGTGGCAAGCTGCAGTCAAATCCGCTAAGCGTTTGTTAGTGAGAAGTACTTCGATGGCTTCCTTAACGTACGAGGAACTTGAAACTTTGATCATTGGAATTGAAGCAGTTTTAAATTCGAGACCTATAACGCCAATGTCATCTGATCCGAATGATCTTACTGCTCTCACTCCGGGACATTTTCTAATCGGAGAGCCTTTAGTTGCTCAATTTGAACGCAGAAATAACGATCGTGCTAGAGGCAATTTGGCGGAAAGATGGAAGCAAGTTTCCGCTTTGAAACAAGAATTTCGGACCAGATGGTCTAGGGAGTATTTAAACGAGCTACAATGCCGCCAGCGTTGGAAGGATCGAGCCACGAATGTTGAGTTGGACACAATAGTTGTTCTACAAGAAAATAATGTACCACCTTTACAGTGGCCACTGGGACGAATCATTAAAAGTGGTAGTGACGGGGCAGTGCGAGTCGTTGATGTGAAAACCACGAACGGTATCAGATCCAGGGCCATACACAGACTTGCACCGCTTCCTACAGACGATTTCTTCAAAATAGAATAAAGAAATGAAGAAGGAAGAAATAATCTAGGTCCAAATGAAGATTCAGACAAAGACGCTAAGCGAAAGCGAGCAGCAAATACTCCTAGCGAAACACAGCTGGGGAGCCAGCAGCCTTCAGCCTCATACATCATATCTTCCAAGGACAATAACCAGCGGCGATCTACCTCACACAAGGGCGACAAACATCAGCAATCAACATCAAACTCAACACATGATGAAGATTATCGGGAGCTTCCAAATAAAAAGGTGAAGGCAACCATGGGCTCATTACTAACAAGTCTATTTTTGGTCTCTCAAGCAACAACGGTTCATTCAGGACCCATGATTAAAAATGAACAATTCAATCAAAGGCTTGGACTACACTTCGAACGTATTGGCAGAGTAGCCCATATCACCAACGAATGGAAAATTTTAGTGTATTACAATTTATCCACGTACCAGAAGGAGGTAGAAACTTTTGAACTGGGAGTGACGGCATTGAAAAATCTATGCGCCAGAACAGAGAACAATGACGGTTGCAATCATTTAGCAACACAATTTGAGCATTTGCAAACAGAATTAAATCTAGACAAAGGCTTATTCTCGTCTAGACGTAAACGGTGGGGAGCCTTTAACATTATTGGCAATGTAGCGAATTCACTTTTTGGGGTATTGGACGTAAAGTACGAGAAGAATATGGCACTTACCATTGAGAACATCAAAACTAACGAGCAACATCTTCTAAAGTTATTAAAGAACCAAACACCCATTGTAGATTCAACAATTAACATTATGAAGTCTAATCAATTGAGTACAGAAAGAAAGTTTGCACAAATTGATGAAAAATTGAAGTACATTCTGACCCAAATCAGAAGGAACAGCTCTGATGATTACCATTTAAGAGTAGTACAGGCATCAACAATTATTTCATTTCAACTCTTAATCGCAAATTTGGAACTACAGCGAATTCAATCGGCTATCGTTGATGTGCTCACCGACACTCATAATGGTAAAATTAGCCCACTGCTTCTATCACCTCAACAGCTGGGAAGAGAACTCAATCTCACAAAAAATATGTAGTAATCGGTCCTAATTGTCAGTTATACAGAACTGAAAAATTGTCTCGAAAATGCTTTTTCCGAACTTGTTGCACATGCGGCCTCATAATAATAATTGTTTTCCATCGTTAAGAAAAAATAAGACAAATTCTTAATTTTCCCTTTTGAAGAAGATGAAAAGCGTCTAAATGCAGCCATGGATATACCACAAAAAACAGGCGTACATCCGAGTGAATTGTACAAACGTGGCGCTGAAAACTGTAAATTGAACGGCCAGGCTGGATTTAAACTACATTTAACAATGACACACATGCCACCATTCAACTGCCATCATTGCAAGAAAACGTTCAGAGCGCGACAGAATGTTTCAATCATTATGCTCAGCATGAACAACATCGTTATTTCTGCTTTTTATGCTTTAGCTCGCCCTTGTCTGAACTCTCGCTAGAAACATTTGGAGAAAAATGACAAACTTGGCATGCAGCTCTCATGCAAATAAACTTCCTCCACCAGCTACAAATGGACCGGGCACAACAGGAGGTTCACCCTTGCCTTTACTTAGTACAGACGCCACTACTCCAGATGGCTTACTTCGTCGTATAGAACACGTTATACCAGACTTCGTTGCTAGTCAAAAGCGTTTCATGTGCAACGTTGGTGAATGCAAATTTGCAACCTCTACAGAAATTTTGTATAAGCAACATATAAACTCTCTCCATCCGAATGAGCGGAACTTCTCCTGCCCGCATTGTAATGTTCTAATTTGCAACAGCAAAATTTGCGCTGACAAAATTGTTCATCACATGAAGTTTCACGATACAAATCTCTATCATTGCAAACGATGTGGATATCTTCATTTCCACAAATCAGTTATGAAATGGCAATGTACCCTATGTAAAGCTCAAACTGCCACCCAAGGCCAAATGACGACACATCTCACCAACAAACATCAAGTCAAATACAGATTTGAGTGCAGCAAATGCACGTTTGGTGGTGTCATAGTATCTGCTATTAGCGATCATGCGCAGAAAAAAACATCCTAATTCCGCCACCGAGGGGAGAGAAGGTCAGTCGCCATGGTTTACTGTTTCAAGGCGCCTATGATGCTCGAAATGTTATGTAACCAATGATTATCGTGAACTAGCGATCCATGATTTCCTCGAACATTCAACGGAACAATTTGCAACTCGTGATCTTCTGAACGAAAACAAGTTCGGACATTGTGATTTCACATTTGACCAAATCGCGGAATTGGATGAGCATTACAAAATCGGACATACCCCACATGTAACAGATTCCAATAAATGGCCAGTGCCAGACGCACCATACACACCTTTGACATCAGAATATGTGCGCCAACTCGCCGCGCATAGCAGGCCGTTGCAATTCTTCAAATGCAACATTTGCAACTTGGTCATGCATGATATGCTCTCTTGGAATTTGCATTGCGAACGACAACATGGCGTAAAAGAGAACATGCCGTGCACTGTACTACAGAGAATGATGTACAAATGTCCCACGTGCAAGTTTTGCTCGCCGCTCGACACGAACACATTGAAGCACATTTCAAACAAACTCAGCAACGGCAACTTCGACGCTTATAAGAAAATCATGAAACCTCCGGGAGTGAGTGAAAAAGAATGGCCCTTCACAATGCTGCAGATGATTTTCCCTAATGGATTTGTCATTGAGAAGTTCCGTTTGCATGGAACGCATTACGGTAATATGGCTAAGATTCAGGAGCATGTTCGGAAAGCCGAACCCACTGTTTTATTTGAAATGACTATACCAGCTGGGGGGAGTTGGTTCAAAACCGCGAGACAGCGTGGACGCCGCGTGTAAAATAACCGCAGTGGATTGAAATTGGGATCTCCAATCACATTTTCTAAAAGTTTTATAACGCGGAAAGTTCGTAAAGTTAGAAAACGCGGAAAAATCGTAAAGTTAGAAAAGAAAAGGGAAAGGTTGAGGAAAACATTTCTTTCGAAGTGCGATATAGTTTGTGGAAAGCCGTTAGTTGTGAAATTGGACGAAACCCCGTTTTACCCAATTGACGGTTTTCAAATAAAAGATCAGTGCAACAGCGGGAAATCAGAAGTAGTGTGAGTTGGTTCGAAACCGCGAGACAGCGTGGACGCCGCGTGGAAAATAACCGCAGTGGATTGAAATTGGGATCTCTGTTTACGGATTGACTCTTTTGCCAATCCGGGATAGTTGATTGATGTTTTTTTTTTTACTTTAATATCAACGGCACTTGAAACCGTGATATTGCGTAGATTTATTGATGGTTCCGTTTAGACAGCCACGGCACTTGCACCGTGATATCCTCTTTAATTAAAATAAAAGTCAAACAACAACGGCACTTGTGACCGTGATGCTTTCGTTGATTCAGGTAGTGAAGCAAAACAATTCTGTTATCAGACTAACCAATTTACTTTATTTTCAATTCTATTTATATTTCACTTACTTGCTAGCATTAACCAAAACCAAACAAAGTTCCCACGTCGTCAGCAAAATACGCATTTACCTTAACTACCTAGACATCTAGGCGTCGTATAGCCAAAATGTAATGCGAGATAAGATGTGCACTAGTACGAGTACTAGTAAACATGAACTTGATATGAACAATTGGTGTATTTTGCTGACGACGCGTCTGGTAGCTTGTGGGAACATTTTCTATCCATTCAAATTAAAAATTTCTGGTGGGAAACTTAGTTTTAGTTTGGGATGAATGGTGAAGATGATTATGAACATCCTCCCCGCGTTGAACGTCGTTCAAGGTCCCGGTTATATTTCAATAGAAAAATCAGGTTTCTTGTGCCCCCGGGGTGCTGGAATAGGCCTCTGCTTGGGGTGGCGGTTTCGGCACTTCCAGAATGCTCCACTCATAATTGCCAAGATCAGCAGGATTGATACGTATCCGGGGATGGCATGATACGACACGGACTGGTGGCTTGTATGACTTGGAAGCTCGAAGGTCTCCTTGCGAAGGGTCTGTTGTAGGTTATTCAGCAGATTCCGTTGTGGTTGATACTCATCATCGACTCCAGGAAATAAAACAGTTGGGATAGGCGATGGGATTTCAATCACAATATTTCTCCCTTTGAATGAGCTGTTGACTTGACTGGAGATTATGTTGCGCCCCGAAATGGTGACTGAATCGTGTTTCATCACGCAATCTGGATCCAGGGTGAGTATTCCGGCTCCGTCTAGTTGTAGCTTAAAATTTTGGTTTCCGCATACCACTTGCAATCGCATCTGTTTGGTTAACCCAAAAATCCACTTATTTTTGTCAGCAAGTTGCATCCAGGTGTGTTTCAGCGGGATGACTGCGGTTTGACAAGTTTGCGTAGACTCGGCTGTCAACAGGTTCATTTCACAAGATGAAAATTGCGCGCCAGTGTGATATACAAGACCTTCCTTGTCGCACAAAAAGGAGTGATCCTCTATGGTTAAGCATGAGTTCAGCTCGGTTTCAGTCATTGTGAAGTAGGTGCCTTGGTGAGCATTAACGGCAAGTAGTTTGGTAGACAACTTTATTGAAACCAGTGTTTTGTTTACAATTACGGGTATAGGAGTCAAGTTGAACAATTGGTAGTTGTGCTTGTCAGTAAGGGGTATTCTCACTGTAAATATGACGTAATTATCAACAATTCTTCCAGCGGTCCTCATCAATCGGTATAATATCAATACATCGTCGTCGTGACCAGGTAGATGCGATCCTGTTGCTAATGTACTCTTTATATTTTTCAGCTCTTCATGAAGCTGTTGTGGTGATAATAGTAGCGGGCTTAGAGTTCCGTGATGAGCATCGGTCAACACTTCAATAATGGTTGATTGAATGCGGTGCAAATTGGCGCTCGTTGACACCAGCTAAAGACAGAGAGTAGTCATTGTTTGGAAAATCCTTTGTTGGGCATCTTCCGTGTCGTTCGCGTTTATCCTTTGTAGTATCAAATTGATTTTTTGTTCAATTTTGCTAAATTTTTGTTGAGCGCTTGTTTGATCGATCTTTATCAGGTTGATAGTTGAATCTATAACTGATGTTTGATTTCTCAGTAACCTCACCAAATGATGTTGATCGGCTTTGATGTTGTTGATAGTGGCAGACATTTCATCCGCATATTTCAAGTCCAACACTCCAAATAATGAATTCGCAAGATTCCCCACTACATTCAGTGCACCTCGCTTGATTCTCTTGGTCGTGAATAAGCTATTATCCAGTTTAAGTTCGCGTTGGTCTTGATCAAATTGGAGCAGCAGGTGTTCACAATTTGATTTATGTATCGTTAGGTCACATAAGCGCTGTAGGGCCGTTGTTGCATTCAAAAAAGACGTCATTTCATCCCAGTATGGAGATAAGTCATAGTACACTATGATTTTCCATTCATCTGTGACATGAAAAATTGTCCCAATGTCCTCAAAGTTGACTCCGAATGTGTTGTTAAACCGTTGTGCTTCAAATTTGGCTGGATTGGCGTAGCTAGAGGGCATTAATAGGCAAGTGAATAAAGTTGCAAGTAACGCTCCACGGCTGAGTTTTTTCCTTTTGCTGGGTGTTTCTTCACTTAGAGGATTTGTATCACTTGAACAGTGTTGTTTTCGAAGAGGTGAAGGATCCTTGGCAGTGGATATTGGAGCCTGGTTTCGCGTCCTTTCATCAATTTCCGCGCTAGAACTCGGAACTTCTGATATGGTTGTGGATTCTGTGGGTAATGGTGCGAGCCTATGTATGGGCCTGGTCAAGATGTTATTTTCAGTTTTGAGGTCAACAACACGTACGAATCCATCATTGCCCTTGCACGTGCGGATTATTCGGCCAAGAGGCCATTTCATTACGGGTATATTATCATCTTTGATAATAACAATCGTATCAATCGGCACGTTTGTCATTGCCTTTTTCCATACGTAACGGTTTTGTAGAAGATGCAGGTACTCCTTGGACCATCTTTGCCAAAACTCACGTTTGATGTTGTTTATTTCTCGCCAGGCTGATAGCAGTCCACCCTTCTTGCTTTCTGTACTACAGTCGATTTGAGCAGTTAGTGGTTCGCCAATTAGGAAATGCCCCGGTGTTAATGCGGTTAGGTCGTTGGGGTCAGACGAAAGTGGCGTCAAGGGCCTCGAGTTTAGGATTGCCTCGATCTCCACTAGAACAGTTAATAACATCTCGTGCGTTAATGAAGCTGGTTCAATCGTTTTCTTCATCAATTCCTTGGCAGACTTCACAGCGGCTTCCCAGAGGCCTCCAAAATGCGGGGCTCTTGGTGGTATGAAATGAAAGTCGATACCTTTCTCACTGCATAGGTTGGCAATGGTGTTTTGAGCGGAGTCCGAATAAACTGATGTTGAAAGTTCTTGCAGTTGGTTTCTCGCACCAACAAAGTTTGTTGCATTATCGCAATAAATTCTCCGACAGTGACCGCGCCTTCCGATGAACCTTTTGAGGGCACCTAAAAAGGCTTCGGTGGACAAATTGGACAAATTGTTGATGAATGGTCGTCCAGGTTGTACCCGAGGTGCTGGTAAATTACCCATTATTTGGGAGAGTAATTTTGGATTGGCTCGAGTACATTTTACGCATTTGTGTACGATTGATCTAGCTAATGTCTTGCATTTGATGGGCCAAAATTTCTGTTTTGTAATAGCTTCAAGACCTTGAGGCCCCACGTGTGAATGCTTTCGATGAATGTCCTCCATTATGAATCTTGTTATGTCGTCCAAGTATGGCAGCAACATAGGGTGTTTTGCGTCAAAAGGTAAATTGGCTGCATGCAATCTTCCGCCAACTCTTAAAATGCCGTGTTCGTCTAAAAATGGGGTGAGGTTGCTCAATGGACTTGATTTGTGCAATTGATGATGCTGCTGCAAGTCGCGGATTTCAGATTTGAAATCCTCTGATTGGATTGCCTTGACGATGATGCGTATTGCTTGTTGCCTCTCTGACTGGGTTAATGCCAGAGTTGGACTTGATTGCTCTGAGGTTTGCTTCTTGCATCGGTTTATGAATCGTACTACATAACCAACAATTCGTAACAATCGGCCAAACGAGTTTTTGTGCTTGATTTTAAAAACAAAGTTGGTTGAAGTCGTAGCTGCTAGGGATGTTACTTTTCGTTCCACGTCATTTTCTGAGGCTGCGTGTGCTTTGCAGGCCGCTGGCCACTCTTTTTCGTTGCCGTGTAGGAAAATCGGACCGAAGAACCATAAATTGCAGGTTTTGAGTTTGTTCGGTGCTATGGGTCGCGTTAAGACGTCTGCTGGATTCATTTTTGTTTCTACATGCCGCCATTGCTCAGGGCTAGAAAGCCCATGAATTGCGCCAATGCGATTGGCAACGAATGTGTGAAAATCTGAAGATTGTGATTGGATCCATGATAAAACTATTTGAGAATCAGTCCAATAATAAGTTGGAACATCACTCATGTTGAGAATCTGCTTGACGCGATCTGCCAGTTCTGCGGCCAATTTCGCTGCACAAAGTTCTAATCTGGGAAGGGTGATCGTCTTGATGGGTGCCACATGTGATTTAGCGCAGAGTCATCGAACAACGATTGTGTTATCCTGTTTGACAGAGCGTATGTATGCAGCAGCGCTAAAAGCTTCAGTTGAGGCATCGGCAAATATATGAAGCTGTTTTGATTTTGGTAAGCCGTGGGAGTACATGTGTCGCGATATGACAATATCTTCTACGGTCTTTAATTCTTCACGAAAAGTTGTCCATCGTGTATGCAGTTCCATAGGCAAGGCAGCATCCCAGTCTAGCTTTAGTTTCCAAATGGCTTGAAGTTGTATTTTCGCGGTCGTTACAATTGGTGCTACGAATCCTAGAGGGTCGAATATGCGGAATATGTCAGACGCGACGGTGCGTTTTGTATACTTATTTAAGTTGGTCGTGGCCAACTTCATTTTGAATACGTCAGATGCTGGTGACCAAGTCAAACCTAGGGTTTTGATGTAATCATCACTGCTTTCATTGAAGTCGAGGCACAGCTGGATGTCTTGAGGCGGAATTTGATCTAGTAAGCGTTTATCATTTGCGCACCATTTCCTTAGGTTGAATCCGGCTTGGAAAAGTAGGGCTTTGAGTTCAGATCGGGTTTTTAATAATTCTGGTAAGCTGTTGCTTCCAGTCATGATGTCATCGACGTAACAATTTTGAAGTAGTGCCTGGGATGCGTACGGAAATTGTGACTGGTTTTTGCTTGCTAAATCAACTAAACATTTTGTTGCTAAATACGATGCTGGTCGAATCCCATAAGTTACGGTGTTCAATTGATACTGTTTCATGGGTTCTTCAGGAGAGCGTCTCCAAAAGATTTGCTGGAAGCTTCTTTGGTCTGGGTTGACGCTGACCTGCCGATACATTTTCTCAATATCTGCCGTAAGGACGTATCTATGTTGTCTGAACCGTAGTAATATCGAAAAAAAGATCTTCTTGAACTGTAGGACCAGCAGGCAAGATATCATTGAGCGCTACATTTGATGTTGTTTTTGCCGATGCATCGAAAACTACCCGCACTTTAGTTGTGACACTGTCTGGCTTCGTGACGCAGTGATGAGGAAGATAATAGTGTATGCTAGGAACTTCAGTGATTTCTTCCATGTGACCCAGGGCTAAATACTCCTCCATGAATTTCGTATATTCTTGCCGTAAGTCGGGCTGACGAGCTAGTTTGCGTTCTAGACTGTAGAACCTTTGCAACGCCATGTCCTTTGATTCGCCCAAAGTGGATGGATCAGTAGTGAAGGGTAATGAAACTTCATATCTGCCGTCTGCGTTGCGCTTTGTCCATCGAGCGAAATGAGCTTCACATTGCTTCTCACTTGGAGATAAGTGTTGCTTCTTTTGCGGCAAATTGTCAAGGTTCCAAAATCGTTCGATTTGCTGTGAAATTGCATCATCTTGAATGCCATCTCCGCAGGTAACATTACCGCTGCTTGTTTCGCCTATGCGTCCGCCAACAATCCAACCAAACACAGTATTTTGAAGGATGGGCAGGCTCTCTCCCAATTTTATCTGGCCTATTGATAGCAGTTGATAGTAAAACTCTACTCCCAGCAATAAGTCTACCTTGTCCGGTCGATAGAAGTGAGGATCGGCCAGCTTTATGTTGCCGGGAATTCTCCACTCACTCACGTTGATCTCTCTCGAAGGTTGTTGGGAGATTATGCGAGGAAGTACATAATCCTCCACTCCTGTCGTGAATGCCGTGATCTGTGATTTCAGCAGAAAATTAACTCTTGCTGTTGAGTGCTGACGCCCATTTCCAATGCCAAATATTTTAAGATTACTGGAGTCTTTGGTCAATTTAAGCTTCTGGCATACTCGTTCTGATAGCAAATTTACTTGGGATCCAGAATCCAAAACAGCTCTACAGGTTGTATTGGTGCCATCATTTCCTTGAATGGTAACTATCACTGTACTCAGCATCATGTATTTTGCTTGCGGTTTCATTACACCCGTAGCTAAGGACGATGCTTCGCCTTCCTGCCTTACCGAAATACCTTGCTTCGTGGTGGATGATGAGGCTTCAAATATCGGCCGTTGAGCTGCTTTCTTTCCTGCTGCTTCTTGCTTCTTGTCAAGGTGTAGCAACGTATTATGCTTTTTGGAACAATGTTTGCAAGTTCCCCTCGTGCAATTCTTTGACGCATGGTCTGCTTGTAGGCAGCTAACGCATCTCGAGTGCTTTTGAATAAGCTTGAGTCGATTTTCGGGGGTTAAGGTCAGGAAAGTTTTGCACGCAAAAAGTGGGTGCGATGCGTTGCAAGCAATACAATTATTGGTGGTCACTGCTGTTAAAGATTTTGCGGATGCGGAGCGTTTTTCGTCCTCTACCTTGGTTTTGGAGCCGAGTGCTTCTAGGGATTGGAATCGGTTTTCTAAGAAACTCAAGAGCCCTTTGACTGTTTGCAGCTGTCTTGGATGAGCTAAAGACTGTTCATACAGTACGTGTGTAGATTTGTGTAATTTGCGTATTAATATAAACAACAACAAGGGATCCCATCTGTTGTTGAAATTCCAACGTTCTCCAACCCTTTTAAACACTCATGTGTCGTATCGTGAAGGGATTTAATGTTTGCAGGTGACTCTATCGTGTGAGATGATTGTCCAAGTAGACTTGATAATAGTGCATTTGCAATTAATCGTGGATTTTCGTAGTGTTCCTTGAGAGTTTGCCACGCAGCAGAATAGTTTTCGTTGGATAATGGTAAGTGTTTTATTAAATTACCAGCTTCCCCTGATAGGTTGGCCCGAAGGTACCACAATTTTTTACATGGCGAGATATCCTGCTTGTGAACGACTTCCGAAAACAGGTCATGGAACTGACGCCAATTCAAGTAGTTACCATCGAACTTCGGGATTTCTATTTTAGGTAGCTTAATTTTCATGCTACCATCAGGTCTTAAAGTTTGATCGTTTGTTGGCATCTGCTGTGGCCCACTTGGCTGGAGATGGGCAGTCAGTGAAACGTTGGCACTAAGCACTTGGTCCTGCAGATTAAAAAATCCCTTGACGTCATAACCAAGTGATTCGGGATCATCAACTGCTTCGCAGATCTGATAGTGTAAAGTTTCGGCTTGGTGCCAGTACTCGGAGATGGCTTGCTTTTGCACTTGATAGAAGGCTGTTGATTGTCCAAAAGGTGTTTCCGCCAACCTTCGTAGAACGTGATCTAACTGCCCCCCGATTGTGTTGGCCTTCCTCAGCAGCTGGCGTATAGGATTATCCCCAGCTGAATCACTCTCTTGAGTATTGGATGTCTTCCTTGATTCAATGTTTGACGAAAGCGTCTGGATTTTTGCTTCAAACAACTCCTTATATTTTGAATGAAGTGACGCAATGGAAGTGTAGTAGTCGCTGATGAAATAGTCATCCTGGGGTTGAACGTCAGGATGGTTCCTGATCTCAGTATCGGTGGACTCGAACTGCTCCCATGCCTCTTCCAGTCGCCGCAATCGCTCTTGATAATAATCAAAAGTCTTTCGCTGCACCGGATCCTTCCCCACGTTTGAGATGATCCTCTGAATTTCCTTTCCAGTGACCTCCTGGTTGGCGATGAGTTTTTCCATATTGAAACTATTTTAAATGTGAATAATGCGAAGTTTCCTCGAATATGAAGAATACGGATGTGTCCCTGAATGCGAAGAACCGGATGTGTCCTTGTATCCGAAGATTGCAGGTTCGTGTCCTATCACGGTCGCCACTGTTTACAGATTGACTCTTTTGCCAATCCGGGATAGTTGATTGATGTTTTTTTTTTACTTTAATATCAACGGCACTTGAAACCGTGATATTGCGTAGATTTATTGATGGTTCCGTTTAGACAGCCACGGCACTTGCACCGTGATATCCTCTTTAATTAAAATAAAAGTCAAACAACAACGGCACTTGTGACCGTGATGCTTTCGTTGATTCAGGTAGTGAAGCAAAACAATTCTGTTATCAGACTAACCAATTTACTTTATTTTCAATTCTATTTATATTGCACTTACTTGCTAGCATTAACCAAAACCAAACAAAGTTCCCACGTCGTCAGCAAAATACGCATTTACCTTAACTACCTAGACATCTAGGCGTCGTATAGCCAAAATGTAATGCGAGATAAGATGTGCACTAGTACGAGTACTAGTAAACATGAACTTGATATGAACAATTGGTGTATTTTGCTGACGACGCGTCTGGTAGCTTGTGGGAAAATTTCCATTCCATTCAAATTAAAAATTTCTGGTGGGAAACTTAGTTTTAGTTTGGGATGAATGGTGAAGATGATTATGAACAATCATATTTTCTAAAAGTTTTATAACGCGGAAAGTTCGTAAAGTTAGAAAACGCGGAAAGACCGTAAAGTTAGAAAAGAAAAGGGTAAAGTTGAGGAAAACATTTCTTTCGAAGTGCGATATAGTTTGTGGAAAGCCGTTAGTTGTGAAATTGGACGACACTTCGTTTTTCCCATTTGACGAGTTTCGAATAAAAGATCAGTGCAACAGCGGGAAATCGGAAGTAGTGTGAGACTCCTCAATTAGCCACCGAGCACCTTTTCCCAGACATAAGTGAAATAAACTCGCGATAGTCTACGTGCGGTACCAGATTTGTTACCGCTTGCACAGTGGCGTTTTCAGCGATTGGGCGATTAAATTGTCGTGAATCCCATCTTTCTGTAGGAATTTAATGCACCCCGGAGGGGAACGAGATTTTATATGAATTTTGACGGAATCAGCGGAAGGCCCGTACTCCAAAGAGCTCATTTGTCTCCACCGATAAGACGGAAGTTAGCTAGGTCACGTGTGAATTCACATAGGCAATAATTGAGTCATTGGGCTTCCAATTTTCTAGTAATAGACATCGTAAACTTCAGCCGTTTAGGGAAATGTGAAACAATCATTGATTGCATTCGACTAGGCGCCCGTTATGTTTTTGTTTTTTGTTTAAATTTATGGAATCTTGCAAAAGTAAAAATTTCTGCTAAATTTTCTTTTGATAACGAAGTATAATCAGATGAAACCAGGTAGTGCAAGTGGATTTACTCTTTCGGCTATACTACATCGACAGGCCTTACCCGCCCCGAACACGAGCGCTCGTACGAGGAGGTTTAGGGTAAGTACCCTTTATTTTTGTTCTAAATTTTCTTTGTTTTACTTTGCATGTCATATCATATTTAATATATATCATGATGGCCCCACGCATTACGTGATTGAGGTCGTATCAAGTACCGTTTTGAAGTATCCTTCTAAAAGTAACTGCTGCTCGTTTTAATAATTTTTTTTTATTGCGTCTCCGCCAAGCGCAAGCACTAAAATAGAAGAACACTAATTGAAAAAGAGTGCGGGTAGTATAGATTTCCGAAAAGAGAGTCGATTCCGGACGACTTGGTTCTAAAAGGAAGGAATCTTGTAAAACGATGAATAGCATGTCTAGATAAATAACGATTGTTGATTTGCATAGAAATAACATTGTAAATAGCATCAGATGAAGTCAAGAAAAGAAGAAGCTAAAGTGAAAACTATATCGTTTACCTTATATAATTGTGTGTTATTTATTTAAAGAAAAAACAAAGAAAGAAATCTATTGAGGTGAATTATATCAATTTGCTAGAATAATTTTTTTTCTTTCACTTTAATCACAGTAAATTAGTTAATTTACAACTTATATAGAACTTGTCGTAATGAGGTTGCATAATAAAACGGACGAAATGTCAAGCTAAGAGAATACTCTTTGGTCTTTCCTTTCCGATCACTCTGACCGGGTATAGGACTCGGTACGGTGGCAGGCTACCCCCTAAAACCATGAGCCAGCCACCGGGTACTTATTAATCCTTCTTCTGTTTCAGGTGACTTCGTGGGTTGAGTGGCCCAAGAAGAGTGCCTCTTTATGGCATAGAGTTATGCAATCAAATTGTATAATTCTATGGCATAAATTGGTCACCGGGGTACTCCCCTTCTGATGGGAAAGTTCATGCTATTCCAGTTGTATGAGTTTTCCACTCAGAAGAGGGATACCTGGCCACTTCAACAAGATATATATGGATTTATTCCGGTTGGGTGGGTGCGAAGGGGCTCCACCACCACCCGTTTGCCCCTCTTTCATTTGTGGGCCATGAACTTCGTCGGGTAATGACGAGGTCACCCCAAGTTCGCCTTTCTTTTCAGGTTCCCCTTGTTCTCATGACAAGCTCTAATTCCCTCAATGTAGTTATCTACTCTTTTTGTGACTTCGGTCGCCTCTTGATTTCCAGCAGTCCAATTTGTGAATGCGAAATATTTTTGTAGTGGGTCCTCGTGCTGGGGAAATGAACCCGCCCCACGACACCGCAATGCTAGCCTGCCAGCGCATTCACGCGTCTCCAGACGAGGGCATTCTCGGCAGATACCGACACCTTCTTCTGCCGAGGCAGCAGACCATCACTGCAGTCCTTTACGGACTTTATGAACAATCTTAATTTCACTACAAATGGCGCCCAACGTGGGGCCCGAAATGCCCGGCTGTATCATCAGTCGTGAGCACGAGACAGTCCATCGTCTCTAGGTGTCCCCACAAGGTGTTAGTATTATTGGCGGGTAGGTAACTCCCGAGGGTTTTTGCACTGATCGTGCCCCAGCAACTAGTAACTTCCGGACGTGTGTTGTCTTTGGACATCAATATCGTTTGGTCCTGCTTTTGTTTTATACTTTGGTGGTTTACCACCATTGTATAACTAGTAAGGCCAAATGATATTAGAGTCCCTTTTTGTGTTCGGAAGTTATTATCCCAACAACTATTTTGCGGAGGATTCTGATCCGCTCCTCAAACCAGCGGTGCCTAGATGTCTTAAATTACATGGATTTTGATTTCATGTGATTGGCTGATTAGCTAATCCATGACTATCCATGACAAGGCACGCGCTGCTTGTGGATTAGAATCCAACCCTGGGCTGACAAGTTGTAACTTGAGAAAACTTGCGGATGAGGGATCACTTCTGAACCCTGATTTTCATAGTGCCACAAGAGAGTTGTCCCTGAAACGCTATAGAAGGATTGTGCCATTGGTGTCCATACTTGGGAAGAAGGACGGAATGGAAAGACCGAGTATTTTTTTTGAAAACTAATTAAACATTTTAGCATACATTTTTTTTGTGAGGCTCGATTATAGTTTGCCACTGACGGCCACTTGGGAATTATATACACATTTCACGTCATTTTTCACGTTTTCTTTCATTATTTATATATAGATATTCATTTAGGTATTTAGCTAAAAAAAATAAATTTTGTTTAGAATGTCGACCAAACGCACGCCAGACAAGCGCAGGTTGCGTTTGGAAGCAGGGCCCACGGCATTGTGTGTCATCTGTCAGCAAGCACGAAATGATGGAACGTCCGTACAAACGTTGGCGTGCGGACATGAGTTCCATGAAGCCTGCGTGACCCAGCATTTACTAGTCAGCCGGACTTGCCCTCTATGCCGACAACCAGCCACCTCAGCGGATCGACCTTCCAGCCACCTAGAGCTTCCAGCTGCTCAAGGGGCGGTGCCCAAAACAAAGGACCGGTGGGAGCAGGTTCCAACAGTGGCTGATGAGCCTGAGTTAATGGGCCGAGCCGAAGCAGTTCCGCCTGCGGAAGAGCCGAGACCCACTGTGGCTGTGGAGGTGACAGTTTTACAAGACTTAATGGCGCTCATGCAGGACCTGACCACCCAGGTAGCCTCGCTGGAAAGCCAGAAGGAGAATCCAGTACCACCTCGGCCAAGAAGGCCTCCGATGTGGGATTCGGACCCGAATCCGTGGGATGTTCCGATAGACTCGCGGCGCGATCACGAACGAATCCGGCCCGGTGCGGCAATGAATCCGTTGGCTCCAGTGTACCGGCCCCGATTGAGTCAAGCACTGCCACCAACTCAGGCTCCAGTGATTCTGCCGGACCAACGCATCCATCCACACGCTACGTATCGGCTGAAGCCGACGCAGATCCCCAGCATCATCCTGGGCTGAAATCTGCATTTCAGCGGGGAACCCAACATTATAACTGTGGAAGTTTTCATTAGTCGGGTGGAGTCGCTGATTGAGCAAATGCTAGCAGGAGACCACACGGTGCTCACAGGATACTTGCCAATGCTGCTTAGGGGAGCAGCACTTGAGTCATATTGGCGAATACATTCGGCCCCACCATCAATACGCTGGTCACGGTTGAAGGAGGTACTCCGCATGGAATACCCTACGGTAGACATGGACGAATTAGTACTGGACAAGATGAATGCTAGATGGCAGCGTCCGGACGAGTCTTTCCATCAATATCGAGCCGATATCCTTCGGCTGAATGACCAGTTGTCAGAGCCGATGTCTTCTACCCAATTGCTGCGTTTGCTGAAGCGCAATCTAAGGCTGGAGCTTCGACGCTATATCGTGAACTCCGATCCACAGAGTATGGAGGCACTGCTGAGAACTGTGCGTCGGCTAGAAGGGTTTGAGGAAGACCTCCGGGACCGGCCATACTTACTAGCTAGGACGAGTCCTCGACAAGGAATCGCGGAATTGGCCCCAGATTATACCACCATGGATCTGGAGGAAGATTTGGACCAGCACCAGCTTGCTGTAGCAGCAGTGGGAAGTCTTACGACCTGCTGGAATTGCCATCAAACCGGACACCGGTTCATTTCATGCCAAGCAGAGCGTAAGGTTTTCTGCTACGGATGCGGCAAGCCGGACACTTACTTCCCGGACTGTTCTGAATGTGCCGCGTGAAAAAACGGCCAAAAGAGTACCCGACCACCTCAGCGGTACTTGAAGCCCCCGCAGTAGCTCCTCAACCAGCTGCTCACCCCAACAAACCTGACGTTAACCCACCAGCCATGACCACTATGACTGCGGATGTTCACTCTCTTCCGGAGACCTCGCCAACGACAATATTGAAGCGACCACCGCAGTCACTGCCAGAAGAACCCCGGCAGCCTCAAATACGCACTTTAAAACCTTATCATGTTCGACTGCAGGAATATCGGGTGGCTCGAGAGCGAATATTTGCTTCCGAAGTAGTCACTTCCCGCCCGCGCACTACAAAATGGTCAACCCATCGTTGGCGGAATTTCCGCAAGAGAGTGCGCACCTGCCGTCAAACCTTAAACTCTTGTAACATCTCGGAGGTTGCTGAGAATGAGATCAGACCTTATCATCCAATTAAAGTGTTGGGCGAGACCGTGTTTGCATTGATCGACACGGGTCCCAGTATCAGTTGTCTTGCCTCGAGCTTTGGCTCGAAGGTGCTCCAAGACTATCCGAACTTGATTAAATCCTGGCGCACTGAAATCAGTACAGTGATGGCACCAAACACCTTATACGAGGTAAACTAACCACACCCGTGACGTTCAGGGGTCAGACGAAGGATATTACTTTCTACATTATTCCGTCTTTGACTCAGAATGTGTACCTTGGCGTCGATTTCGTCCTTCGCTTTGGACTGGCCTCCGATTTATTCACAGATTTGTCTCTAAATACCAGATATGTCAACGAAATCACTTCTATTCCCGATAGACATGACCTGACGCCTAACCAACGGCAACGCCTGGAAGCATCCATCGCTGCTTTCCCATCTTACGCTACCCAAGGCCTTGGCCGCACCACCCTAGTCTCACACGCCATCGACGTTGGCGATAGTAAACCGATTAAACAGAGACACTACGCTATCTCACCGGCCATAGAGAAGTTGGTGTATGCGGAGCTGGATAGGATGCTCGAGTTGGGGATCATAGAGGAGTCCCAAAGTGCCTGGTCATCACCGGTAACCTTGGTGGTGAAGCCAGGTAAAGTCCGCCTCTGTCTTGGTGCCCGTAAGGTAAACGCGGTTACCATCAAGGACGCGTACCCTCTTCCACTCATCGATGGAATACTGGGGAGACTGTCGAAAGCCAATTATATCACCAGTCTCGACCTAAAAGACGCCTTCTGGCAAATTCCCCTCGATGAGGGGTCGAGGGACAAGACCGCCTTCACAGTGCCTGGACGATCATTATATCAGTTCGTCACAATGCCCTTTGCCTGTGTAACGCGCCGCAAACGATGACTCGGTTGATGGACAAGGTCATCCCACCTCACCTGAAACACCAAGTGTTCGTGTACCTTGATGATCTGTTACTCATCACGGAAACGTTCAATCAACACCTCCTACTTCTACAAGAAGTAACCCTGCACATCAGTAAGGCGGGACTCACCATCAACGTACAGAAAAGTAAGTTTGTCATGAAAGAAGTCCGATACCTAGGACATGTCATAGGACATGGCACTATCAAAACGGATCCAGACAAAACTCGTGCGATTGATGAGTTCCCCTTACCAAAAACAGTGAAGCAGCTACGACGTTTCCTTGGTGTGTGCGATTGGTACCGAAGGTTTGTTCGGAATTATGCAACAGTTTCAGCGCCCCTGTCAGACATGTTGCGGAAAGGGAAGTTCGTTTGGACTGAACTCAGCCGAAAGGCATTTGAAGAGCTAAAACAAGCCCTCACATCAGCTCCTGTCTTGCACAGCCCCGACTTCACGAAGCCCTTCTCCACTCATTGTGACGCAAGTCAACATGGTGTAGGAGCCGTGCTGGTTCAATTGACCGACGAAGGAGAGGAAGCTCCCATCGCCTTCATATCCAATAAGCTGAATTCGGCCCAAAGAAACTATACTGTGTCCGAGCAGGAATGTTTGGCAGCGGTAATGGCTGTGAAGAAATTCCGAGCTTATATCGAGGGCCACCAATTCGAGATCATCACGGACCACGCGTCACTACAATGGTTGATGAACCAGGCAGATTTACATGGACGCCTAGCAAGATGGGCTCTTAAACTGCAAGGGTTCAAGTTTTCCATCAAACATCGGAAAGGGACCCAGAACATCGTACCCGACACTCTCTCACGGATGTTTTCCCCAGAGGGAGCCGAATTGACAATAAATGACGAGGACCCCATCGAAATAGATTTGGACAGCCCACATTTCGAATCAGACAGCTACAAAGAGTTGAGGTAAACCATAGCGACCCAACAATCACAGCTGCCTGATTTGAAGGTAATAGACGGCTACGTGTATAGACGAAATGAATACGCCACTCGTGATCCATGGCAGGAAGAAGAGTCCTGGAAACTCTGGGTATCGGAGGAAATGACACAACATCTGATCCTCCGCGCACATGACCATCCTTTAAGTGCCCACGGAGGTTACGGTCGGACGTTATGGCGACTCAAGAAATACTTCTTTTGGCCTAAAATGGCATCGCAGGTCAAAGACTACGTGAACGCCTGTGAGACCTGTAAAGGCACCAAAGCGCCCAACCAGCCTCTTTGACCTCCTATGGGTCAACTCAACGTCCCAGAACCCGTATTCCAACGTCTATACATCGATCTACTCGGTCCATATCCTCGGTCTTCCATGGGACTGTTATGTATACTGTAAAACTTACCTTTTATTTCGCACACGCTAATTAACATGTTCCTATAACACGTTAATTAACGTTACGCATACTAATCGCATTTCCCTGCATAGATATAGAACTACAACAAACCAACATATTTCCCACGATATGTTGTTTGCATATTCTCAATTGCATTTTTACAATTGCAATCGCATGTGTTCCTAATTACCTAACATTGAACCATGCAATAATAAATATTGCTACGACCCAAAAGAGCAAATGCGACCGTAGCACAGCATGACACCATTCTTCACGATTTGGGTCTTTACTCATATGCATATGCATATGTGTAACCCGGATCCATGACCATGGGAAAGAAAGTGAAGAAGTTGCACTTGACTCAATGCCGACAAATTGGGTCAAGTGGAAATGTAAACATTGAATGGTCAATGAATGGTGCAATGCTGTGTGTGCGGTATGAATGAACATTGTGTGAGGTCAGGGAAATGTGGGAAATAGAATTAACATGCTGTGAAGCAAAATACTAACTTATGTTGATTTATTGTAATGAAAAGCATATAAGAAAAAGTTGTATGAAGAATAAAGCCAATTCTGTTTGGGCAAGCTGAAGAGATAACAACTTGTTTCATTTTTACAGAACGGATATTCGCGAGATTTTCCTTGCGTTAATATTACCAACTACTACAGCACGGCAAATATTTAGGATTAGCCTAAGTTATGGTGCCAACAATATCTGCGGCCAAGCCGCTTAAGTAGGTTCCCTTTTCCCTTACAATAATCAGAAGAATTAAACAATTAAACTAAAAACATCTTGCAGAGAATCTATCCCCTACAGAAACAGAACATTATATGGCGATCCTGCAACTACGGACTGTGGAATCTCTGGCGACGAAAATGAGTCCGAAATCAATTTTGAGTTAACGGAGGACGATAGAAGACAGTTGGAGCAGGCATTTTTTAACTGTTTCAACACAGCGGAGGAATACGTGCCGCAACCTGTGGAGCCCGTCGAAGCTGAACCACCAGTTTATACACCGTCATCGGTTGGAGCTACCGACCTCAGAGGTCCCAAACCCATCAGTATCGAAAAATATCGCAAAAGGCGTGATATTAGTGCGATTGAGGAGCGACTAACGCAAATACCGGCAAAAAGACGGCCACGAGGAGGCAGAAAAACGAGAATCAAGCGCCAACGGGCAGAGCTGCATAGACTAGTCAGGATATCTGTGGGTGAACAGCAGCGGTATTTTAGAAAGGAACTTCAAAAGCTGAAGTAACATGGGAAACTCATGTTCCACGGTGGAGACAACGGTGCTTCAGGAGTACCAGCAGTCGTTTACAACAGCAGCAGTCTTTATTGTTCTGATAGTTGTTTTCTATATTTATCACAGCTACACCAAAAAGTACGTGGTTAAGCGTCTCAACAGAAATATTAATGTATAAGATAATAATACAGTATAAATGTAGGACAATTTTCTTCTTCTATTCCACAATATATGTGCTATCTAATTAATTATCTGATTTTATGGTTCCCTGCTCTGTTTCCAATTAACTGCTTGTTCCTATTTTCCGTGTGTGGACATTCCATGGGGTTGTGTTTCTTAAAGAATTCTTTGATTTAGAAACTCCTAGGTTTTATGGATGCTTTAGAAGAACTGATTTTAGAGAATGAAAGGGGTCTCAGGAATTTAAAAAGAGCGGTAAAAATTTATATACATTTGAGACTTTATTGGAAAAATTGAACGATTTGAAAATTCGAAAAGAACGTTTTAGGTCTGTCATAGGTAACTTTAGTGACGAAAGTTCGAAATTACTTGATTTGAAATTGAAGTTTAGAGCAGAATCATCTATTCTTGAAGGTGAAATTTGGTTACAATTGGGAAAACAAGGTTACAACACAGAGGACATTAAGCAAGACGATTTAACTCAAGAGTTAGAGACAAGTTTACCTTATTTAGAAGAGAGATTCACGATGTCGGAATTTAACCTAGAGACCGCTATAAAGATAATTCCCACCTTTGAGGGAAAATATAAGGAGTTGGAATCATTTCTAAAAATTGTAGAATTATTGAACGCCACGCTATCCGAAACGGGAAAAACCCAACTCATAGATTTCGTCACCAAAGTCAAGCTTACCGCAAACGTGCGTTTAACCCTGAACGATACCTCAATCTCGACTTTCAATTCTTTAAAAACAGCATTGTCTAGTAGGTTTAAGAACAATAAGACAGTCCCGCAAATTCACGCTATCCTTAGTAGTACTTGTCAGAAGAAGTCATCTGTTACATCCTATAAAGACAAAATTTTATCCCTGGTAGACGAGTTGAACCAGCTACAGATCCAAGAGCTAGGTAATCGAGCTACGGAAGGTGAGAGAAAGGTCATCACTCAAATGAATGATACCTATGCTCTAACGATTTTCAAAAGTGGGCTAAATGATCAGCTGAAGAACACTGTATTTTCGGCGAGGCCCAAGACTTTTGCAGACGCTGTGTCACTGGCTCAAGAAATTGAAACTGCGGAGACACAGACCGCGAGCAGTGTAATGCGCATCAGTGATCATCCAAATAGGACAAATAGGGAGCACAATAGGAGGAACAATGATGGTAACAGAAATAGGAATAATAGGCGTAATAGAGATAATAGAAATAACAGGAATAATAATAACAGAGATCATCAAACTGATAATAGGGACCGTAGGAATAATAACAACCGTAGAGATTACGATAACGATAGGGACACAGGAGGTAGATCTAACTATCGTAGGAGTAACAATGGCGATACAGGAAATAGACGTAATAATAGAAGGAATAGTAATTATAATAACAGCCACAATGGCAACACGGGAAGTTATAGAAGAAACGTCCATGTTGTATCGGACCAGGGAAACGTCCTGAGTTCCGGAGAGGACATAGAGAACCTCCCGGTATAAAAACTGCAGATATAGGAAATAGCATTTTTAGAGTATCTAATGGCTGCACAAATTTTGTTAGGATATATAATTATGAGGCTGATAGACAATTGTCATTCTTAATCGACACAGGTGCAGACGTGTCAATTTGTAAAATAGATGTATTTAGAAATTTAGAGCACAATATAGAGGACGAAAATAGAATTAAGCTTACTGGGATTACGAACGAAGTAACCACATCTTTAGGTACCTCTAGTTTAAATTTATTAATTGGGAATCAACGAATAACAGAGTCATTTCACGTTGTGGACGGTAATTCCCCGATAAGTACTGATGGTATTATCGGAAGGGATCTAATGGTTAGTTTCATGTGTAAAATAGATTATGAAACATTTACCATTTCTTTTAATGTATCTGACGAAGAGTTTGTGTTGCCTATGGACACAAAATGACAGAACCATGCGAAAGTCAACATATCTGCTAGAACCGAAGCAATAGTCCCGGTTAATGTAGATATTGATGAAGATAGCATCGTGCTAAACTCGGAAGTTGAGAAGGGTGTTTTTGTCGGAAACACAATAATACCTGTTAAAGGGGTACGGCACGTAAAGATTCTTAACACCACTGATGAAGACATTGTTTTAAACCATTTCAACGTTGAGGTGGAACCGTTGAAAAATTATAATATTTACAGAGGAGAACAACAAAGATACGACCAGATTAGATTCAAGAGATTACTGGAAGTAATAGATAAAGACAATTTGGACAAAAGGTCTATGAATAGCTTGCTTGATTTAATCAAAGAATATCAGGATGTCTTTCATTTAGAAGAAGAGAAATTGGCAACTAACAATTTCTACAGACAAAGGCTACAGATGGTGGATAACAACCCAGTCTACATTAAGAACTACAGGCTACCTCAAGCACAGAATGAGGAAATCCTGCGACAAGTCAGAGACTTGGAAGACAGTGATATTATCGAACCATCAACAAGCCCATACAATTCACCACTTTTAGTTGTACCAAAGAAGAGTACTGATGGTAAAGCCAAGTGGCGACTTGTAGTAGATTTTCGGAGACTGAACGACAAGATCGTCAATGATAAGTTCCCATTGACTAGGTTGGAAGACGTTTTAGATAGGCTAGGTAGAGCGAAATATTTTTCAACTTTGGATATGACTAGCTCTTTCCATCAAATCGAACTTGAGAAAGAGTCTAGGCCAGTAACCGCGTTCTCTACTAGCGATGGCCATTATCAATTTAAGAGACTACCATTTGGGTTGAAGATATCATCCAACAGTTTCCAACGGATGTTGACAATAGCTCTGAGTGGTTTGAGCCACGAAGCATTCCTATACGTGGATGATATCATAGTTTTTGGATGCAGCATTAAGCATCATAATGACAATCTTCGTAAGGTACTACACAGACTGCGACGGCACAATTTGAAATTAAACCCTGGTAAATGTCAATTTTTGAAATCGGAAGTAGTTTACTTGGGTCATTTAATAACTAGTGAAGGTATTAAGACCGATCCATCTAAATTTGATACGATCAAGAACTATCCGATTCCAAAGAATGCAGATGAAGTACGCAGGTTTGTTGCGTTCTGCAATTACTATAGGCGTTTTATTCCAAATTTTGCTGCTACCGCCAAAAGTTTAAATTCCTTGCTAAAGAAAAACACAACTTTTGTCTGGACCGAAGAATGTCAAAAAGCATATGACACACTCAAAACTAAATTGATAGAACCACCAATTCTCCAGTATCCGAATTTCGAAAAGCCATTTATTCTAACTACTGACGCATCCAATTACGCTTTAGGTGCTGTATTATCTCAAGGCGAAATTGGACGTGATTTACCCATTTCGTATGCAAGCAAGTCACTAGCCAAACATGACATTAACAAACCTGTCATAGAAAAAGAACTATTGGCTATACATTGGGGCATAAACTTTTTCAGACCTTATCTCTATGGAAGGAAGTTTGTGGTCGTTACAGACCATAGACCACTAGTATCTTTGTTTTCGCACAAAAATCCTTCATCAAAACTCACCAGAATTCATGTTGACTTATCTGATTATGACTTCTCAATAGTGTACAAAAAGGGCAGCATGAATACGAATGCTGATGCCTTGTCAAGAATCAAATTGGATTCAGACTCTTTAAAGGCAATGATACCTCCAGAAATAGACGAAAGCGCAAAGCGCAAACTATTAGCTATAACAAGGGGCATGGCGGATAAAACTAAGGATAAAGAACAAAAAGTCTGTGACGAGGGCACCCACAACAACATAGAACCTGATCAATTCTATTGTTGGGATTGCACGAGTTTATCAGATATCACCGGTGTTACAAAATTGAAATTTATCCTGCGCAGTGAAAATCATAAATGTATAAAAATTGTACGTACAAACAATATTATACAAGTGTATTGTAGCGATATACCTGACGTGAAATCCGTTTCCGTCAACGAAAAGCTCACAATAAATAAGGGTACCAAGAAGAACAAACGTGATGAGAGCAAAAGTGATAATCCATTCTCAGAATATGTTCTGATAATGGAGAAGCTATTAGATTTTGCCAACCATAACAAAATCCAAGAACTCTCACTATCTAATGATGATATCATATTTAGGTCTATAGACAAAGAGACATTTAAGAGAATATTTAACCTGTTGCAACAAAGAAATAACAATGAGCATGCGAAATTGAAAATAATGATATACAAGCCACCCGCCAAAGTAATTAGAAAGAACGACCAATTAAAGCTAATAGAAGAGTATCACAACTCACCACATGGAGGACATTTAGGGATCCGCAAAACTTTGTTAAAGTTAAAACAGCGATACTGCTGGAAAAACATGAGCAGTATGGTTAAATCCCACATAAATAATTGTACACCGTGCCAGATGAACAAACAAGTAAGGCACACCAAAGAAGAAATGATCAAAACTGACACACCATCAACCAGTTTTGAGACCATACAGATTGATACTGTAGGTCCACTCAGGATCTCGAACGGTTATAGATACATTCTAACCCTACAATGTGAACTAACCAAATTTGTTATAGCGTTCCCTATAGAAAATAAGGAAGCAAATACCATAGCTTTAGGTTTAGTTAACGAATTCATATTGAAATATGGTCATTTCAAAATACTCAAATCTGATTTAGGTACTGAATTTGCGAATAAGCTTATGGGAGATATTTGTAGTCTTTTGAAAATAAAACAAGTATTCTCAACACCATATCACCACCAGACACTAGGTGTAGTTGAAAGGAATCATCGGGTTTTGAACGAATACATGCATTCCTTTGCTGATGATCAACAATGGGACACGTGGGTTCCGTATTACGCATTTGCTTATAATACGACTCCACATATAGATACAAACTATACTCCCTACGAATTAGTTTTTGGTAAACTACCATACCTCCCAAATGACATAGTAGACAACCACGATAAAGCATACAATGTAGATGACTATGCTAAAGAATTAAAGGCAAGATTGAGGATGTCCATAAATAAAGCGCGAAGAATTATAGAAAAAATCAAAACAAAAAGAACCATAGATCAGGCTAATACAAATCCATTGAATCCCAAAATAGGAGATTTAGTACTACTAAAGCATGAAAATAGAAAAAAACATCAACCACCTTATAAAGGTCCATACAGGGTACTGGACACAGACCAATGTAACGTCACTTTGGAAATAGCAGGACATCATAAATTAGTGCACAAAAACAGACTAAAATCTTACAAATCGCATAACACGAACAATAATTTAATTGTATGAATAAACTACTATTAGTTCATAATATAATTCGATATTGTAAATTTTTAGAATTTTACTATAAATTAATACAAAAACCGATTAAAACTTACGATTCGCATAACATACGTTGCGATTCAAATATATAAATGAACTATTGTATGAATATTATCTAACTTAAGATAGTACTCCAAATATAATTTACCTAAAAATAATTGCTAAAATCTTATCTGAAATTAAAGAAATTTGTTGTAATCTATAGATTTAGGACATGATTAATGATTCGTTTACATTTTCCTTTATCATAAAAATGCACCCGAATCAAAAAAGGGTAAAAGTGTTATGTATACTGTAAAACTTACCTTTTATTTCGCACACGCTAATTAACATGTTCCTATAACACGTTAATTAACGTTACGCATACTAATCGCATTTCCCTGCATAGATATAGAACTACAACAAACCAACATATTTCCCACGATATGTTGTTTGCATATTCTCAATTGCATTTTTACAATTGCAATCGCATGTGTTCCTAATTACCTAACATTGAACCATGCAATAATAAATATTGCTACGACCCAAAAGAGCAAATGCGACCGTAGCACAGCATGACACCATTCTTCACGATTTGGGTCTTTACTCATATGCATATGCATATGTGTAACCCGGATCCATGACCATGGGAAAGAAAGTGAAGAAGTTGCACTTGACTCAATGCCGACAAATTGGGTCAAGTGGAAATGTAAACATTGAATGGTCAATGAATGGTGCAATGCTGTGTGTGCGGTATGAATGAACATTGTGTGAGGTCAGGGAAATGTGGGAAATAGAATTAACATGCTGTGAAGCAAAATACTAACTTATGTTGATTTATTGTAATGAAAAGCATATAAGAAAAAGTTGTATAAAGAATAAAGCCAATTCTGTTTGGGCAAGCTGAAGAGATAACAACTTGTTTCATTTTTACAGAACGGATATTCGCGAGATTTTCCTTGCGTTAATATTACCAACTACTACAGCACGGCAAATATTTAGGATTAGCCTAAATTATGGTGCCAACAATATCTGCGGCCAAGCCGCTTAAGTAGGTTCCCTTTTCCCTTACAATAATCAGAAGAATTAAACAATTAAACTAAAAACATCTTGCAGAGAATCTATCCCCTACAGAAACAGAACATTATAGGACACATCGGAGCTATAGTCGTTCTAGACCAGCTTTCAAAGTTCCCACTGGTGGAACCTATCCGTAAATTCACAACTCCATCTATCGTGAAATTCTTAGAGAACCGGGTATTCCATGTGTTCGGGGTTCCAGAGAGTGTGTGCTCAGACAACGGAGTACAGTTCCGGTCTCGGCAGTATGGCGTTGAACACCAACTGACGCCCATATACTCTCCTCAGTCTAACGCATCAGAACGGTTGAACCGCACCCTATTGGCCGCGATCCGTTCCTACGTCCACCCATCTCAAAAGGATTGGGATCGGCGATTTTCTGCCATCACATGCGCCCTGCGATCCTCGTATCATTCCGTCACCGGTGTCGCCCCTTACCTTGCCGCCTTTGGACAGCACATGATTTTCCACGGTAAATCATACCGGCTGTTACGGCAATTGAAGTGTTTGGGAGACCCCGTCGTTGCGCTGGAGCCCCACGAACGTTTAGGAGACCTCTGCCAACAAATCGGACGGAAGATTAAGGCCGCAGGAAGTGCAAATGAAGCGCAGTACAATCTCAGGTCACGAGCTGCTAATTACAAAGAAGGAGATGAAGTTTTCCGGCGAAACTTCCGCCAAAGTGACGCCGCGGGGCATTACAACGCCAAGCTGGACAGGCGATTCTTGAAAAGCCGCATAAAGAAGGTAATGGGACCTAACCGTTACCTGATAACGGATCCATCGGGAAAAGAAGTGGGGATATACCACGCGAAAGACCTGCGCCGATAGATAATTAGTCACGTCTGTTTGTCCGTCCGCATATATTTTCACAAACGCGCAAGGCTGTATATTTCCGGCCAAACATAGACATAAGTCAGTCCGTCCGTCTGTCAATTGTGTTTTTCTTTTATTGTGCGTCATTTCCAGTCCTGACGCCGAAGCCAACCCATGGTACACAGAAAGATCCTTCAGCTCCTTTTTCGCTATCCGCGTCGCCTTGGGATCGCGAGAAAATAAGCTGCCCTGTAGTAATCGGTCCTAATTGTCAGTTATACAGAACTGAAAAATTGTCTCGAAAATGCTTTTTCCGAACTTGTTGCACATGCGGCCTCATAATAATAATTGTTTTCCATCGTTAAGGAAAAATAAGACAAATTCTTAATTTTCCCTTTTGAAGAAGATGAAAAGCGTCTAAATGCAGCCATGGATATACCACAAAAAACAGGCGTACATCCGAGTGAATTGTACAAACGTGGCGCTGAAAACTGTAAATTGAACGGCCAGGCTGGATTTAAACTACATTTAACAATGACACACATGCCACCATTCAACTGCCATCATTGCAAGAAAACGTTCAGAGCGCGACAGAATGTTTCAATCATTATGCTCAGCATGAACAACATCGTTATTTCTGCTTTTTATGCTTTAGCTCGCCCTTGTCTGAACTCTCGCTAGAAACATTTGGAGAAAAATGACAAACTTGGCATGCAGCTCTCATGCAAATAAACCTCCTCCACCAGCTACAAATGGACCGGGCGCAACAGGAGGTTCACCCTTGCCTTTACTTAGTACAGACGCCACTACTCCAGATGGCTTACTTCGTCGTATAGAACACGTTATACCAGACTTCGTTGCTAGTCAAAAGCGTTTCATGTGCAACGTTGGTGAATGCAAATTTGCAACCTCTACAGAAATTTTGTATAAGCAACATATAAACTCTCTCCATCCGAATGAACGGAACTTCTCCTGCCCGCATTGTAATGTTCTAATTTGCAACAGCAAAATTTGCGCTGACAAAATTGTTCATCACATGAAGTTTCACGATACAAATCTCTATCATTGCAAACGATGTGGATATCTTCATTTCCACAAATCAGTTATGAAATGGCAATGTACCCTATGTAAAGCTCAAACTGCCACCCAAGGCCAAATGACGACACATCTCACCAACAAACATCAAGTCAAACACATGGTTCACTGTTTCAAGGCGCCTATGATGCTCGAAATGTTATGTAACCAATGATTATCGTGAACTAGCGATCCATCATTTCCTCGAACATTCAACGGAACAATTTGCAACTCGTGATCTTCTGAACGAAAACAAGTTCGGACATTGTGATTTCACATTTGACCAAATCGCGGAATTGGATGAGCATTACAAAATCGGACATACCCCACATGTAACAGATTCCAATAAATGGCCAGTGCCAGACGCACCATACACACCTTTGACATCAGAATATGTGCGCCAACTCGCCGCGCATAGCAGGCCGTTGCAATTCTTCAAATGCAACATTTGCAACTTGGTCATGCATGATATGCTCTCTTGGAATTTGCATTGCGAACGACAACATGGCGTAAAAGAGAACATGCCGTGCACTGTACTACAGAGAATGATGTACAAATGTCCCACGTGCAAGTTTTGCTCGCCGCTCGACACGAACACATTGAAGCACATTTCAAACAAACTCAGCAACGGCAACTTCGACGCTTATAAGAAAATCATGAAACCTCTGGGAGTGAGTGAAAAAGAATGGCCCTTCACAATGCTGCAGATGATTTTTCCTAATGGATTTGTCATTGAGAAGTTCCGTTTGCATGGAACGCATTACGGTAATATGACTAAGATTCAGGAGCATGTTCGTAAAGCCGAACCAACTGTTTTATTTGAAATGACTATACCAGCTGGGGGGAGTTGGTTCGAAACCGCGAGACAGCGTGGACGCCGCGTGTAAAATAACCGCAGTGGATTGAAATCGGGATCTCCAATCACATTTTCTAAAAGTTTTATAACGCGGAAAGTTCGTAAAGTTAGAAAACGCGGAAAAATCGTAAAGTTAGAAAAGAAAAGGGAAAGGTTGAGGAAAACATTTCTTCCGAAGTGCGATATAGTTTGTGGAAAGCCGTTAGTTGTGAAATTGGACGAAACTTCGTTTTACCCAATTGACGGTTTTCGAATAAAAGATCAGTGCAACAGCGGGAAATCAGAAGTAGTGTGAGTTGGTTCGAAACCGCGAGACAGCGTGGACGCCGCGTGGAAAATAACCGCAGTGGATTGAAATTGGGATCTCCAATCATATTTTCTAAAAGTTTTATAACGCGGAAAGTTCGTAAAGTTAGAAAAGGCGGAAAGACCGTGAAGTTAGAAAAGAAAAGGGAAATGTTGAGGAAAACATTTCTTTCGAAGTGCGATATAGTTTGTGGAAAGCTGTTGGTTGTGAAATTGGACGACACTTCGTTTTACCCATTTGACGAGTTTCGAATAAAAGATCAGTGCAACAGCGGGAAATCGGAAGTAGTGTGAGACTCCTCAATTAGCCACCGAGCACCTTTTCCCAGACATAAGTGAAATAAACTCGCGATAGTTTACGTGCGGTACCAGATTTGTTCCCGCTTGCACAGTGGCGTTTTCAGCGATTGGGCGATTAAATTGTCGTGAATCCCATCTTTCTGTAGGAATTTAATGCACCCCGGAGGGGAACGAGATTTTATATGAATTTTGACGGAATCAGCGGAAGGCCCGTACTCCAAAGAGCTCATTTGTCTCCACCGATAAGACGGAAGTTAGCTAGGTCACGTGTGAATTCACATAGGCAATAATTGAGTCATTGGACTTCCAATTTTCTAGTAATAGACATCGTAAACTTCAGCCGTTTAGGGAAACGTGAAACAATCATTGTTTGCATTCGATTAGGCCCCCGTTATGTTTTTGTTTTTTGTTTAAATTTATGGAATCTTGCGAAAGTAAAAATTTCTGCTAAATTTTCTTTTGATAACGAAGTATAATCAGATGAAACCAGGTAGTGCAAGTGGATTTACTCTTTCGGCTATACTACATCAACAGGCCTTACCCGCCCCGAACACGAGCACTCGTAGGAGGAGGTTTAGGGTAAGTACCCTTTATTTTTGCTCTAAATTTTCTTTGTTTTACTTTGCATGTCATATCATATTTAATATATATCATGATGGCCCCACGCATTACGTGATTGAGGTCGTATCAAGTACCGTTTTGAAGTATCCTTCTAAAAGTAACTGCTGCTCGTTTTAATAATTTTTTTTTATTGCGTCTCCGCCAAGCGCAAGCACTAAAATAGAAGAACACTAATTGAAAAAGAGTGCGGGTAGTATAGATTTCCGAAAAGAGAGTCGATTCCGGACGACTTGGTTCTAAAAGGAAGGAATCTTGTAAAACGATGAATAGCATGTCTAGATAAATAACGATTGTTGATTTGCATAGAAATAACATTGTAAATAGCATCAGATGAAGTCAAGAAAAGAAGAAGCTAAAGTGAAAACTATATCGTTTACCTTATATAATTGTGTGTTATTTATTTAAAGAAAAAACAAAGAAAGAAATCTATTGAGGTGAATTATATCAATTTGCTAGAATAATTTGTTTCCTTTCACTTTAATCACAGTAAATTAGTTAATTTACAACTTATATAGAACTTGTCGTAATGAGGTTGCATAATAAAACGGACGAAATGTCAAGCTAAGAGAATACTCTTTGGTCTTTCCTTTCCGATCACTCTGACCGGGTAAAGGACTCGGTACGGTGGCAGGCTGCCCCCTAAAACCATGAGCCAGCCACCGGGTACTTATTAATCCTTCTTCTGTTTCAGGTGACTTCGTGGGTTGAGTGGCCCAAGAAGAGTGCCTCTTTATGGCATAGAGTTATGCAATCAAATTGTATAATTCTATGGCATAAATTGGTCACCGGGGTACTCCCCTTCTGATGGGAAAGTTCATGCAATTCCAGTTGTATGAGTTTTTCACTCAGAAGAGGGATACCTGGCCACTTCAACAAGATATATATGGATTTATTCCGGTTGGGTGGATGCGAAGGGGTTCCACCACCACCCGTTTGCCCCTCTTTCATTTGTGGGCCATGAACTTCGTCGGGTAATGACGAGGTCACCCCAAGTTCGCCTTTCTTTTCAGGTTCCCCTTGTTCTCATGACAAGCTCTAATTCCCTCAATGTAGTTATCTACTCTTTTTGTGACTTCGGTCGCCTCTTGATTTCCAGCAGTCCAATTTGTGAATGCGAAATATTTTTGTAGTGGGTCCTCGTGCTGGGGAAATGAACCCGCTCCACGACACCGCAATGCTAGCCTGCCAGCGCATTCACGCGTCTCCAGACGAGGGCATTCTCGGCAGATACCGACACCTTCTTCTGCCGAGGCAGCAGACCATCGCTGCAGTCCTTTACGGACTTTATGAACAATCTTAATTTCACTACAAATGGCGCCCAACGTGGGGCCCGAAATGCCCGGCTGTATCATCAGTCGTGAGCACGAGACAGTCCATCGTCTCTAGGTGTCCCCACAAGGTGTTAGTATTATTGGCGGGTAGGTAACTCCCGAGGGTTTTTGCACTGATCGTGCCCCAGCAACTAGTAACTTCCGGACGTGTGCTGTCTTTGGACATCAATATCGTTTGGTCCTGCTTTTGTTTTATACTTTGGTGGTTTACCATCATTGTATAACTAGTAAGGCCAAATGATATTAGAGTCCCTTTTTGTGTTCGGAAGTTATTATCCCAACAACTATTTTGCGGAGGATTCTGATCCGCTCCCCAAACCAGCGGTGCCTAGGTGTCTTAAATTACATGGATTTTGATTTCATGTGATTGGCTGATTAGCTAATCCATGACTATCCATGACAAGACACGCGCTGCTTGTGGATTAGAATCCAACCCTGGGCTGACAAGTTGTAACTTGAGAAAACTTGCGGATGAGGGATCACTTCTGAACCCTGATTTTCATGGTGCCACAAGAGAGTTGTCCCTGAAACGCTATAGAAGGATTGTGACATTGGTGTCCATACTTGGGAAGAAGGACGGAATGGAAAGGCCGAGTATTTTTTTTGAAAACTAATTAAACATTTTAGCATACATTTTTTTGTGAGGTTCGATTATAGTTTGCCACTGACGGCCACTTGGGAATCATATACACATTTCACTTCATTTTTCACATTTTCTTTCATTATTTATATATAGATATTCATTTAGGTATTTAGCTAAAAAAAAATAAATTTTGTTTAGAATGTCGACCAAACGCACGCCAGACAAGCGCAGGTTGCGTTTGGAAGCAGGGCCCACGGCATTGTGTGTCATCTGTCAGCAAGCACGAAATGATGGAACGTCCGTACAAACGTTGGCGTGCGGACATGAGCTCCATGAAGCCTGCGTGACCCAGCATTTACTAGTCAGCCGGACTTGCCCTCTATGCCGACAACCAGCCACCTCAGTGGATCGACCTTCCAGCCACCTAGAGCTTCCAGCTGCTCAAGGGGTGGTGCCCAAAACAAAGGACTGGCGGGAGCAGGTTCCAACAGCGGCTGATGAGCCTGACTTAATGGGCCGAGCCGAAGCAGTTCCGCCTGCGGAAGAGCCGAGACCCACTGTGGCTGTGGAGGCGACAGTTTTACAAGACTTAATGGCGCTCATGCAGGACCTGACCACCCGGGTAGCCTCGCTGGAAAGCCAGAAGGAGAATTCAGTACCACCTCGGCCAAGAAGGCCTCCGATGTGGGATTCGGACCCGAATCCGTGGGATGTTCCGATAGACTCACGGCGCGATCACGAACGAATCCGGCTCGGTGCGGCAATGAATCCGTTGGCTCCAGTGTACCGGCCCCGATTGAGTCAAGCACTGCCACCAACTCAGGCTCCAGTGATTCTGCCGGACCAACGCATCCATCCACACGCTACGTATTGGCTGAAGCCAACGCAGATCCCCAGCATCATCCAGGGCTGGAATCTGCATTTCAGCGGGGAACCCAACATTATAACTGTGGAAGTTTTCATTAGTCGGGTGGAGTCGCTGATTGAGCAAATGCTAGCAGGAGACCACACGGTGCTCGCAGGATACTTGCCAATGCTGCTTAGGGGAGCAGCACTTGAGTCATATTGTCGAATACATTCGGCCCCACCATCAATACGCTGGTCACGGTTGAAGGAGGTACTCCGCATGGAATACCCTACGGTAGACATGGACGAATTAGTACTGGACAAGATGAATGCTAGATGGCAGCGTCCGGACGAGTCTTTCCATCAATATCGAGCCGATATCCTTCGGCTGAATGACCAGTTGTCAGAGCCGATGTCTTCTACCCAATTGCTGCGTTTGCTGAAGCGCAATCTAAGGCTGGAGCTTCGACGCCATATCGTGAACTCCGATCCACAGAGTATGGAGGCACTGCTGAGAACTGTGCGTCGGCTAGAAGGGTTTGAGGAAGACCTCCGGGACCGGCCATACTTACTAGCTAGGACGAGTCCTCGACGAGGAATCGCGGAATTGGCCCCAGATTATACCACCATGGATCTGGAGGAAGATTTGGACCAGGACCAGCTTGCTGTAGCAGCAGTGGGAAGTCTTACGACCTGCTGGAATTGCCATCAAACCGGACACCGGTTCATTTCATGCCAAGCAGAGCGTAAGGTTTTCTGCTACGGATGCGGCAAGCCGGACACTTACTTCCCGGACTGTTCTGAATGTGCCGCGCGAAAAAACGGCCAAAAGAGTACCCGACCACCTCAGCGGTACTCGAAGCCCCCGCAGTAGCTCCTCAGCCAGCTGCTCACCCAACAAACCTGACGTTAACCCACCAGCCATGACAACTATGACTGCGGATGTTCACTCTCTTCCGGAGACCTCGCCAACGACAATATTGAAGCGACCACCGCAGTCACTGCCAGAAGAACCCCGGCAGCCTCAAATACGCACTTTAAAACCTTATCATGTTCGACTGCAGGAATATCCGGTGGCTCGAGAGCGAGTATTTGCTTCCGAAGTAGTCACTTCCCGCCCGCGCACTACAAAATGGTCAACCCGTCGTTGGCGGAATTTCCGCAAGAGAGTGCGCACCTGCCGTCAAACCTTAAGCTCTTGTAACATCTCGGAGGTTGCTGAGAATGAGATCAGACCTTATCATCCAATTAAAGTGTTGGGCGAGACCGTGTTTGCATTGATCAACACGGGTGCCAGTATCAGTTGTCTTGCCTCGAGCTTTGGCTCGAAGGTGCTCCAAGACTATCCGAACTTGATTAAATCCTGGCGCACTGAAATCAGTACAGCTGATGGCACCAAACACCCTATACGAGGTAAACTAACCACACCCGTGACGTTCAGGGTTCAGACGAAGGATATTACTTTCTACATTATTCCGTCTTTGACTCAGAATGTGTACCTTGGCGTCGATTTCGTCCTTCGCTTTGGACTGGCCTCCGATTTATTCACAGATTTGTCTCTAAATACCAGATATGTCAACGAAATCACTTCTATTCCCGATAGACATGACCTGACGCCTAACCAACGGCAACGCCTGGAAGCATCCATCGCTGCTTTCCCATCTTACGCTACCCAAGGCCTTGGCCGCACCACCCTAGTCTCACACGCCATCGACGTTGGCGATAGTAAACCGATTAAACAGAGACACTACGCACTCTCACCGGCCATGGAGAAGTTGGTGTATGCGGAGCTGGATAGGATGCTCGAGTTGGGGGTCATAGAGGAGTCCCAAAGTGCCTGGTCATCACCGGTAACCTTGGTGGTGAAGCCAGGTAAAGTCCGCCTCTGTCTTGGTGCCCGTAAGGTAAACGCGGTTACCATCAAGGACGCGTACCCTCTTCCACTCATCGATGGAATACTGGGGAGACTGTCGAAAGCCAATTATATCACCAGTCTCGACCTAAAAGACGCCTTCTGACAAATTCCACTCGATGAGGGGTCGAGGGACAAGACCGCCTTCACAGTGCCTGGACGACCATTATATCAGTTCGTCACAATGCCCTTTGGCCTGTGTAACGCGCCGCAAACAATGACTCGGTTGATGGACAAGGTCATCCCACCTCACCTGAAACACCAAGTGTTCGTGTACCTTGATGATCTGTTACTCATCACGGAAACGTTCGATCAACACCTCCTACTTCTACAAGAAGTAACCCTGCACATCAGTAAGGTGGGACTCACCATCAACGTACAGAAAAGTAAGTTTGTCATGAAAGAAGTCCGATACCTAGGACATGTCATAGGACATGGCACTATCAAAACGGATCCAGACAAAACTCGTGCGATTGATGAGTTCCCCTTACCAAAAACAGTGAAGCAGCTACGACGTTTCCTTGGTGTGTGCGGTTGGTACCGAAGGTTTGTTCGGAATTATGCAACAGTTTCAGCGCCCCTGTCAGACATGTTGCGGAAAGGGAAGTTCGTTTGGACCAAACTCAGCCGAAAGGCATTTGAAGAGCTAAAACAAGCCCTCACATCAGCTCCTGTCTTGCACAGCCCCGACTTCACGAAGCCCTTCTCCATTCATTGTGACGCAAGTCAACATGGTGTAAGAGCCGTGCTGGTTCAATTGACCGACGAAGGAGAGGAAGCTCCCATCGCCTTCATGTCCAATAAGCTGAATTCAGCCCAAAGAAACTATACTGTGTCCGAGCAGGAATGTTTGGCAGCGGTAATGGCTGTGAAGAAATTCCGAGCTTATATTGAGGGCCACCAATTCGAGATCATCACGGACCACGCGTCACTACAATGGTTGATGAACCAGGCAGATTTACATGGACGCCTAGCAAGATGGGCTCTTAAACTGCAAGGGTTCAAGTTTTCCATCAAACATCGGAAAGGGACCCAGAACATCGTACCCGACACTCTCTCACGGATGTTTTCCCCAGAGGGAGCCGAATTGACAATAAATGACGAGGACCCCATCGAAATAGATTTGGACAGCCCACATTTCGAATCAGACAGCTACAAAGAGTTGAGGTAAACCATAGCGACCCAACAATCACAGCTGCCTGATTTGAAGGTAATAGACGGCTACGTGTATAGACGAAATGAATACGCCACTCGTGATCCATGGCAGGAAGAAGAGTCCTGGAAACTCTGGGTATCGGAGGAAATGACACAACATCTGATCCTCCGCGCACATGACCATCCTTTAAGTGCCCACGGAGGTTACGGTCAGACGTTACGGCGACTCAAGAAATACTTCTTTTGGCCTAAAATGGCATCGCAGGTCAAAGACTACGTGAACGCCTGTGAGACCTGTAAAGGCACCAAAGCGCCCAACCAGCCTCTTTGACCTCCTATGGGTCAACTGAACGTCCCAGAACGCGTATTCCAACGTCTATACATCGATCTACTCGGTCCATATCCTCGGTCTTCCATGGGACACATCGGAGCTATAGTCGTTCTAGACCAGCTTTCAAAGTTCCCACTGGTGGAACCTATCCGTAAATTCACAACTCCATCTATCGTGAAATTCTTAGAGAACCGGGTATTCCATGTGTTCGGGGTTCCAGAGAGTGTGTACTCAGACAACGGAGTACAGTTCCGGTCTCGGCAGTTTGAGCCTACTCGAGCAGTATGGTGTTGAACACCAACTGACGCCCATATACTCTCCTCAGTCTAACGCATCAGAACGGTTGAACCGCACCCTATTGGCCGCGATCCATTCCTACGTCCACCCATCTCAAAAGGATTGGGATCGGCGATTTTCTGCCATCACATGCGCCCTGCGATCCTCGTATCATTCCGTCACCAGTGTCGCCCCTTACTTTGCCGCCTTTGGACAGCACATGATTTGCCACGGTAAATCATACCGGCTGTTACGGCAATTGAAGTGTTTGGGAGACCCCGTCGTTGCGCTGGAGCCCCACGAACGTTTAGGAGACCTCCGCCAACAAATCGGACGGAAGATTAAGGCCACAGGAAGTGCAAATGAAGCGCAGTACAATCTCAGGTCACGAGCTGCTAATTACAAAGAAGGATATGAAGTTTTCCGGCAAAACTTCCGCCAAAGTGACGCCGCGGGGCATTACAACGCCAAGCTGGACAGGCGATTCTTGAAAAGCCGCATAAAGAAGGTAATGGGACCTAACCGTTACCTGATAACGGATCCATCGGAAAAAGAAGTGGGGATATACCACGCGAAAGACCTGCGCCGATAGATAATTAGTCACGTCTGTTTGTCCGTCCGCATATATTTTCACAAACGCGCAAGGCTGTATATTTCCGGCCAAACATAGACATAAGTCAGTCCGTCCGTCTGTCAATTGTGTTTTTCTTTTATTGTTCGTCATTTCCAGCCCCGACGCCGAAGCCAACACATGGTACACAGAAAGATCCTTCAGCTCCTTTTTCGCAATCCGCGTCGCCTTGGGATTGCGAGAAAATAAGCTGCCCTGTAGTAATCGGTCCTAATTGTCAGTTATACAGAACTGAAAAATTGTCTCGAAAATGCTTTTTCCGAACTTGTTGCACATGCGGCATCATAATAATAATTGTTTTCCATCGTTAAGGAAAAATAAGACAAATTCTTAATTTTCCCTTTTGAAGAAGATGAAAAGCGTCTAAATGCAGCCATGGATATACCACAAAAAACAGGCGTACATCCGAGTGAATTGTACAAACGTGGCGCTGAAAACTGTAAATTGAACGGCCAGGCTGGATTTAAACTACATTTAACAATGACACACATGCCACCATTCAACTGCCATCATTGCAAGAAAACGTTCAGAGCGCGACAGAATGTTTCAATCATTATGCTCAGCATGAACAACATCGTTATTTCTGCTTTTTATGCTTTAGCTCGCCCTTGTCTGAACTCTCGCTAGAAACATTTGGAGAAAAATGACAAACTTGGCATGCAGCTCTCATGCAAATAAACCTCCTCCACCAGCTACAAATGGACCGGGCACAACAGGAGGTTCACCCTTGCCTTTACTTAGTACAGACGCCACTACTCCAGATGGCTTACTTCGTCGTATAGAACACGTTATACCAGACTTCGTTGCTAGTCAAAAGCGTTTCATGTGCAACGTTGGTGAATGCAAATTTGCAACCTCTACAGAAATTTTGTATAAGCAACATATAAACTCTCTCCATCCGAATGAACGGAACTTCTCCTGCCCGCATTGTAATGTTCTAATTTGCAACAGCAAAATTTGCGCTGACAAAATTGTTCATCACATGAAGTTTCACGATACAAATCTCTATCATTGCAAACGATGTGGATATCTTCATTTCCACAAATCAGTTATGAAATGGCAATGTACCCTATGTAAAGCTCAAACTGCCACCCAAGGCCAAATGACGACACATCTCACCAACAAACATCAAGTCAAACACATGGTTCACTGTTTCAAGGCGCCTATGATGCTCGAAATGTTATGTAACCAATGATTATCGTGAACTAGCGATCCATCATTTCCTCGAACATTCAACGGAACAATTTGCAACTCGTGATCTTCTGAACGAAAACAAGTTCGGACATTGTGATTTCACATTTGACCAAATCGCGGAATTGGATGAGCATTACAAAATCGGACATACCCCACATGTAACAGATTCCAATAAATGGCCAGTGCCAGACGCACCATACACACCTTTGACATCAGAATATGTGCGCCAACTCGCCGCGCATAGCAGGCCGTTGCAATTCTTCAAATGCAACATTTGCAACTTGGTCATGCATGATATGCTCTCTTGGAATTTGCATTGCGAACGACAACATGGCGTAAAAGAGAACAGGCCGTGCACTGTACTACAGAGAATGATGTACAAATGTCCCACATGCAAGTTTTGCTCGCCGCTCGACACGAACACATTGAAGCACATTTCAAACAAACTCAGCAACGGCAACTTCGACGCTTATAAGAAAATCATGAAACCTCTGGGAGTGAGTGAAAAAGAATGGCCCTTCACAATGCTGCAGATGATTTTCCCTAATGGATTTGTCATTGAGAAGTTCCGTTTGCATGGAACGCATTACGGTAATATGGCTAAGATTCAGGAGCATGTTCGTAAAGCCGAACCAACTGTTTTATTTGAAATGACTATACCAGCTGGGGGGAGTTGGTTCGAAACCGCGAGACAGCGTGGACGCCGTGTGGAAAATAACCGCAGTGGATTGAAATTGGGATCTCCAATCACATTTTCTAAAAGTTTTATAACGCGGAAAGTTCGTAAAGTTAGAAAACGCGGAAAGACCGTAAAGTTAGAAAAGAAAAGGGAAATGTTGAGGAAAACATTTCTTTCGAAGTGCGATATAGTTTGTGGAAAGCTGTTGGTTGTGAAATTGGACGACACTTCGTTTTACCCATTTGACGAGTTTCGAATAAAAGATCAGTGCAACAGCGGGAAATCGGAAGTAGTGTGAGACTCCTCAATTAGCCACCGAGCACCTTTTCCCAGACATAAGTGAAATAAACTCGCGATAGTTTACGTGCGGTACCAGATTTGTTCCCGCTTGCACAGTGGCGTTTTCAGTGATTGGGCGATTAAATTATCGTGAATCCCATCTTTCTGTAGGAATTTAATGCACCCCGGAGGGGAACGAGATTTTATATGAATTTTGACGGAATCAGCGGAAGGCCCGTACTCCAAAGAGCTCATTTGTCTCCACCGATAAGACGGAAGTTAGCTAGGTCACGTGTGAATTCACATAGGCAATAATTGAGTCATTGGACTTCCAATTTTCTAGTAATAGACATCGTAAACTTCAGCCGTTTAGGGAAATGTGAAACAATCATTGATTGCATTCGACTAGGCGCCCGTTATGTTTTTGTTTTTTGTTTAAATTTATGGAATCTTGCGAAAGTAAAAATTTCTGCTAAATTTTCTTTTGATAACGAAGTATAATCAGATGAAACCAGGTAGTGCAAGTGGATTTACTCTTTCGGCTATACTACATCAACAGGCCTTACCCGCCCTGAACACGAGCGCTCGTAGGAGGAGGTTTAGGGTAAGTACCCTTTATTTTTGCTCTAAATTTTCTTTGTTTTACTTTGCATGTCATATCATATTTAATATATATCATGATGACCCCACGCATTACGTGATTGAGGTCGTATCAAGTACCGTTTTGAAGTATCCTTCTAAAAGTAACTGCTGCTCGTTTTAATAATTTTTTTTTATTGCGTCTCCGCCAAGCGCAGCACTAAAATAGAAGAACACTAATTGAAAAAGAGTGCGGGTAGTATAGATTTCCGAAAAGAGAGTCGATTCCGGACGACTTTTTTCTAAAAGGAAGGAATCTTGTAAAACGATGAATAGCATGTCTAGATAAATAACGATTGTTGATTTGCATAGAAATACCATTGTAAATAGCATCAGATGAAGTCAAGAAAAGAAGAAGCTAAAGTGAAAACTATATCGTTTACCTTATATAATTGTGTGTTATTTATTTAAAGAAAAAACAAAGAAAGAAATCTATTGAGGTGAATTATATCAATTTGCTAGAATAATTTGTTTCCTTTCACTTTAATCACAGTAAATTAGTTAATTTACAACTTATATAGAACTTGTCGTAATGAGGTTGCATAATAAAACGGACGAAATGTCAAGCTAAGAGAATACTCTTTGGTCTTTCCTTTCCGATCACTCTGACCGGGTAAAGGACTCGGTACGGTGGCAAGCTGCCCCCTAAAACCATGAGCCAGCCACCGGGTACTTATTAATCCTTCTTCTGTTTCAGGTGACTTCGTGGGTTGAGTGGCCCAAGAAGAGTGCCTCTTTATGGCATAGAGTTATGCAATCAAATTGTATAATTCTATGGCATAAATTGGTCACCAGGGTACTCCCCTTCTGATGGGAAAGTTCATGCTATTCCAGTTGTATGAGTTTTCCACTCAGAAGAGGGATACCTGGCCACTTCAACAAGATATATATGGATTTATTCCGGTTGGGTGGGTGCGAAGGGGCTCCACCACCACCCGTTTGCCCCTCTTTCATTTGTGGGCCATGAACTTCGTCGGGTAATGACGAGGTCACCCCAAGTTCGCCTTTCTTTTCAGGTTCCCCTTGTTCTCATGACAAGCTCTAATTCCCTCAATGTAGTTATCTACTCTTTTTGTGACTTCGGTCGCCTCTTGATTTCCAGCAGTCCAATTTGTGAATGCGAAATATTTTTGTAGTGGGTCCTCGTGCTGGGGAAATGAACCCGCTCCACGACACCGCAATGCTAGCCTGCCAGCGCATTCACGCGTCTCCAGACGAGGGCATTCTCGGCAGATACCGACACCTTCTTCTGCCGAGGCAGCAGACCATCGCTGCAGTCCTTTACGGACTTTATGAACAATCTTAATTTCACTACAAATGGCGCCCAACGTGGGGCCCGAAATGCCCGGCTGTATCATCAGTCGTGAGCACGAGACAGTCCATCGTCTCTAGGTGTCCCCACAAGGTGTTAGTATTATTGGCGGGTAGGTAGCTCCCGAGGGTTTTTGCACTGATCGTGCCCCAGCAACTAGTAACTTCCGGACGTGTGCTGTCTTTGGACATCAATATCGTTTGGTCCTGCTTTTGTTTTATACTTTGGTGGTTTACCATCATTGTATAACTAGTAAGGCCAAATGATATTAGAGTCCCTTTTTGTGTTCGGAAGTTATTATCCCAACAACTATTTTGCGGAGGATTCTGATCCGCTCCCCAAACCAGCGGTGCCTAGGTGTCTTAAATTACATGGATTTTGATTTCATGTGATTGGCTGATTAGCTAATCCATGACTATCCATGACAAGACACGCGCTGCTTGTGGATTAGAATCCAACCCTGGGCTGACAAGTTGTAACTTGAGAAAACTTGCGGATGAGGGATCACTTCTGAACCCTGATTTTCATGGTGCCACAAGAGAGTTGTCCCTGAAACGCTATAGAAGGATTGTGACATTGGTGTCCATACTTGGGAAGAAGGACGGAATGGAAAGACCGAGTATTTTTTTTGAAAACTAATTAAACATTTTAGCATACATTTTTTTGTGAGGTTCGATTATAGTTTGCCACTGACGGCCACTTGGGAATTATATACACATTTCACTTCATTTTTCACATTTTCTTTCATTATTTATATATAGATATTCATTTAGGTATTTAGCTAAAAAAAAATAAATTTTGTTTAGAATGTCGACCAAACGCACGCCAGACAAGCGCAGGTTGCGTTTGGAAGCAGGGCCCACGGCATTGTGTGTCATCTGTCAGCAAGCACGAAATGATGGAACGTCCGTACAAACGTTGGCGTGCGGACATGAGCTCCATGAAGCCTGCGTGACCCAGCATTTACTAGTCAGCCGGACTTGCCCTCTATGCCGACAACCAGCCACCTCAGTGGATCGACCTTCCAGCCACCTAGAGCTTCCAGCTGCTCAAGGGGTGGTGCCCAAAACAAAGGACTGGCGGGAGCAGGTTCCAACAGCGGCTGATGAGCCTGACTTAATGGGCCGAGCCGAAGCAGTTCCGCCTGCGGAAGAGCCGAGACCCACTGTGGCTGTGGAGGCGACAGTTTTACAAGACTTAATGGCGCTCATGCAGGACCTGACCACCCGGGTAGCCTCGCTGGAAAGCCAGAAGGAGAATTCAGTACCACCTCGGCCAAGAAGGCCTCCGATGTGGGATTCGGACCCGAATCCGTGGGATGTTCCGATAGACTCGCGGCGCGATCACGAACGAATCCGGCTCGGTGCGGCAATGAATCCGTTGGCTCCAGTGTACCGGCCCCGATTGAGTCAAGCACTGCCACCAACTCAGGCTCCAGTGATTCTGCCGGACCAACGCATCCATCCACACGCTACGTATTGGCTGAAGCCAACGCAGATCCCCAGCATCATCCAGGGCTGGAATCTGCATTTCAGCGGGGAACCCAACATTATAACTGTGGAAGTTTTCATTAGTCGGGTGGAGTCGCTGATTGAGCAAATGCTAGCAGGAGACCACACGGTGCTCGCAGGATACTTGCCAATGCTGCTTAGGGGAGCAGCACTTGAGTCATATTGGCGAATACATTCGGCCCCACCATCAATACGCTGGTCACGGTTGAAGGAGGTACTCCGCATGGAATACCCTACGGTAGACATGGACGAATTAGTACTGGACAAGATGAATGCTAGATGGCAGCGTCCGGACGAGTCTTTCCATCAATATCGAGCCGATATCCTTCGGCTGAATGACCAGTTGTCAGAGCCGATGTCTTCTACCCAATTGCTGCGTTTGCTGAAGCGCAATCTAAGGCTGGAGCTTCGACGCCATATTGTGAACTCCGATCCACAGAGTATGGAGGCACTGCTGAGAACTGTGCGTCGGCTAGAAGGGTTTGAGGAAGACCTCCGGGACCGGCCATACTTACTAGCTAGGACGAGTCCTCGACGAGGAATCGCGGAATTGGCCCCAGATTATACCACCATGGATCTGGAGGAAGATTTGGACCAGGACCAGCTTGCTGTAGCAGCAGTGGGAAGTCTTACGACCTGCTGGAATTGCCATCAAACCGGACACCGGTTCATTTCATGCCAAGCAGAGCGTAAGGTTTTCTGCTACGGATGCGGCAAGCCGGACACTTACTTCCCGGACTGTTCTGAATGTGCCGCGCGAAAAAACGGCCAAAAGAGTACCCGACCACCTCAGCGGTACTCGAAGCCCCCGCAGTAGCTCCTCAGCCAGCTGCTCACCCAACAAACCTGACGTTAACCCACCAGCCATGACCACTATGACTGCGGATGTTCACTCTCTTCCGGAGACCTCGCCAACGACAATATTGAAGCGACCACCGCAGTCACTGCCAGAAGAACCCCGGCAGCCTCAAATACGCACTTTAAAACCTTATCATGTTCGACTGCAGGAATATCCGGTGGCTCGAGAGCGAGTATTTGCTTCCGAAGTAGTCACTTCCCGCCCGCGCACTACAAAATGGTCAACCCGTCGTTGGCGGAATTTCCGCAAGAGAGTGCGCACCTGTCGTCAAACCTTAAACTCTTGTAACATCTCGGAGGTTGCTGAGAATGAGATCAGACCTTATCATCCAATTAAAGTGTTGGGCGAGACCGTGTTTGCATTGATCAACACGGGTGCCAGTATCAGTTGTCTTGCCTCGAGCTTTGGCTCGAAGGTGCTCCAAGACTATCCGAACTTGATTAAATCCTGGCGCACTGAAATCAGTACAGCTGATGGCACCAAACACCCTATACGAGGTAAACTAACCACACCCGTGACGTTCAGGGTTCAGACGAAGGATATTACTTTCTACATTATTCCGTCTTTGACTCAGAATGTGTACCTTGGCGTCGATTTCGTCCTTCGCTTTGGACTGGCCTCCGATTTATTCACAGATTTGTCTCTAAATACCAGATATGTCAACGAAATCACTTCTATTCCCGATAGACATGACCTGACGCCTAACCAACGGCAACGCCTGGAAGCATCCATCGCTGCTTTCCCATCTTACGCTACCCAAGGCCTTGGCCGCACCACCCTAGTCTCACACGCCATCGACGTTGGCGATAGTAAACCGATTAAACAGAGACACTACGCACTCTCACCGGCCATGGAGAAGTTGGTGTATGCGGAGCTGGATAGGATGCTCGAGTTGGGGGTCATAGAGGAGTCCCAAAGTGCCTGGTCATCACCGGTAACCTTGGTGGTGAAGCCAGGTAAAGTCCGCCTCTGTCTTGGTGCCCGTAAGGTAAACGCGGTTACCATCAAGGACGCGTACCCTCTTCCACTCATCGATGGAATACTGGGGAGACTGTCGAAAGCCAATTATATCACCAGTCTCGACCTAAAAGACGCCTTCTGACAAATTCCACTCGATGAGGGGTCGAGGGACAAGACCGCCTTCACAGTGCCTGGACGACCATTATATCAGTTCGTCACAATGCCCTTTGGCCTGTGTAACGCGCCGCAAACAATGACTCGGTTGATGGACAAGGTCATCCCACCTCACCTGAAACACCAAGTGTTCGTGTACCTTGATGATCTGTTACTCATCACGGAAACGTTCGATCAACACCTCCTACTTCTACAAGAAGTAGCCCTGCACATCAGTAAGGTGGGACTCACCATCAACGTACAGAAAAGTAAGTTTGTCATGAAAGAAGTCCGATACCTAGGACATGTCATAGGACATGGCACTATCAAAACGGATCCAGACAAAACTCGTGCGATTGATGAGTTCCCCTTACCAAAAACAGTGAAGCAGCTACGACGTTTCCTTGGTGTGTGCGGTTGGTACCGAAGGTTTGTTCGGAATTATGCAACAGTTTCAGCGCCCCTGTCAGACATGTTGCGGAAAGGGAAGTTCGTTTGGACCAAACTCAGCCGAAAGGCATTTGAAGAGCTAAAACAAGCCCTCACATCAGCTCCTGTCTTGCACAGCCCCGACTTCACGAAGCCCTTCTCCATTCATTGTGACGCAAGTCAACATGGTGTAAGAGCCGTGCTGGTTCGATTGACCGACGAAGGAGAGGAAGCTCCCATCGCCTTCATGTCCAATAAGCTGAATTCAGCCCAAAGAAACCATACTGTGTCCGAGCAGGAATGTTTGGCAGCGGTAATGGCTGTGAAGAAATTCCGAGCTTATATTGAGGGCCACCAATTCGAGATCATCACGGACCACGCGTCACTACAATGGTTGATGAACCAGGCAGATTTACATGGACGCCTAGCAAGATGGGCTCTTAAACTGCAAGGGTTCAAGTTTTCCATCAAACATCGGAAAGGGACCCAGAACATCGTACCCGACACTCTCTCACGGATGTTTTCCCCAGAGGGAGCCGAATTGACAATAAATGACGAGGACCCCATCGAAATAGATTTGGACAGCCCACATTTCGAATCAGACAGCTACAAAGAGTTGAGGTAAACCATAGCGACCCAACAATCACAGCTGCCTGATTTGAAGGTAATAGACGGCTACGTGTATAGACGAAATGAATACGCCACTCGTGATCCATGGCAGGAAGAAGAGTCCTGGAAACTCTGGGTATCGGAGGAAATGACACAACATCTGATCCTCCGCGCACATGACCGTCCTTTAAGTGCCCACGGAGGTTACGGTCAGACGTTACGGCGACTCAAGAAATACTTCTTTTGGCCTAAAATGGCATCGCAGGTCAAAGACTACGTGAACGCCTGTGAGACCTGTAAAGGCACCAAAGCGCCCAACCAGCCTCTTTGACCTCCTATGGGTCAACTGAACGTCCCAGAACGCGTATTCCAACGTCTATACATCGATCTACTCGGTCCATATCCTCGGTCTTCCATGGGACACATCGGAGCTATAGTCGTTCTAGACCAGCTTTCAAAGTTCCCACTGGTGGAACCTATCCGTAAATTCACAACTCCATCTATCGTGAAATTCTTAGAGAACCGGGTATTCCATGTGTTCGGGGTTCCAGAGAGTGTGTACTCAGACAACGGAGTACAGTTCCGGTCTCGGCAGTTTGAGCCTACTCGAGCAGTATGGTGTTGAACACCAACTGACGCCCATATACTCTCCTCAGTCTAACGCATCAGAACGGTTGAACCGCACCCTATTGGCCGCGATCCGTTCCTACGTCCACCCATCTCAAAAGGATTGGGATCGGCGATTTTCTGCCATCACATGCGCCCTGCGATCCTCGTATCATTCCGTCACCAGTGTCGCCCCTTACTTTGCCGCCTTTGGACAGCACATGATTTGCCACGGTAAATCATACCGGCTGTTACGGCAATTGAAGTGTTTGGGAGACCCCGTCGTTGCGCTGGAGCCCCACGAACGTTTAGGAGACCTCCGCCAACAAATCGGACGGAAGATTAAGGCCACAGGAAGTGCAAATGAAGCGCAGTACAATCTCAGGTCACGAGCTGCTAATTACAAAGAAGGATATGAAGTTTTCCGGCAAAACTTCCGCCAAAGTGACGCCGCGGGGCATTACAACGCCAAGCTGGACAGGCGATTCTTGAAAAGCCGCATAAAGAAGGTAATGGGACCTAACCGTTACCTGATAACGGATCCATCGGAAAAAGAAGTGGGGATATACCACGCGAAAGACCTGCGCCGATAGATAATTAGTCACGTCTGTTTGTCCGTCCGCATATATTTTCACAAACGCGCAAGGTTGTATATTTCCGGCCAAACATAGACATAAGTCAGTCCGTCCGTCTGTCAATTGTGTTTTTCTTTTATTGTTCGTCATTTCCAGCCCCGACGCCGAAGCCAACACATGGTACACAGAAAGATCCTTCAGCTCCTTTTTCGCAATCCGCGTCGCCTTGGGATTGCGAGAAAATAAGCTGCCCTGTAGTAATCGGTCCTAATTGTCAGTTATACAGAACTGAAAAATTGTCTCGAAAATGCTTTTTCCGAACTTGTTGCACATGCGGCATCATAATAATAATTGTTTTCCATCGTTAAGGAAAAATAAGACAAATTCTTAATTTTCCCTTTTGAAGAAGATGAAAAGCGTCTAAATGCAGCCATGGATATACCACAAAAAACAGGCGTACATCCGAGTGAATTGTACAAACGTGGCGCTGAAAACTGTAAATTGAACGGCCAGGCTGGATTTAAACTACATTTAACAATGACACACATGCCACCATTCAACTGCCATCATTGCAAGAAAACGTTCAGAGCGCGACAGAATGTTTCAATCATTATGCTCAGCATGAACAACATCGTTATTTCTGCTTTTTATGCTTTAGCTCGCCCTTGTCTGAACTCTCGCTAGAAACATTTGGAGAAAAATGACAAACTTGGCATGCAGCTCTCATGCAAATAAACCTCCTCCACCAGCTACAAATGGACCGGGCACAACAGGAGGTTCACCCTTGCCTTTACTTAGTACAGACGCCACTACTCCAGATGGCTTACTTCGTCGTATAGAACACGTTATACCAGACTTCGTTGCTAGTCAAAAGCGTTTCATGTGCAACGTTGGTGAATGCAAATTTGCAACCTCTACAGAAATTTTGTATAAGCAACATATAAACTCTCTCCATCCGAATGAACGGAACTTCTCCTGCCCGCATTGTAATGTTCTAATTTGCAACAGCAAAATTTGCGCTGACAAAATTGTTCATCACATGAAGTTTCACGATACAAATCTCTATCATTGCAAACGATGTGGATATCTTCATTTCCACAAATCAGTTATGAAATGGCAATGTACCCTATGTAAAGCTCAAACTGCCACCCAAGGCCAAATGACGACACATCTCACCAACAAACATCAAGTCAAACACATGGTTCACTGTTTCAAGGCGCCTATGATGCTCGAAATGTTATGTAACCAATGATTATCGTGAACTAGCGATCCATCATTTCCTCGAACATTCAACGGAACAATTTGCAACTCGTGATCTTCTGAACGAAAACAAGTTCGGACATTGTGATTTCACATTTGACCAAATCGCGGAATTGGATGAACATTACAAAATCGGACATACCCCACATGTAACAGATTCCAATAAATGGCCAGTGCCAGACGCACCATACACACCTTTGACATCAGAATATGTGCGCCAACTCGCCGCGCATAGCAGGCCGTTGCAATTCTTCAAATGCAACATTTGCAACTTGGTCATGCATGATATGCTCTCTTGGAATTTGCATTGCGAACGACAACATGGCGTAAAAGAGAACAGGCCGTGCACTGTACTACAGAGAATGATGTACAAATGTCCCACATGCAAGTTTTGCTCGCCGCTCGACACGAACACATTGAAGCACATTTCAAACAAACTCAGCAACGGCAACTTCGACGCTTATAAGAAAATCATGAAACCTCTGGGAGTGAGTGAAAAAGAATGGCCCTTCACAATGCTGCAGATGATTTTCCCTAATGGATTTGTCATTGAGAAGTTCCGTTTGCATGGAACGCATTACGGTAATATGGCTAAGATTCAGGAGCATGTTCGTAAAGCCGAACCAACTGTTTTATTTGAAATGACTATACCAGCTGGGGGGAGTTGGTTCGAAACCGCGAGACAGCGTGGACGCCGTGTGGAAAATAACCGCAGTGGATTGAAATTGGGATCTCCAATCACATTTTCTAAAAGTTTTATAACGCGGAAAGTTCGTAAAGTTAGAAAACGCGGAAAGACCGTAAAGTTAGAAAAGAAAAGGGAAATGTTGAAGAAAACATTTCTTTCGAAGTGCGATATAGTTTGTGGAAAGCCGTTAGTTGTGAAATTGGACGAAACTTCGTTTTACCCAATTGACGGTTTTCGAATAAAAGATCAGTGCAACAGCGGGAAATCAGAAGTAGTGTGAGTTGGTTCGAAACCGCGAGACAGCGTGGACGCCGCGTGGAAAATAACCGCAGTGGATTGAAATTGGGATCTCCAATCATATTTTCTAAAAGTTTTATAACGCGGAAAGTTCGTAAAGTTAGAAAAGGTGGAAAGACCGTAAAGTTAGAAAAGAAAAGGGAAATGTTGAGGAAAACATTTCTTTCGAAGTGCGATATAGTTTGTGGAAAGCTGTTGGTTGTGAAATTGGACGACACTTCGTTTTACCCATTTGACGAGTTTCGAATAAAAGATCAGTGCAACAGCGGGAAATCGGAAGTAGTGTGAGACTCCTCAATTAGCCACCGAGCACCTTTTCCCAGACATAAGTGAAATAAACTCGCGATAGTTTACGTGCGGTACCAGATTTGTTCCCGCTTGCACAGTGGCGTTTTCAGTGATTGGGCGATTAAATTATCGTGAATCCCATCTTTCTGTAGGAATTTAATGCACCCCGGAGGGGAACGAGATTTTATATGAATTTTGACGGAATCAGCGGAAGGCCCGTACTCCAAAGAGCTCATTTGTCTCCACCGATAAGACGGAAGTTAGCTAGGTCACGTGTGAATTCACATAGGCAATAATTGAGTCATTGGACTTCCAATTTTCTAGTAATAGACATCGTAAACTTCAGCCGTTTAGGGAAATGTGAAACAATCATTGATTGCATTCGACTAGGCGCCCGTTATGTTTTTGTTTTTTGTTTAAATTTATGGAATCTTGCGAAAGTAAAAATTTCTGCTAAATTTTCTTTTGATAACGAAGTATAATCAGATGAAACCAGGTAGTTCAAGTGGATTTACTCTTTCGGCTATACTACATCAACAGGCCTTACCCGCCCTGAACACGAGCGCTCGTAGGAGGAGGTTTAGGGTAAGTACCCTTTATTTTTGCTCTAAATTTTCTTTGTTTTACTTTGCATGTCATATCATATTTAATATATATCATGATGACCCCACGCATTACGTGATTGAGGTCGTATCAAGTACCGTTTTGAAGTATCCTTCTAAAAGTAACTGCTGCTCGTTTTAATAATTTTTTTTTATTGCGTCTCCGCCAAGCGCAGCACTAAAATAGAAGAACACTAATTGAAAAAGAGTGCGGGTAGTATAGATTTCCGAAAAGAGAGTCGATTCCGGACGACTTTTTTCTAAAAGGAAGGAATCTTGTAAAACGATGAATAGCATGTCTAGATAAATAACGATTGTTGATTTGCATAGAAATAACATTGTAAATAGCATCAGATGAAGTCAAGAAAAGAAGAAGCTAAAGTGAAAACTATATCGTTTACCTTATATAATTGTGTGTTATTTATTTAAAGAAAAAACAAAGAAAGAAATCTATTGAGGTGAATTATATCAATTTGCTAGAATAATTTGTTTCCTTTCACTTTAATCACAGTAAATTAGTTAATTTACAACTTATATAGAACTTGTCGTAATGAGGTTGCATAATAAAACGGACGAAATGTCAAGCTAAGAGAATACTCTTTGGTCTTTCCTTTCCGATCACTCTGACCGGGTAAAGGACTCGGTACGGTGGCAGGCTGCCCCCTAAAACCATGAGCCAGCCACCGGGTACTTATTAATCCTTCTTCTGTTTCAGGTGACTTCGTGGGTTGAGTGGCCCAAGAAGAGTGCCTCTTTATGGCATAGAGTTATGCAATCAAATTGTATAATTCTATGGCATAAATTGGTCACCGGGGTACTCCCCTTCTGATGGGAAAGTTCATGCTATTCCAGTTGTATGAGTTTTCCACTCAGAAGAGGGATACCTGGCCACTTCAACAAGATATATATGGATTTATTCCGGTTGGGTGGGTGCGAAGGGGCTCCACCACCACCCGTTTGCCCCTCTTTCATTTGTGGGCCATGAACTTCGTCGGGTAATGACGAGGTCACCCCAAGTTCGCCTTTCTTTTCAGGTTCCCCTTGTTCTCATGACAAGCTCTAATTCCCTCAATGTAGTTATCTACTCTTTTTGCGACTTTGGTCGCCTCTTGATTTCCAGCAGTCCAATTCATGAATGCGAAATATTTTTGTAGTGGGTCCTCGTGCTGGGGAAATGAACCCGCCCCACGACACCGCAATGCTAGCCTGCCAGCGCATTCATGCGTCTCCAGACGAGGGCATTCTCGGCAGATACCGACACCTTCTTCTGCCGAGGCAGCAGACCATCGCTGCAGTCCTTTACGGACTTTATGAACAATCTTAATTTCACTACAAATGGCGCCCAACGTGGGGCCCGAAATGCCCGGCTGTATCATCAGTCGTGAGCACGAGACAGTCCATCGTCTCTAGGTGTCCCCACAAGGTGTTAGTATTATTGGCGGGTAGGTAACTCCCGAGGGTTTTTGCACTGATCGTGCCCCAGCAACTAGTAACTTCCGGACGTGTGCTGTCTTTGGACATCAATATCGTTTGGTCCTGCTTTTGTTTTATACTTTGGTGGTTTACCATCATTGTATAACTAGTAAGGCCAAATGATATTAGAGTCCCTTTTTGTGTTCGGAAGTTATTATCCCAACAACTATTTTGCGGAGGATTCTGATCCGCTCCCCAAACCAGCGGTGCCTAGGTGTCTTAAATTACATGGATTTTGATTTCATGTGATTGGCTGATTAGCTAATCCATGACTATCCATGACAAGACACGCGCTGCTTGTGGATTAGAATCCAACCCTGGGCTGACAAGTTGTAACTTGAGAAAACTTGCGGATGAGGGATCACTTCTGAACCCTGATTTTCATGGTGCCACAGGAGAGTTGTCCCTGAAACGCTATAGAAGGATTGTGACATTGGTGTCCATACTTGGGAAGAAGGACGGAATGGAAAGACCGAGTATTTTTTTTTTGAAAACTAATTAAACATTTTAGCATACATTTTTTTGTGAGGTTCGATTATAGTTTGCCACTGACGGCCACTTGGGAATTATATACACATTTCACTTCATTTTTCACATTTTCTTTCATTATTTATATATAGATATTCATTTAGGTATTTAGCTAAAAAAAAATAAATTTTGTTTAGAATGTCGACCAAACGCACGCCAGACAAGCGCAGGTTGCGTTTGGAAGCAGGGCCCACGGCATTGTGTGTCATCTGTCAGCAAGCACGAAATGATGGAACGTCCGTACAAACGTTGGCGTGCGGACATGAGCTCCATGAAGCCTGCGTGACCCAGCATTTACTAGTCAGCCGGACTTGCCCTCTATGCCGACAACCAGCCACCTCAGTGGATCGACCTTCCAGCCACCTAGAGCTTCCAGCTGCTCAAGGGGCGGTGCCAAAAACAAAGGACTGGCGGGAGCAGGTTCCAACAGCGGCTGATGAGCCTGACTTAATGGGCCGAGCCGAAGCAGTTCCGCCTGCGGAAGAGCCGAGACCCACTGTGGCTGTGGAGGCGACAGTTTTACAAGACTTAATGGCGCTCATGCAGGACCTGACCACCCGGGTAGCCTCGCTGGAAAGCCAGAAGGAGAATCCAGTACCACCTCGGCCAAGAAGGACTCCGATGTAGGATTCGGACCCGAATCCGTGGGATGTTCCGATAGACTCGCGGCGCGATCACGAACGAATCCGGCTCGGTGCGGCAATGAATCCGTTGGCTCCAGTGTACCGGCCCCGACTGAGCCAAGCACCGCCACCAACTCAGGCTCCAGTGATTCTGCCGGACCAACGCATCCATCCACACGCTACGTATTGGCTGAAGCCAACGCAGATCCCCAGCATCATCCAGGGCTGGAATCTGCATTTCAGCGGGGAACCCAACATTATAACTGTGGAAGTTTTCATTGGTCGGGTGGAGTCGCTGATTGAGCAAATGATAGCAGGAGGCCACACGGTGCTCGCAGGATACTTGCCAATGCTGCTTAGGGGAGCAGCACTTGAGTCATATTGTCGAATACATTCGGCCCCACCATCAATACGCTGGTCACGGTTGAAGGAGGTACTCCGCATGGAATACCCTACGGTAGACATGGACGAATTAGTACTGGACAAGATGAATGCTAGATGGCAGCGTCCGGACGAGTCTTTCCATCAATATCGAGCCGATATCCTTCGGCTGAATGACCAGTTGTCAGAGCCGATGTCTTCTACCCAATTGCTGCGTTTGCTGAAGCGCAATCTAAGGCTGGAGCTTCGACGCCATATCGTGAACTCCGATCCACAGAGTATGGAGGCACTGCTGAGAACTGTGCGTCGGCTAGAAGGGTTTGAGGAAGACCTCCGGGACCGGCCATACTTACTAGCTAGGACGAGTCCTCGACGAGGAATCGCGGAATTGGCCCCAGATTATACCACCATGGATCTGGAGGAAGATTTGGACCAGGACCAGCTTGCTGTAGCAGCAGTGGGAAGTCTTACGACCTGCTGGAATTGCCATCAAACCGGACACCGGTTCATTTCATGCCAAGCAGAGCGTAAGGTTTTCTGCTACGGATGCGGCAAGCCGGACACTTACTTCCCGGACTGTTCTGAATGTGCCGCGCGAAAAAACGGCCAAAAGAGTACCCGACCACCTCAGCGGTACTCGAAGCCCCCGCAGTAGCTCCTCAGCCAGCTGCTCACCCAACAAACCTGACGTTAACCCACCAGCCATGACCTCGCCAACGACAATATTGAAGCGACCACCGCAGTCACTGCCAGAAGAACCCCGGCAGCCTCAAATACGCACTTTAAAACCTTATCATGTTCGACTGCAGGAATATCGGGTGGCTCGAGAGCGAATATTTGCTTCCGAAGTAGTCACTTCCCGCCCGCGCACTACAAAATGGTCAACCCGTCGTTGGCGGAATTTCCGCAAGAGAGTGCGCACCTGCCGTCAAACCTTAAGCTCTTGTAACATCTCGGAGGTTGCTGAGAATGAGATCAGACCTTATCATCCAATTAAAGTGTTGGGCGAGACCGTGTTTGCATTGATCAACACGGGTGCCAGTATCAGTTGTCTTGCCTCGAGCTTTGGCTCGAAGGTGCTCCAAGACTATCCGAGCTTGATTAAATCCTGGCGCACTGAAATCAGTACAGCTGATGGCACCAAACACCCTATACGAGGTAAACTAACCACACCCGTGACGTTCAGGGTTCAGACGAAGGATATTACTTTCTACATTATTTCGTCTTTGACTCAGAATGTGTACCTTGGCGTCGATTTCGTCCTTCGCTTTGGACTGGCCTCCGGTTTATTCACAGATTTGTCTCTAAATACCAGATATGTCAACGAAATCACTTCTATTCCCGATAGACATGACCTGACGCCTAACCAACGGCAACGCCTGGAAGCATCCATCGCTGCTTTCCCATCTTACGCTACCCAAGGCCTTGGCCGCACCACCCTAGTCTCACACGCCATCGACGTTGGCGATAGTAAACCGATTAAACAGAGACACTACGCCATCTCACCGGCCATGGAGAAGTTGGTGTATGCGGAGCTGGATAGGATGCTCGAGTTGGGGGTCATAGAGGAGTCCCAAAGTGCCTGGTCATCACCGGTAACCTTGGTGGTGAAGCCAGGTAAAGTCCGCCTCTGTCTTGGTGCCCGTAAGGTAAACGCGGTTACCATCAAGGACGCGTACCCTCTTCCACTCATCGATGGAATACTGGGGAGACTGTCGAAAGCCAATTATATCACCAGTCTCGACCTAAAAGACGCCTTCTGACAAATTCCACTCGATGAGGGGTCGAGGGACAAGACCGCCTTCACAGTGCCTGGACGACCATTATATCAGTTCGTCACAATGCCCTTTGGCCTGTGTAACGCGCCGCAAACAATGACTCGGTTGATGGACAAGGTCATCCCACCTCACCTGAAACACCAAGTGTTCGTGTACCTTGATGATCTGTTACTCATCACGGAAACGTTCGATCAACACCTCCTACTTCTACAAGAAGTAGCCCTGCACATCAGTAAGGTGGGACTCACCATCAACGTACAGAAAAGTAAGTTTGTCATGAAAGAAGTCCGATACCTAGGACATGTCATAGGACATGGCACTATCAAAACGGATCCAGACAAAACTCGTGCGATTGATGAGTTCCCCTTACCAAAAACAGTGAAGCAGCTACGACGTTTCCTTGGTGTGTGCGGTTGGTACCGAAGGTTTGTTCGGAATTATGCAACAGTTTCAGCGCCCCTGTCAGACATGTTGCGGAAAGGGAAGTTCGTTTGGACCAAACTCAGCCGAAAGGCATTTGAAGAGCTAAAACAAGCCCTCACATCAGCTCCTGTCTTGCACAGCCCCGACTTCACGAAGCCCTTCTCCATTCATTGTGACGCAAGTCAACATGGTGTAAGAGCCGTGCTGGTTCAATTGACCGACGAAGGAGAGGAAGCTCCCATCGCCTTCATGTCCAATAAGCTGAATTCAGCCCAAAGAAACTATACTGTGTCCGAGCAGGAATGTTTGGCAGCGGTAATGGCTGTGAAGAAATTCCGAGCTTATATTGAGGGCCACCAATTCGAGATCATCACGGACCACGCGTCACTACAATGGTTGATGAACCAGGCAGATTTACATGGACGCCTAGCAAGATGGGCTCTTAAACTGCAAGGGTTCAAGTTTTCCATCAAACATCGGAAAGGGACCCAGAACATCGTACCCGACACTCTCTCACGGATGTTTTCCCCAGAGGGAGCCGAATTGACAATAAATGACGAGGACCCCATCGAAATAGATTTGGACAGCCCACATTTCGAATCAGACAGCTACAAAGAGTTGAGGTAAACCATAGCGACCCAACAATCACAGCTGCCTGATTTGAAGGTAATAGACGGCTACGTGTATAGACGAAATGAATACGCCACTGGTGATCCATGGCAGGAAGAAGAGTCCTGGAAACTCTGGGTACCGGAGGAAATGACACAACATCTGATCCTCCGCGCACATGACCATCCTTTAAGTGCCCACGGAGGTTACGGTCGGACGTTACGGCGACTCAAGAAATACTTCTTTTGGCCTAAAATGGCATCGCAGGTCAAAGACTACGTGAGCGCCTGTGAGACCTGTAAAGGCAACAAAGCGCCCAACCAGCCTCTTTGACCTCCTATGGGTCAACTCAACGTCCCAGAACGCGTATTCCAACGTCTATACATCGATCTACTCGGTCCATATCCTCGGTCTTCCATGGGACACATCGGAGCTATAGTCGTTCTAGACCAGCTTTCAAAGTTCCCACTGGTGGAACCTATCCGTAAATTCACAACTCCATCTATCGTGAAATTCTTAGAGAACCGGGTATTCCATGTGTTCGGGGTTCCAGAGAGTGTGTACTCAGACAACGGAGTACAGTTCCGGTCTCGGCAGTTTGAGCCTACTCGAGCAGTATGGTGTTGAACACCAACTGACGCCCATATACTCTCCTCAGTCTAACGCATCAGAACGGTTGAACCGCACCCTATTGGCCGCGATCCGTTCCTACGTCCACCCATCTCAAAAGGATTGGGATCGGCGATTGTCTGCCATCACATGCGCCCTGCGATCCTCGTATCATTCCGTCACCGGTGTCGCCCCTTACTTTGCCGCCTTTGGACAGCACATGATTTGCCACGGTAAATCATACCGGCTGTTACGGCAATTGAAGTGTTTGGGAGACCCCGTCGTTGCGCTGGAGCCCCACGAACGTTTAGGAGACCTCTGCCAACAAATCGGACGGAAGATTAAGGCCGCAGGAAGTGCAAAAGAAGCGCAGTACAATCTCAGGTCACGAGCTGCTAATTACAAAGAAGGAGATGAAGTTTTCCGGCGAAACTTCCGCCAAAGTGACGCCGCGGGGCATTACAACGCCAAGCTGGACAGGCGATTCTTGAAAAGCCGCATAAAGAAGGTAATTGGACCTAACCGTTACCTGATAACGGATCCATCGGAAAAACAAGTGGGGATATACCACGCGAAAGACCTGCGCCGATAGATAATTAGTCACGCCTGTTTGTCCGTCCGCATATATTTTCACAAACGCGCAAGGTTGTATATTTCCGGCCAAACATAACCATAAGTCAGTCCGTCCGTCTGTCAATTGTGTTTTTCTTTTATTGTTCGTCATTTCCAGCCCCGACGCCGAAGCCAACCCATGGTACACAGAAAGATCCTTCAGCTCCTTTTTCGCAATCCGCGTCGCCTTGGGATCGCGAGAAAATAAGCTGCCCTGTAGTAATCGGTCCTAATTGTCAGTTATACAGAACTGAAAAATTGTCTCGAAAATGCTTTTTCCGAACTTGTTGCACATGCGGCATCATAATAATAATTGTTTTCCATCGTTAAGGAAAAATAAGACAAATTCTTAATTTTCCCTTTTGAAGAAGATGAAAAGCGTCTAAATGCAGCCATGGATATACCACAAAAAACAGGCGTACATCCGAGTGAATTGTACAAACGTGGCGCTGAAAACTGTAAATTGAACGGCCAGGCTGGATTTAAACTACATTTAACAATGACACACATGCCACCATTCAACTGCCATCATTGCAAGAAAACGTTCAGAGCGCGACAGAATGTTTCAATCATTATGCTCAGCATGAACAACATCGTTATTTCTGCTTGTTATGCTTTAGCTCGCCCTTGTCTGAACTCTCGCTAGAAACATTTGGAGAGAAATGACAAACTTGGCATGCAGCTCTCATGCAAATAAACCTCCTCCACCAGCTACAAATGGACCGGGCACAACAGGAGGTTCACCCTTGCCTTTACTTAGTACAGACGCCACTACTCCAGATGGCTTACTTCGTCGTATAGAACACGTTATACCAGACTTCGTTGCTAGTCAAAAGCGTTTCATGTGCAACGTTGGTGAATGCAAATTTGCAACCTCTACAGAAATTTTGTATAAGCAACATATAAACTCTCTCCATCCGAATGAACGGAACTTCTCCTGCCCGCATTGTAATGTTCTAATTTGCAACAGCAAAATTTGCGCTGACAAAATTGTTCATCACATGAAGTTTCACGATACAAATCTCTATCATTGCAAACGATGTGGATATCTTCATTTCCACAAATCAGTTATGAAATGGCAATGTACCCTATGTAAAGCTCAAACTGCCACCCAAGGCCAAATGACGACACATCTCACCAACAAACATCAAGTCAAACACATGATTCACTGTTTCAAGGCGCCTATGATGCTCGAAATGTTATGTAACCAATGATTATCGTGAACTAGCGATCCATCATTTCCTCGAACATTCAACGGAACAATTTGCAACTCGTGATCTTCTGAACGAAAACAAGTTCGGACATTGTGATTTCACATTTGACCAAATCGCGGAATTGGATGAGCATTACAAAATCGGACATACCCCACATGTAACAGATTCCAATAAATGGCCAGTACCAGACGCACCATACACACCTTTGACATCAGAATATGTGCGCCAACTCGCCGCGCATAGCAGGCCGTTGCAATTCTTCAAATGCAACATTTGCAACTTGGTCATGCATGATATGCTCTCTTGGAATTTGCATTGCGAACGACAACATGGCGTAAAAGAGAACATGCCGTGCACTGTACTACAGAGAATGATGTACAAATGTCCCACGTGCAAGTTTTGCTCGCCGCTCGACACGAACACATTGAAGCACATTTCAAACAAACTCAGCAACGGCAACTTCGACGCTTATAAGAAAATCATGAAACCTCTGGGAGTGAGTGAAAAAGAATGGCCCTTCACAATGCTGCAGATGATTTTCCCTAATGGATTTGTCATTGAGAAGTTCCGTTTGCATGGAACGCATTACGGTAATATGGCTAAGATTCAGGAGCATGTTCGTAAAGCCGAACCAACTGTTTTATTTGAAATGACTATACCAGCTGGGGGGAGTTGGTTCGAAGCCGCGAGACAGCGTGGACGCCGTGTGGAAAATAACCGCAGTGGATTGAAATTGGGATCTCCAATCACATTTTCTAAAAGTTTTATAACGCGGAAAGTTCGTAAAGTTAGAAAACGCGGAAAGACCGTAAAGTTAGAAAAGAAAAGGGAAATGTTGAGGAAAACATTTCTTTCGAAGTGCGATATAGTTTGTGGAAAGCTGTTGGTTGTGAAATTGGACGACACTTCGTTTTACCCATTTGACGAGTTTCGAATAAAAGATCAGTGCAACAGCGGGAAATCGGAAGTAGTGTGAGACTCCTCAATTAGCCACCGAGCACCTTTTCCCAGACATAAGTGAAATAAACTCGCGATAGTTTACGTGCGGTACCAGATTTGTTCCCGCTTGCACAGTGGCGTTTTCAGCGATTGGGCGATTAAATTGTCGTGAATCCCATCTTTCTGTAGGAATTTAATGCACCCCGGAGGGGAACGAGATTTTATATGAATTTTGACGGAATCAGCGGAAGGCCCGTACTCCAAAGAGCTCATTTGTCTCCACCGATAAGACGGAAGTTAGCTAGGTCACGTGTGAATTCACATAGGCAATAATTGAGTCATTGGACTTCCAATTTTCTAGTAATAGACATCGTAAACTTCAGCCGTTTAGGGAAATGTGAAACAATCATTGATTGCATTCGACTAGGCGCCCGTTATGTTTTTGTTTTTTGTTTAAATTTATGGAATCTTGCGAAAGTAAAAATTTCTGCTAAATTTTCTTTTGATAACGAAGTATAATCAGATGAAACCAGGTAGTGCAAGTGGATTTACTCTTTCGGCTATACTACATCGACAGGCCTTACCCGCCCCGAACACGAGCGCTCGTAGGAGGAGGTTTAGGGTAAGTACCCTTTATTTTTGCTCTAAATTTTCTTTGTTTTACTTTGCATGTCATATCATATTTAATATATATCATGATGGCCCCACGCATTACGTGATTGAGGTCGTATCAAGTACCGTTTTGAAGTATCCTTCTAAAAGTAACTGCTGCTCGTTTTAATAATTTTTTTTTTATTGCGTCTCCGCCAAGCGCAGCACTAAAATAGAAGAACACTAATTGAAAAAGAGTGCGGGTAGTATAGATTTCCGAAAAGAGAGTCGATTCCGGACGACTTGGTTCTAAAAGGAAGGAATCTTGTAAAACGATGAATAGCATGTCTAGATAAATAACGATTGTTGATTTGCATAGAAATAACATTGTAAATAGCATCAGATGAAGTCAAGAAAAGAAGAAGCTAAAGTGAAAACTATATCGTTTACCTTATATAATTGTGTGTTATTTATTTAAAGAAAAAACAAAGAAAGAAATCTATTGAGGTGAATTATATCAATTTGCTAGAATAATTTTTTTTCTTTCACTTTAATCACAGTAAATTAGTTAATTTACAACTTATATAGAACTTGTCGTAATGAGGTTGCATAATAAAACGGACGAAATGTCAAGCTAAGAGAATACTCTTTGGTCTTTCCTTTCCGATCACTCTGACCGGGTATAGGACTCGGTACGGTGGCAGGCTACCCCCTAAAACCATGAGCCAGCCACCGGGTACTTATTAATCCTTCTTCTGTTTCAGGTGACTTCGTGGGTTGAGTGGCCCAAGAAGAGTGCCTCTTTATGGCATAGAGTTATGCAATCAAATTGTATAATTCTATGGCATAAATTGGTCACCGGGGTACTCCCCTTCTGATGGGAAAGTTCATGCTATTCCAGTTGTATGAGTTTTCCACTCAGAAGAGGGATACCTGGCCACTTCAACAAGATATATATGGATTTATTCCGGTTGGGTGGGTGCGAAGGGGCTCCACCACCACCCGTTTGCCCCTCTTTCATTTGTGGGCCATGAACTTCGTCGGGTAATGACGAGGTCACCCCAAGTTCGCCTTTCTTTTCAGGTTCCCCTTGTTCTCATGACAAGCTCTAATTCCCTCAATGTAGTTATCTACTCTTTTTGCGACTTCGGTCGCCTCTTGATTTCCAGCAGTCCAATTCATGAATGCGAAATATTTTTGTAGTGGGTCCTCGTGCTGGGGAAATGAACCCGCCCCACGACACCGCAATGCTAGCCTGCCAGCGCATTCATGCGTCTCCAGACGAGGGCATTCTCGGCAGATACCGACACCTTCTTCTGCCGAGGCAGCAGACCATCTCTGCAGTCCTTTACGGACTTTATGAACAATCTTAATTTCACTACAAATAATCTGCCAACGTCTACTCAATTACCAGTTGAAGAAACAGATATGGTACATCTGTATCAATTAATGAAAATAGAAGGAAGGTTCATGAAAAACTATCTTGCTGTTACCATTCGTGTACCACTGGTGGACCAAAACAAATTCGACCTCTTTAGCATAACACCAATACCTGTTAAGGTAGGAGACAATTTATCGAAGCTAAAATCTAGCATGCCCACCGAAACTCATATTTTACAATGTTGAAATATGAACTAGATGCATGTACTGCCATCGCAAGAGAGTCATTAATTTGCGAAGAAAAGGGGTTTGTAAACTACCAAGGATCGTCTCTGGCTTCCTGCGAATTAAGTCTTTTATTAAACGAAGAATCAAGCACGTGTGAAGCGGAGAACATTAGTACGGAGTATAGCTGGACTCAATTATACGACAAAAACAAATGGATCTATGGACTAACGTCACCTGTTCGATTACAAGCAGTGTGTGGAGAGTTTATCCATCAACTCTGTCTCCATGGATCAGGATTGCTATCACTACATCCAACCTGTGTCATAAAGCATGACCGATTTACGATTACTGGGGACGACAGCACTTCAAGTGTAGTCAAATCTTCATACAACCAAACTAATATCCTCGTATCCCTTCCGTTTGATCCTGTTGAAATCCCTATCCCAGACAATAATGTGACTTACCATCCTTATAATACAGAACTTGATGAATTGCAAGGGTCATTACCGAAGGAAGGTGACTTTAACCTCATTGAGGACAACACCAGTAACTACACTCATTACGCTATTCCGGGATTCGTTTCAATGGTTTTTATTTCTGGCTTCATCATCTTCATTGCCTGGACCAATCGAACGAAAATTATACGAATGAAACCAACTCCTGTTCCGGCTCCCAGGATAACTATACGACCAGATTATTCAATCGAAGTTTATTGAACGGTGTTCAAGGCGGAGAGGATGTTCAGTTCAATTATATTTCTATAATTTTCAATTCAACTTACATACTTACATTTCAAAAATCTTCAAATTGCAATAAATACCTGTAATCTAAATTCATGTGACAATGCATTCTAAATTTATCCACTAATGTATCAAAATACATTTTTTATTGTGATTCTCACGATAATTTCAGACAAATGACGAAACTTGATCTATCTCAAGTTCACTACCATACCTGGCCAGCGAAATTGTCGTGAGAAAGTTGTATGCACAAAACATAATTGTCAGCATAAATTTACTATAAGCAATTTGCATCAAAATAAAAATATTCCAGTTGTTCAGTAACAACTCGCATTTTTATTTCGGTTAAACGAAAACTACAAACAAGCTCAAGTTCAAGTGCTTGGATGCTAGAAAAGATTACACTACACATAGAATAATTAGACCAAGTTCAAGTGCTTGAGATCTAATTAAACAACAACACCATCCAAGTTCCAAGTGCTTGGATGAGATATATTGAAGTTGGTTTTGAGCTTCATTCAATTTGCGTAAAATCACCTAGTTCATGTGCTAGCGTGATATACAATCCAATTAAGAATCCATCGCCGTAGTTACAGGTTAAAGTGCCTGTTAACCTAATATTTTCGCGATATTGCCTAGTTAATGTGCTAGTGCGATATTTTCATATTGTATTGATTATTATTGTTATTATAGTAGGACCCTTACAGACTCAGAAATCAACTACTCCACAATCGAAAAGGAGTTGTTGGCTTGTATGGGCGACAAACTACTTTCGGCTATATCTGTTTGGCAGGAAGTTTACGATTTTGACCGACCCTAAACCACTTACATGGATGATGAACGAAAAGAGAAACACGCCCTCAAACACTTCAGCCCAAAGTACCCGAGGCACAACAATACATTCGGCAGAAGAAAACCTAAACACAGCTATTCCAATTTCAGAAAGGCCCCTCAATGAATTCGCGTTACAACTAATCCTAGGAAGGTCAGACAGACGACCACAAACTCAGTTGAAATACCCTTTAGAAACAAACAAAGACGAATAATCTAAATGCAAGATTTTTCCGAGTCAACTCTAATCGAAATCTTCAAAAACTATATTCCCCCTAACAAAGTGACCGCCATTATGTCTTCCGATGACATCTTTAAAACGATCCAAGAAATATACTCCAAACGCTTTTCTCAATCCGGATGCTACAAGTTAGTCAGATGCACGGAAAACCTCAAAGAAATAACTGAAAATGACGATTAGGATGCCCTCATCAACAGTTACCATCTAAACAATAATCATCGTGGAATCAATCAAACCTTGGCTCACCTTAGAAGAGACTATTATTTTCACTTTATGAAAAATAAAGTTTCCCAAATAATAAATAATTGTGAGAAACGCCAAATCCTAAAATATGACCGGAACCCTCAGAAACCAAAATTTCAAACACCTGAAACCCCCAACAAACCCTTGGATATCCTTCAAATTGACATTTACACAATAAACAAACAATACATTCTCACAATAATTGATAAATTTTCGAAATTCACCGCAGCATACACCCTTTCTGCACGGAATAGTCTTTCCATAATCAAATCGCTAAAACACTACATCAGCCTGCACGGTATTCCTCAAACCTTAATAACAATAGTGACTGACCAAGGAACGGAGTTTACCTCATTCCTTTTTGAAGAATTCTTGACACAGTACGGTATCGATCATTCAATTACCTCTTTTCAACAAACAACAAGTAATGCCCCTGTTGAAAGACTACAATCTACACTAACCGAAATCTATAGAATAGTTCATGATATAAACAAGGATAAAGACCCAGTAGATATACTAAATGAAATAATCACCACCGACAACAACTCCATTCATTCCTCCACAAAACATACCCCTTATGAATTATTCTATGGCAGGACATATTAATATAACAAAAATTTAATGCACAACAGCTCCCACAAATATCTGGAAAAACTGACAGAATTTCAATCCAAATTGCACCCTGAAATAAAACAGTTATTAGAAGAACAAGTCATTAAACGTAATGAGACACTTAAACCCACTTGAGAAGATCCTGAAGAATGCCATGAAGGATCAATAGTCTATAGAAAAGAATGTTGACGTAACAAGATCACCCCTAGATTCTCGAAGCATAAAGTCAAAGAAAATAAGCATATAACTATAATCTCAAATAAGAACCAAAAGCTTCATAAATCCAAAATTAAAAAGAAACGTAAATTTCAGGTTAGCATTAACAACACAAGGGCAAGTAATGGACATACAGAACTTAACGAATAGTAACGGAGCACTACCCATCAAACTAGGACATACACGATTAATTACCTCTTATAGTAATTTGATACATATTGTACAACTGGAAAACTACGAGAAAAATATTGAACACATGCAATTTAGACAATAGCGACGCTGTCCTCATCAACAACGAAGTCAATAAAATCCTGAATAACGAGAATGACATGAAAACTGAATTAAACCAACAAACTATACTAAACGAACAAATGATTAAGAGATTCGACAACATAACAGACCACATCAACCAACAACAGAAGGCTATTACCGAGTACCTAAGTTATATTAATCGAAATTCCATCAATAAAATTCTAAAAGAGAATGAAAATTTAAAATATATACAATACCTCAATCAAATCAACTATAACATCGATTTGCTTAACGATCATTTCAGTGGAATATCCGAAGCAATTATCTTAGCAAGATTAAATCTTATTTCGAGACTTATACTTAGCCCACACGAGCTGTATGAGATACATTCTATTTTCGAAAAGCAACAAATAAAGTTGAAATCGAACGAACATATTTACGAAATGCTAAGTCTACAGGCCTTCTCTAACGATTCAAATATTATCTTCAACGTCCGAATCTCCATCATCTCAAAAGAGACCTATTCCTTTTACCATGTTATACCGCTTCCGATTCTAAGAACAAAAACGATCCTTACCAAACCCTATATTCTCCTGAATCCTAACCATACACAGGATCTCGACGAAAAATGCCAGAACATCGAAGGAGTATACTATTGTCACCAATCAATACTTTGGAAGAAAATAGAAGAGAACAGCTGTGTCGCAAACATAATCAACAACAAGCCAGCCCATTGCAAATTACAAGACCGGGAATTCGAGACGGAAATCTTCGAACCGGAACCAAATCACCTCCTGTTTTTAAACGTACCTACCATCACCATCATAACTACCTGTGGTCAAAGGGAAGCGAAAATCCAAGGAACTTTCCTCATACGATTCAACAACTGTGAAATCAACGCAAATGGCATCAACTACACAGCTAAACAGGTAACCTACTGGGACGAAATTCACATCATTTCAATCCTGTTCTCCGAAGTCAACTTCACATAAAGCAGTAAGCAAAGCATCCAACTTGACGAGTCAAAGAAATACCAGTTTATCAGGAAGAGTCCCTCTATAATCAAAAATTACATCGAGCAGAAGGAATTTTACACGGCACTTGCCATCATCTCGAGCCCAATTATTATCGTCATCATTGCGTATGCACTATTTCGTCGCACATCTAACAGGCACCATATACAACAGGATGTCCCCATAGTCATGGCTCCTGCCAATGAACCTGCAAGGATTCAGATTTTTTGGCCATCACCATCATCTAAGGGGGGAGGAGTTACGTGCCCACCAAACACACATGAGTTAACATTATTATCATAAATCTTAAATTCTTAAAGTTTAGATTTCACTTCAATTTGCATTCACACGTTCCGGCTAATTTTGCATTTTATGAAAAGTCTAGACAGCTTGCATTTCACTTATTCTAAATTGTACACGTTTTGCAAACAAAGCATCTTTATACAGAAATTCTGGGAAATTATTGTTACATGTTAGCTCAGTCATATTTTAATCGTCAAATAAACCAGTCGTAAATTATCAAAATCGTATTTTATTTATTTTTTTTCCAAACTCAAGACTATGTGACTTAATTCGTGCGTGTTAATATTGAATGACAAAGCCCTTGTCAAAAATTAGTGGTATTCTTAATTTTGGTTGTATGAAGAACCTACAGATGCGAGTGGGAGTCGTGTGAAGTCGCGGACATTTTTAATTAGAATATTCGTAAAAGTTTCGCAAACTACTTTTGATTTTCAAAAAGACAAAAATAAAAGTATAATTTACCTACTTTGCGAATTTTGTGCCTTCACGTGGTGGGAGTTTAGTGTATAACATACACTAAAGTTCAGAGCGGTAGATAAGCCCGAGGGCGTAATCTGCAGAGTCAGCCATGCAAACAGCGAAATCAAATGTTCAAGTTATAACCAGTAAAATTTTAAATTAAACATGATAATGCCTGCCAGAAGAGTGAAAAAGAAAGTAAGATCTAAGGAGATTGGATTTAAATAAACTAGAAATTCGGCACGTCATTGCGAAATTGGAAGAGAGTAAGAGCATCTATATTTAATTTGTTGAATATCAGATAATTCTATCACATTAGTAAAGGTCTACCGAATCCATCGAAGAGCTAAATTCGGAATACCTGCGAATAATGTTTCATATCTTAAGTCTATTTCATTATACGAATGCAGTTCACTCCAATGACATCCATTAGTATAAATTAATGCAATTAAGAAGCTAAGAGCTAAAAATCCACAATACATACCCCTTATGAATTATTCTATGGCAGGACATAGTAATATAACAAAAATTTAATGCACAACAGCTCCCACGAATATCTGGAAAAACTGACAGAATTTCAATCCAAATTGCACCCTGAAATAAAACAGTTATTAGAAGAACAAGTCATTAAACGTAATAAGACACTTAAACCCACTTGAGAAGATCCTGAAGAATGCCATGAAGGATCAATAGTCTATAGAAAAGAATGTTGACGTAACAAGATCACCCCTAGATTCTCGAAGCATAAAGTCAAAGAAAATAAGCATATAACTATAATCTCAAATAAGAACCAAAAGCTTCATAAATCCAAAATTAAAAAGAAACGTAAATTTCAGGTTAGCATTAACAACACAAGGGCAAGTAATGGACATACAGAACTTAACGAATAGTAACGGAGCACTACCCATCAAACTAGGACATACACGACTAATTACCTCTTATAGTAATTTGATACATATTGTACAACTGGAAAACTACGAGAAAAATATTGAACACATACGAGAGACAATCACTGCATTTACAAATATAACAGAGCTTGAACCTTCCGTAAAAATTACAAAAGCTAAACTTACAGAGGTTCACAGTAAACTCTTAAACATTATGCCTAAGAAACGGACGAAAAGAGGACTGATCAATGGACTCGGTACAATTATAAAGACAATAACAGGCAATTTAGACAATAGCGACGCTGTCCTCATCAACAACGAAGTCAATAAAATCCTGAATAACGAAAATGACATGAAAACTAAATTAAACCAACAAACTATACTAAACGAACAAATGATTAAGAGATTCGACAACGTAACAGACCACATCAACCAACAACAGAAGGCCATTACCGAGTACCTCAGTTATATTAATCGAAATTCCATCAATAAAATTCTAAAAGAGAATGAAAATTTAAAATATATACAATACCTCAATCAAATCAACTATAACATCGATTTGCTTAACGATCATTTCAGTGGAATATCCGAAGCAATTATCTTAGCAAGATTAAATCTTATTTCGAGACTTATACTTAGCCCACACGAGCTGTATGAGATATATTCTATTTTCGAAAAGCAACAAATAAAGTTGAAATCGAACGAACATATTTACGAAATGCTAAGTCTACAGGCCTTCTCTAACGATTCAAATATTATCTTCAACGTCCGAATCCCCATCATCTCAAAAGAGACCTATTCCTTTTACCATGTTATACCGCTTCCGATTCTAAGAACAAAAACGATCCTTACCAAACCCTATATTCTCCTGAATCCTAACCATACACAGGATCTCGACGAAAAATGCCAGAACATCGAAGGAGTATACTATTGTCACCAATCAATACTTTGGAAGAAAATAGAAGAGAACAGCTGTGTCGCAAACATAATCAACAACAAGCCAGCCCATTGCAAATTACAAGACCGGGAATTCGAGACGAAAATCTTCGAACCGGAATCAAATCACCTCCTGTTTTTAAACGTACCTACCATCACCGCCAAAACTACCTGTGGTCAAAGGGAAGCGAAAATCCAAGGAACTATCCTCATACGATTCAACAATTGTGAAATCAATGCAAATGGCATCAACTACACAGCTAAACAGGTAACCTACTGGGACGAAATTCACATCATTTCAATCCTGTTCTACGAAGTCAACTTCACATAAAGCAGTACGTGAAGCATCCAACTTGACGAGTCAAAGAAATACCAGTTCATCAGGAAGAGTCCCTCTATAATCAAAAATTACATCGGGCAGAAGGAATTTTACACGGCACTTACCATCATCTCGAGCCCAATTATTATCGTCATCATTGCGTATGCACTATTTCGTCGCACATCTAACAGGCACCATATACAACAGGATGTCCCCATAGTCATGGCTCCTGCCAATGAACCTGCAAGGATTCAGATTTTTTGGCCATCACCATCATCTAAGGGGGGAGGAGTTACGTGCCCACCAAACACACATGAGTTAAGATTATCATCATAAATCTTAAATTTTTAAAGTTTAGATTTCACTTCAATTTGCATTCACACGTTCCGGCTAATTTTGCATTTTATGAAAAGTCTAGACAGCTTGCATTTCACTTATTCTAAATTGTACACGTTTTGCAAACAAAGCATCTTTATACAGAAATTCTGGGAAATTATTGTTACATGTTAGTTCAGTCATATTTTAATCGTCAAATAAACCAGTCGTAAATTATCAAAATCGTATTTTATTTATTTTTTTTCCAAACTCAAGACTATGTGACTTAATTCGTGCGTGTTAATATTGAATGACAAAGCCCTTGTCAAAAATTAGTGGTATTCTTAATTTTGGTTGTATGAAGAACCTACAGATGCGAGTGGGAGTCGTGTGAAGTCGCGGACATTTTTAATTAGAATATTCGTAAAAGTTTCGCAAACTACTTTTGATTTTCAAAAAGACAAAAATAAAAGTATAATTTACCTACTTTGCGAATTTTGTGCCTTCACGTGGTGGGAGTTTAGTGTATAACATACACTAAAGTTCAGAGCGGTAGATAAGCCCGAGGGCGTAATCTGCAGAGTCAGCCATGTAAACAGCGAAATCAAATGTTCAAGTTATAACCAGTAATATTTTAAATTAAACATGATAATGCCTGCCAGAAAAGTGAAAAAGAAAGTAAGATCTAAGGAGATTGGATTTAAATAAACTAGAAATTCGGCACGTCATTGCGAAATTGGAAGAGGGTAAGAGCATCTATATTTAATTTGTTGAATATCAGATAATTCTATCACATTAGTAAAGGTCTACCGAATCCATCGAAGAGCTAAATTCGGAATACCTGCGAATAATGTTTCATATCTTAAGTCTATTTCATTATACGAATGCAGTTCACTCCAATGACATCCATTAGTATAAATTAATGCAATTAAGAAGCTAAGAGCTAAAAATCCACAATACATACCCCTTATGAATTATTCTATGGCAGGACATAGTAATATAACAAAAAATTAATGCACAACAGCTCCCACGAATATCTGGAAAAACTGACAGAATTTCAATCCAAATTGCACCCTGAAATAAAACAGTTATTAGAAGAACAAGTCATTAAACGTAATGAGACACCTCAACCCACTTGAGAAGATCCTGAAGAATGCCATGAAGGATCAATAGTCTATAGAAAAGAATGTTGACATAACAAGATCACCCCTAGATTCTCGAAGCATAAAGTCAAAGAAAATAAGCATATAACTATAATCTCAAATAAGAACCAAAAGCTTCATAAATCCAAAATTAAAAAGAAACGTAAATTTCAGGTTAGCATTAACAACACAAGGGCAAGTAATGGACATACAGAACTTAACGAATAGTAACGGAGCACTACCCATCAAACTAGGACATACACGACTAATTACCTCTTATAGTAATTTGATACATATTGTACAACTGGAAAACTACGAGAAAAATATTGAACACATACGAGAGACAATCACTGCATTTACAAATATAACAGAGCTTGAACCTTCCGTAAAAAGTACAAAAGCTAAACTTACAGAGGTTCACAGTAAACTCTTAAACATTATGCCTAAGAAACGGACGAAAAGAGGACTGATCAATGGACTCGGTACAATTATAAAGACAATAACAGGCAATTTAGACAATAGCGACGCTGTCCTCATCAACAACGAAGTCAATAAAATCCTGAATAACGAAAATGACATGAAAACTAAATTAAACCAACAAACTATACTAAACGAACAAATGATTAAGAGATTCGACAACGTAACAGACCACATCAACCAACAACAGAAGGCCATTACCGAGTACCTCAGTTATATTAATCGAAATTCCATCAATAAAATTCTAAAAGAGAATGAAAATTTAAAATATATACAATACCTCAATCAAATCAACTATAACATCGATTTGCTTAACGATCATTTCAGTGGAATATCCGAAGCAATTATCTTAGCAAGATTAAATCTTATTTCGAGACTTATACTTAGCCCACACGAGCTGTATGAGATATATTCTATTTTCGAAAAGCAACAAATAAAGTTGAAATCGAACGAACATATTTACGAAATGCTAAGTCTACAGGCCTTCTCTAACGATTCAAATATTATCTTCAACGTCCGAATCCCCATCATCTCAAAAGAGACCTATTCCTTTTACCATGTTATACCGCTTCCGATTCTAAGAACAAAAACGATCCTTACCAAACCCTATATTCTCCTGAATCCTAACCATACACAGGATCTCGACGAAAAATGCCAGAACATCGAAGGAGTATACTATTGTCACCAATCAATACTTTGGAAGAAAATAGAAGAGAACAGCTGTGTCGCAAACATAATCAACAACAAGCCAGCCCATTGCAAATTACAAGACCGGGAATTCGAGACGGAAATCTTCGAACCGGAATCAAATCACCTCCTGTTTTTAAACGTACCTACCATCACCGCCAAAACTACCTGTGGTCAAAGGGAAGCGAAAATCCAAGGAACTATCCTCATACGATTCAACAATTGTGAAATCAATGCAAATGGCATCAACTACACAGCTAAACAGGTAACCTACTGGGACGAAATTCACATCATTTCAATCCTGTTCTCCGAAGTCAACTTCACATAAAGCAGTACGTGAAGCATCCAACTTGACGAGTCAAAGAAATACCAGTTCATCAGGAAGAGTCCCTCTATAATCAAAAATTACATCGGGCAGAAGGAATTTTACACGGCACTTACCATCATCTCGAGCCCAATTATTATCGTCATCATTGCGTATGCACTATTTCGTCGCACATCTAACAGGCACCATATACAACAGGATGTCCCCATAGTCATGGCTCCTGCCAATGAACCTGCAAGGATTCAGATTTTTTGGCCATCACCATCATCTAAGGGGGGAGGAGTTACGTGCCCACCAAACACACATGAGTTAAGATTATCATCATAAATCTTAAATTTTTAAAGTTTAGATTTCACTTCAATTTGCATTCACACGTTCCGGCTAATTTTGCATTTTATGAAAAGTCTAGACAGCTTGCATTTCACTTATTCTAAATTGTACACGTTTTGCAAACAAAGCATCTTTATACAGAAATTCTGGGAAATTATTGTTACATGTTAGTTCAGTCATATTTTAATCGTCAAATAAACCAGTCGTAAATTATCAAAATCGTATTTTATTTATTTTTTTTCCAAACTCAAGACTATGTGACTTAATTCGTGCGTGTTAATATTGAATGACAAAGCCCTTGTCAAAAATTAGTGGTATTCTTAATTTTGGTTGTATGAAGAACCTACAGATGTGAGTGGGAGTCGTGTGAAGTCGCGGACATTTTTAATTAGAATATTCGTAAAAGTTTCGCAAACTACTTTTGATTTTCAAAAAGACAAAAATAAAAGTATAATTTACCTACTTTGCGAATTTTGTGCCTTCACGTGGTGGGAGTTTAGTGTATAACATACACTAAAGTTCAGAGCGGTAGATAAGCCCGAGGGCGTAATCTGCAGAGTCAGCCATGTAAACAGCGAAATCAAATGTTCAAGTTATAACCAGTAATATTTTAAATTAAACATGATAATGCCTGCCAGAAAAGTGAAAAAGAAAGTAAGATCTAAGGAGATTGGATTTAAATAAACTAGAAATTCGGCACGTCATTGCGAAATTGGAAGAGGGTAAGAGCATCTATATTTAATTTGTTGAATATCAGATAATTCTATCACATTAGTAAAGGTCTACCGAATCCATCGAAGAGCTAAATTCGGAATACCTGCGAATAATGTTTCATATCTTAAGTCTATTTCATTATACGAATGCAGTTCACTCCAATGACATCCATTAGTATAAATTAATGCAATTAAGAAGCTAAGAGCTAAAAATCCATGCCTTAAAACATTTGAAATTTTTAATGCGGGTAACATGATCAACAACGCTCTAAAACTGAGCTTTTATTTGGCAGCGTATTCCGATCTACGTTTTCTCATGAACTACGGCGAGAACATACACGAAATATATATATATATATATATATATATATATATATATATATATATATATATATATATATAGACAATATCTAACATGACATTCCGTTAGGAACACATTTTTTTAAACTCATTAAATTCATTTACACTCACAAGTTTTCCGAATTGAAACTGTAAATAAATTTCAATGCTCTTTCGTAGAGATAATCTATATCTGCAGCACACATAAAACAGAGAACGTTTTTGGAATATCTTACAAAAATTAAACACGAAAAGTAAAAGTAGCCAGTTGAACGTGCTGCCACATGTTAAAACAACAAAAATGTAAAATAAATAAAAGCACTGATAATATTTCAGCGGAAAAGAAATGTTATCAGAATGCATTCGGATTGCGTATTTACATTTATAAAAACGTTAAGCCCCTTTTTTAATTTAAAATGTTCAAGTGGCTAACACATATCACTAACGAGATAATATATTTATCACAGCAAAAAAAATATCTTTTTGAATTCTAATAAAATCAAACCATAAAAAAAAGAAAACCATTACCGTTGTATATTTACATTTAAAAATGAAAATTAGAAAAAATGTTCATGTATTGTGATAGTTTTTTTTTGTGATGATTTACATATTAAACCCAGTAGGACTTGTACAAACTATAAACAAAAAAAAAAATAGATACTCGATATTGCGATAAAAATATATAACATGGATTGCTAAATCATAACCCGACTTTCCTTTCCAGCCCGCCCGTTTTTTTTTCAGCAGGAGGGAGAGTGAACGGTTGGTATACCGCTAAAAGGGTAGGGTTTTCAGAAATCCGCGGTTGGCTGGTTTCGAGTTGCATGCGGTACGCGGTACCATCGTTTGCCTTGCCTTTTTCTTAGCGTAGTGTTCTTCAGGTTTGACTTAACGTAGTATATTTTTCGGCACCATGTCGGTGAAATTCGGAAGCGCGAAATGGAATTTAGTTTTTTTGATTGACTGAAAGAATGAAGAGAATACGGAATAAAGTAAAGTAGGTTTCTTTTCCGTATGTGTTAATTATTGACGCGATTGAAACGGGCATTTAATGGTGGCTGAAAATTGTAATAGAGCGTAATCTATTTTAAGACCTGCGACCGAAAACCTCTCTGAACTAGCTGGCCGACAAGCAGCCACCTCGAAATGGATTACGGGTGCACGGACTGGTTGACCGGTTGGTACCATTCGTTGGCACGACTCAGACTTCACGTCTAGAACCGATGAGGGGTCGGTTCCGATTTCGTTCGAACGATTTTAGACGGAAAATCACTACAGCCTATACAATAATTTTTTGCTCTTCGTGTGGAAATCGATCTCGTTTTTCGGATGGCTTCTATAGCTTGAAATTACTTATGGAAATATATAATTGAGTTGCTTTTTAATAATTTTTCTGAAAAATTATTAGAGAAGAAAAATCATACAAACATATTGAGTTCGTATAAGTAGGAAAATTCAAAATAATTCTCTCTCCTCTACGCATTGTGGTAGCCATAACCAGTGTGTATCTAATAATAGTGATGGCCTGAGGAGAATTAGTACTAACGATGAAACCACCTTCATCTAACATTTTTCTTCTCTAATAATTTTGCAGATAAATTATTAAAAAGCAACTGAATTATGTAGCTACGCACAAAGAATTTTCGTAAGTAATTGAGTGAGGTATTTGGACAAATTTTCTAGTAAGGACATGTCAATGTTTTGGATATCTTGCGCCGCTAATGATGAGAGATTTCTTTGGAATTCATGTATTATTCTTTCAACGTCTGTTTTGTTTGTGTTTTTGGTAATCGGCTTGATGGGGAGTTGGCCGTTTCCTGCTGTTCGAAAAACATTTTGTTTTGTTTGGTTGTTTCTAATGTTGATTTTCTCTCGAGAGGCTACCACAGGACAGCCCTCCGCAACCTGTTTCATCTTGGATCATGTATTTGTTCACACGAGATTATTTATTATAGGATACACTAATCAGTGAAAATAACTGAGGGAATTTACCAGTCTTTAAAAGTTCTTTCGCTAATGATATTGAAAAATATAGACAGCAGTCTGATAGACACGATATCTTTGGATTTAAACTCTTCAATCTGTGGTTCACTTGGCACGTTTTCGCAAAATGATGGGCGAAACACTTAAAAAATAATCACTGCGATCTAAGAAGGGATGTGATCTCTACGGCTTTTGGGATAGGAATGATTGGATTTATACGAAACATGATGTTAAGATATATATCAGTGAGATCTAATGATGTTGTCATTTTGGTGATCATTTGAGCGCAGTTTAAAACCGGTGGAGGTTTCAAAATGCGTTTTCTCTAGATTTTGATCAAAATTAAATGATAAACAAGTAAGTTTCAATAAAATCGATTTTATTCTGTTCGGTGTAAAGATTTGGCAAAATGATCAGCAAAATAGTCCAAAAACCAAAATGTTGGCCTCTCAAGGTTAAAAAAATAATTAGAATGTTACTCTAGTAGCAACCAAAAAACAAAATTTTCATGGAAATGAATTAAATGCATTTTACTGTGAAAATTACGTTACAGAGTAGTCATTTGGAGTCAAAATTGTAAATTGAATTGAATATTAAGAGTAGAAACACAAAAGTATCTTCGTGCCTAAAAATTGAAGTGATCTACCCTGTGCCTCCAGTAAATTAATGTATACTGAAAAAGTGCATAAGCCAAGAAAACTGCGATACTAAATAACAAAGATTGGATAAAGAGAACAATTCTGAAAAATTTATAATAAGGTTATTGAACTATTTGTGAAGTAAAGATATTCTTTGACAAGTATTAAATAATTATAGAAGTCAACATTTTATCTTCAGAGAGTCTTTTCGTGAGCCCGGTGGGAAGAAGATCAAGGCTTAACCGCGTCTATTCTTAATTTTGGTTGTATGAAGAACGTACAGATGCTAGTGGGAGTCTTGTGCAGTCGCGGACATTTTTAATTAGAATATTCGTAAAAGTTTAATAAAAAAAATTATAAAACTTTCCCGCGGATGGCGGAGTTACGCACAATAAGTGTAACGAGACATTTCTCTTCACAAACTACTTTTTATTTTCAAAAAGACAAAAATAGAAGTATTTTTGCGAGGAATAATAATTTACTTACTTTGTGAATTTCGTGCCTTCACATGGTGGGAGTTTAGTGCATAACATACACTAAAGTTCAGAGCGTAGGATAAGCCCGAGGGTGTGACCTGCAGAGTCAACCATACAAACAGCGAAATCAAATGTTGAAGTTATAACCAGTAATATTTTAAATTAATCATAATAATGCCTGCCAGAAGAGTGGAAAAGAAAGTAAAATCCAAGGAGGTTGGATTTAAATAAACTAGGAATTCGGCACGTCATTGCGAAATTGGAAGAGTGTAAGAGCATCTATATTTAATTTATTGAATATCAGATAATTCTATCACATTAGTAAAGGTCTACGGAGTCCATCGAAGAGCGAAATTGTAGCATTCTTTGCGTACAGACGTGTTTTAAATCGCTCCGATCAAAAGTTTTCAAAAATTAAATTAATTTTATTAAAAACATCAATCCAATTTTAAGTTTTATCAGCAAAAGCTTATATTGTCGAAGCAATCGATTCAGGAAATTTCTATAGAATATTATTTTACTTCGATTAGTAAAGAAAAGTGAAGTACCCAAGAAAACTTCAGGACCGCTGGCATGGAGGAGCCCGACGGGTTCCCACCGTTGCGGCAACCTGCGGAAACGACTAATACGAAACTGGCGATAATCATAATGAAGAAAACTCCGCAGATGATGGATGCAAGCTGTTAATAATAGCGGACAATCAATAAATAATCAAATTGCAAAAAGAAAATGATAAACTAAGGTTAGAGATACAGTCCCTCAAAGATCTATTCAAGGAAGAGATGAAGCCTTAAATCAAGTGCAACAGGTAACAAACGTGAAGAAAAGTGCAAAGCAAGTAATTCCAGAAGAAGTTCTAAGTGCTGGTGGCACCAACGAGAGTCAAAACTATTTCGCAGCGCTGGAGGGATTAACCTTAGAAATGGAACGATATAAATTTTATTCAGTATTTCAAAAATAAAATAAGGAGAAGAAACCAGGTCGCAGTTCTGCCAGTTTCTCTAAAAAAGCTTCCAAAAAGGCAGAAAAAGTTCCACCAATCAACGTGTTGAAACAAAGCGGAAAAGATATGGTTGGGCTATTGGCAGCCGAAAATAAACTAACCAATTTTGAGATTGAAAGAGTTAATTCTGAAAAATTAACTATCACAACGAAATCATTGGTTGATTTTAAGTCAGTCAAAGATGCGCTGAATTCTGGGGAGGTTCCACACCACCTATACCTCGGAAAGGTGAAAAGAATCAGACTTTTATGTTGAGGGGCTTGGACTGCGAAGAGGATACGGTCGTTCTTCTTCAGGTACTCAAGGAAGCTGCACCAGAAATTGAATTTTTTTCTGTCAAAGCCTTTGCGACAAGAAAGTCGACCTCAGAAAGGAAGAATTCACCACTTTACCTGGTGTGAATTACAAATAAGAGCAGTCCAAGTGCCCTTCAACAATTAAAATACTTGAATTTCTTCCAGAAAAGAGAAGTCAACCAGTGTTGCCGGTGTCAAAGAGTTGGTCATTTGGCTGCCAACTGCACCATGCACAATCGGTGTGTCAAATGCAGTGACGTTCATGCTCTTTAGTGGGTGCAAATTGGCTCAGACAGAGCCTAAAGGAAGATTATACTGCGTTAACTGCGGCGTTTTTGGTGATCCAGCATCATATTGAGGATGCTCCTGATATCAAGATGCAGAAGTAAAATTTGCTCCAAAGGAAACACAAGTACATTGTAGTGTCATACCTTCCAACTTCGTCAAGTCCTGAGTATGATACGGCATTCGCCGCTAGAGGACCAGCAGAAAATGCTGCAAATCATGTAAGTGGCAATAATGAGCTGCTTCTCAAAATTTACCACCAACTTAATTCGTTATCGGAGACAATCAATAAACATAATTTAAAAATTAACTTTAATTTTCAGCATTTAGGCCTTAAAATAACTTGTCATCCAGTCAAATTCTCATGGATAGGCTTCGCCTTATCTTGATCAACGTCAACTCCATTGTAACTCTACATCGACGTGACTATCTCCTTGAATTTATTGTTAAGCAACAGTCTGACATCAATCTCACTGAAATCCACCTCAATTCACGGCAGTCCATGATATTCAAGATACCAATCATAAATTCCCAGAAATAGACAATTTAAAAATCATCATTAAATATTTTAGAATATTTAGGAATTTATAAACTTGAAAAGGATAGTAATGTAATTGTTTTTAATGACCAAATAGATATTTTTAAATCCACTTCATTGCCTACAAACGACACAAAAATAATTCTGGGTGATTTCAACGCTAAGGTTGGCAATGAACTATCTCATCGGGCAACGACTGGAGGATATAGCCTCCACGATGAAACAAATGACAACGGCCAGTGCCTGATTGACTTTGCATGTAGCAGAAATCTAGTCATACGTTCGACTTGCTTTCCACATCGACGCATTCATAAAATGACCTGGGTATCACCAGATGGCAACACACAAAACCAGATCGATCATGTTCTGATCCAACAACGTTGGGCCTCGAGCATACTTGACGTCCGTACATACCGAGGAGCCCATTTTAACTCAGATCATTACTTGATCAAATTAACCTATCGATGTATGTCAAAGGCATATTCGGCGAAGATCAGCCCGCTACGAAAATTTGACATCGGACGGCTCCAAACGGCGTCTGTGGCCGAAAATTTAACGGAGACCCCCAACAACCAGCTGGCTCCCATCTTATTGGACGCATCGTTAAAGACGAGCAACGAGCTATGGATGGAAGTGAAAGCGGCTATTAGGACCGTGGCAGAACAGACGGTTGGACATCAAGCTCGGCGCAAGAGGAATGTTTGGTTTGATGACGAGTGCCCGAATGCGTTAGATAAAGAGAATCAGGCGTACCGAGAATACATAGTTAGGAAAACCAGGACGAAGAGAGAACACTATGAAAATCTCAGAAGAATTGCGAATAAGATAATTAGGATTAAGGAAAGAAAATATGACGACCAATTGAGGAGTATAGATGTATGTTTAGCGAGGAACAACACAAGACAAGCACACAAAGTAGTGAAAAGTAAGAAACGTGGTTATCAGCCCAAAACCACGCTCTGTCGTGATGACATCGGCAATATCATCGCGGGTGAAACCAATATTAAGGAAAGATGGGCATCATATTTTAAGAACCTCCTTAATCCTCCGCACAGCTCCAGAACATTGGAGCCCTAAATACTTTCAAGATGCTTTTATCGTTATTTTATTGTTCGACTCAATTGTGTACTCTCGCAGATGTCGGGAGCGAATCTTTTATATATTTTGACATCCCCCTCCGCTTTATTTAAGAACGCTTAACACCTAATCTTAAAAACTATCATCAAGACCTTTCAGTTCTCTCGAATCGACTATCTTATTTGTACACATGAATTTTTTAAAACCAAAATTATGGAGACGGTGTGACGGTTGACATACATATTTATAAAATATAATCGTAGCATATGTAATTTTCAATGAAGGTTGCTGTGACGCAAAGATGAACGGACGAGAGACAGGTCTCCATGTCCTGAGGGTTTACTAAATTCATTTGGATATTCTACGTCCAGCACTCGTTGCGTGTAGACGTGTTTTTAATTCGCTTCTGTCAAGAATTTTTATAAATTAAAATAATTTTTGAAAACGTCAATTAGAAAGTAATTTTAGAAAAAAACTTATTACATCGTCGAACTATTCGAACAATTTATCCAGTATCTGGATTTTACCTGCGAGAAAATTTCAAAAAAGAAGAAACGTTTTTTTTCACCGGGGGGATGGAGGAACCCGACGGCTTCCCACCGCTAGGGGACCCAGAGCCAGGCATTTCTAAAATGACAGATGATGAAATCATAAAGCGGAAAAACGAACAAGACAGCTGTAAGCATGGCAAGCGTATGACGCTTTCAAGTGAAGAGTGTGAAAAAGTAACGAGCAATACATCAATCCACGATGCTGAAAATATCCTAAGCGCAGGAGGAGCGAACGACAGCACCAATTATTATGCGGTGCTGTCTGCGATGAATGACGAAATGGACATCGAGATGGAGTGCAACGATAGCATAGGTAATATTGATAGTACTAATAATTTCCTTGAATATTTAAAATCAAAAAATAAGGAAACGGAGAAGAAGCCAACCGGTTTGTCTGCTGGTTCTCCTATTAAAAATAATAAGTTAAATGAGAAAGTCCAAGTCCAATTAACGTGTTTGGGCAGCGTGGAGGAGATATGGTTCAGTGATTGGCTGCCGAACATAAAATCGATAACTTTGAAGTTAAGAGAGTGACCACTGATAAACTCACAATCAAGACAAAGACACTGGCTGATTTCAAACTGGTGAAAGATGCTCTTAATAGTGTCAAAGCTCTCCACTTCACATACACGCCAAAGGCGGAAAAAAATCAGACCTTGCTGTTGAAGGGCTTGGACTGTGGGGAGAATACAGTCGATCTCCTTGAAATGTTGCAGGAGGCAGCACTAGCTGTTAAGTTCATCAGTGTGAAAAATTTTGCTACAAGGAGATCAATTTTTGAAGGTAAAATATTACCATTTTATTTGGTCCAAATTTCTAACGATAGCAGTCCGAGTTACCTCCAACAGATAAGGTACTTAAACTATAGAGTTGTGAGCTTGGAGCGCCTCTAAAAAACTAGGGTCAACCAGTGTTACAGGTGCCAAAGATTCGGTCATTCAGCTGCCAATTGTGCCATGCACTATCGCTGTGTTAAGTGCAAAGATATTCACGCCCCCGGTGAATGCAAGTTGGCTCAGATGGAGCCAAAAGAAAAATTATACTGTGTTAATTGCGGTATATTTGGTCATCCAGCATCATATTGACGATGCCCTCGGTATCAAGATGCAAGAGTTAAATTTTCCCCAAAACAAACCAAAGTTAATCACAATCTGTTACCTCCCAACATCGTCAAACCCGGGGTACCATTTGCACTTGCTGCTAGAGGAGCAGCAGACAACAATGTAAATAAACTAAATAATGTAAGTGGCAATAATGAGCTGCTTCTCAAAATCTACCAACAGCTTGAATCTCTTTCAGATAGAATTAATAAACAAGACCAAAAAATCAATTTCGTTTTTCAACGTTTAGGCCAATATGCTTCAAAATAAGTTGTCATCCAGTCACATTCCCACGGATAGGATTCGTCTCATCTCAATCAACGTCAATTCCATTATTACTATTCATCGGCGTGATTATCTCCTTGAATTCATTGTTAAGTAATAGCCTGACATCATGCTTCTCACTGAAACCCACCTCAATTTATGGCACTCCATGACATACAAGGATTTTGAATTCGTAAGAAACGATAGGGTAATAGGTGATGGGGGAGGTGGCACCGGGATATTGGTTCGAAGACCCTATTGTTTCCAAAATATTGAAAAAGTCGAATTCAAAAGCTTTGAATCACTTGAAGTGTCCGTTATCAAAATTTCACTGCCTGGTGGGGATAACCACTTCGTTATCTCTGCCTATGCAACTGGTGGAACTGTTCTCAAGCTCAAGGACGAACTCAATTCCTTGTTTGAAATACTCGAATTGAACAGGCTGCATAATTATTATATTCTTGCTGGTGACCTGAACACAAACATCATGGCTGAACGCCACCAATAATCGTAGAGGTGTATTCCTGAAATCGTCAACTCTTGCTCAATGGTTCCTTATGACAGGAATCTAACTAACGATAAGATAGATGTCTATTTATTTATTTATTTAAGTGTCAACAAACAGACAGAAGTCCAATTACATGTTGCGTATAAATTAGAACTAACGCTAATATTAAGGGAATATACTTATGAAATTCATGGAAATATACACATGAAGGAAAGTGAAAAAAAGGAATCCAAGAAATAGGAAATAAAAGAAAATTGTTCAATTACTTAACTACTAACTAATACATGAAGAGAGAGCAGCTATAAAGATGAGCAAGATTAATAATTGTAGTTGTAAATTTTGCTTTCAAGGCAAGTTTTAAAGGCAGCAAGCGACTGTGGTAGAGGACCAAGACATAGCTGGTAATGCAAACGGGGCAAGCGTAGTAAGGGAGAGTGGAAGAAGGTGTTAGTGCGTGCAAAGGGAACAAGGTATTGATCGGAAGATCTATTAGGGTGACTAGTGTTCAATGTTTGAATGTAACCGCATAGAGTGTGGGGTAAGTGACCGTGATAAAGCTTGTACAAGATGCATTCATCAAGAAAGTATCGTCTAGATTCAAGGGAAGGGAGTTTCAAAGTACGAAGACGGTCACTATAGGGGACACAAGGGAGGTTGAATTTGATAAAAAGAGACCGTGTGAATCTGCGTTGAACCGACTCAATAGCATCAATATGATTCCTGTGGTTAGGGCTCCATATTTGGGAGCAGTATTCCAGGTTACTGTGAACAAGTGAAAGGTAAAGGCACACACAGGATATGCTGAAACGAGGAAGCGGATCTTGAAATGAGCCCTGAAAGGCGGAAGGCTTTGTTGATGACTTGGGCTATGTGGAGGTCAAACTTTAATTTACAATCGAACACCACACCAAGATCCTTAAAAGAAGTTATACTGCACAAAGGGGTCCCAACAAGGCTGTAGGTGGAGAGAAAAGGATTTTTTTTACAGGAGAATGTCATCTGGTGGCATTTGGTAACATTCAAGGAGAGATGGTTTGATTTGCACCATTCACTTAGACGCAGTAGGTCACTTTGCAAGGTATCAACATCACATTGTAAGTCAATTACCCGAAAGATCTTAAAGTCGTCAGCATAAAGCAGGCAGGGAGAAGTGATAACAGAGGGAAGATCATTGACAAATAGTAGGAATAAAATTGGGCCAATTATGGATCCTCGCAGTACACCTGAGCTGGGGCAAAATGTAGAGGAGAAGCAGGAGTTAACAGTGACAAGACAAGGACGATCCCAAACATAGGATAGAAGCCAGGAGTACAGGAAATAAGGAATTTGGAAATTTTTAAATTTCTGAAATTAAAGTGCATGATCTACAGAATCAAACGCTTTAGAGAAATCCGTGAAAATAACGTCTATTTGTTGCTGACGGTCAAGGGCTGCAGCAATGTGGTGTGTAAAAGAAAGCAAGTTAGTGAGAGTAGATCTACCTCTGACAAAACCATGTTGATGTTCTGCTAAGGATGGAAGTATAAGGGGAAACAGAGTATCGAGAACGATCTTTCCAAGGATTTTCCCAAAACAGGGAAGGAGAGATATCGGACGATGGTTACAAACGGAATTGCGATCCCTAGATTTGAAGATAGGAAGAATATGGGCAATTTTCCACTGGGAGGGGAAAATCCCAGTAGCTAAGCTCAAATTATAAATAATTGAAAGAAGAACACAAAGAGACGAGGATAGTGATTTTGCAAGGAAGTTTGGAATGCCGTCTGGGCCACCACTGGTACTAGTATCAAGACTCCTTAAGAGCAGTTCAATTTTCAAGGGATTGGTACGAAGCGTGGGAGAAGAAAAGGAAGAAGAAGAAGAGTAGAAAGAAGGAGAAGTATTTGAAGTGCGGAAAAAGGAAGAAAAGAAAGAAGCAAAGAGTTCACAGGACTCCTGAGGGGTAGATGATGTAATACCATCGTAGCTGAAACTAGTTGGTGTATGATGAGAGCTCTTTAGAGATTTGATATAAGACCAGAAAGCGCGAGTTTGATTTGATTCAAGTGAAACTTCGACAGATTTACGTAAGCACGAACAGGAAGCTTTGCAGTTTTCTTAGCGTCAGCTCGTCTCTGCTTGTAAGCGGCAAGGTAATTAAGAAGGCCACTGGAGAGGAATTTTCTTCGGGATGCATCCTTCACCTTAATGGCTTTGGCAACATCTGAGTTAAACCAAGGAGCATCTTTAGGTCTCCTTGGGGGAAACAAAGGAGTGAATTGAACGATTAAGGATGAGAGAAACAGATAGAACTTATCAACGCACTCTTCAAGGTTCAGGTTGCGGAAAAAAGAATACCAGTTAGCTGCGTTAATATGAGAATCTATGCTGCAAAGATCCGCTTTTAAAAAGTTATAGCAGCAAGGTGATGTATTTCTAGGCAAAGGTGGAGATGAGATAGAAAGCTCCAAAAAGAGAGGTGGATGGTGAGGATCTGGCTTAATGAAGGGTGAGAGTGAGGTGGATGAAACAAGAGAAGAGGCTGGCAAGTTGGAAAAAACAAGGCCAAGAAGTTTATTATTGGAGTTTGCACTAGTATTGAATTGGGTGAAGGAGCATACGGAGAGAAATGAGGAAAGGGCAAACGACAAATTACCTCCGGCCAGTATGGAAAGATACTCACTATCCCAAGTAATGGAAGGAAGGTTGAAATCTCCACAGAGCAATACAGGGGAAGATGGGAAATGACTTAGGATGTAGCTGGAGAATTCCGCAGAGAAACGTTCATACACCATAGCAGAGCTGCTACATGGGATGTAGACACACGAAACGAGAAGGGAGAGAGCATCAGAAAGAGAGACTCGCACAATAATACACTCCACTGGGAGCGAAGGTAAAAAATCCTCACAAGAGATGCTATTAAGAGAGGCATGTACACCCACAAGAATACCCCCACCATCAGATTTGCCAGTGGCAACACGATCTCTATCTCTGCGAAAAATTAGGTGATTGGGAAGGAGTTCACTGTTATAAATATCACTTGTCGGCCATGTCTCAGTTAGACAGATGATCTGATGCGGATATATAATTGAAGAGATACGAAGTTCAGATGTCTTGGTCCTCAAACCACGGACATTTTGATGATAACAGGACAAAGATGAAATTGTACAAAGTTTACGATGCAAGGATGTGCGAGGCGTATTACTTGCTTCTCCTGTTACGAAAGGACACAGTGTTGTTACGCTTCTGATTGGCAGAAAACTGTTTTACCAGTACTCCAGGAGGCCAAAATTCTTTTTCCAACAAGCAATTGAGATTGGCTGGAACCGTGATTTTGTATGAAGCAATTAAACGGTTTGTCTTCCCGTCTGGAGTGAGTTTCGTACACTGGAGCAAAACAGGTATAAAATTCAATTTAAACTTGATGTGATTGATGATGTCTTCAACCGGTGTGTTATAGTCCAATCTTGATATGAAGATTTATAAGGGCGGCGAAATAGCACGCAGTGGGTTGCCAGGTTTAATTGAATTATCAGACGCTGCAACTCTAGGCGAACTTAAAGTTTCAGTGTTATTCCGGGATGGCGATGATGCTCCAGAGGTTGAACCATTAGATTGAAGCACTCATCTGCTTCTTGTTATGACGGTAGGTTTCAAATTATTTGAAGTCGTGTTGGCCACACTTGAGGGGCCAGCAAGGTTTACATCGGAAGTCGATGAAGGAGGCAGATCAACTCTGGCATGCTGGCTAAGAAAAGATATTTCTTCCCGCGCTGAGTCCAGCTGGTCGCGCAGCAAATTGAACCCAATGACTAGGTTATCGATTATTGTTCGCGTTTGGTTCAACTTATCCACGAGTGATAACATAGGAGAACCACGGCACTTCGGACACAGCCAATAAAGACTGAAGTTCGGGTTGTTAATGCTGTCCGCGATCGCGTTGGATAAATCTGCACACTTTGCATGGAAAGTCAGACCGCAAAGGCCACCACATGTAATTATGGGTGTTTTGTCCTGCTTATCAATTCAGGAAGGAGCCAAACAATTTACCATGTTCAATTATAAGATTATAATGACCAAATAAATAAAATTATAAAAATTGTCCAATAAAATAATGTCCAAAAAAAAAAGAATTGTCCAATAAAAAGGAAAAGTAAGAGACTTACGAATAATTTGCAAGAATTGATCACAATATAAGATATGTGCAAAGTATATGAAACGTTAGCACTCTTGGTAATCGCAAACACAAACCGAAAATAGCAGATCTTTAGCACGAACCACTAAACAATAGCGAACTAGTATACTATTGGTTGAGGGCGTAGATACATTAAGGTAGGAGTATAAGGTGACCACGAATACGCGATAAAGCAGGAAAAGAAAATTATACAGGTGGCACTACAAAAGTTGAAAGCAGCGCAGCAAGATCGATGCACATCCGGTTTGAGTCTTAGGTAAGAAGTTCAAATGATAAAAAGAACAACAGGGGTCTCTAAGATCTAAGAAGAGCACTTGAGTCAAGAACAGAATACGGCTCCGCAAGCTTCTGAACAAAGAAAATGAATATTGTTTACTTAAGCGCACGGAAAAGTTGAAATGTTTAAAAAACAGAGGGAAATACACTCGGGCACTGTTTGGAATAATGATCGATATGACTACCGAGTTGTAAGAATACCGACGCCGTCAAGATAAACTTCGAGCAAACACGTAAAAAGAGTGTTAGAAGTCAGCGGAGTACAGCACACGGCCACGTCAGTCAAAAGCTCGTGTTTTCTTTCTCTTCTTGTCGAAGTTAGAGAAGCTGACGTTGGAAACGATTGAGAAAGTTGTTCCCAAGATTAAACATCGAAACAATATGGAAGGATATTAAACACCAACCATCGCAAGGTTGAAAAGATTGAAAAGCCTTCTTCTCACACGCGTCAACAATATTTATCGACGATTTTTGGACTACAACCAGCCCTCGTTGGCTTTGTTGAAATTACATCTGAAGAATGTCCGGAACTTAATCCGGTCATACTTCAGGAGTGAGGTCAGCAATCAATGGGCGGAAAAATTGAGGGGTATTAGCCCACAGGACCCAGACGGCGTGTTCGCGAAAGTGAATAGCATATTCCGCAAGAAATCTCGAGTGAAGGTATCGAATCTTGAAGTCACTAGTGATGAGATAAATCTTCTCGATAGGGCTGGTATCGAAATTGATAGTACGACTCCGGATAGAAATGGAAACAGGATTATTTGTGAAGGGTTGGATGAACTTGCCCTGATTGGAACACATTTTGAATTTGTTCATCTATCAAACCCTGAGAGAGGGAATGAAATATTTTCAGAGGTCGTTGAAGCAAAAGTTTCCGACTTCAAAACAAGCCTCAATGGCCAATCAATTCTTCATTTCAATGAAACATTAACATCTGACCTCATACCGAGCTTGAATCTTATTGATTATTTTGTCAGCTATGAAGACTTGTGTTTCATATTTCGCAAGATAAACAACAAGAAATCATGTGGTACTGATGGTATTCCAAATGCAGTTATCCGACATTTGCCTGAGGTTGCTATTAGGAATTATTGCATATTCTTCAACAACATGTTGAGCAATTCATATTTCCCAAATGAGTGGAAAAAGGCTAAGGTTTTTCCGAGCTTGAAGGGAGGAAAGGAATCTTCATGCCCTAAAAGCTATCGCCCAATCAGCTTGCTGCCTAACATCAGCAAGGTGTTTGAAGAGATACTCAACAGAGCATTAAACGCCTGCATTGAGGAATATGAGTTGATACCGAATTGCCAATTTGGTTTTCGTGTCAGGCATTCGACCACACATGCAATAACAAAAGAAACCTCAGACATCTGTTGGAAACTAAATGATAGACAATGTGTTGGAGCATGTCTCATTGATATGGAGAAAGCCTTTGATACGGTATGGTTGGATGGACTAGTTTTTAAACTCCTTCAGGACAAGTTCCCCAGACACCTTGTCGCCATGATGTGCAATATGTTATACGGGAAATCGTTTGTTGTAACTGATGGAAATCTGACAACAATGCGCGAGTTCAAGGTCTTGAATGGTCTACAGCAGGGAACAGTTACTGCGCCTCTGCTCTTCTCAATCTTCATTCGCAAGCTCTTGAATGGTAGCGTTTGCTGATGATATGATCATCTATACGGCAGACCAAAAAGCTACAATAGTTCAGAGAAATCTACAAAAAATGTTCAATGATGTACAGCTGTACACTGACAATTGGCGAATGAAAATCAATGCGCAGAAGTATGAAACAATCATGTTTCGGACAACGCTGCAGGGGGTCAGTCAGGACCTGAAACGTAATTGGAAAGATTTTCACATCATGGCTGGCGAGGGTAGTTTAGAACGAGTTCCACATAAATCCTGTGTTCGATACCTCGGTGTTTATCTCGATCAGTATTTGTACTATACTGAACGTGTGAAAATCATGCTCAGTAAGGCACTAAAAGTAGTCAGGGCACTACGAAGACTCTTTCATTCCAGAGACATTGACCTTGGTTAGACCAGTTTTGACATATGGATGTCAGATCTGGTACAACCAGAGTGCTAGTACTATGGAAAAATTGAGAGTTTTCGAAAGGAAATGTCTTCGTGCATGTACTGCTTTGTACAAAAAGCCTGAGATGGATTGGAAACATTATACATCGAATAGAAGAATTTATCAAACTGCTGAAGTGACAAGAGTCGATATTTTCATATTGAAACTTCTTCGGAATCATATCGCAAGATCTGTGACTGTGAGTGAAAACCCTTGGATTTCACAACCATTCTTCTCTACAGACGGGTATATTGTGACTTGCCTCGCCACTGGCTTCGTTTCTCCAGAAGCATTTGTGTATTTGGACATAAATCGATATGTTTTTGATTCTGACGGCGTCCCAGTCATATATCACATATATCGACGGGCCACCGATAAGAAGATAAAATATCCTCCGAGTTTGAGTTCACGGGACCAACAACTCCAATGGAGATACTCATTTGCTAGATTCGTTGAAGCTGATCGAATTGAGACGGCGCAATCCAGGTATTAGTGGCTGAATGACAATGTCTAAATTATGTGTGTTTATTTCGAGTTTTTGTGTTTTTCGTTATTTAGTTTTTGAGCTTCAGCTCGTTATTGCTACTTATAGTATTGTTGTTTATTTTGTGTTAAAAATTAGACATAGGCTAGGTATATGTTATGTTTATTATATTAGGTTAGGGATAAGGTTAAACGCGTTGGTTAGGAATATTGTGATAGAATTTTTTAGTATAAGATAAAGTTTTGGATTGCATATTATTAGAATTAAGTTAAAACATATTAGGTGTAGGATCAAAGTTCACTGTTGTGTTTAAATTATAAATAATTTTAGGATAGTGTTGGTTGGGTTTTTTCTCCTTTTTCCAATTGAATTTCATAATATGTAACAATCTTAATTAATTTGAATTTGCTATAGTTTTGTTTTTAAATGGGTCATTTGGGCCATTAAGTTTTTGTATGTTTATTGTTTGGAATTTGCTTTATATTCTTTGAAAATTTATATCGATTAGTATTGAATAAAGCGCTTTTGACTTTGACTTTAGTAAAATTATTTTGCATAAAACTTTGAAGAAAAGGGACTGATAACGTCAACAGCTAATGTGTGCAATATTTATTGAAGCATATCTCTGAATCTTGATGAATAATTATTTAATAAAGTAGAATTATACGGTTGTTTCCCGAAATATTACTGCCACTTCTTTTTTTTCAGGTTATGAACCGTGGTCCCAAGGAAGACGTCGAATAGGCCAAAATTCAACTGCTCGAATTGGCGAATGAGCGAGAAACGATGTCGAAACCACAGCATCATCGCTTTCTGATTGGAAAGAAAGGAGCGTCAAGATCTTCGGGTCGATATTATTAAAATAAAGGGAACACCAGATAAAGTGAAGGAAGCCAAATTGGCTTTATTGCGACAAGTCGAAGAAATAGAAGCTGAGCGTAGAGACAATGAATTACGTTCATACGAGCTCGAAATTGAAGTTGATCCTAAATTTCACCCTAAAACAATAGGACGACGAGGGGTTGTTGTCAACAACATACGAAATGATTATGGAGTGAATATATCTTTTCCAAAAAGAGATGATCATGATGATCGTGTTATAGCAATCATCGGCTATGAAAAGAATGCAAACGAAGCTAGTAACGAAATTCTTAAAATTGTCAATGAGCTAAACGAGCAAGTAGAAGAAATCATAAATGTCGATCATCGTGTACATCCACGTTTAATAGGACAAAGAGGTAGAAATATACGTAAAATTATGGATGAATTCAAGGTGGATATAAAATTTCCAAAGGTAGGAGATGAGAACCTAAATGCTATAACAATTGTTGGCCTTGCGGAAGCTGTGCTAGAAGCGAAGGATTATATTTTAAATTTGGAAGAAGAATTTCTTCAAGACATTGATGCTTTTCCTTCTAATACAAACGATTTAAGCACTGTTCTAGAAAAAGCTTTGAATAAAATGGGTAAGAGTGGGTTTGTTGTTCATGGTGCTCCGTGGCAGCCAAAATCCAGGGGTAAGATAAGCAATGGCCTCAGGAGTGCTGGAGAACTAAATGCTCCCGACACCCAATCGCGTGAAGATTTTCTCAACTTTTGTTTGACAAATATTACAAGCAATGAAGATTCTCAAGTTTCATCTGCATTGGGGCCACGTCGTTGAAACGTGAAACATTTGTCCAGTATATTTTTGAATGTTTATTGTGCTAACTTTAAAATGAAGCATTCATACAAATATGGAAGCAATTAAGTGTATTTCCGCTCTTATATACTTGATTTATGGTTTCCTTATATAAAAGAAGCAAAGTCCCGATCCCTTTATTCACCTTTCGCGAAGGAAATTCCTACTTAAAATTATCGTAGCTTGTAGTAATGTATATATTTGCTAGCTTTCATCGTTGGAAAACTATACCAAGGTGTCAAGCTATAAACTGAAAAAGTAAGTCTTTTCTAAAATGATTTATATTGCTGTCTATTTGATTGTATCTGCAATATTTCGGAAAATTCTCAATAATTGTTCTAAAATCTTCCATATATCCGCATTAATTGTCCACTATAGATGTGCTGATTATTTTGAAATTAACTATTTGATCTTTTGAGGTGTTTGTGTGGTAACCACTGGGAAATGTGTAAACAGCAAATGTGAGAAGTGCAAAACCTGTATTTATATGCTTACATCAATTTATTATCCGCCAATTTTCAATATGTGATCCATACGCGTGCAACTCAATTTAATTAGCAAAATATTTGCGCCTCTATAAAGGGTCTCTAAATACAAATGTCGGGAGATCCTTCAAAGTCAAAAACGCTTTAATAATACTAATCGGTGTAAATTGTCAAAGAATATAGAGAAATTTCCAAACAATAAACATACAAAAACTTAATGGCCCAAATGGCTCTCTAAATTTATACGTTATCATTTAACATATTTTTTCAAAAATCCCTAGCAAATTCAATTAATTAAAATTACTACATATTTTGAAAATCTATTGGAAAAAGGAGAAAAAATCAACCAACACTATCCTAAAATTATTTATAATTTAAACACAACAGTGAACATTGATCCTACACCTAATATGCTTGAACTTAATTCTAATAAAATTCAATCAAAAACTTTATCTTATACTAAAAAATTCGATAACAATGTTCCTAACTGAAGCGTCTAACCTTATCTCCGGCAGGGGGAATGCCGGTCGACAAGAGCACTCTTGGAGGCTAGCATTCTTTGGGGAGTTCCGCCCCCACGTACCCGCGGAAATTCCCGCTGGGGGAGTGCCGGTCGACAAGAGCACTCTTGGAGGCTAGCATTTTTTTGAGAGCGTTCCCCCATGGACCCGAGGATATGGGGGGCACCGTGAGGTTCCCTCCTGGGATGAAAGGTAACGACTCTGATTGGATCTGGACTACGCTTTGGACAACGAACTGGAATTGACGCTTTGGGCTGGCGGATGTGATGGTTTGGACCTCGTTGCTTTGCACATAGTTGCTTTGCACAGTAGCGCCGAGTTGAAACTCGTGTGCGAATGGCTCCAATTCAACTATCATACCGTCCCCGTTCCGGTAAAACCTTGGCAGGCGTCGGAGTACGTTCGAAGTTCGCACCATTGGGTTGGTGGTGTATGTTCGGTTGAGACGGACTCCCGATTAGCACTGGTCTGGCTCTGAGCACTTGTCCCCATAAGGGCTTATACCAACCCTCGCATGGCCTCCCTGCTCTGCAAAGAAAACCATGGGACCAAAAAGGTGACTACACACACGAACGGAGATAGCGGCTCAAAGTCAAAGTCAAAAGCGCTTTATTTAATACTAACCGTTATAAATTTTAAAAGAATATAAAGCAAAATCCAAACAATAACAATAAAAAACTTAATGGCCCAAATGGCTCTCTAAATTTGTACGTTATCATTAAACACATTTAAAAAAATACCCTAGCGAATTCAAATCAATGAAGATTGTTACATATTTTTAAAATTAAATTGGAAAAAGGAGAAAAAACCAACCAACACTATTCTAAAATTATTTATCATCTTAACACTACAGTGAACTTTGATCCTACACCTAATATGTTTTAACTTAATTCTAATAAATGCAATCAAAAACTTTATCTTATACTAAAAAAATCGATAACTATGTTCCTAACCTAAGCGTTTTACCTTATCTCTAACCTAATATAATAAACATGATATACCTAACCTATCCCTAATTTTTAACAAAAATAAACAATAACACTAAATGTAGCAATAATGAGCTGAAACTCAAAAACTAAATAACGAAAAACACCAAAACAGAAAATAAACACGAATAATTTAGACATTGTCATTCAGCCACCAATACCAAGATTGCCCCGTCTCAACTCGATCAGCCTCAATGAATCTAGCAAATGAGTATCTCCATTGGAATTGTTGGTCTCGTGAACTCAAGTTCGGAGGATATTTTATCTTCTTATCGGTGGCCCGTCGATATATGTGATATATGACTGGGACGCCGTCAGAATCAAAAACATATCGATTCATGTCCAAATAGACGAATGCTTCTGGAGGAATGAAGCCAGTGGCGAGGCAAGTCGCTATATACCCGTCTGTAGGGTGGAACGGCTGTGAAATCCAAGGGTTTTCACTCACAGTCACAGATCTTGCGATATGATTCCGAAGAAGTTTCAATATGAAAATATCGACTCTAGTCACTTCAGCAGTTTGATAAATTCTTCTATTCGATATATAATGTTTCCAATCCGTCTCAGGCTTTCTGTACAAACCAGTACATGCACGAAGACATTTCCTTTCGAAAACTCTTAATTTTTCCATAGTACTAGCACTCTGGTTGTACCAGATCTGACACCCATATGTCAAAACTGGTCTAACCAGTGTCTTGTAACAGATAATTTTGACCTTTTGATCAATGTATCTGGAATGAAAGAGCTTTCGAAGGGCCATGACTACTTTTAGTGCCTTACTGAGCATGATTTTCACATGTTCAGTATAGTACAAATACTGATCGAGATAAACACCGAGGTATCAAACACAGGATTTATGTGGAACCCGTTCAAGACTACCCTCACCAGCCATGATGTGGAAATCTTTCCAATTACGTTTCAAGTCTTGACTGACCCCCTGCAGCGTTGTCCGAAACAAGATTGTTTCACACTTTTGCGCATTGATTTTCATTTGCCAATTGTCAGTGTACAGCTGTACATCATTGAACATTTTTTGGAGATTGCTCTGAACTATTGAAGCTTTTCGGTCTGCCGTATAGATGATCATATCATCAGCAAACGCTACCATTCAAGAGCTTGCGAATGAAGATTGAGAAGAGCAGAGGCGCAGTAACTGTTCCCTGCTGTAGACCATTCAAGACCTTGAACTCGCGCATTGTTGTCAGATTTCCATCAGTTACAACAAACGATTTCCCGTATAACATATTGCACATCATGGCGACAAGGTGTCTGGGGAACTTGTCCTGAAGGAGTTTAAAAATTAGTCCATCTAACCATACCGTATCAAAGGCTTTCTCCATATCAATGAGACATGCTCCAACACATTGTCTATCATTTAGTTTCCAACAGATGTCTGAGGTTTCTTTCGTTATTGCATGTGTGGTCGAATGCCTGACACGAAAACCAAATTGGCAATTCGGCATCAACTCATTTTCCTCAATGTGGGCGTTTAATGCTCTGTTGAGTATCACTTCAAACACCTTGCTGATGTTAGGCAGCAAGCTGATTGGGCGATAGCTTTTGGGGCATGAAGATTCTTTTCCTTTCTTCAAGATCGGAAATACCTTAGCCTTTTTCCACTCATTTGGGAAATATGAATTGCTCAACATGTTGTTGAACAATATGCAATAGTTCCTAATAGCAACCTCAGGCAAATGTCGGAGAACTACATTTGGAATACCATCAGTACCACATGATTTCTTGTTGTTTATCTTGCGAAATATGAAACACAAGTCTTCATAGCTGACAAAATAATCAATAAGATTCAAGCTCGGTATGAGGTCAGATGTTAATGTTTCATTGAAATGAAGAATTGATTGGCCATTGAGGCTTGTTTTGAAGTCGGAAACTTTTGCTTCAACGACCTCTGAAAAAATTTCGTTCCCTCTCTCAGGGTTTGATAGATGAACCAATTCAAAATGTGTTCCAATCAGGGCAAGTTTATCCAATCCTTCACAAATAATCCTGTTTCCATTTCTATCCGGAGTCGTACTATCAATTTCGATACCAGCCCTATCGAGAAGATTTATCTCATCACTAGTGACTTCAAGATTCGATACCTTCACTCGAGATTTCTTGCGGAATATGCTATTCACTTTCGCGAACACGCCGTCTGGGTCCTGTGGGCTAATACCCCTCAATTTTTCCGCCCATTGATTGCTGACCTCACTCCTGAAGTATGACCGGATTAAGTTCCGGACATTCTTCAGATGTAATTTCAACAAAGACAACGAGGGATGGTTGTAGTCCAAAAATCGTCGATATATATTGTTGACGCGTGTGAGAAGAAGGCTTTTCAATCTTTTCAACCTTGCGATGGTTGGTGTTTAATATCCTTCCATATTGTTTCGATGTTTAATCTTGGGAACGACTTTCTCAATCGTTTCCAACGTCAGCTTCTCTAACTTCGACAAATAGGCATCTATTTCATCGTTAGTTAGATTCCTGTCATTAGGAACCATTGAGCAAGAGTTGCCACTATCAGAAGGGGGACATTGCTTCTGGTACTCGTGATTAAACTTCTTTTGAAACGTTCCCCAGTCTGTTTTTTTGAAATTCAACCGATGATTTTCATGTTGAACTGGAATGAGGAAGAAATCATCCTGTGATGATTTATTTCTATACGATTGCGTTATGGTCGCTATCATAAGGAAGCACCTGCAGTTTCCGTTGAGGACTATTAAAGCTAAATTCGAGTCTTGCGTCAGCAATGCAAAGGTCCAAATATGAATTTGTCCTAGGGTATGTTGGGAACTCCGACCCATATAGAGTGCACCTGTATTCAATTTGGTTCTCTGTTATCCACGATTTCAGGAATACACCTCTTAGATTATTGGTGGCGTTCAGCCATGATGTATGCTTGGCGTTCAGGTCACCAGCAAGAATATAGTAGTTATGCAGCCTGTTCAATTCGAGTATTTCGAACAAGGAATTGAGCTCCTCCTTGAGCTTGAGAACAGTTCCACAAGTTGCATAGGCAGAGATAACGAAGAGGTTATCCCCACCTGGCAGTGAGATTTTGATAACGGACACTTCAAGTGATTCAAAGCTTTTGAATTCTTTTTTTTCAATATTTTGGAAACGATAGGGTCTTCGAACCAATATTCCGGTGCCACCTCCCCCATCACCTGTTACCCTATCGTTTCTTACGAACTCAAAATCCTTGAATCTCATGGAGTGCCATGAGCTGAGGTGGGTTTCGGTGAGAAGCACGATGTCAGGCTTTTGTCTGGCAATGAATTCAAGGAGATAATCACGCCGATGTAAAGTAACAATGGAGTTGACGTTGATCGAGATGAGACGAATCCTATCCGTGGGAATGTGGCTGGATGACAACTTATTTTGAGGCATTTGAAAGCCCTAAACGCTGAAAAACAATGTTAATTTTCGAATCTTGTTTATCGATTCGCTCCAATAAGGAATGTAATTATTGATAAATTTTAAGGACCAGCTCATTATTGCCACTTACATTATTTATTTTATTTACATTATCTGCTGGTCCTCTCGCAGCAAGTGCAAATGACACCCCGGGTTTGACGAAGTTGGTAGGTATCACACTGCGGTGTGCTTGACTTTGTTTTGGAGTGACTTTAACCTTTGCATCTTGATACCGGGGGCATCCTCGATATGATGCTGGATGACCAAAGGCACCGCAGATCACACAATATAGTTTTTCTTTCGGCTCCGCCTGAGCCAATTTGCACTCGCCGGGAGCATGAATGTCTTTGCATTTGACACACCTATATTTCATGGCGCAATTGGCAGCCTAATGCCTGAATCTTTGACACCTGTAGCACTGGTTGACCTCACTTTTCTGGAGGCGTTCCGACCCCACCACGCGGAAGTTCAAGTACCGTATTTTCTGTAGGGTACTCGAACTACTTTTGCTGGAAATCTGGACTAAGTAGTGAGGCAAGTTTTTGCGCTCCACAATCAATCTCCTCGTTGCAAAGTTTTTAACTGAAATAAACTGTATTTCTGGTGCAGCTTCTTGGAGCACTTGAAGGAGATCGACTGTGTACTCACCACAGTCCAGACCCTTCAATAAAAAGGTTTGGTTCTTTTCGCTTTTCGAGGTGTACGTGAAATGCGGAACATCTCCAGAATTTAAGGCACTTCTTTTTGCCTGGAAATCAACCATCGACTTAGTCCTTATTGTCAACTTATCGGCATTGACTCTTTTTATCTGAAAATCTTTTAGTTTATTTTTGGCTGCCAAAAGCCGAACCATATTTTTGCCCGTTTGCCCAAACACATTGATTGGTGGGACTTTTTCTTTTTTTTCATCAATCTTAACGGACGGACCAACAGACGGACCAGCAGACAAACCTTTTGGTTTTTTCTCCCGATTTTTAACTCTAAGATATTCAATGAAATCATTATCTAATTTTGACGTTTTACCTGTATCCTCTTCAATGTTCATCGTTTCTTCAAGACCAGCTAGCGCTGCATAATAATTTCTGCTGTCGTTTGCGCCTCCTGCGCTGAGGACATCCTCTTGATTAGCTACTTCCTGTGGCTTTTTAATTTTCTTGTCTTCAGATTTTGAGTGTGGTTGTCGGCCTTTTTTGATATCTTTATCCTTGTTGAACGTTAACGTTCCAACAAGTGCTTCTAACGATTTAACTCGAAGCTAGATTTCTTCATTTTCCTTTTCAAATTTTTCAGCTTTCTCTTTTTCTTGGATCAGCTGTTCGATCTCGATAGGATTGTCGGGTTTTGTTCTTGATTTTCGTATTTTCTTTTAAGTTTTTTTTTCGCCCATCATCATTGGCGATGGGCATGGTCCTTCTAATTGATGGCTGAAGCCATCGGGCTCCTCCATCTCGTTGCTTTCGCAGCGAGACTAGAGGGAATGTTCTCAGACCGGGACTTCCCTTGAACGTATTTCCACTTTTGATATTTCTTCAGGAAATGAATTTCAGGTATTCGATAAATGCTCGAATAATTCGACGGTGATGGTTTTCCCAATAAAATCAAAATTTGCTTTTGACTGGCTCGTAAAAAAATATTGCAATGGTTTGAAACTGACTTTTGCGAAAAATTAATTAATTTTTAAAATTAATGACAGGAGCGATTAAAAACACGTCTACACCCAACATAACTGGAGCAAACAAAATCAAAAGACCAAAAACATCCAAAAAAAGAAACAAAAAATAATAACGACGACGCAACCAGCGGTTGCAGCCACGATGTTAACAGTACATCGAAAGCGGTACTAACCACGACAAAAGCGAAGAATAACACAATAACAGTGAAGGCAGACGAAAAACGGAGAATAGCAGACAGTCTGGTACAGACTGAGATACCTGTGGCGTTCGGGTGCAGCAAAAAAATGATGCAAATGCCAGAGCGTCCTATTAAGGAAAAGCGGGAAACTCTGCAGGACGCTTCAGGTATTCGAGCCTTGGAAGAAGATAATATAAAGAGCACCAAAAATTAGATTGTCACTGCTGCGATCGTTAACGAAGCGGCCGATGCAAGGTTCGCAAATCCCGACATTGCAACGAAAAATCCTGAAGCCAACGAGGAAATCACGGCACGAAAAGCAACGAGTGACCAGCCACCGCGTGATTGCACCGCCAACGGCGAAAATGTGGCGGAAGTACTGCACTCGGAAACGGAACGCGATAACCTCTCCCAAAGATGGTTGCAAGGTACAATTACCACTGAGCGATACGAAGAAGAACGGCTACTCCAAAAAGCGGGAGATGTTCTGAAAAGATTACAATCTGCATGTAAGTCCCCAAAAATCAGCGAAGCAACAAAGGTGGGGCTCCTTGAACTAGAGGAGCCCCTAGATCGTATAGGGTACTATCGGAGGAGCTGGTTAAGGGCCGAAGATGAACAGAAGGCTAAAGAGGCGCTTGGGGCGAAATCTAAAGGCGACATGCAGATAGCTCCACTATTAAAAGTCAATAGAAGAATGGCGTCTAGCCCAATCGAAGGAGATCGGGATAAGAGAAGGAAGGAAGAGGCACTTGATGGGCGTGGAGCACCAGATCACGGGTTCTAGACAGTGCTTACAAAAGAGCGAAGAAAGCCGCTAAGGAACTCCTTCAAAAAAAGCCAGAAAGTAAAATTCGCACGCACGCACAATAAGAAAAGGGACCTGATGCAAAACAGGAGAGGCAGAAGCCCCGACGAAGACCCCGGGAGCAGGCACTGCTCGTAATGCCCCAAGATGGTCGATCCTACGTGGAGGTACTGCGGGACATCAGGGGAAACGTAAGGCCCGAAGACACCAATACTACCATTAAAGTAGTACGACCAACGCGCTCGGGCCACATACTGGTCGGATTCGGAGCAGAGGCCGGCAATAAAGAAGCATTCTGTGACGCAGTAAAGAAAGTCCTCGGCAAAAGCGCAACTATAGCCCCGCTCGAGCCGAAATACGAGACATTGACTGCGTCACGGATCTGGCCAAGGTAGAAGAGGCCATCAAAAGGGAGTTCCCTAGCGTGGAAAGGATCAAAGCGAGACTGACACCAGAAAACAACAGGGGACGACGCATGGCCATAGTTGACTTGACCGAAAAGGATGCCGAACAATTCCTGAACAAGGGCAAAGTGCGAATAGGGTGGGTTGTCTGTAGGATACGGCGAACAGACACGCCTCTTCAATGTTTCAAATGCCTTGGTTATGGTCACACCACACAAGTCTGCAAAGGACCCGATAGGAGTTCCCTATGTTATAAATGCGGTGAAATGGGACATAAAAGAAAAGAGTGTACGTAGGAGGCAAACTGTATTCTTTGCAAGGACGCTGATCCAAAACCTGATTTTAGACACGTCTTGGGATCAGGAAAATGCCGGGTGTTTCAGGAAGCCCTAGCCAAGGCAAAATCAGGACTCCAATGACCCGCATCCTGCAGCTAAACCTACACCGCAGTTCAACTGCCCAAAATCTGCTTGAGCAGTTTGCAAGGGACATGAAAGCCGACTTCTTGCTGCTGAGTGAGCAACACCATAATAAAAGTCCTGCATCATGGTATTCTGATGAAACTGGTACTGCCGCCATCTGGGTTCGAACAGTGACTTTCAAGGGGAGAGTTGTGGACGGAGGGATGGTTTCGTGTGAGTTCGGTGTGCAGGGACCACCACCTTTAGTGTGTACCTAACGCCTAACGAATCGATATCATTTTTCCAAGCCAAGCTCAATGCTTTGGAGGGCGCTGTCTCGAACGCAGAGGGCAAAGTGCTCGTTGGGGGTGACTTCAACGCTAAAGCAATCTAATGGGGCATGCCTCAGATGGATCCGCGGGGAAAACGAATCCTGGAAATGGCGGCTGGGAATACGCCGACTTTTCGCCCTATTAGCTGTGAGGGAACCATACCGGACGTGACACTTGACTTGGGGTCCTTAGTACGGAGGATACACAACTGGAAAGTATTAGAGGACTGCTCAGCCAGTGATCATCAGTGCATTCTGCTTGAGATAAGTGATGCTGTCTCCCGACGTCCGTGCTCTCGGCCTTCTACAACTGGATGGAACATCGGAAGGATGGACGTCGAGAGGTTCGTCGAGGTGCTCACAGCAGATGAGCCACTGCAGGGAGCTTCGGAGGGGACGGAAGAACTGGCAGCTCAAGACGTGCTGAACTCTACTATGAGCATCATTACGACTGCTTGCTGCGCTTCTATGCCCCATCGAGGACCCCGGCACGGCAAGCGCCCAGTGTACTGGTGGTCAACTGAAATCGCTGAAAAGCGAAGGAAGTGTCACAAGCTTCGACGTGAGGCTCAATGGGCGCGGAACGGTGACGAGGCATGCAACTGAGTGGCAGCATATAAGTCGGCCAGGAAATGCCTTCGCAAACTGATCAACAGTAGCAAGGCTCGCTGCTGGCAAGACCTAGTGGACGAAGTGAACAAGGATCCGTGGGGCCTTGGCTACAAGCTGGTCATGCGGAAGCTTGGTGCCCTACGGAAGCCTTATATACATGACACGGAAAAGATGGACGCGATAGTGCGGGGACTCTTCCCCGCCCATCCCGTCCGGGTTGACGCTGTCCATGGTGAAACAGCAGTCGAGTGCCCACTCTTCACACAGCTGGAACTGGAGGAGGCAGTCCTTTATTGAAAACGAGGAAGGCTCCAGGTCCAGATGGTGTTCCAGCTGAGGTGTTGCGGCTCGTCTATCACCATTGTCTTGACTTGCTACTCAGCACATTCAACGCTTGCCTATGGGACGGGGTTTTCCCGTTACGATGGAAGGTGGCGAGGCTCATGCTGATCAGCAAGGGGAAGGGAAATCCCGAATCGCCGTCTGCATACCGCCCGTTATGCATGCTAGACGTGGCTGGGATAGTGCTAGAGAAACTCATCAAGGTAAGACTCACTGACGCAATTCATGCTGCTGGGGATCTATCTCCCAGGCAGTACGGCTTTAGAGCAGATTGCAGAGGTGGTGAACGTGGTCCAAAAAGCAGAGGCATATAGTCGCACCAAGCAACGGATCGTCCTGTTGGTGACACTCGACGTCAGTAATGCCTTCAACTCCGCTAGATGGGTGGATATTCTGGATACGCTGGAAAACTCTTTTCAAGTTGCAGAATATCTAATGTGGCTCTCGGGGAACTATCTAAAGGACCGAAGCCTGCTCTACGACACGACATAAGGCCAACGAGGGATGGAAATTACATCGGGTGTTGCCCAGGGATCTATCCTTGGTCCATACCTGTGAAACGTGTCTTACGACGGGCTACTGAGACTCGAGATGCCAGATGAGTCACGCTTGGTCGGCTATGTGGATGATGTTGTGGCTCTGGTCACTGGATGCACCGTTGAGCAAGCGCAACTTAGGCTAGGTATGCTAATGCGCTGAGTGAGGGACTGGATGACTGCTCGTTGGTTCAGTTTAGCACAGGAGAAAACCGAAGTGGTCATCTTGACAAAAAAGGGAATCCCAAGAGTAAGGACGATCAGTATTGGTGACTTACGAATCGAATCATAGCTAGCGGTGAAGTACCTGGGGCTACTGATCGACTCGAAGATGAGTTTCTCTGAGCAAGTCAGTCGGCTCAGAAGGCTGCATCAGGAGTATCGGCCCTGAGTCGACTTATGGCCAACTTAGAGGACCCAGCCCATCAAAAAGACGCCTTTTGATGAGTGCTGTAGGGTCAGTGCTACTGTACGGAGCAGAGGTATGGGGTGACGCTCTCAGTAAGGAGGTATACCGAAAACGTTTGGCACAGGTACAGAGAAGAGGAGCACTGAGAATTGCAGCTTCGTATACAACAGTCTCTGACTCGGCGGTGAGACTTATTGCAGGCGTGGTACCATTCGCCTTCCTTGCTAGAGAGCGCCGCGCTATTTACGTGCGCCGAAACGAGGACGCGAGGGAGATGATTGTCCGCGAGGAGAGACAGCGCTCGCTCGACGATTGGCAGCAGTCTTGGGTGAATTGCATGAAGGGAAGGTGGACTGCGCGCCTCATCCCGGATGTGAGGCCGTGGCTAAATCGAAGGCATGGTGAGACTGACTTTTACCTGACCCAGCTTTTGAGCGGGCACGGGTGTTTTCAGTCTTACCTGCACAAGATCGGTAAGTCACGGTCCCCCGATTGTCGGTTTTGCCCAGGAGAGGAGGACAATGCCTGTCACAGATTTTTTACATGTACAAAATTGGTCAGGCTGCGAAGACAACTCTACAGGGAGACGAGAGAGCTCACTCCGGATAATATAGTTGCGGTGATGCTCAAATCGGTTGACAAATGGAACCAGGTGGCACAGTATGCTCGGGCAGTCCTTAAATATAAAAGGGACTCACAGCAGCCGGGGTTGCTGGGGCTAGGGGATCGCTCTTCTGGCATTTCCCCTCTCCCCTCCCGCTAGGAAAGGGACTCCCAAGCTTGAAGGCGCCCCAAGGCGTAACAAAACGAGACCTGGCCCGAAGTAATGTGTCAAACGGTTCCAGACTGGGTTCTCAGGTTGACGGGGGAGGTGTTTAGTGGGTAGTCAAGTCGCACATGGGAGTCCCACACTCTGTGCATAAAAAGCATTCACCTCCCGACCAGAGAAAAAAAACTTTATCTCTATCCTAATATAATAAACATAACATATACCTAACCTATCCCTAATTTTTAACAAAATTAAACAATAATACTAAATGTAGCAATAATGAGCTTATAACCTCTAGTGTTGGATATTGGTCGTTGTGGTGTGAATTCGCATAGAATTAACAAAATTTAAGTTAGATTTCTTTTAGAACCGTTTAATTTAAAGAAATACGCATGTCACTGCTATTTATATTATGTTTCTATAGTAATTCATATAATCTTTGTAACCGTATCGGTCGCTGCCGGACTGTACTATCTTGCTGAGTTGGTGGAAGAATATTTGGTTGTGGCAAAACGAGTTATAAGAAATATAAAGGCCATGAAGGTAACAGAAGTACTCGTACATTAAACGTAATTGAACATGCAAGTGCTTTATGTCCATACCTTTCATTTGAAGATTATAAGCGAGTTTGTATGAGGAACCAATAAAGGTGCATGTAGTGTCTTGGCGACGTAAAAGACATTAAAAAACCAGCGAAGAAGGAAATTGGAAACACGCTCAGTAAATTTGGTCCATTAAGAAAGGAGTGGAAATAAGCCAGGCAAGCAACAGTAGACGGCGTAAAAACCAAATATCGAATGCGTTATAATTGCGATCACCTTGCATCGTTTGTAGTACGATTTGGCTCAACAGCTTAGCTGTTTTCAAGGCAATTTCGAATAGCTTCAGCTACGAAGGAGGAACATTCGAATGTAAATCTTAATTTTTTGCTCATTCATGATACCCCTGCGTTTGTTTATATAAATGCTGTTCTTAAGAGCCATTGTAAGAAAACATTTTCGTCATGTAAATATTATCAGTAAGTCGTAGTAACGTCCCTTAAGCTTTTCTACTATTCGTAGCATAGATAAAATTAGCTTCTCGAAATTAAATTAGACAAATTCCTTTGGGAAACGAGGCGTCATATTGTGTGACTTTAGTTGCTAAAATGTATTGTAAATTATCTACTGCGAGCCAAGTTCTGTTGAACGAGACGAACATTCTGACTACAAGTTACTTGGAAACAATAACCTCTTTTTTTGTGATAAAATTCTACTAATTTTCTTTGATTAAAAGGAAACTTGTTTAATTTTAGCACTTACACATTCAATACCGAACCTAGGTGAAATTTGAAACAACATGAAGCTTAAAAAATGATGTTTAGAAAATAAGAGGGAACGAGGAATTTTCAATAAACATTGTTCGTTCTATTAATCTAAATTCTTTTGAAAAACACAGAAATGTTCATACAGGGACGATATGTTTAAATGGATTACTTTACATTGAGTTCATTTAACTGTAGGCTGTGTATGTCACCTAAATAATTTTGTATTGACGAAAATTGGAATGCAAAGTCTATATTCTACATGTATCAACATTTTATATCAATTGTTACTCGGATGCCGTTGTATTGTTATCATAATCTGAAATATTTGGGTGGTCTGACTACTGAAAAAAATGTGGTAAAGAGCAAGCAACTTTCAATCAAAAAACAGTTATACATTGTACTTAAATCCTCTTTTCTGCTTGTGGATATGTTTGCAAGAAGGTTATTTTTTAAAATTCCTCGAAATTCGGAAAACCTGCGAATAATGTTTCATATCTTAAGTCAATTTCATTATACGAATGCAGTTCACTCCAATGACATCCATTAGTATAAATTAATGCAATTAAAAATTGGACAGCTTAGAGCTAAAAATCCATGTCTTCAATCATTGCCTCCAGTAAATTAATGTATACTGAAAAAGTGCATAAACCAAGAAAACGTTATGATACTAAATAACAAAGTTTGGATAAAGAGAACAATTCTGAAAAATTTATAATAAAGTTATTGAACTATTTGTGAAGTAAAGATATTCTTTGGTAAGTATTAAATAATTATAGAAGTCAAGATTTGATCTTCAGAGAGTCTTTTTGTGAGCTTGGTGGGAAGAAGATCAAGGCTTTATCGCGTGCGTGTCAATATTGAATGATAAGGCCCTTGTCGAAAATTAGTGGTATTCTTAATTTTGGTTTTATGAAGAATGTACAGATGCTAGAGGGAGTCGTGTGAAGTCGTGGACATTTTTAACTAGAATATTCGTAAAAGTTTCGCATACTACTTTTGATTTTCAAAAAGACAAAAACAAAAGTATAATGTTCGCGTGGAACTGTGTAATAATTTATCTACTTTGCGAATTTTGTGCCCTCCATGGTGGGAGTTTAGTGTATAACATACACTAAAGTTCAATGCGGTAGATAAGCCCTAGGGCGTGACCTGCAGAGTCAACCATGCAAACAGCGAAATCAAATGTTCAAGTTATAACCAGTAATATTTTAAATTAAACATGATAATGCCTGCTAGAAGAGTAAAAACGAAAGTAAGATCTAAGGAGATTGGGTTTAAATAAACTAGAAATTCGGCGCGTCATTGCGAAATTGGAAGAGGGTAAGAGCATCGTTATTCAATTTATTGAAAATCAGATAATTTTATCACATTAGTAAAGGTCTACCGAATTCATCGAAGAGCAAAATCGTAGCATTCCTTGCGTATAGACGTGTTTTAAATCGCTCCAATCAATCCGATTTTAATTTTTATCAGCAAAAGCTTATATTGTCGAAGCAATCGAGTCAGGAAATTTCTATAGAATATTATTTTACTTCGATTAGTAAAGAAAAGTGAAGTACCCAAGAAAACTTCAGGACTGCTGGCATAGAGGATCCCGACGGGTTCCCACCGTTGGGCGACCTGCGGAAACGATTACAAAATTTACGATGGTCAAAAAAAGAAAACATAATGAAGAAGACTCCGCAGATGATGGATGCAAGCTACTAATAATAGCGGACAATCAACAAATAATCAAATTGCAAGAAAGAAATGATGAACTAAGGTTAGAGATACAGTCCCACAAAGATCTATTCAAGAAAGAGATGAAGCCTCAAAAGGTGCAGCCACAAAATCAAGTGCAACAGGTAACAAAGGTGAAGAAAAGTGCAAAGCAAGCAATTCCAGAAGAAGTTCTAAGTGCTGGTGGCACTTAGAAAAATTAACTATCACAACGAAATCATTGGTTGATTTTAAGTCAATCAAAGATGCGCTGAATTCTGGGGAGGTTCCACACCATCTATACCTCGGTAAGGAGAAAACAATCAGACTTTTTTGTTGAGGGGTTTGGACTGCGAAGAGGATACGGTCGTTCTTCTTCAGGTACTCAAGGAAGCTGCACCAGAAATTGAATTTATTTCCGTCAAAGCCTTTGCCACAAGAAGATTGACCTTAAAAGGAAGAATTCACCACTTTACCTGGTGTAAATTACAAAAAAGAGCAGTCCAAGTGCCCTTCAACAATTAAGATACTTGAATTTCAGAGTGGTGAGGTGGGAATGCGTCCAGAAAAGAGAAGTCAACCAGTGTTACTGGTGTCAAAGATTTAATCATTTGGCTGCCAATTGCGCCATGGCCAATCGGTGTGTCAAATGCAAAGACATTCATGCTCCCAGTGAGTGCAAACTGGCTCAGACGGAGCCGAAAGGAAACTTAACTGCGGCGTTATTGGTCATCCAGCATCATATTGAGGATGCTCCTGATATCAAGATGCAAAAGTAAAATTTGCTCCAAAGGAACCACAAGTGCACCGTAGTGTCATACCTTCCAACTTCATCAAGCCCTTAGTATCATTTATATTCACCGCTAGAGGATCAGCAGAAAATGCTGCAAATCATGTGAGTGGCAATAATGAGCTGCTTCTCAAAATTTACCAGCAACTTAATTTGTTATCGGAGTCAATCGATAAAATATCTTAAATTAACTTGTCATCCAGTCACATTCTCATGGATAGGCTTCGCCTCATCACGATCAATGTCAACTCCATTGTGACTCTACATCGACGTGACTATCTCCTTGAATTTATTGTTGAGCAACAGTCTGACATCATACTTCTACCTGAAACCCACCTCAATTCATGGCACTCCATGATATTCAAGGATTTTGAATTCGTAAAAAACGAGAGGGTAAACGGTGATATGGGCGGCGGCACCAGAATATTGGTGAGAAAACCCTATTGTTTCCAAAATATTGACAAAGTCGAATTCGAAAGCTTTGAATTTCTTTGTGTCTGTTGTCAAAATTTCACTGCCAGGTGGTGTTAACCTCTTCGTTATCCCTGCCTATGCAACTGATCGAAATGTTCTCAAGCTCAAGGAGGAGCTCAATTCCTTGTTTGAAATACTGAAACTAAACAGGCTGCAAATTTATTATATATTTGGCGGTGAGCGGAATGCCAAACATACATCATGGCTGAACGTCACCAATAATCCAAGAGGTGTATTCCTGAAATCGTAGATAACAGAGCACCAAATTGAATACAGGTGCAATCTATATGGGTCGGAGTTCTCAACATAACCTGGGACAAATTCATATTTGGACCTCTGCATTGCTGACGCAAGACTTGAATTCAGCTTAAATAGTCCTCAACGTAAACTGCAGGTGCTTCCTTATGATATTGACCATAATGCAATCGTAATGGAAATCAATCATCAAAGGGATGATGTCTTTCTTATTCTAGCTCAACATGAAAATCATCGATTCAATTTCAAAACAAGTTGGGTAGGCAGACCTATGCTCATGTCAGGAGGGTTTTGTACTCAATTTCTCAGAAATGAAGTCACCAGCAATGAATAAATTCAGAAAATATATCAAAGAGATGTTTCAAAGAAAATCTTTTGTTTATCTATTTTCAATCATCGCCATTTAGTTGCAAATAAACAAAAATCACTCAAATCATAAATTCCCAAAAATATTAATGTTATTGACCTTATTTGAAAATTTCCAGAAGATCAAATCAAAACTGCAAATTCCATAAAATTCCAAAATCATGTGTTATTGTTGTAGTAATTGGAGAAATTTCAAATAGCTATAACTTCCGTGTATATCCTTCGATTTTCATCAAACTTACAGAATATAAGAACCTTTTGTAGGACTACTTAAATATTATTGGGGAAAATGTGAAATTGGACTGCCATACTATTACAAACAAAGCTGAGTGAATTTTGACTTCTACGGTATTTGTTGTCGTTATACTCATAAACACCTACCTCCATAACTTTTTTCAGATTTTTCGGATCACAGGTGTCAAATCACGCGGGGGAGGGCACCCCTCGAAGCAAAAAGTGTCAGTTTGAGACCTGTTTTAAAAAGTTATCATCAAGACCTTTATAATAATACCCATATCGGCCACCTTTGATGAAATTTTTTTTCGGGGGCCACTCCCCTATATGGAGAGACCCCCCTTAAATACCTTATATCAATTTTTCGTAGTTGAACTTTGAAGACAGCACGACTGAACACCTGTATACGAAATGCGATGTTTCTAGCTTAAATATTTTGCGAGAAAAAGTGTTGTGACACACGGTAGGACGGAAGGACAGACAGGACGCGATGTAGGTAGGGTTTTGTAAAATTATTTTACAAAACCCTAAAAAAGAATTGAGGAATGTTTCAAAAGGAGTTTAATCGAGAGTACCAGAAGTAATGTCCTTTTTCTGATAGTGTCAACGCTTGCTCAATAGTTTCTAATTGGAAACGATTGAGAAAGTAGTTCCTAAGATTAAACATGGAAACAATATGGAAGGATATGAAGGTTTAAAAGCCTTTTTCTCACATGTATCAACAATATTTATCGACGATGTTTGGCTTACAACCACTGCCTCCTTAAACCTGGCCGTCTTGCTCTGCAATTTTTGTGACATGACGTCATACAAAAGTAAAACTGACAACTCCTGATAGTTAATGCAGTACCAAGCAATTAGACGTCAAAATTCCTGTCAAACAGCAAGTCGATTTACAAATGGAATTGAAATTTGCACCCAAAAATGGTGAAAAGCATACAAAGTCGTGCGATATTTGCAACATAGGAAGAAGAGTTGCTGGAGACATTTAGAGTGTGAGTATTGTGCTTCACCTATATTTTTACTGGGTCAATGAATTGCTAATTTAATTATTTGCAGTCCAAGAGTCCTTTTGCCGAAACATTCCAAGAACTTCTCGATAAGAGTCCGGCCGTTATCTATCCAGCTCGTACAGCTAAGGCGTTCCTAAACCACAACAATACTCGTTGCTGCCGGATCAGACAGTCAAATCTTATTAGAAAAATAATGAAATTCGTCATATTGAGAACAAATTAACCCGCTGGACTGTGCTTATGGGCTTTGACGGGAATCGGATTCACTTCAGAGTTTGCTGATCAAATGATAGCGGAATGTGAGTATTGTACTTTACATATATGTTGAATTGGTTTATTAATTGCTAATTTAATTATTTGCAGTCCAAAAATTCTGCTGTCAAAACATTCCAAGAACTTCTCGTTAAGCAATCAGCTTTTCCGAGACAGAGGAAATACTCGATCACAAGGATGAAGCATTTTTTTTTGTTTGTGGTAGAGAGGTGAGTGCCATTTATGCACAGAGTGTGGGACTCTCATGCGCGACTGGACCACCCACTAAACACCTTCCCTGTCAACCTAAGAACCCAGTCTGGAACCGTTGGCACATTACTTCGGGCCAGGTCTCGTTTTGTTACACCGTGGGGTGCCTTCAAGCTGGGGAGTCCCTTTCCTAGCGGGAGGGGACAGGAGAAGAGGAAGTGCCAGAACAGTGATCCCCCAGCCCCAGCGCCCCTGGCTGCTGTGAGTCCCTTTTATATTTTAGGACTACCCGAGCATAATGTGCCACCTGGTTACATTTGTCAACCGATTCGAGCATCACCACAACTATATTATCCGGGGTGAGCTCTCCCGTCTCCCTGTAGAGTTCCCTTCGCAGCCTGCCCCATTTTGTACGCGCAAAAAATGTATGACAGGCATTGTCGTCCTCTTCTGGGCAGAACCGACAATCGGGGGACCGTGACTTACCGATCTTGTGCAGGTAAGACTGAAAACAGCCATGCCCGCTCAAAAGCTGGTTCAGATAGAAGTCAGTCACACCATGCCTTCGATTTAGCTACGGTCTCACATCCGGGATGAGGCACACAGTCCACCTTCTCTTTGTGCAATTGACCCAAGACTGCTGCCAATCGTCGAGCGAGCGCTGTCTCTCCTCGCGGACAATCATCTCCCTCGCGTCCTCATTTCGGCGCACGTAAATAGCGTGGCGCTCTCTAGCAAGGAGGGTGACAGGTACCACGCCTGCAATAACTCTCACCGCCGAGTCAGAGACTGTTGGATACGAAGATGCAATTCTCAGTGCTCCTCTTCTCTGTACCTGTGCCAAACGTTTTCGGTATACCTCCTTGCTGAGAGCGTCACCCCATACCCCTGCTCCATACAGTAGCACTGACCCTACAGCACTTATCAAGAGGCGTCTTCTTGATGGGCTGGGTCTCCTACATTGACCATAAGTCGACTCAGAGCCGATACTCCTGAAGCAGCATTCTCAGCCGTTGCCTTGACTTGCTCAGGGAAACTCATCTTCGAGTCGATCAGTAGCCCCAGGTACTTCACCGCTAGCTATGATTCGATTCGTAAGTCTCCAATACTGATCATCCATACTCGAGGGATTCTCTTTTTTGTCAAGATGACCACTTCGGTTTTCTCCTGTGCCAAACTGAACCCGCGAGCAGTCATCCAGTCCCTCATTCAGCGCATTAGCATACCTAGCCCCGATGTAATTTCTATCCTTCGTTGGCCTTACGTCGTGTCGTAGAGCAGGCTTCGGTCCTTTAGGTAGTTCCTCAAAAGCCGCATTAGATATTCGGGAACTTGAAAAGGGTTTCCCAGCATATTCAGAATATCTACCCATCTAGCGGAGTCGAAGGCGTTTCGTCGCTTGGTGCGGATATATGCCTCTGTCTTTTGGACCGCGTTGATCACCTCTGCAATCATACCCATGGTAGAACATCCTGCTCTAAAGCCGTACTGCCGAGGAGATAGGTCCCCAGCAGCACGAATCGCGTCAGTGAGTCTTCCCTTGATGAGTTTCTCTAGCACTTTCCCGGCCGTGTCTAGCATGCATAACGGGTGGTATGCAGACCTTGCTGATCAGCATGAGCCTCGCCACCTTCCATCGTACCGAGAAAACCCCGTCCCGTAGGCAAGCGTTGAATGTCCTGAGCAGCAAGTCAGGACAATGGTTATAGACGAGCCGCAACACCTCAGCCGGAACACCATCTGGACCTGGAGCCTTCCTCGCTTTCAATGAGAGGACTGCCTCCTTCAGTTCCAGCTATGTGAAAAGTGGGCACTCGACTGCTGTTTCACCATGGACAGCGTCAACACGGCCGGGATGGGCGGGGAAGAGTGCCCGCACTATCGCGTCCATATTTTCCGTGTCATGTATACAAGGCTTCCGTAGGGCACCAAGCTTCCGCATGACCAGCTTGTATCCTTGTTCACATTGTCCACGAGGTCTTGCCAGCAGCGAGCCTTGCTACTGTTGATTTTAGTTGACCACCAGTACACTGGGGGCTTGCCGTGCCGGGGTCCTCGACGGGGCATAGAAGCACAGCAAGCAGTCGTAATGATGCTCATAGTAAAGTTCAGCACGTCTTGAGCTCCAAGTTCTTCCGCCCCCTCCGAAACTCCCTGCAGCGGTTCACCTGCTGTGAGCACCTCGTCGAACCTCTCGACGTCCATCCTTCCGATGTTTCATCCAGTTGTAGAAGGCCGAGAGCACGGACGTCGGGAGACAGCATCACTGATCTCAAGCAGAGTGCACTGATGATTACTGGCTGAGTAGTCCTCTAATACTTTCCAGTTGTGTATCCTCCGTACTAAGAACCCCGAGGCGAATGTCACGTCTGGTATGGTTTCCTCACAGCCAATACGATGGAAAGTCAGCGTAGTTCCAGAGTTTAGCACGACGAGGGCCGTCCTGGCCGCCATTTCCAGGATTCGTTTTCCCCGCGGATCCATCTGAGGCATGCCTCATTAGATTGTTTTAGCGTTGAAGTCACCCCCAACGAGCACTTTGCCCTCTGCGTTCGAGACAGCGGCCTCCAAAGCTTGAAGCTTGGCTTGGAAATATGAAATCGATTCGTTAGGCGTTAGGGACACACTAAAGAAGGTGGTCCCTGCGCACCGATCCCACACGAAACCATCCCCCCGTCCACAACTCTCCGCTTGAAAGTCACTGTTCCGAACCCAAATGGCGGCAGTACCAGTTTCATCAGAATACCATGATGCAGGACTTTTATTATGGTGTTGCTCACTCAGCAGCAAGAAGTCGGCTTTCCTGTCCCTCGCAAACTGCTCAAGCAGATTTTGGGCAGTTGAACTGCGGTGTAGGTTTAGCTGCAGGATGCGGGTCATTGGAGTTCTGATTTTGCCTTGGCTAGGGATTTCTGGAACACCCGGCATTTTCCTGATCCCAAGACGTGTCCAAAGTCAGGTTTTGGATCAGCGTCCTTGCAAAGAATACAGTGTGCCTCCTTCGTACACTCGTTTCTTTTATGTCCCATTTCACTGCATTTGTAACATAGGGAACTCCTATCGGGTCCTTTGCAGACTTGTGTGGTGTGACCATAACCAAGGCATTTGAAACATTGAAGAGGCGTTGCTGTTCGCCGTATCCTACAGACAACCCACCCTATTCGCACTTTGCCCTTGTTCAGGAATTGTTCGGCATCCTTTTCGGTCAAGTCAACTATGGCCATGCGTTGTCCCCTGTTGTTTTCTGGTGTCAGTCCCGCTTTGATCCTTCCCACGCTAGGGAACTCCCTTTTGATGGCCTCTTCTACCTTGGCCAGATCCGTGACGCAGTCAATGTCTCGTATTTCGGCTCGAGCGGGGCTATAGTTGCGCTTTTGCCGAGGACTTTCTTTACTGCGTCACAGAATGCTTCTTTATTGCCGGCCTCTGCTCCGAATCAAATCAGTATGTGGCCCGACCGCGTTGGTCGTACTACTTTAATGGTAGTATTGGTGTCTTCGGGCCTTACGTTTCCCCTGATGTCCCGCAGTACCTCCACGTAGGATCGGCCATCTTGGGGCATTACGAGCAGTGCCTGCTCCCGGGGTCTTTCTCGGGGCTTCTGCCTCTCCTGTTTTGCATCAGGTCCCTTTTCTTATTGAGCGTGCGTGCGAACTTTATTTTCTGGCTCTTTTTTTGTTTCTTAGCGGCTTTCTTCGCTCCTTTGTAAGCACTGTCTAGAACCCGTGATCTGGTGCTCCACGCCCATCAAGTGCCTCTTCCTTCCTTCTCTTATCCCGATCTCCTTCGATTGGGCTAGACGCCATTCTTCTATTGACTTTTAATGATGGAGCTATCTGCATGTCGCCTTTAGATTTCGCCGCAAGAGCCTCTTTAGCCCTCTGTTCATCTTCGGCCCTTAACCAGCTCCTCCGATAGTACCCTATACGATCTAGGGGCTCCTCTAGTTCAAGGAGCCCCACCTTTGTTGCTTCGCTGATTTTTAGGGATTTACATGCAGATTGTAATCTTTTCAGAACATCTCCCGCTTTTTGGAGTAGCCTTTCTTCTTCGTATTGCTCAGTGGTAATTGTACCTTGCAACCATCTTTGGGAGAGGTTATCGCGTTCCGTTTCCGAGTGCAGTACTTCCACCACATTTTCGACGTTGGCGGTGCAATCACGCGGTGTCTGGTCACTCGTTGCTTTTCGTGCCGTAATCTTCTCGTTGGCTTCATGATTTTTTGTTGCTATGTCGGGATTTGCGACCCTTGCATCGGTCACTTCGTTAACGATCGCAGCAGTGACAATCTAATTTTGGTGCTCTTTATGTTATCTTTCACCACTCAAACACCTGAAGCATCCTGCAGAGTTTCCCGATTTTTCTTAATAGGACGCTCTGGAATTCGCATCATTTTTTTGCTGCGCCCGAATGCCACAGGAATCTCAGTCTGTACCAGACTGTCTGCTATTCTCCGTTTTTCGTCTGCCTTCACTGTGATTGTTCTATTCTTCGTTTTTGTCATGGTTAGTACCGCTTTCGATGTACTGTTAACATCGTGGCTGCAACCACTGGTTGCGTCGTCGTTATTATTTTTTGTTTCTTTTTTTGGATGTTTTTGGTCTTTTGATTTTGTTTGCTCCTGTTTTGTTGGGTCCTCCCTCGGAGCCGCTATCTCCGTTCGTGTGTATAGTTGCCTTTTTGGTCCCATGGTTATCTTTGCAGAGCAGCGAGGCCATGCGAGGGTTGGCACAAGCCCTTATGGGGACAAGTGCTCAGAGCCAGACCAGTGCTAATCGGGAGTCCGTCTCAACCGAACCTACACCACCAACCCAATGGTGCGAACTTCGAACGTACTCCGACGCCTGCCAAGGTTTTACCGGGACGGAGACGGTATGATAGTTGAATTGGAGCCGTTCACACACGAGTTTCACCTCGGCGCTACTGTGCAAAGCAACTAGGTCCAAACCATAACATCCGCCAGCCCAAAGAATCAATTCCAGTTCGTTGTCAAAAGCGTAGTCCAGATCCAATCAGAGTCGTTACCTGTCATCCCAGGAGGGAACCTCACGGCACCCCCATATACTCGGGTCCATGGGGGGAACGCTCCCCAAAGAATGCTAGCCTCCAAGAGTGCTCTTGTCGACCGGCACTCCCCATGCGGGAATTTCCACGGGTACGTGGGGGCGGAACTCTCCAAAGAATGCTAGCCTCCAAGAGTGCTCTTGTCGACCGGCATTCCCCCTGCGGGCAAGGATGAAGCATAGGAAATTGAGTAGGTCCTTGTGGGCCCTTTGACGGGAATCGGATTTACTTCAGAGTTTGATAATCAAATGTTAGCGGAGAATGAATTTTTGTACTTCACATATATGTTGAATTGGTTAATTAATTACTAATGTAATTATTTGCAGTCCTAGAATCTTGCTGTCGAAACATTCCAAGAACGTCTCGTTAAGCAATCAGCTTTACCGATGCAGAGGAAATACTCGATCACAAGAATGAAGCATTGGAAATCGAGTAGGCGCTTGCCGACCGGAAACCAAAATAATGAGACATAGATGTTGAACTAAATGTTAACGGCAAAAAATTGTAAAGAGTGCTAGAAATGAAATATCTTCGTCTTATCCTAGATCATCGTATGACCTGGTTGCCACACATAAATAGCTTAAGTAGGCAATTAGCCCCAGTAATAGGCTTGTTAAGAAGATATGAGTCTTTTCCAATCCATATCAAGAAGCTTCTTCTAAATGCATTTCTCCTGACGAAATTACATTATTGAGTACTTATTTGGAGTCAATCAGCAAAGCAATATTTAAATAGTATACCTAGGCTGCTGACCAAATTGAAGCTAGCAATATTGAATTAGTCGTTTTTTTCATATGTTCATTTAATATGCAAAATATTGATTTTTTTCATTTCATAGTATTTTAAAATACATAAATTATTTATTCATCATTGATTAAAAATTTAATTAAGATTAGCAATACTTTAAAATATTGTTCCAAAGAGAAAAGACTGTCCAAAGACTTCAAACTGTTCGCATTTTAATTTATAATACCAATTGTTGTTTTTTAATTCACAGCATTTGGAAGTATTGAATTCATTTATTCATAACTAACTATACATTTTTTTTGATTAATTTAATTAAGACCTAAAGTAATACTTTTTATCCAAAAGAAATTGGCAATATTGTGATAATGACATGATTTTCTTCGTTTTTGAGATAAAAAATTTATTAGTCTACAGAAGTGTGAAATTCACTTTTTTCAATTTCTTCTTCGTAGCACTACAGCCCCTCTCCGGCCTTCGCTTCCTGCGAATAGTGCATCGGTCCATCAATCGCGTCCTCTTATTTTGAAATTCGAGCAGCGATGAACTGCCTTCGTCGATCGAGTCAAACCGGCGTTTCCTCGATTTCCCCACTGGCTCCACCCTTCAGTTCTCCCAACGAATACCTTTTTGGGTATCCTTTGTTCATCCATACGATTCATGTGGCCAGTCCATTGCAGCTTCCGCACTCTTACAATCTTTAAGACCTTCGGCTCGCCAAATATTTCATACAGCTCGTGGTTGCATCGAATTCACCATTGGTCCCCGTATAGCTTCGCTCCAATCATCCGCCTCAGGACCCGTCGCTCAAAGGCGTTGAATATGTTTTCGGATGCTTGAGTTAGGGTCCATGTTTTTCAAATCCAAAGCATAGCACAGGCCTTATCACAGATTTGTATACTTGGAGCTTTATTTTCCTGTGTATGCAGCTGGTTTTCAAGATCGTAAAAACTGAATACAATATTTTATTTGCGATCTGTATTCGTCGGCGTATTTCTTCTCTTTCATTAGCGTTTTCATTATTTTGGCGCCTAGATACACAAGTTCGCCTGTGTTTTCGGTAGTGTATTCGCCTTTTTCCTTGACTGCGTAATGAGCTTTGTTTAATTCTTATTGATTTGTAGCCCTACTAGTTTCGCTTCGCTGTCGAGTTTCAGGAAAAGTTCTTTGGCAGTTGTTACCGACCGTGACAAAAGGTTGCTATCATCTGCATAGGTTTCCACTTGACTTAACTTGTATAATAGCGTACCACTTGTATGGACAGGTAGCTTTCTTACCCAGTGCCAAATTGAATAGCAATGGGGCCAGTCCATCTCCCCGCTTTAGTCCGCTATTGATGTCAAAGGCGTCTATGAGTTGGTTATTAATGCAGACTTGGGAGGTTGTCCATGTCATTTTGAGAAGAAAGACTAATTTGGCTGGGATGCCAAAGCAAAGCATTATTTGGTACAGTACGTTACGATCAATACTATCGTAAAGAGCAAGTTTAATAGGAGTTTTTAGCATGAAGTTATCCAGAACAGAAATGCACGCGATAACACTAGCTTTTATAGCGAAAGATAATTATCGCAGATTGTTTATCGACCTAGAAACTCATAGTAAATTCAATAGTTAAATTAAGATTGAGTTGTCTGTTAACCTACCGAAAACTTAAAATCTAAATGACATTCAATGAGATAATATTTCTTATTCGCTTCCCTGACTAGCTTAGATGCATATCCTTTTGCCTCTAAATCCACAAAAATCCTCAATCCTTTCTTAAATTAGTTTGAAGTAATATTTAACAGTTCATATTACTTGCTATAACTTTATAAATTTTTTAACATCATTACAGCATCCGTTGAAAAAAAACTGACGTTTTACAATCAGTATACAAGAATATTCAATGAGATTGATTCATTGTCAGCAGCGCGACACACCAAATCAGGATATAGCATCCACTAGCCATCTCGAATCATCACGGTTCTATGTCCATACTCATTGTTACTGCATTAACATCTATAAGAAAATTTGTAAATTGATGTCATCAGCCTTGATAAATTATAAAATATATTGAAACATGTAGTTTAATGATTTTATTTAAATTTTTTTTAATTTTCAATTTAGCTATAATGAAAAGCAGATCAAGCTACAAAGGTATTTTTAAAATGACGGCAAGGAAAACGTGCACTTTCAGTTCTTGTTGAGCCACGATCGCATTCGTTATTCTCATCTGTTTCATGATCGGATGTATTTTTATGATGTTTAGTCCATGATCCGGGTGCTGGCTCTTTGTTCAGTTAATGGTCGATTTTATCGACTTAATGTCGGTGGTTCATCCTCTGAATCGTCTTCAGGTAAAACTCTGCTATTGCGATTCGTTCATACTTGGCGTAGTTGAGGCAGATTTCGTCTGTTGTTAGTTCAGGAGTTATCGTTTCCTTGACATTTAGTTCGATTCTGATGACTTCTTTCGTCGTATCAGCTTCCGATTAGATTTCTGCAAAAATTGATTGAAAACTTAGAAAATAAGCCAACCTATTTTAATGTCGTAAGTGTGGAACTACTAGGCGTTTGACGATTGCGCATTGGTTGTGTTGATCTATGAACCGCGCTAGCATTGCCATTGCTTATTCTATTCTCGAGAATCGAATAACCAATGGTAATGCTAGTGCGGTTTATAGATCAAGACAACCAATGCGCAATCGTCAAACGTCTAGTAGCTCCACACTTGGTGGCTCAATAACACGATAGCATGCAAATTCAACAACTAGTAATGATGCTGTAGCATCATCCTCATCTTCAGCAGTTGAAAGTTAAATTGTATACAAATGAGAATTGAATGACGATAATGTACAAGTATTTACCTATATTGCGAACAGATCTTGCTCTTTGATCAGTCAATAGTCGGTTTAATGTCCGTGATTCATCCTCTGATTCGTCTTCAGGTAAAACTCTGCTATTGCGATTCGGTCGTACTTGGCGTAGTTGGGGCGAATTTCGTTTGTTTGTTATGATTTCAGGAGTTATCATTTCTTCGGCTGTTGACTCCGATTCTGACAACTTTTTTCGTCGTATCAACTTTCGATAAGGTTTCTGAAAAAATTGATATGACTTTCGAACAATGTACTTAAACGAAGTTTCATTGATCTGAAATTGAATGAAGTTCAGGTTAATGTTGATTAAAATATGTATGAAATACTTAATTAACTGCTTTGCAACTTCCTACTCGACTCACAACAAACAATACAGGCTATCCTGCTGAACTATTTCTCAGACAACAAATTGCCGCCAATAATTTTTGCTTCCACAATTTGACAATTATCTGAAAATCTGGAGAAATGTCGTGACAGCTGATATAACAGGTTGGGTAGACAGACCTACGCTTATGTCAGAAGGGTTTTGTACCCAACAATCTCCAAAATACGGTCAACAGCAACGATTAAAGTCAAGAAACATGTCAAAGAGATGTGCACGTTTTCACGGCATTATCAAACCTAGCAAGATGGCCAGGTTTAAGGAGGCAGTGCCACAATCATCCCTCGTACGTTTTGTTGAAATTTGACCTGAAGAATGTCCAAAACTTGATCTGTTCATACTTCAGGAGTGTGGTCAGCAATCAATGGGCAGAAAAACTGAGGAGTGTTAACCCACGACCCAGATAGCGTTTTCACGAAAGTGAATAGCATATTCCGTAAGAAGTCTCGAGTGAAGGTATCGAATCTTGGATTCGCTAGTGATGAGATAAACCTTCTCGATAGGGCTTGTATTGAAATTGATAGTATGACTCCGGATTGAAATGGAAACAGGATTAAATGTGATGGATTGCAGAAACTTGCCCTGATTGGAACACATTTTGAATTGGTTCATCTACCAAACCCTGAGAGAAGTAATCAAATATTTTCAGAGGTCGTTGAAGGAAAAGTTTCCGAATTCAAACCAAGCCTGAACGGTGAATCAATTCTTCATTTCAATGAAACTTTAACATCTGCCTCATACCGCTTGAATCTTATTGATTATTTGTCAGCTATGAAAACTTGTGTTTCATATTTGGCAGGATAAACAACAAGAAATCATGTGGTACTGACGGTATTCCAAACATAGTTCTCCGACATTTGACTGAGTACCAATGACCAAATACATTAGTAATTATTACATATTGTTCAACAATCTGTTGAGCAATTCATATTTCCAAAATGAATGGAAAAAGAATCTTCAAGCCCTAAAAGCTATCGCCCGATCAGCTTGCTGTCTAACATAAGCCATGTTTTTGAAGTGATACTCTACAGAGCATTAAACGCCCACATTGAGAAATATGAGTTGATGCTGAATTGCCAATTTGGTTTTTGTGCCAGGCATTCGACCATACCTGTGATAACGAAAGTACCCTAAGACATCAGTTGGAAACTAAGCAACAAAGAATATAAGAAATCGACGTATGTACAGCTTACTTTTTGATACGTTTCTGAAACTAAATTTGAAAATAATTTTCTTTGCTAAGTATCAAAATTTATTATTTTATTTATATGACCGGTGTCCCTGGTATCTTAACACCATTATCAGGTACAATAAACGAACTTATCCAAGAGTAAGCCTATTTATATGTAGCGCCATCCTAATTAAGCATATCAATTAGAGACGTGACATAAATGAAAAATGACAAAAAGGTTGCTTTTACGATAGGGCGTCAAATAACAATTACATTACTATTCTTTTCAAGTTTATAAATTTCTAAGGATTCTAAACTATTTAATTTATGGTATTTAGGTAATGTGTGGATGATTTTTAGATTGTCTATTTCTGGGAAATTATGATTGGTATCTAAAAAGTGATTAGCAACGTTGGAATTATTTTTAAGGATTTAAGATGCTCATTTAATCTGATTTTGAATGACATCCTTGTTTGCCTTATGTAAGCACTGTTACATTCTTCACACAAATTCTACAAATTCCAAATTTGCTGTATTCATTAGTCGGCTGGTTGGCGCTATAGAAAAGATTGCATAATTTCTGACGGTCTGAAGGCAATTTGGACATTTTCATTTGATAAAATACGAGAAATTGCATCAGACACCGTGTAATGAATCGGCCCTACGCCACTGCCGATCATTAATCAGTTGTTATTGACGTCAACGTCGGAACGCACCCTCTAACCTCTCGCTGTTCCTGAACCGCTTTTTGTCAGCTGAGAGGAAGATGGATGTGTGTGTGCAAACTGACGTTAGATAGAAAGCCATATGGCAGCAGACCTTACTGCCACACACATGACCATTAGTAGGCGGCTTTGCTGGCCAACTGCATGGCGGGTTATGAAGAATTATGTAGGTGCCAGCGAAAATTCGAAGTTTTGTACGGTTTCGAGGTGAATTTAGCGCTTCTAGTGAAGTGAAACCTATTTCCGTTCTTGTTTCCGTGTAATTTTTATCACCTTCAAAAGTAAATGAATAGGAGTGTGTTTACATCTTAACGCTGAGTTATCAGTGGAAGTTGCAAAACATGTGCTTCATTTGCTCGTCGTGAAAAGTTTAGAAGTACAGTGGACAGTACGAGGTGAATTTATCGCATGCACGGAATGCGTTTCGCACGTTTTCATTTGGACAATAATATATATTCTACAATATATGCATTTGCTAATGCCGCAGTTAGATGACAGCTCACAGCGCTTGTCTATAGTAGGCCGACCAAAGACATATAAAGAAATGGACGAGCAACGAGAATCGGTGTACTCGTCCATGTGGGAAGCAAATGTCTCACATAAATAAGTTATAAATAACTTACGCTCTCCAAACTATATGATTCCCTCTGCTTCTCCTTCCCCTTTGTTTCCAGACAGGCTTTTCGTTCCTCTCTTTGGAAGAATCACTTCCCCCCTGACACTCGCGTACACCGACAAAGTTTCCTTTCACGTGCACATGATCGCGCCTTCGTTATCATTCATTTACAAGTTTGAGTACAACACAACAAACGTTCTCTCGCAACAAAAAAAAAATGCACACGAGTCATGCATCCGGTAATTGAAAACCCTATAAAAAATAACATTTCTGTTGAAGATTTACTGCGAACGTTGCATTTACCTCATTCAGGAAAATGCAACGTGAAGATTTCGGAAACGACACATGTCTGACCACAGACATAGCGTCAGCAAAAATCATCTATTTAAACTTCTCGCATACATGACGTCGCCCCCAGTCAATCTATGTAATTTACGTAAACGACGGTAACGCGAGTGAAATAATAAAGTAATAATTGTTTTCCTGTTAAAAGTGTGTTTCATTCAACTTCTGTGGAATGAATTATTTTTTTTTATGCTCGCCCACGCCTCGCTACGAAACTGGCGCAGTCGGTAAACGCGATTACGAAAAGATCCGTTCTTAGTGATTAAAAGTAATCGAAATAAGTGAAAATCAGGGTATTGCAAAGCCCTAGGCAGAATCTTAAAGAGATTTGCCTCTGACCTCAATTGTGAGTCAGCTAATAATTATTATTAGCACGAAAGTTCCAAATTGTGAAATAATATAATAATTTTCTTTGGGGGATCAATTAAGCCTAAAACGATCCTTAAACCAATGAGTGAGGCTACTCATGTTCCCAAAACTAAACCAAAATAATCAAAACTGAAATGAAAACAAGTGTTGAAAATAAAAACAATAAGTGACGATAAACAGAACAGAATCCAAACTAAGTGCAAAAGAAGTGAAAAATAATAAAAAAATAAGAAGTGACTTGAGTGAATGAACAATAAGAAAAGATTTCTGGTTTACTGTGATCAACGTAACATCAAGAAAGACGACATGGAAGAACAAGTGCAACATTTGCAACACGAAATCCATACACGAGATAATCAAATCGCCCAACTAGCGGAGGCCTTGAGACGATTACAACTAGAAAAAGAAGCGGCAGACACAAAACTACGTGAAAATATAATGAAGGAAATCCGATACATGGCAAATTTCACTGGCACATCCGACGTTACAATAAATAGTTTTATCGCCAGCACAGAATATTACCTCGGAGGAATAGCTAATGAGGAAGCAAAAAAAGCAGCCACACGGATAATCTTCTATGAAAAAATTCAGGGCGAAGCAAAGGAAGGAATAATTAACATGGAAGGAACGGACAATTGGGAGGAAATTAAACAAGCCTTAAAGCAGTTATATCGACCAGACACGGAGCCTGCAGAGATCTACATGAGGATTTGCGATCTTAAAGTCAATAATGTAAGTGATCTTAACAATACGAGTATACAAAAAATTAAAATCAAAGCAGATGAATTAAAATTATTTCATAAAAATTCTTTACATGTAGATTTGAGTAGCGTCAATTCCTTGCTAGTAAATACAGTAAAGGAGATAACACAAGGAATACTTTATGAAAAAATTTATGAGCATCAGAACATTAATAAGCTATTAGATATAATGAAAGAAAGGAGATTCGAAGATTCCTGCATTAGGCCAGAATTTCGAATTAAATATTATAAAGATAGACAAAAATTTTCTAAATATGATCCTAATTTGCCTCTTCTTAGTTTGAATGATCGCATGAACCACCGACATAATTCCGACGTACAAATTAACAATAAACCACTACCTGACAATACAAATAATTTTCAGAAACCACAACAGACAAAAACTCATTTCCAAGAACAACACAAAAATTACAATCGAAATTTTGAAAGTTCTAGTGGTCAACCTAAAGTAGTAGATCATTTTGATAGTAATTACCAAAATTCTGGGGGACGGAATTTTAAAAATCAATCAGCTGCCTCCAATAATTTTAAACCACAAAATTATTCATCTGGAAGTTGACGAAATTCTCGCTCACAAAAACAACCTTATGTCGAACGCATGGAGGTAGAAAACATTCAGGGTTCTCAAAAATTTACCGGAGGAGAAAATCATAATGAAAATATAAAAGGTGACTTTAACGAGAGTCCAGAGATTAATTATATGGGAAAAAATGAAGCATTTTTTCTCAACTAGCCTCGGAAAATTTACCCTTAATAAAAATTAGTATTAATAACCACCAATTTACAGCCTTAGTGGACACAGGATCCTCGTTTAGTCTTATCGATGAGTCCATAACAATTTTTCCTAAAACAAAAATCAACCCAATCCCGTTTTTCACAGTCACGGGAAAAGACATTTTTGAATTTGAAGTTCACACCCCACCACCATCTGAGTTTAAAGCTCCAAACAATGCTTTGATTAGATGGAAAGTGAAACCTTTAAATCGGAGAAATATGAATTTATCATTGGAATTGACCTCCTGAACAATTTAGACACGCTTATCGACTTCGAAGAAAAAACAATTTCCCTTAATGAACAATGTATTAAATTTATCAATAATCCTGTCTCTTTTCATGAAATTTCTTATCTGGAAACAATACAACGAGATTTCCTTAATCGATTAAAATTAGATCACCTAAATGCTGAAGAAAACAGAGAACTATTCAAGGTTCTTAAAAAGTTTGAGGGCATATTTTTCAAGGATGGCGACAAATTAACGAGTACCCCTACAATTGAACACCAAATTAAGACAAATACGGACCAGCAAATCAACGCGAAGTTGTACCGATACCCTCCTAAACATGAATATGAGGTCCGCAAACAAATTGCGGAAATGGAAGAACAAGGTATCATCCAGAGAAGCAACTATAGGTACTCCAGCCCATTGATTGTTGTTCCTAAAAAATTAGATAATTCTGGTGTAAAAAAATATCGATTAGTCGTAGACTACAGAAGATTAAATGAAATAACAGTTGACAACAAGTTTCCCTTGCCTAATATCGAATCAATTTTAGATAAATTAGGTAGGGCCCAGTATTTTTCAACCATTGACCTAGCCAAGGGATATCACCAAATACTGGTGAGAAAAGAAGACCGCCACAAAACAGCATTTGTAACCCCTCACGGCTTATATGAATTTGTAAGGATGCCGTTTGGGTTGAAAAATGCCCCGGCAACTTTTCAGCGACTGATGAACGACGTCCTCCGTGACTTCATCAATAAAAGTTGCGTAGTGTATCTTGATGATGTACTCATATTTAGCACATCCCTTCAAGAACACATTAAATCATTAACTCAAATATTTAAAACTTTAGAAAAACACCAATTAAAGGTTCAAGTCGATAAATGCTCTTTTATGCAAAAAGAGACATCATTCTTGGGCCATATTATTACTCCTGACGGCGTTTAACCAAACCCTGAAAAAGTACGTACAATTCAAAATTTACATCTCCCAAAGTCAGAAAAGGAGCTAAAAAGTTTCTTGGGAGCAACTGGATATTATTGAAAATTTATCAGAGACTATGCAAAAGTTGCACAGCCTCTAACGAAATACCTCAAGAAGGATGTTAGAATCAACACTAAAGACCCCAATTATATTGAAGCCTTCGAAAAACTGAAGACTTTAATCAGCTCGAACCCTGTGCTTCGGTTTCCCGAGTTTGACAAAAAATTCCAGCTAACAATAGATGCGTCCCAATACGCAATAGGTGCGGTCCTATCACAGAATGGACACCCGGTTTGTTTTGCTTCACGTACCTTAAACTGCCATGAACAAAACTACTCAGCGATTGATAAGGAATTTTTAGCTATCATGTGGTCCGTGAATTACTTCAGACCTTACTTATATGGGAACAAATTCGTCATCTTCACAGACCATCAGCCTATAAAATATTTACAAACTAAATATAAAGGGAAGGATTTATCCCCACGCCATCAGCGTTGGCTACTAAAATTGGGTGAATATCAATTCAACATAGAACATTTAAAAGGAAAAGAAAACAGAGTTGCTGATTTCTTAAGTAGGATTAAACACCCTGAAACTGATGAGGTCGATTCACAAAAAGACAGTAACGAAGTTCATTCATATTCTGACTTTTGAATATTTAATATGGATAATGGCGAAAGTTCAGATTTGGCTACAATTCACTCTGCCGAAGAAGAACTTTTGGATCATATTCCTATAAAGGACGAGATCGTAAATAAATATAAAACACAATTTATTCTAACAAATAATAAAACGGTTGAGCTGGAAACTATTCATGGTAAAAGAATAATATACATATCTGAACACGATTTCGAAAATTTAAGTAATATCTTCAAATCATATGTGAAGAAGGGTAAAATAGGCATTTACACTGAGTTGGATGATCATAAATATAACTTTGTCCAACAAAAGATTCGAGAGCTTTTCTCCAACGACAGCCAAATAAGATTTTTCAGATGTTCCTTGCGGGCAAAACACATTGCCACAGAAACTGAAGCTATTAAACAAGTATCATTCTATCATGTAAGAGAAAGCCTTCACTCCGGAATACAAGAGTCATACGCAACCCTTAAGAAAAAAATTTATTTTCCAAAACTACTAGAAATAATAACCATCGTAATCAGCCAGTGCGAAATATGCCAACGGGTGAAGTACGACAGACGTCCTATTAAACCTAAATTCAAACTCACTGAGACTCCATCAAACATTCATGAGATTGTACATATGGATATATTTATAATAATGAAAAATAGCTTCTTGACAATTATTGATAAATTTTCTAAATTTGCGGCAGCCTATCACCTCCCAGATAGAAATCATGTCACAATCATAGAAAAATTGGAAGATCACTTTGCAAAAATTGGAAAGCCGAAAAAAATAATAGCTGGAAATGAATTCAGTGGAGTCCTAGTAAAAGACTTCTTACAATCTGAAGACATTACCTTGCATTTAACGAAGCCTAATAGCCATACGGGAATTGCTGATGTTGAAAGGCTACACAATAGTCTTTTAGAAAAATTTAGAACTCTAACGATCGACAAAACAAAAATTTCTCTCAAGAATACCATTCAACGAACAATAAGAAATTATAACGAGAGATACCATTCAACTATAAAATGCACACCTAAAGAAGTACAGTTTGGACAGGTTAATGTGGAGAAAGTAAAAACAAATATCGAAGAAACGAAAAACAAATATTTAGGTAAATTAAATAAAACAAGAGAAGATTATGAAGAAACTCGTTCGACAGGATTTATAAAAAATTATAAAGCTGCAAGACTTAAACATCTGCCTAGATACAGGAAAACAAACTTAGACAACATCCACCCAACAAATATTAAAAAGGAGCTAAAGTATTCGGATAAAAGTAAAGAAATAGATTTTGATTGTAAGCCTGCAGCCATAAAAAACTCAAATAATACTGAAAAGGGTGAAAGTTTTAATGAAGGCCAGAAATTAGTCCTAGAAAACGCAATTCAGAAAAGACCTAAAAATGAAGTTCTAGTTTCCAAATTCAATTTAAATATAACACGAGACGACATCCAAACACTGAAAGATTTAAACTGGATAAACGATAACGATAAACGATAACATAATAAATACACAGTTCTGGAAACATGCCAAAAATTTATGCTATGAACACATTCTTCCTACCCCGGTTACTGGAAGCAGGGTATATTGCAGTCCGCAAATGGACAAGGCGAGTTAATCTATTCACTTTCGATATAATATTGGTTCCAGTACACTTTCAAAAGAACCACTGGTGCATAGCTGCAATAAATCTCAAAAATAATTCCATAAAATACTACGATTCACTGGGTAACCATAATCCCATTGCCCTAACTATCTTAGAAAATTATCTAATCGAAGAATCACTTGACAAATTAAATCAACCTTTAAATACGGGTGAATTTATAAAAGAACATGTAAAGAATATTCCAAAACAAACTAACGGAAGTGACTGTGGAGTGTTCAGTTGTATGTTCGCTGAGTATATTAGTAGAAACCAAGAATTTGACTTTTCGCAGGAAAAAATGCCTTATTTTAGACAGAAAATGATAATAGAAATAGTACAAGCAAAACTTCTTTAAATAAATTACAGATCCTAATCTTCATCTGTATTTTTGCATTTGTTCAGTCAACCACTGGGACACTTTTACTGAATCCATTAGTGACAAAAAACGGATACACAACGGTAAATTTAGGACAAACTGAATTAATAATGACGACCAGGACTATTTTACATATCATCAACATTGACGAGATTAAATCAACAATAAACACAGTTGAAGATAACTTGAAAAAACTAGGAATCATTAACGACCCTTTTATTCAAAATGAAATAGAAAACCTACATGCAAAATTATCTGCTACAAATCCCACGAATAGACAAAGAAGAGGACTTATTAACTTAGTAGGGACAGCACAAAAATTTCTTTTCGGCACAATGAATGATGAAGATCGTCAAGTCATATTTGATCATTTAGAAACAATTAAAGGAAACCAGAAAGAAGAAATTACAAATTTAAACAAACAAATTGAAATAAATTCTTTTCTTAATAATTCCATTACAACTTTAAAGCATATTATTGAATCAGATAGAAATAGGATAATTAAAACCTACCAAGAGACGACTGAAAATGAAAAGAATATTATTAAACATCAGGTAAAATTGGAACAAATTTTCAAAATTGAAATGTTAAAGGACAAATTAAATCAATTGATAGACAATGTAGGACTGATCAGACATGGCATTATCCATCCTAGCTTATTGACTGCAAACGAAATTAAAGAAACAAAACTCGACTTTTACAAACTAAAACACGTGCGAACTGGACTCTTGAAACATGACGATGATACGATTATTGTTGCGATGAAAATTCTCGACTCTTATAAACTTATTGATTATAAAGTAATTATAGCAATGCCTAATGAAGACAATCTCGAAATCGTCCTTAAAGACCAATTCGTTATTGAAATGAATTCAACTAGATACCATTATGATGGAGAAACTTTGTATTTAGATGAACTTAAACCCTTAAATAATTGTATTACGAATAACAATTGTAAATTGACCAAGAATATAGAAACGGAAATAAGAAAAATAGACGAAAATACAATAATATGTAAAAACTTAAAAAGTGAAGTAATTAGCAACTATTGTGATGATAGAAAAATAACATTAAATGGAAATTACTTGTTAGTCATAAATAATTGTACTGTAAAAATTTTAAACAAAACGTTCAGTAACAATAATGAAAAATTTGTAGATAGATACTTTTCATGGATAATGAAACCATAATTTTACAAAAAAAAAAAAGCTTTGAAGACATAGTTATGAAAAATATAGAAAATGTAAAACACATAAACCATTTGAAAATACATACAAACATAAATTATATCATTTTTGCAATCATTTCTATCATTTTAATAAATTTGGCTTTATGGATGTTTGTGAATTTCAAAAGAAACAAAAGCATGTTAAAATCATTTAAAAATGTAAAAGAAAAAATTGAAAACATTTGTAGAATTCAGGAGAGTTCTCATTCAAAGGGGGGAGAAGTCATGTATCCGGTAATTGAAAACCCTATAAAAAATAACAATTCTGTTGAAGATTTACTGCAAACGTTGCATTTACGTCATTCAGGAAAATGCAACGTGAAGATTTCGGAAACGACACATGTCTGACCACAGACATAGCGTCAGCAAAAATCATCTATTTAAACTTCTCGCATACATGACGTCGCCCCCAGTCAATCTATGTCATTTACGTAAACGACGGTAACGCGAGTGAAATAATAAAGTAATAATTGTTTTCCTGTTAAAAGTGTGTTTCATTCAACTTCTGTGGAATGAATTATTTTTTTTTATGCTCGCTCACGCCTTGCTACGAGACTCACGTGGGAAAACTCGGCTGTCAAAAGTGATAAATTTCATAAAATTTAAATAAAAATCGTGAACTAAAGTGCCGATTTTGTACACACGATCTTAAAATTAAAAACAGCATCACCGTGAAAGTGTTTCGGAGTGAAATCAAGTGCAAAAACCAAAACATGAACTGCGTGGTTAAATCGCGTGGAAACGTTTACAAGAAGTATTCACCGAATGTTTCATTCTTTAGGTGAGTGTCATCACTAACACTAGTTATCATCGATTTAATTCAAAATTGTTGCCTCGAGTTTTGTTGAAAGCCGAAGGGAAATTCAAACGTCAACCACCGATTGAAATGAATACCTGTGATAAAGTTTACAGATGTTTTTCAAACCTGGAGCAGAGCATATCTACTAAATAGCAGCTGCAATTAGAACAAATTTTATTTCGTACCGTACTTATAGAGTAGAGAGAATTAGACTAAAAGTGCATATGTATGGTAAACAAAAACTTGAATTTGCAAGCAACTGAACCAACACATCGTAAACTTTAGTCCATCTCTAAGATTAATAAGAACTGGATGGGCTAAGCTCATATAAAATGCATGAGAGAGCATGCAACCGGTTTCTGCTCTCTTCCAAGTGAACAGTCTGTCATTTCCTCCCCGTCTGCCTCTTGCTGGTCACTTTCTTGTTCCAAAAGCTGACTAGGTGTGAACTGACTGTCAAGTTGACTGATGCAAATTGGACGCCAAATTTGCCAATTTGCAAGTTTCGTCGCGAATTTTATCCGATATTAAAACTGTGGAAAGTGTTCGCGATCTAAATTCGTTCCAAGTGTTTAAACATTCGATTGGAGTTTGTGATTCAAGTTACTTTAACGTGTGACACTGTGTAATTAACTTAGAATTTCGAAATGAAATCTGTAGTGCCCTTGTGAAAAAATCATAGTGGAAAAGGATCTGTACGTGTTTCCTTTCACAAGTGAGTAGTTATCATATTAATGTTTTGCATGTTTTTCATACAATGCTGAAGGTTTTTCAAATAGAAAGCAAATTTTTGGTATTGTATGAAAATTTGTTTACATTGAGCAGCAGCAATGTTCGCTTGTGCAATTTGGCTCTCTCTAAGGTTGTAAACAAGAGCGTAGCAGTAGGAAAAGTGGTCGCAGGGGTTGTTGCAACCATATTGTCACGTGGTTGTCCACTCCAGTATTATTTAATTACTCACGAAAAGAAGTTATCATCCTTTATATATAAATCGAAGAGCGATAATCCTAAAAGAAATCTAGATTTCATTATGGAGAAACTCATTGATGCTTTGTGCAAAATAAAAATAAATGAGCTAGCGTTATCAAGCAGTGATAACTTATTTGATAGTGTACACATTGAGGATTTCAAGAAAATATATAACAAGTTGCAACTAAATAATAATAAAGCGCGTTTAACGACAAATATATTAATATACACCCCAGCTAAGAAAGTTCTAAATAAAGATATCCAAAATAAACTAATAAAAGAGTATCATAGTTCACCCCATGGAGGTCATTTAGGAGTTAGAAAGACTTTATTAAAATTGAAACAGAGGTACTGTTGGAAAAATATGAGCGTTATGGTCAAAAAGTTCGTTAACAATTGTGAAGTTTGTACTACTAGTAAATTATACAGGCACACTAAAGAAAAATTTGTGCATACGAGTACACCATCGACAACTTTCGAGACAATTCAAATTGACACGGTTGGTCCATTGAGACTTTCCAATCATTTCCGCTATATTCTTACAATGCAATGCGAATTATCGAAATTTGTTGTTGCCATCCCAATTGAATCTAAGGATGCGAAAACTATAGCGACAACCTTAGTGAGAGATTTTA
>OZ017738.1:284224778-284239778 GCA_963969285.1 Odontomyia ornata
GGATTAATCGTAACATGCAGAGCATTGCTCGATTCCGGATCTCAGGTCAACTTGGCGACCGAGAGGCTTGTTAAACGATTGGGATTGGTGTCACACAAAGCGGATTTGCAAATTGAAGGAATTGGTGTAGCTGCAAGGAACTCTAGACGAAGAATCGAGGTAGAAGTTTTCTCCCGAGTCACAAATTACTCGACCAGTCTTGAAGCATTTGTACTTCCAGAGATTGTGTCCAAACAACCATCAAGGCATGTTGATATCAATTCATGGTCAATGCCAGCAACAGTTTCCTTGGCCGACCCCACTTTCAATCAACCTGAACATGTAGACATCCTCTTAGGGGCTGAATTCCATCATCAGCTCCTAAGATCAGGCCAAATAAGACTAGCCGAAAGTTTGCCAATTCTCCAAAATACCTTCCTTGGTTGGGTCATGTCCGGGGGGATCAACGTAGCCAATTCATCTCATGTTACGTGTGGTGTATTCACGCCAGAGGAGCAAAGTATCAACGAGCTTGTCGAGAGATTCTGGAGAATTGATGAGGTTGCAGACAATCAACCATCCCTGTCGTTGGCCGAGAAGCGTTGCGAGAGCCACTTTGTGGAACACACTGGGAAGGTGCAGAATGGTCGTTTCATGGTGCGATTGCCTTTTTTGGATGGAGCCGCCGCGTTGGGAGAGTCAAAGAAAACGGCATTCAATTGACTCCGTTCTCTTGAGAAACGATTGGCAAAGGACTCATCCTTACGCGAACAATACAACGATTTCATGAGGGAGTATGAATCATTGGGCCACATGTCCAGAATAAGTGCCTCCGAATTACCAGACAATCATTACGTCATACCACACCACTACGTGCTGAAGCCCGAGAGTTCAACCACAAAGCTTCAAGTGGTTTTTGATGCATCATCAAAAACCACGTCCGGCATGTCACTTAATGACATATTACACACTGGACCAACAGTTCAACCGGAGTTGTTCACCATTCTGCTCCGTTTCCACCTTCCAACCTACGTCTTTACTGCCGACATCCAGAAGATGTATCGTCAGATTTTGATGCATCCAGAAGATAGAAGATACCAGCTTATCCTGTGGCGTGATAATCCTATGCAGCCCGCCAAATACTATCAACTGAATACTGTCACATATGGTACCCGTGCTGCACCCTATTTGGCAACCAAGTGCCTCCTGAAGCTCGCACAGGATAACCACCTGAGATATTCATTAGGATCTGTCGCCCTGAAGGAACATTTCTACGTGGGCGATGGATTGGTGGGCTCCAACTCATTAATCGAGACCATCGAGATGCAAAAAAAAATTGTCCAAATTACTGGGACTCGCTGGTTTTAATTTGCGCAAATGGTGCGCAAACAATCAGAGACTTCTGGATCACATACCAGTTGAGCATCATGAAGTTGACTTGGATCTGGAGGGACTTCAAGCAAATACCATCAAGACATTGGGGCTAATGTGGCGACCAAACGACGACCAATTCCTCATAAGAGCCAACCAGTCTGCTGAGCAAGCAATCACATGGCGCACCGTTACTTCAGAACTGGCTAGGATATTCGACCCCTTAGGGCTACTCTCACCAATAGTAGTGACCGCAAAGATGTTCATTCAAGAGCTATGGCAACTAAATGGGGACCCATTATCTTCAGACTTGGAAGCATCGTGGAGAGCATTCCGCGACGACATCAAGTGTTTGCAGGACATACGTTTCCCACGGCACATGTTCTCCCAGCAGACGCCCAGATCAGTGCAGGTTCATGTTTTTGTAGATGCTTCCCAGGAAGCTTATGGAGCGGCAGTTTACCTCCGATCTATTCATCAGGGTGGGAAGGTGATTGTTCGGCTTCTGTGCGCAAAATCTCGAGTGGCACCATTTAAAACACAACCAATAACACGCCTGGAGTTGTGCGCGGCTCTTTTGGGAGTCGAGCTTGCCACAAGAGTGACGAAGGATCTGAACTACGAAGAACGTCCAATGTTTTTCTGGAGCGATCCGGAAGTGGTTCTCGCATGGATCAATACACCATCATCATCGTTTGAAACCTTCGTGGCCAACAGAGTGGCTAGAATCCAGGAGGGATCATTATCCGATCAGTGGTGTCATGTGAGATCCGCTGATAATCCAGCTGACATAGTTTCCCGCGGAATGTCGGCTCGCAGGCTAGTGTTGCTCGCCAGTCAGCTCCTGCATCACTGATTGCTATTGTCTGCTATTCACCATCTGAAAATGAAAGAAAAAAACACAAAGAATCGATGCTTTAGGTCAACTAAATAAAGTCACTTATCTGACAACATCTGGACGCACGAATCCCGGTCAATTTTTATGGAAACTATCGTATTCGGTTTTTTATTTAATCGGAACTTCACTCCCGCACTTGTTTATATCAAAAACAATAACAACTATGACGCTTAAAGTGAAATGTTAAAGTAAATGTCATTAAGAGATTGCAATTCAGAATAGTAGATTTAAATTAGTAGAATATCGTAACATTCACAATGACAATTATAGTAAATAGTTAGATAGAGATAACTCAATTTGTTAAAGGAAAAGTACCGAAACGCTTTGTTCAAATTGATTCCTATGTTTGAAAATTTCGGTACTTTCTGCAATTTAGAGACTAAGTTTCGGTAGTATTTTGGAAATTGGATACGACAGAACTATCGCTCGCGAAATTAAATCGTTACGAATTCGAATCATTTTTTACTAAAGTGAATTGTTACCCGTTTATTATTTTTAACGTTCCCTTTTGAAATAAAGTTTATGTTTTAAAGTGTAGAAAGTGTTTTCTTTGGTTATAGTTCATCAGTATTTAGAATTAGAGTTTTTCAGTGCAACTTTTTTGGTCCTTCGAGCCGGATCCTTCGTAGATCCATAGAATTAGACTGAAACTCAAATACGGGAAATTAAACAGTGAAAAGTGTTTTTTAATCAAATATCAGTCGCGCGGTTAATTTAATAAACAGTGCAAGGACAAAGTGACAACGATAGAAAGGTAAGTTTCCATTTTCCCCTCATCCAATTACCTTTTGTATGGCATAAATCGATTCTAGCAATTGATGTAAATAAATTTTAAATAGATTGTGTGTTGGAACAACAAATTCGAAAATATATTTCGAGAAGAAGTATATTGTGCACAAAACGCTTACACATTAGCAATCGACAAAGACCATTTGGAAATAGATTTTGTGTCTTTGAATACAAATTCGAAAATATATTTCGAGAAGAAGTATTTTGTGCACCACCAATTACTTCTCATACGCTGCACAAATCGTTTTAGACATTAGTGATCGATAAAATCATTTGGGAATAGATTTTTTGTCTTGGAATACACATTCGAAAATATATTGCGAGAGGAAATCCCGCAAAACAGTAGCATACGCTAACAAATTGTTACAGCGTGTTCAAGAGGTTCGTCAGTCATTCATGCAAACTCACGAGAAAATCCTTACGTTGATGAATGGGCAGGACGAGTTATCATCGGATTATTTTTCACAGAATTGTTATTTAGCGTTCGAGGAACTCAATTTAAATTTCGAAACGGAGTTAGAAGAGTTGCAGATGGAACAGGGAGCACAGGGTACACAAAGAGGTAAAGAGGTACCAAATCAATCCCTTGTAGTAGCGAACGATACAGATATTCGACTTCCATGGATCAACCTTCCGAAGTACAGTGGAAATTACAATGAGTGGATGTCGTTCAAGGATTCGTTCACATCTCTGATTCACAGGAAAGGGAGTTTGTCGATGGTGGAAAAGTTACACTATTTGAAGTGCAGTCTGTCAGGTGAGGCTGAACAATTACTTAAACATTATTCCAGCACTGAAGCAAATTATGAGTCAGCATGGAAGCTGCTTGTGGAACGTTACGACGAAAAACATGTGTTGTTAAGCGCACAATTAAAAAAATTATTAGCGATTGGTAACGCCAATGAATCCGCATCGTCAATAAAACTGTTATTGGATAAAACTCTCGATTGCACTCAAGCAATAGAAAACAAATGGGAGGCAATGTTGGTACACCTAACAACACAGCGACTGCCATCTGACACACGCCAAATTTGGGAGCAGCAACAAGCATCAGAGTCTGGAACAGCGTCTTTTCAGAAGTTAAAAGATTTTTTGCAATCTCGCTTTAGAGCTCTAGAAGCTGCTGGGGTGGACAAGCAAAGGGCCAGCAGAGCTTCACATAGTGTGTCAATGACGAAGGGAGAAAAAAGAACTACGTGCGTTTTGTGCAAGGGTCCTCATCATTTGAGACGATGCACTGGGTTCCTACAATCTGAATACTCAGAAAAATTTGATATTGTGAAGAAAAATGGTTTATGTCTCAATTGCCTGAGCAAAGGACATTTGGTTGGAACGTGTCCTAGTACTTCGAGATGCTTCCAGTGCAAAAAGGCACATCACACACTCCTTCACAAACCCACCGAATTAAATAATGGAAAGGGTAATCAATCAATACCTTTGTCTGTACATAAGGCGCAATCATCGAATGCGGCATCACATAAGAACCAGTATGCATCAACAGGATTCAATCAGCATTCTGCGGCAGCATTCTCACACTCTGGACAAATGTCCGCATATTTCGATCATGGATCATTGAGCAAATCGCCAACAGCTGTTAAAGCTAGCTCTGCTACCAGTAACACTAAACAATCGGTATTGCTAGCGACAGCTTTAGCAAAGGTTGAAGCGTTGAGCGGTCGTGTGACTCTACGTGCCTTGCTGGATCAAGGGTCACAAACATCAATCATCACTGAAAGCGCAGCTCAAAGATTGGGACTTAAAAGAAAGTCCACAAATATTACTATAGCCGGAATTGGGAAAACGAAGGGTATCTCAACTAATGGAAACTTGAAAATTAGACTATATACTAGAACAAACGAATGTTTGACAATCGATGCACTCATACTGACCAAGTTAACTAACTTTGTTCCATCACAGACAATTTCCACACCACTGCGAGAGTACATTGGAAATTTAGATTTGGCTGATCCCCACTTTGATCAGCCTAACAAAATTGATCTTCTATTGGGAGCAGATGTTTATGCTCAAATTATACTCGGAGGAGTTCGAAAATTGAAACTAGGTCCAGTTTTGCAGTGCACCAAACTAGGCTGGATAATATCAGGGAAAGTTGGTAGTGATGATGCGCAAACAATGCATACTTTCAAAATAGAAACAAATGGAAACGTGGAAATCAGCGAACAGCTAAAACGATTCTGGGAGACAGAAAAAGTTGGAATTGGAAACGATATGACACAAGAAGAAGAATCCTGCGAGCAGCATTACAAAGTAAATGTGCAAAGAGAATCGAACGGGCGGTATCAAGTCCGATTACCTTTCAAAGGTCCAGATAGTCAGCATTCATTAGGTTGTTCCAGGGCGAATGCAGTGGCAAGCTTACTGCATCTAGAAAAATGATTTGCGGGAAATAGAAAACTCCAGGAAGAATATTCGGCAGTAATTCGAGAATATATAGATTTGGGCCATATGAAAGAAGTTCCTTATTCTGAAGAAGTGACGTATGACCAAGGAAGAAGGATCAGTAGAGCCAATTTTTTGCCATATCATGCTGTATTCAAAGAGAGTACGTCAACAAAGTTGCGAGTGGTATTTGACGCCTCACGGAAGACAAGCTCTGGTTTGTCCCTCGACGACACATTATTAACTGGACCGATCATCCAGAATAGTATGATATCGATTATCATCAATTGGAGATTAAAGCGGTTCGCAATGATGGCTGATATCACTAAAATGTACCGGCATCCTCAAGATGCAAATTACCAGAAAATCGTTTGGAGACCACAACCAGATGAACCAATTAAAGATTATTGTCTTAGTACTGTCACTTTCGGAACAACTTCTGCCCCGTTTCTTGCAATCCGCACATTACATCAATTGGCAATGGATGAAATTGGAAGGTATCCTGTAGCAAGTAAGTCGGTATTAAAAGAGTTCTATGTAGATGATTTGTTGTCAGGTGGATACAACCTACAAGAAAGCGTGGATAAAAGAGATGAGTTGATCAAACTTTTGAAATCTGGTGGCTTTCAACTAAGGAAATGGATTGCAAACGACAAGCGAATACTACAAGATCTCTCTACCGGAGACATTGAAATGTAAGATTCAATAGATTTCGGATCGGACAACGGATATAAGTCACTAGGAGTTATGTGGTTCCCTCTGGAGGATTATTTTACATATCGATTGAAAAAAAAGGAACAATCAACAACCAATACAAAACGCTCAATCTTCTTTGAAGCAGCGCGTCTGTACGACCCATTGGGATGGATAGCAGCTGTGATGGTAACAGCAAAAATGCTACTGCAAAGCCTATGGTTGTCTGGACAAGATTGGGATCAACCAATACCAAGTGCAATAAATACAGAATGGGTCAATCTGTTGGAACAATTACAGAAGACATTAAAATCCCAAGATGGGTAACATGCCAACAAGATTCATCAATATCATTCCACGGGTTCTGTGATGCGTCTCAACGGGCGTATGCAGCAGCAATTTACATAGTGGTACAGTCAGGATCATCGATCAGCAGTCACCTGTTAATAGCCAAGACCAAAGTAGCACCAGTGAAACCAATTAGCGTTCCCCGTCTAGAATTATGCGGTGCAGTCTTGCTGTCACAACTACTGAAAGAAATCACAAGGTCATTCGAATTCGAGAAAATATCTACCTGGTTGTGGACCGATTCCGAAGTTGTCCTAGCATGGTTGAAAGGGCATCCGACTCGTGGACGGTCTTCGTGAGCAATAGAACAACCCAGATCTTAGAAAATACTGGCAATATTCCGTGGCATTATGTTCCGTCCAAGTGCAATCCAGCCGACATAGCATCAAGGGGAGTCAAACCCAGGGACTTAATCGAAAATCAACTTTGGTGGTATGGACCAACTTGGCTAGTTGAAAGTAGTGATCAATGGCCTAAAATTAAAGAGACCCAATCAATTGATATCGAGAAGCGGAAACATATAATGGTTAATGTCAGTTGGCAAGCAGAAAATTTTTTGAACGGCCTGGTGGAAAGATATTCAACATAGACGAAATTAATAAGGGTAACGGCATATTGTTTCCGCTTCATCAAATCAAAAGCGAACCAGTCAGGTAGTCGCACGTACTTGACCAGCGATGAGTTAAGGCAGTCTCTTGAATTCTGGATCAAGTATGCTCAGCGAACTGAAAACTCACAAGAAATGACACATCTTACGAGGTCAGCGCCCGTGGGGAACAAAAGTAAACTGATTAACTTGAATCCATTCCTGGACGACAAAAAAATCATGCGTGTTGGAGGACGATTAAAACACGCCCAGCTACGTTTCGATGAAAAGTACCCAATGATTCTACCACGGAATGGGAAACTCACCGATCTAATACTACATCAGATTCATCAGTCGACTTTACATGGACAAACGCAGTTGATGCTGAATACACTCAGAAGGAAATTCTGGTTAATATATGCCCGTAACTGCATCAAACGATTCATACATAGGTGCATCCGTTGTTTCCGTGCCAAAGCAATCACATCAAACCAACTGATGGGAGATTTACCACAACCTCGAGTGACCGTGTCCCGTCCATTCACTCACACGGGAGTTGATTTTTGCGGACCTTTTGATATAAAGGACAGGCGAGGAAAAGGAAGCAGAACCACAAAGGGATACGTGGCTATATTCATTTGTATGGCAGTGAAAGCCATACATATTGAAGTTGTCAGCGACCTGTCTACGCCCGCTTTCCTTGCAGCTTTACGGAGGTTCATGGGTAGACGCGGCTACAGCAAACATATGTACTCTGACTGCGGCTCTAATTTTGTTGGTGCAGCTGCTGAGCTGAAAAAGATATCCGAAATCAGTGTGGGAGCGGCGGAAGCTCTAGCGCAGGATGGAATAACATGGCATTTCAATCCTCCAGCTTCACCCCATTTCGGAGGGCTTTGGGAAGCTGGAGTCAAGTCCATAAAATCACATTTAAGTCGAGTGGTAGGTAATGTATCGTTAACCTACGAAGAATTGATGACTGTACTCGGTCAAATAGAAGCTTGCCTTAATTTTCGGCCATTGTGCCCGCTTCGAGACGACCTGACGGACACCGCAGCACTTACTCCTGCTCATTTTTTAATCGGCGACACGATGATAGCTCCTCCGGAGATCACGTTGGAGGAAGTCAACATTAATCACCTCGACAGATGGCAACTGGCACAGAAAATCACCCAAGATTTCTGGAAACGGTGGGGAATGGATTACTTAAGCCGTTTACAACGCCGACCGAAGTGGATCAAAAGCGAAAATAACGCCAAAGTAGGCGACTTATGCTTATTGAAGGAAGAAAGAACTCCATTTTGCCGATGGCCGCTGGCCAGGATCATTCAAGTCCACCCAGGACATAATGCGGTAGTACGAGTCGTAACGGTGCTTTCGAACGGAAAATTCTACAAAAGAGTAATCACGAAAATTGCACTTTTGCTAGTCCAAACCAGTGCAGAGTAGCGCATTAAAGTATTATATCGCCAACTTGATTTTGTCCTACTTCATTTGTTACAACGCTATCCGCCTGACCTGCATTCTTTTCCCAATTACCTAACACGATTGTACCCTAGAATACAAAGTCGCCAATCCAAAAATAAATCCCTTATCTCCTTTGTGTCTACCGGACCCTGACGTCAGACAATATATACACTAATTTTTTAACGAATGTCGAATTTTGGAGAAGGTGTAGGTGGACGCCCAGCATAAGGTGGGATAACTTCGCCACCCCCATATAACGTAACAAATCGCCGGGACCGATTAGAACCACTAAAGGCTCATGGATTCAACAAAGAAGCTCTTCACGTAGCGAATGGAGGCGAGACGATAGGAAAACGACATAGAAAGTATACCAAGTGAAAACTTAATAACTTATCATTATACTTACAGGACAATTCTCTGGTGCAATTACTCTTAGGTGTTATCACCCCTCAGCCGGGGGAGTACGTTGCCTGCCAGTCAGCTCCTGCATCGCTGATTGCTATTGTTTGCTATTCACCATTTGAAAATGAAAGAAAAAACACAAAGAATCGATGCTTTAGGTCAACTAAATGAAGTCACTTATCTGACAACATCTGGACGCACGAATCCCGGTCACTTTTTATGGATACTATCATATTTGGTTTTTTATTTAATCGGAACTTCACTCCCGCACTTGTTTATATCAAAAACAATAACAACTATGACATTGAAAGTGAAATGTCAAAGTAAATGTCATTAAGAGATTACAATTCAGAATAGTAGATTTGAAGTAGTAGAATATCGTAACATTCACAATGACAATTATAGTAAATAGTTAGATAGAGACAACTCAATTTGTTAAAGGAAAAGTACCGAAACGCTTTGTTCAAATTGATTTCTTTGTTTGAAAATTTCGGTACTTTCTGCAATTTAGAGACTAAGTTTCGGTAGTATTTTGGAAATTGGATACGACAGAACTATCGCTCGCGAAATTAAATCGTTACGAATTTGAATCATTTTTTACTAAAGTGAATTGTTACCCGTTTATTATTTTTAACGTTCCCTTTTGAAATAAAGTTTATGTTTTAAAGTGTAGAAAGTGTTTTCTTTGGTTATAGTTCATCAGTATTTAGAATTAGAGTTTTTCAGTGCAATCATCAAACATTTGGTTCTATGGTCCCTTGTTTCTGCATGGCAGTGAGGCCTCGTGGCCAGGCCCTTTCCACAAAAATATCAATCGAATCACATCCAGCAGTTCAACAGAACTCAAACAGAAGAAACCAGAAGTGACCGTTGCTGCCGTCGCAATACTAGTCGATATCATGTATCTTATCAACCACCACAACTCCTTCACAACCTTGCAGAAGATAGTTGCATACATGCTTTGTTTTAGCTGTCACGCCAGACAACCAAAATCTAACAGAGCTGAACATATTTCATTGGCACCGGAAGAATTGCAGAAGGCCCTGATTTCCATCGTTCGCACCATACAAGCAAACGACTTCAAGGATGACCTGAGCCACCTCAAGAAACACAACATGGTAAAAAAGCGAAGCCATCGTTTGGATCTGACACCATTTATCGATGAAGATGGAATCATCTGAGTTTCCGGTCGTCTTCGAAATTCGTCAAGCTCATATGATGCCAAACATCCTATGCTGCTTCCTTACAATTGTAGTGAATAGATGTGTTCATAAAGTCCGTAAAGGACTGCAGCGATGTTTTGCTGCCTCGGCAGAGGAAGGTGTCGGTTTCTGCCGAAAATGCCCTCGTCCGGAGACGCGTGAATGCGCTGGCAGGCTAGCATTGCGGTGTCGTGGGGCGGGTTCGTTTCCCCGGCACGAGGACCCACTACAAAAAATTTCGCATTCACGAATTGCTTTCAGGTCAAAAAAGAGGCGACCAAAGTCGCAAAGTTGTAGATAACCTCACCGAAGGAGATGTACTTGTTACTAGAACAAGTGAAACCTGAGAAGAAAGGCGAACTTGGGGTGACCCCGTCGTTACCCAACGAAGTTCATGGCCCACAAATGAAAGAGGGGCAACCGGGTGGTGGTGGAGCCCCTTCATACCCACCCAACCGGAATAAATCCATTGAAAGCTTGTTGAAGTGGCCATGTATTCCTCTTCTGAGTGGAAAACTCATACAACTTGAATTGTATGAACCTTCCCATCAGAAGGGGAGTACCCCGGTGACCACTTCAACTTATCTTAGGCGCTTGGAAGTTTCGTTTGGTTTATAAGTGAAAAACTAGTGTAGCATGGAGGTTTCGCGGATTCGTGATACGAAACAAGTTACCTGAAAGTATTCTAGTTGAAGAGACATTGTGGATAGTAAATCGGACATTCGAGCTTGTGTTCTTACGACAGAAGAGGAGGATTGATGTGAAAATCGGTAGTGACTTTGACCTTTATAGTGAAACTTCCTAAATTCGATTCACTGCTGAACTTTTCCCAAGTGTTCAAAACCTTTATTGAAGCGCTTGCAAATTTTCATTCTTCCAAATGGAAAATTAGTAAAGTTAATGCTAATTTGAGGCTATTTATTCATCGAGCGGAGACGCTTTGAAGGAAAGTCGATATTTCGCTATTGAAATTAAAACTCATAAAAGAGTATGTCTGATAAAGTGTTCGATTCATCGTTGGTCAATGGTGTAGCTATTCTCCTATCTTTCTACGTTGGCTACTAATATGGTCTTTTGGGTATTGCGAAAGAAATTAGATGACGCCGGCCAGTCGTCGGAGTCGCACACTTCAAATAAGTTTCCATTTTCAGATAATGGCAACTATAGAATGATATTGGTGGACAAAAATGCCAGCACCCATCGAGCGCTCGACGGAACATGCGGTGAGTCCCTTTTTGATTGCCAAATTTTTCTTATATAATAATGATAAAATTTTCTTATATACTAATGATAAAATTTTCTTATATAATAATGATAAATTTTTCTTATATAATAATGATAAATTTTTCTTATATGATAAGGATAAAATTTTCTTATATAATAATGATAAATTTTTCTTATATAATAATGATAATTTTGCGTATATAATAATGATAATAAAGAATCGCGGGGACCTCATTTAAGTTTCGAAGTCTGTTGAACCTTTGAAGAATATCGAAAAGCGAAGAGGAAGATACGAAGGAAATGATAAGATTGTTATCTACATCGCGAATTGTATGAAAATTAAATTATGTCAAATGTTTTATTTATTATTGTAGAAGCTTTACACATTATTTTTATCGAAACTCTTTTTTTTTACAAGATATGAAAAAAAAATGGAAGTTATAAGCATATGCATATTGTAAAAAGGAAGAATAATTGCTGACAGTTCAAATGATTGAATACTGAACGAGTTCTCTAAGAATACATACATTATAAAAAAATAGCATATGCCATATTTCCATATATCGCACAGCAATATTCAATATCAAACGCATAACCTAATACTCTGATGTATTAAGCACCTCCAGTAATATCATTATTCTACTCTCGTTTTGAATAAATAATAAAAGAAAAAGAAACGATCGATTTTTGGCGGTCCTTTGCCTTAATGTATTTCCTATCGCAAATTGTAAATAAAATGATGAAGTAAATGAACCACGGGTCTTTCCCTTCCGTTCTATCTAACCGGGTATAGGACCCGGTACGGTGGCAGGCTTCTCCCTCAAAACATGAGCCAGCCACCGGGTAATTAATAATCCTTTTTCTGTTTCAGGTGACGTCATGGGTTGAGTGGCCCAAGCAGAGTGCCTTTTTATGGCATAGAATTATGCAATCCGATTGTATAATTCTATGACATAAATTGTTCACCGGGGTACTCCCCTTCTGATGGGAAAGTTTATATAATTCAAGTTGTATGAGTTTTCCACTCAGAAGAGGAATACCTGGCCACTTCAACAAGCTTTCAATGGATTTATTCCGGTTGGGTGGGTATGAAGGGGCTCCACCACCACCCGGTTGCCGCTCTTTCATTTGTGGGCCATGAACTTCGTCGGGTAAAGACGAGGTTACCCCAAGTTCGCCTTTCTTCTCAGGTTTCACTTGTTCTAGTAACAAGTACATCTCCTTCGGTGAGGTTATCTACAACTTTGCGACTTTGGTCGCCTCTTTTTTGACCTGAAAGCAATTCGTGAATGCGAAATTTTTTGTAGTGGGTCCTCGTGCCGGGGAAACGAACCCGCCCCACGACACCGCAATGCTAGCCTGCCAGCGCATTCTCGCGTCTCCGGACGAGGGCATTCTCGGCAGAAACCGACACCTTCCTCTGCCGAGGCAGCAGAACATCGCTGCAGTCCTTCACGGGCTTATGGAAACTCAAATTCACTACACAATGACCCGTTGGTCAAATTGCTCATGAGGAGCATCCATGATTAAAACTTTCGCTGCGGCCCACAAACGCTGCTTAACCAAACCCAGCAGAAATTCTCGCCCATTAAGGGAAAAATCATGGCGAGATCAATTGTGCACCATTGTGGAACCTGCTCCATGGCAAAACCAGCTCTCATGAGTCAAATTATGGGAAATCTGCCAAGAACTAGAATCCAGCCTGTTCGACCGTTCGTAAACGCGGGAGTGGACTTTTGTGGCCCATTTTGGGTGCACTATGAGGTCCGAAGTAAAAAACCTCAGAAGGCCTACATTGTAGTATTTTGCTGCTTTGCCACCAAGGCCGTCCACCTGGAGCTGGCAACTGATCTGTCTACTGATGCGTTCATTGGCTCCCTTATACGATTCTTAGGAAGGAGAGGCCATTGCGAAAAGCTCTATTGCGACAACGCAACCAATTTTCTTGGCGAAAAGAATAAGTTGGCTGAGCTTGAGTCAGTGATATACTCACAACCAGCTCAGGAGTCCATCATCAAGGCATCAAGGCATGCAGCTCAAGACGAATCCAGTTCAAATTCATTCCTCCAAGAACACCACACTTTGGTGGCCTGTCGGAGGCAGCCAGTAAATCAGCGAAGCATTTCTTGGTGCGCAGTGTTTCATCGGCGTCACTTACGTATGAGGAACTGGGAACCGTCGAGATTGGGGTAGAGGCAGTATTGAACTCTAGACCAATCACTCCCATGTCAACAGACCCAAGAGATTTAGAAGCTTTAACACCAGGTCACTTTCTAATCGGTGAGCCCTTAACAGCACAAGTTGACATCAATGCAGGGCCCAATACCTCCGGTTTATTGCGTCGATGGGATCTTGTAAAACGGCTTAGAATGGAGTTCTGGAAACGCTGGTCACAGAATTATCTAAATCAGCTACAGGCCAAGCAAAAATGGCGTGATTGATCGGCCAACATTGAACCAGGAATGATGGTGGTCATAGAAGAGGACAGCTGCCCTATACAAAATTGGCCACTTGGCCGAATTTCAAAGGTCATCAAAGGTGATGATGGAATGGTGCGAGTTGTGGAAGTCAAAACAGCACAGGGGATGCGAACATGATCAATCCATCGATTAGCTCCATTACCCACTGAAGATTTCTTCAGTCTACAGCGGTCAACTCCCACCATTCCTGAAGACTCTAAGAATGCGCCTGGACCATCCAATTCAGGCAGGCCTTCTTCCCAGCAAAATGTCCAAGATGAATCAGGATCATCACACCCTAGCTACGAAAGCCTATCTAGCTCCAGCGATGATTCAAACAATCAAGCCACTCCAAAAAAACGACAAAAGATGACAATGGCTCCAGGAATGTTGACTATCTTGATAGCACTGCTTGTGCTACCACTTATTCTGGCATCTTCAGTTGTTATAACACAATTCAACCAAGCACCAGGTATCCATTTTGAGCGAATGGCAACCATCCAACCAATGGCAGGCGAATGGAACCTAATAATTTATTATGACGTCAAACTTATTGGGAGGGGCTTAACAGCAATGCACAACGGTAGAGACGGGCTACAACACCTATGCGGTCTGATACAACCTAATGCCACATGTAACTCCTTGGTCAAGCAATTCGATTATATAATTGCCGAATTGGAGCTAAACGAAGTGCTATTAACCAGGAAACGAAATAAAAGAGGCGCCATTGACCTGGTGGGTAACATCACCCATTCACTCTTTGGGATCCAGGACTCAGAATATGCGCAAGAAATGGCCAGAACTATTGACCACGTCAAGGCAAATGAAGATCATCTCCATCTCGATGCCACACTAAATATTATCAAGAAGGATCAGGCACAAGTTAACGAGACTTTCGGAGACGTGGAAAAGCAGATCCAAGGACCAATTAACAGGATCCAAGAATTCGATGCTCAGGAGAATCAGCAACGCATCACTCAATTAATTACCACGTTGCCATCCAGCTGACACTAAGAGCATCCAGCTTACAAAGAGTCCAAGCACTATTGATAGATGTCCTTGTTGATACACATAATGGAAGACTCAGCCTAATGCTATTACCAGTCAGCCAGATCCAACACGAAATACACAAAATAAAATCTCATTTGGCACCACCGCTTCAAATACCTGTTCAGGATGACG
>OZ017738.1:284244778-284557278 GCA_963969285.1 Odontomyia ornata
TCGGTACCGCGTCGGAAATTCGGGAACGCGAAGTAAAGATTAGATCTTTGTCCTTTGACTGGTTGTATGAAGAAATACGGAGTAACGTAAAGTAGGTTTCCTCTCCGTATGGTTTTGTTCTGGTGACGCGTTTGAAAACGGGCATGTATTGGTGGCTGAAGATTGTAGATGAGCGTAATCCATTTGGAGACCCGCGACCGAAATCCTCTCCGATCTAGCTGGCCGACAAGCAGCCACCGCGAAAATGGATTACGGTGCACGGATTGGTTGACCGGTTGGTACCATCCGTTGGCACTACTCAGACTTAACGTCTAGAACCGATGAGAGGTCGGTTCCTCGTTCGGACCTAGACATATAAAATCATTACAAATGTTTAAAAGTTTTCACTTCCAAAATTTTCTTTCTCACTTCTTGACACCATTGTCGCGTGTTTTTGGTTCGCGGCCAATAATTTTAATGTTCCGGGAAAGTGAAAACGCAATGTCTTTTAATTTAATTTAAAAGAGTTTATTTAATTACAAAAATGCACAATCACTTATTAATTATTTCACATTTTTAATTTCCACTTTCAAAATTAAAACTTCCACTTGTCCTAAAATTCCTATCGCAATTGTCTTTTAAAATTACTTCACTATTACTTGATCGCTATTCACACTCCACACACTATCGCCGTGTTTACTATCGCGGTTGAATGAATGATTCCCCCCGTTCATTCAGCTCGCCTTTATATAGAGTCTCTAATCATTCAACTCAGTTCTCGTACATTTGTGAATTAGCGGGAACATTCCAGCAGCGTAATGAATGGAGCAGTGACTCACTTTCAGATGTTGATCATGCTTGTTGGGTTCTCGTGGTTTCGAGTAAATTCGTTTTGATGTTCTTAATGGTTGTGAAAACAATTGCGACAGTAGCTCGCAGAATTATTTGTACATGTAACAATATTAAAGAGAAAAAAATATATATTATTTCCGATGAAATCAGATTGATACATTGAATCAACGTTAAAAATTTGTTCAATTACAAATTCAATGCAGGAAGGGGGAAGGAAAAATAAAATGAATTAATACCCCAGAGCTTTTCGGTCTTTCCTTTCTCTTAGTTCTGACCGGGTATAGGACCCGGTACGGTGGCAGGCTTTCCCCTTAAAACATGAGCCAGCCGCCGGGCACGTAATAATCTTTCTTTGTTTCAGGGTACTTCGCGGGTTGAGTGGCCCAAGCAGAGTGCCTCTTTATGACATAGAGGTATGTAATCAAATTGCATAATTCTATGGCATAAACTGGTCACCGGGGTACTTTTCTTCTGATGGGAAGACTTATGCAAGCTAAGTTGTATGAGTTTTCCACTCAGAAGAGGAATACCTGGCCACTGCAACAATTATGGATTTTAATCCGGGCACGTAATAATCTTTCTTTGTTTCAGGGTACTTCGCGGGTTGAGTGGCCCAAGCAGAGTGCCTCTTTATGACATAGAGGTATGTAATCAAATTGCATAATTCTATGGCATAAACTGGTCACCGGGGTACTTTTCTTCTGATGGGAAGACTTATGCAAGCTAAGTTGTATGAGTTTTCCACTCAGAAGAGGAATACCTGGCCACTGCAACAATTATGGATTTTAATCCGGTTGGGTGGGTGCGCAGGGGCTCCATCACCACCCGGTTGCCCCTCTCTCATTTGTGGGCCATGAGCCTCTCCGGGTAAGGACGAGGTCACCCTGCTTCCACTTCTTTTTTCTTGTTTCTCTTGTTCCATGAACAAGTCAGTTACCCCTGGTGCAGTTGCCTACGATTTTTGCGACTTCGGTCGCCTTGCTTTTTTCGACCCCAGAAATTCGTGAATGCGAAATTCTTTGTAGTGGGTCCGTGTGCTGAGGGAATGAACCCACCCACGACACCGCAATGCTAGCCTGCCAGCGCATTCACGCGTCCACCGACAAGGCATTCTCGGCAGATACTAGCACCTTCTTCTGCCGAGGCAGCAGACCATCACTGCAGTCCTTTACGGATATATATATATATTTTTTTTTTTCTTTAAAAGTGTGTGAGCAGATGCGTTTCAACTACTTTGAGTCATCTTTAGTGTGTGTGACTCAAAGTAGTCAAAACACGTCTGGACACACAATAAAGCAAGGCCTGATGGCTTTTATAGAAAAAAAGAGAATTGGCCGGCGGATATCAAATAAACAAAATTATTGAATATATATATTGTAGTGAAGAGGTAAATCAGAAAGTCCGTAAAGGACTGCAGTGATGGTCTGCTGCCTCGGCAGAAGAAGGTGTTAGTATCTGCCGAGAATGCCCTTGTCGGGGGACGCGTGAATGCGCTGGCAGGCTAGCATCGCGGTGTCGTGGGGCGGGTTCATTCCCCCAGCACACGACCCACTACAAAGAATTTCGCATTCACGAATTTCTGGGGTCGAAAAAAGCAAGGCGACCGAAGTCGCAAAAATCGTAGGCAACTGCACCAGGGGCAACTGACTTGTTCATGGAACAAGAGAAACAAGCAAAAAGAAGTGGAAGCAGGGTGACCTTGTCCTTACCCGGAGAGGCTCATGGCCCACAAATGAGAGAGGGGCAACCGGGTGGTGATGGAGCCCCTGCGCACCCACCCAACCGGATTAAAATCCATAATTGTTGCAGTGGCCAGGTATTCCTCTTCTGAGTGGAAAACTCATACAACTTAGCTTGCATAAGTCTTCCCATCAGAAGAAAAGTACCCCGGTGACCAGTTTATGCCATAGAATTATGCAATTTGATTACATACCTCTATGTCATAAAGAGGCACTCTGCTTGGGCCACTCAACCCGCGAAGTACCCTGAAACAAAGAAAGATTATTACGTGCCCGGCGGCTGGCTCATGTTTTAAGGGGAAAGCCTGCCACCGTACCGGGTCCTACACCCGGTCAGAACTAAGAGAAAGGAAAGACCGAAAAGCTCTGGGGTATTAATTCATTTTATTTTTCCTTCCCCCTTCCTGCATTGAATTTGTAATTGAACAAATTTTTAACGTTGATTCAATGTATCAATCTGATTTCATCGGAAATAATATATATTTTTTTCTCTTTAATATTGTTACATGTACAAATAATTCTGCGAGCTACTGTCGCAATTGTTTTCACAACCATTAAGAACATCAAAACGAATTTACTCGAAACCACGAGAACCCAACAAGCATGATCAACATCTGAAAGTGAGTCACTGCTCCATTCATTACGCTGCTGGAATGTTCCCGCTAATTCACAAATGTACGAGAACTGAGTTGAATGATTAGAGACTCTATATAAAGGCGAGCTGAATGAACGGGGGGAATCATTCATTCAACCGCGATAGTAAACACGGCGATAGTGTGTGGAGTGTGAATAGCGATCAAGTAATAGTGAAGTAATTTTAAAAGACAATTGCGATAGGAATTTTAGGACAAGTGGAAGTTTTAATTTTGAAAGTGGAAATTAAAAATGTGAAATAATTAATAAGTGATTGTGCATTTTTGTAATTAAATAAACTCTTTTAAATTAAATTAAAAGACATTGCGTTTTCACTTTCCCGGAACATTAAAATTATTGGCCGCGAACCAAAAACACGCGACAATGGTGTCAAGAAGTGAGAAAGAAAATTTTGGAAGTGAAAACTTTTAAACATTTGTAATGATTTTATATGTCTAGGTCCGAACGAGGAACCGACCTCTCATCGGTTCTAGACGTTAAGTCTGAGTAGTGCCAACGGATGGTACCAACCGGTCAACCAATCCGTGCACCGTAATCCATTTTCGCGGTGGCTGCTTGTCGGCCAGCTAGATCGGAGAGGATTTCGGTCGCGGGTCTCCAAATGGATTACGCTCATCTACAATCTTCAGCCACCAATACATGCCCGTTTTCAAACGCGTCACCAGAACAAAACCATACGGAGAGGAAACCTACTTTACGTTACTCCGTATTTCTTCATACAACCAGTCAAAGGACAAAGATCTAATCTTTACTTCGCGTTCCCAAATTTTCGACGCGGTACCGAAAAATATACTACGTTCACGTAAATCCGAAAAAAACTACGCTAAAGAAAAACCAAAATCAACTAAGGTACCGCGTACCGCGCGCGACGCGAAACCGACCTCAGCGGATTTGCTTAAACCCTACCCTCGCGACGGCATACTTACCATGCACTCTATTTCCCACTGAAAGGAAGGAACCACTGGAAAGGAAAGTCGTTGATACGGTTTAGCAATTCATATTATTTTTGTAACTCATTTTCAATTGACAACCTTTTGAACATATTTTACTAATTTTTCAGATAGACCTATAACATAAACGAAAAAAAAAACAAATGATCTACATTAGCCAGCTCTAAAATATATGCATAATCTACATTACATCCAAACACTAGAAGTTGAAATTTTTTTTTTGTTTTAAAATACCTCATCTACTCGTAAGTGGAATACATCTTATACTGAATTATTATTTCTTTCTGTTTAAATTATCTGTAAATGAGTAAATGCTTGATATTGATGTGCATTTATATGCTGGCTTGAGAAATGCTTTTAATTTTATCCTATTCGAAACATTTTTTCTGCTGAACTTCTTAATGATATGAACGAGAACAGTTCGGTTGGATAAACATACGACTATTTATCGGAAGTGAAACTCTTATAATTAGGCACCGTTTTATGTGAATCTGAGATTAATGTAGTTATTGCATGCAAAATTTGCCTGACAGTGTAAATACTTTTCATAGATAGATTATTATGATTTACAAGTTTTGGAGAACTATTAACTCAATGCGGTATTAATAGCTATAGATATTGAAACATGCGAAGGATGCAACAGAAACGACTTCATCTCATTGGTTGAAAGTGATCTGACATACACGTAGTAATAGTAGTAGCTACTGACAGCTTATTGATCGGGTCAAACCTATAAACCCTCCCAAGAAATTATAGCAGTCATTAAAATATTAAATAGTTAGTGGTTATTACACTTTATGTTATTTCAAATGTTGTTAGTCTATACACAGCCAGAAAACCCCCGGATCACACGACATTCAATTCTATCATGCTTTGTCTTCTATTCTATTTGTTGCTTTAACGTTATTATTTGATTTTCTTCCGATACTGCTAGCTAAACTCTGCTATAAACGAACTCCGACTAATCATGTGTGTATGTAAATGAATGAATTGTAATAAATACCCCGTCCGATATGTAAATAAATGCAAATAAAAAAGAAAGATGCCCCATTTGCGTGAAGAGTTCGTAATAACCAGCCGTAGTTTACATCTCGGCAAATATGGGCTACTCTGCTAAATGCTATATTAATATCAGCTGTATAATGTATTGCTAAAAATAATCCTGTAAGGATTTGTACAATTAAACATAGTCCTAATAATGGCCCAAAATTTCATCAAGCTGAAATATTAATTGGGGCAGGTAGATCTACTAGTGCATTATTTGCAATTTTAAAAAGTGGATGTTTTAGTCGTAATGGTCTGTTCATCAAAGTTGATTTCTTTAAAATATAATGGTTTCGGAATGTGAAACTTGATGTATCTTCCAACCTCGCTCCGACTTAAAGGATTTTCCACATTCGTTTCATTTATAGAGGTCCGGATTCTTATGAAAGGCCAAATGAAGTCTTAATGCATGCATTGTACAGAACGATTTTCCACATTTATTGCAATCGTTTAAATCAGAATGTGAACATTGATGTTCATTCAAACTAATTTCGTTTTTAAACGTTTTCTCACAACTATCGCACTTATAGAGGTTGGAATTTTTGTGCAACGCGATATGGGCGTTTAAGGACCGTAAGTTAGCAGATGATTTATCACACTCACTACATTTGTTTAAAACAGAATGTGAAAATTTATGTTCCTTCAAACCAATTTCCTTGGTAAACGTTTTCTCACAAATATCACACTTAAAGAGCTCGGGATTCTCATGTAATTCGATATGAGTCTTTAGCAACCGTATGGTTCCAAATGTTTTACCGCATATGTCACACGCGTTTGAATCAGAATGGGAAAATTTATGCTCCTTCAAATTTTGCGCTGACGCATAACGTTTATCACATCTATCACATTTATATACATTAGGATTCGAATGCCATTTCATATGTTTCCTAAAAACTATTCGATTAGTGTATACCTTACTACAAATAGGACATTTATAAATATCCGAATTATTATGCGAGACTGCATGGGCTTTTAAGTTATGCAATCCAGGGAACAATTCACTGCATATGTTACATTTATAGCAATTAGCATTTGAAAGTGTACATTTATAATTCTCTAAAGACGTTTCGTATCTGAGTGTTTCATGCGCTTTCATGATAGTAGCATCTTCCGTAGTTACCCCGCAATTTTCCGTTACTTAAGCACCGGAGTTATCCAATTCATTGTTTTCCGGTTGGATTCGAAACTCTTGGGGCGTGTGAGCACCTCGGAGTAAATTATGATCTCCACATGTATAGCAAATCTCCGTTTCGTCCAACTCTTCATACGTATTCCTCTTTTTACCCTACGACATCGTGAACACTGCACTTGCACTTTTAATATTTAGTGTTTTAACACTAACCTGCTAGCCTTCGTCGTTTGATGATCGTTGATGAACCAACTGCCAATCGATCCTTTAATGGCACTTTGAAAAGAATTGAATCGCTAATCCCATGATGCATATCAGATGGTGAATTTTCACGGGCTGCTTTTTCACTCTTGGGGCGTGTGAGCACCTCGGAGTAAATTATGATCTCCACATGTATAGCCCATCTCCGTTTCGTCCAACTCTTCATACGCATTCCTCCTTTTACCCTACGACATCGTGAGCACTGCACTTGCACTTTTAATATTTAGTATTTTAACACTAGCCTGCTAGCCTTCGTCGTTTGATGATCGTTGATGAACCAACTGCCAATCGATCCTCTAATGGCACTTTGAAAAGAACTGAATCGCTAACCCCATGATGCATATCAGATGGTGAATTTTCACGGGCTACTCTTTCATCCAGCAAATGGTCCTTTTCGGTTGGTTCTTCCGCACATGTGCAACCCGACTCTTCTTGGGTGACGGCCACTACGCACACACTTCACTGCCATGTGGCTGTCAATTCCTCTTGACATCCCACGACAAAATTGACGTGGGATGTGCACTCGTCACAACCACGTGAAATGACAAGCCACCTAGCAGCAAGGTGTGTTAGTACACATTGCACAATTTCAAAGTGCAGAATAGTGTAAATTAACGTGGACACTGGTGTTAAAAATAGCCGAAACAATAAAAATGCCAGGAAACTTATATCTAAAAATTAATCAAAAAAGCACATCGGAGCTCAAAGAGGAGTTGGAGCAGCGAAATCTGGCCACGCAAGGTACAAATGCCATACTGATTGCACGCTTGCGTGACGCGATTGAATCGGAAGGTGCGTATCTGTATTCGGGTGAGCCTATAGATGCAGAAAAAGGCGCAAAAGGTGGTGAAGCCGAAACAGCAAAACCAAAGGAACCAGAAAATGCGCTAATGCAAATGTTAATGCTGATGTCACCCAGTCTGACTGCGAAGCTAGATGAACAGTCATCCAGTTTAACTGCGAAGCTGAGTGAACAGTCATCCAATTTAACTACGAAGCTAGATGAACAATCAGCGAATTTAAATGAACAATCAGCGAAGTTAAATGAACAATCAGCGAAGTTAAATGAACAATCAGTGAAGCTGGACCAACAAGCGATCGACATCAAGGCAGACATCACCCAGAAGCTGGAGAAACAGTCGACCGAAATAAAAGCGGAGCTCGGTCATCTGAACAAACAAATTAAAGGCGTCGAGGAAAAGGTTGACCAAGTCAAGGAAAAGGCTTACCAGGTCGAGGAAAAGATCAGCCAGGTCGAGGGAAAGGTCAGCCAGGTCGAAGAGAGAATAAACCATGAGATGGAAAAAGTGAAAAAAGAATTGGAAGCAGCGAAGGCAGTAGTAACCACTTCACCAGCCCCGCTTATAACCGGAGCGCAAAGCACATCCAGAAATGTGCAAGCACCAATATTCGATGGGCAAACGGTCTGGAGTATTTACAAAACCCAGTTTGAAGCTGCCGCAAGGGAAAATCACTGGAATGAGCAGGAACGAGCAACTGCATTGATTTTCGCTCTAAGAGGCCAAGCTGCCAAGCTTTCGCAGACGATCCCCGATGAATTGCACTCAAACCCGAATGCTATAATGAATGCGCTCGACATGCGTTATGGAGACGATCATCTAAAGCAGATTTATCGGACACAGCTACGGCATCGGATGCAGAAGTCTGGCGAAACCTTACAGCAGCTAGCCCAAGGACATTGAGCGACTAGCACTTTTGGCTTATCTCGCTTACGACCCAGAACATCGAGATGACGCAGCAACAGAAGCATTTATCGGCGCGTTAAAGGACCAGTTTTGCAACAAGCTGTGCGTTTTTTTTTTTTTTTTTTTGTGGTAGGGAGGTGAAGGCATTTATGCCCGCCGAGTCTGGCAGTGTGGGACTCCCATGGAGGATACCTTTGGACTACCCACTAAACACCTCCCCTGTCAATCTGAGAACCTAGCCTGGAACCGTTTGACACATTGCTTCGGGCCAGGTCTCGTTTTGTTACGCCGTGGGGCGCCTTCAAGCTGGGGAGTCCCTTTCCTAGCGGGAGGGGAGGGGGGAAGAGGAATTGCCAGAAGAGCGATCCCCCAGCCCCAGTGCCTCCGGCTGCTGTGAGTCCCTTTTATATTTTAGGACTGCCCGAGCATAATGTGCCACCTGGTTCCATTTGTCAACCGATTCGAGCATCACTGCAACTATATTATCCGGGGTGAGCTCTCCCGTCTCCCTGTAGAGTTCCCTTCGCAGCCTGGCCCATTTGGTACACGCAAAAAATGCGTGACAGGCATTGTCCTCCTCTCCTGGGCAAAACCGACAATCGGGAGACCGTGACTTGCCGATCTTGTGCAGGTAAGACTGAAAACACCCGTGCCCGCTCAAAAGCTGGGTCAGATAGAAGTCAGTCTCATCATGCCTTCGATTTAGCCACGGTCTCACATCCGGGATGAGGCGCGCAGTCCACCTTCCCTTCGTGCAATTCCTCCAGGACTGCTGCCAATCGTTGAGCGAGCGTTGTCTCTCCTCGCGGACAACCATCTCCCTCGCATCCTCGTTTCGGCGCAGGTAAATAGCGCGACGCTCTCTAGCAAGGAGGGCGACAGGTATCACGCCTGCAATCACTCTCACCGCCGAGTCGGAGACTGTTGGATACGAAGATGCAATTCTCAGTGCTCCTCTTATCTGTACCTGTGCCAATCGTTTTCGGTATACCTCCTTGCTGAGAGCGTCGCCCCATACCTCTGCTCCGTACAGTAGCACTGACCCTACAGCACTCATCAAGAGGCGTCTTCTTGATGGGCTGGGTCCCCCTACGTTGGCCATAAGTCGACTCAGGGCCAATATTCCCGAAGCAGCCTTCTCAGCCGTTGCCCTGATTTGCTCAGAGAAACTCATCTTCGAGTCGATCAGTAGCCCCAGGTACTTCACCGCTGGCTTTGATTCGATCTGTATATCTCCAATACTGATCATCCTTACTCTAGGGATTCTCTTTTTTGTCAAGATGACCACTTTGGTTATCTCCAGTGCTAAACTGAGCCCGCGAGCAGTCATCCAGTCCCTCACTCGGCGCATTAGCATACCTAGCCTAAGTTGCGCTTGTTCAACGGTGCGTCCGGCGACCAGAGCCGCAACATCATCCGCATAGCTGACCAAGCGCGACTCATCTGGCATCTCAAGTCTCAGTAGCCCGTCGTAAGACACGTTCCACAGGTCCGGACCAAGGATAGATCCCTTGGCAACACCCGATGTAATTTCCATCCTTCGTTGGCCCTGTGTCGTGTCGTAGAGCAGGCTTCGGTCCTTTAGGTAGTTCCTCAAAAGCCGCATTAGATATTCTGGAACTTGAAAAGAGTTTTCCAGCGTATCCAGAATATCCACCCATCTAGCGGAGTTGAAGGCATTCCTGACGTCGAGTGTCACCAACAGGACGATCCGTCGCTTGGTGCGACTATATGCCTCTGCCTTTTGGACTGCGTTCACCACCTCTGCAATCGCATCGATGGTAGAACGTCCTGCTCTAAAGCCGTACTGCCGAGGAGATAGGTCCCCAGCAGCACGAATCGCGTCAGTGAGTCTTCCCTTGATGAGTTTCTCTAGCACTTTCCCAGCCGTGTCTAGCATGCATAACGGGCGGTATGCAGACGGCGATTCGGGATTTCCCTTCCCCTTGCTGACCAGCACGAGCCTCGCCACCTTCCATCGTACCGGGAAAACCCCGTACCGTAGGCAAGCGTTGAATGTGCTGAGCAGCAAGTCAGGACAATGGTGATAGACGAGCTGCAAAACCTCAGCTGGAACACCATCTGGACCTGGAGCCTTCCTCGCTTTCAGGGAGAGGACTGCGTCCTCCAGTTCCAGCTGTGTGAAGAGTGGGCACTCGGCTGCTGTTACACCATGGACAGCGTCAACACGGACGGGATAGGCGGGGAAGAGTCCCCGCACTATCGCGTCCATCTTTTCCGCGTCATGTATACAAGGCTTCCGTAGGGCACCAAGTTTCCCCATGACCAGCTTGTAGCCAAGGCCCCACGGATCCCTATTTACATCGTCCACGAGGTCTTGCCAGCAGCGGGCCTTGCTCTTGTTAATAAGCCTGCGAAGATATTTCCTGCCGGACCTGTATGCTGCTAGCCTAGTGTCTGCCTCTTCCCGTGTTCGCGCCCGCTGGGCCTCTCGCCGAAGTTTGTGACACTCGCTTCTTTGTTCGGCGATCTCGTTTGACCACCAGTATACTGGAGGCTTACCATATCGGGGTCTCCGGCGGGGCACGGAAGACTCGCAAGCAGCTATGATGGTACACATAGTTGAGTTCACCAAGTCCTTGGCTGCAGGCCCTTCACTCCCTGGCGGAGCTCCCAGCAACGGTGCGCCTGCCGTAAGCGCGTCAGTGAACTTCTCGACGTCCATCCTCCCAGTCCTCCATCCGAGGATTGAAGTTTGGGCATATGCACGCAGAGTGGCACCGTCGTGAATCTCAACAGCTATATACTGGTGATCACTAGCCGAGTAGTCCTCTAGTACTCGCCAGTTGTGTACTCTAGGTACCAGGGACTCCGAAGCGAGTGTCACATCGGGTATGGTTCCTACGCAACCCCAGCGGCGGAAAGTAGGGATGTTACCAGTATTTAGGACAAAAAGCGCTGTTCTGGCCGCCATGTCCAAGATTTGCTTTCCCCTTGGGTCGGATTGTGGCATACCCCATTCGATGGCTCTAGCGTTGAAGTCTCCCCCGACCAGCATGTGGCCCTCTGTGTTTGAGACAGCGTCCTCCAGGGCATCGAGTTTGGTTCGAAAGGATCGCATTGCCTCGTTAGGCGTCAGATAAACACTGAAATATGTTATCCCTGAACACCGCACCCACACAAAACCATCCCCGCGTCCATGGCCCTGCACCTGAAGGTGGGCGCTGTCTCGAACCCAGATGGCCGAGGTACCAGTTTTGTCAGGGTACCACGCTTGCGAGTCCTTGTTATGATGTTGCTCGCTCAGCAACAGGAGGTCAGCTTTCTTATCCCTCGCAAACTGCTCAAGTAGGTCCTGGGCGTTTGTGCTTCGGTGCAAATTGACCTGCAGGATACGGATCATTTGAGTATCAATTTGGCTTTAGTTAGGGCCTCCTTGAAAGCCCGGCATCTCCCTGCCCCGGCTCATGTTTGAGGTCGCCGGGTGCTAGCTTAGCATCCTTGCAAAGAATGCATTTTGCCTCGTTCTTGCACTCCTTCCTTTTGTGCCGTGTGTTTCGCTTAAAAGCAAACGGTTAAGGACGCATTGGTTTATAGTCTGAACTTTGAGGCAGCGAAAAATGCGACTCGTACCACTGCCCGGGTCCGTGAAGTAGTGGCAGACGAGTGCAGGTGTAAGCGCGTGGAAAAGGAGCGAGAGCCGCAGGTAAATGGTGTGCCTAGATGCTGAGATTGCGGAGAGAAGGGGCACCTGCAAAGAGACTGCAAGAACCGAAGAAAACGGAGCTATTGTCCAGGATGGTGGAGATCCAGACCGTGTTAGGAGCCTAGAATGGAGACCCGTGTAACTGCAAGGGCCAACTTCGTGGGGCAAACGTAGGCTAGGAGGATCGACGTCCCCAGCACCACCATCACCGTGTCAAGACTACATCGTGGAGAAGCGAACTTATGCCTTCCAGGTCAAGTTGACGGAGAACACTGCACCATAACAATCGACACTGGTGCAACCCGATCGATTATCCGACCAGACCTAGTTAGACAGCAACAACTTCACAAGGGCAGAATTTTCTCACTACGAACAGCTACGGGAGAGACTGCACCTGTTCATGGAGAGGTCAACCTCCAGATACAGTTGGGAGACCTTGCGTTCCGACATAATTTTCTGGTCACGAACATTATGGATGACTACATTCTTGGAATGGATTTTCTGTGACCACATGGAATCACGTTGGATTTGGGCAAACGTGTATTGAAATGGAAAAATGTCGAAGTACCGATGTAGGATCCCAGCGTCCAAATTCCCAAGATGAATGTAGTGGTATGTACTGACACTGATGTAGCGAATTCTTCCGAAAGCATTGTATGAGCCAAGCTTGATGGTGATTCTGGAGACCACCGATCTTATCTAATAGAGCCAATGAAGACGTCCGCATTGCGCAGTTTGATTGTAGGACGAAGCCTTGTAAGATCTTTAAGGAACGGATATGTGCCAGTTAGAGTCCTTAACACCGCAGACTCAACCACGAGCATCAAAGCGGGAGAAGTCATCGGCAGCTGCCAGCCTGTTTTCACCATCACCTCTTTGGAAGTTACTCACGACCATCATTGGAAAAGGAGGCAAGATACAGACAAAGCCCGGGAATCCACGTCTACAATATTGAAGCAGGTCAAATTGCCAGTGCAGCTATTCAAACGAGCCTCTGATCTGGTCACCAAGTACAGTGACATCTTCTCAAGAAGCCCGGATGACCAAGGCCGAACGAGTCTGGTAGCTCACGTCATAGATACACAGGGAGCCAAGCCGATTCGACAAGCGCCGAGACGCCTCCCTGTAGCCAAACAAGGAGAAGTGAGCGCGCTGATCTCGGACATGGAAAAACAAGGCGTGAATGAACCTTCTGTCAGTCCATGGGCCGCGCCTGTAGTTCTAATAAAGAAAAAGGATGGTAGCACTCGTTTTTGTGTCGACTATATGCAGCTGAACGGCGTCACTAAGAAAGATAGTTACCCGCTCCCACGCATCGATGACATCATGGATACTTTAGCCGACGCAAAATGGTTTTCTACACTCGATCTCAAGAGTGGCTACTGGCAGGTAGAAATCGACAAGAAGGACCGAGAGAAGACCGCATTTTCAGTTGGGCCGGATTGTGGCAGTTTGTGGTGATGCCGTTTGGGCTTTGCAATGCTCCAGCCACTTTTGAACGCCTGATGCAGTACGTGCTACGTGGCTTCACCTGGAAAACCTGCTTGGTGTACCTAGATGACATCATTGTCATCGGAAGAACGTTCAAAGAGCATGTGCGGAACTCAGAAGAGGTTTTCTGCCGATTGCGACTGGCGAATTTGAAACTTAGTCCCGACAAGTGTACCATTTTCGCAGCTAAAGTAAAATACCTGGGACGACCCTGAGAAAATTGAAGCCGTGAAAAGCTTGCCAACACCAAACAACAAGCGCCAACTAGGAAGTCTTCTGGGTTTTTCAACCTACTATCGAAGATTCTTCAAAAACTTTGCCAAAATAACTAAGTGTCTCCATCAGCTTACCGAGAAAAGTCGTCCGAATGTCTGGAATGAACAATGCCAGACAGCCTTTGAGACCTTGAAGGAGAAGCTGAGTGAGCCACCTGTGCTGGCATATCCAAAACCCGGAAAAATGTTTGTAGTTGACACCGATGTAAGCAACGGTGGTATTGCATCTGTACTCTCCCAGCAGATCGATGGCGAAGAAAGAGTCGTCTCGTATTACAGTCGAGTTCTCTCAAAAAGTGAGAGGAACTACTGCGTGACCAAGAAGGAGCTATTGGTTATAATAGAGGCCACCAAGCAGTTCCACAAGTACCTATATGGCCAGAAATTGGTTCTTCGAACGGACCATGCATCACTGAGATGACTGCTCAACTTCAAAAACTCCGAGGGACAAGTTGCGAGATGGATCGGAAGATTGCAGTCATACGACTACGAAATTGTTCATCGAGAGGGCGAAGTTCATGGAAATGCTGATGTCCTATCCCACCGTCCATGTCCAGCTAACTGCAAGCATTGCCGACGGATTGAGGAAAAGGAACCGCTCGTTGATCTGCGATTGATAACGGCCGAATTCGATGCAGGTTGTTCATCGGAGGAGATTCGAAACGCCCAGTTAGCCGATGAAGACATCGGACCATTGCTTGTATGGAAGGAGACGACCGACCTGAGTGGAAAGACGTTTCAATGCATGGCACAACCCTGAAACGCTATTGGGGACAATGGAACTCCCCTCAGGTGGAGGGTGGCATACTAAAGCGGAAATGGGAAACGGCGGATGGTAGCTCCTATAGGATGCAAACCATACTCCCCAAGAGCCGAATCCACGATGTGGTTAAGGAAATGCATGAAGGATCCTCGGAAGGCCACCTTGGTGTTAACAAGACCTTAGCGAAATCGCGGGAAAGGTTCTACTGGCTCCACGCTCGAGAAGACGTAGAGGACTGGTGCCGCAGATGCACAATTTGCGCTTCCGCCAAAGGCCCAAAGCGACGACTGAGAGGACAAATGCAAACCTATAACGTGGGCGTACCGTTTGAAGGAATTACTGTTGACATCGCAGGACCCTTTCCTGAATCCGAATGGGGGAATCGATACACGCTGGCTGTGGCCGATTATTTCAGCAAGTGGCCCGAGGTCTACCCCATTCCCAACCAGGAAGCAACTACCGTAGCCGAACAGCTAGTGCTAAATTGGGTCAGTAGGTATGGCGTACCTTGCGAATTACATTCAGATCAAGGCCGAAACTTTGAGTCACTAGTTTTTGGCGAAATGTGTGAACTACTGGGAATACGGAAAACGAGGACAACACCGCTGCATCCCCAATCCGATGGAATGGTCGAACGTTTCAACGGCACGCTAAATAAACATCTGGCCAAGATGGTTGACGAGAACCAAAGGGACTGAGACCGACATACCCCACTATTTTTGATGGCGTACAGAGCTGCCGAACATGCATCGACGGACCAAGCCCCTGCCAAAGTCATTTTTGGAAAGACTATTCGTCTGCCAGCCGATATAAAGTTCGGAACACCCCCTGAGAAACCCCAAACGATCTCGGAGTACGCAAGTGAGCTAAGACAACGGTTGAACCAGATACATCGGACAGTGCGAAAACACCTCGAATCGGCTACTGACCGCATGAAGACCAGGTATGATCTTAAGGCAAGTTCTACTGGCTTCCAGCAAGATGACTTGGTGTGGCTATATAAACCACAACGGCGAAAGGGTAGGTCTCCAAAGTTGCAACATAATTGGGAGGGACCATACCGGGTCACAAAGTGAATCAACGACGTCGTATATCGCATACAGGAACACCATAGGCCGAGAGCCAAAATGAAAATCGTGCATCTGGACCATCTTGCCCCATGTTACACCCAGGGAGAATTGACTACAAATGGCGACACATCTTTTCGGGGCGAAAAGAACTGAGCTGGGGGCAGTGTTACATGTACAAATAATTCTGCGAGCTACTGCCGCAATTGTTTTCACAACCATTAAGAACATCAAAACGAATTTACTCGAAACCACGAGAACCCAACAAGCATGATCAACATCTGAAAGTGAGTCACTGCTCCATTCATTACGCTGCCGGAATGTTTCCGCTAATTCACAAATGTACGAGAACTGAGTTGAATGATTAGAGACCCTATATAAAGGCAAGCTGAATGAACGCGGGAAATCATTCATTCAACCGCGATAGTAAACACGGCGATAGTGTGTGGAGTGTGAATAGCGATCAAGTAATAGTGAAGTAATTTTAAAAGACAATTGCGATAGGAATTTTAGGACAAGTGGAAGTTTTAATTTTGAAAGTGAAAATTAAAAATGTGAAATAATTAATAAGTGATTGTGCATTTTTGTAATTAAATAAACTCTTTTAAATTAAATTAAAAGACATTGCGTTTTCACTTTCCCGGAACATTAAAATTATTGGCCACGAACCAAAAACACGCGACAATATAATACTAACTTTAATAAACCTTCTTGTTTTTCATTTATACATATAGATAGGATAGAAAAATAGACAAGATTTTAATTAAAAAAAACAAATTTAGATAAAGAAAGTAAATTGAAATCAAAGGCACTTACCTGCACGGTCCTCTGAGCGCTCGACGACGATGCAGGGGTGTATAAGTCCTCTAAAATTCCTCTTCAACTGAATAATTAATTCCTGGCAATTATTAAATTTTATGAAGTTTTGTTTAAGTGTGAATAATTTCATTATGTTCAAATACAAAATTTCCCTTTTCACTTTGGGATGCAATAATTTTAAATATCTTTCGAAGATGGTGAGTTTCAGTGCACATATGAACTAAACAAGCCAAAAATACTTCGCAGTATGTGCTGCCAAATCCTTTCGCTGCTTCAGCAAAAATGATTATTAAGTGCCGTTATTGCTGATTCGAAGATATGCTTTCACTAGGACCATCAAGTTCACTTGGAAGCCTTGCATGAAATTTGACGGATGTTCCCTCACTGTAATCCCGTTTCCTCGAGTTTTATCCAGTTTTCCTCCTACTCAATCGCTGTCACACTGAGTTTTCGAAATCCTATTTGACAGACAAAGCTATCTTCTACACAGTTTCTCCTTCAGATTATGGAAACGGACGCCTTTTCAGATACTTTCAATTTCCAGTAACCGATTCCACACTAAATGTTAATGCAGGGAGCAATCAGGATACCTTTTCAGTATGATACCCACCACGCTTAAGAGTATTGTCTTTTAGCTTTAGTTGTCAACTTTTCACGGTCTCTATTAACTCGTGCTGCGGTCAACAAATCTTCTCCGACACGTTGTACGTAGGATTAAGACAACAATTAGTTACAGTGTTCTACGTGAACTACAATTAAGGTTGAATGAAAAGTATCTGTTTGCTGTTCCGAACTCCGCTTTGCACCGATTTGGTTTGCGATACTTGATTTGCTTTCGAAATTTGCATGAATTTGCCTCAATGCTTTTTCCGATTGTCGAGGACTAGGGGATGATACGAAAGATACATAGGCGAATAGATTCGCGTTTCCAAACTAGATATCTCGCACTTTGCTGCCCACACGGAAAAGTGATTTTCGTCGATGGGAAATTGAATGGGAACGAGAGAAAACTTATCGTGAGATGAACGGAGCGAACTATATTTATGCACCAAATCCACTGTTATTTACGTCACAATTGCGAATTCTGCAGTAGGACAACGGAATGCTCGATTACTCCAAGGTACTATCATACCGCTTCGATTTGGAGGTTGAATTTCATTATCTCGACAAACGAAACAAAAACTAGTTGAGAAGTTACTAACGGCACGCGCTACGATGTAGCAATTCATGGGAAACGTGATCTACACCAAGTACTCCCTTTACTCGACAAGTTTCGGGTCCGAAACCTCTAACGAGATGGTTATTCCGCTCGTTTGCGAAGCTTGTGGCGGGCTTACGAGTGATACGTATCTTAGCGGTATTGTTTTAACTCTCTTCTAGCACATTTACTAATGGGCCGCGAAGATGCTGACCAGTGGACCAAACCAAAATCTTCAAACGAGGTTATGCAGAACTTCAAATTCAGGTTGAATGCAAATCAAGCCGCTTACATATGCTAACTGTCTACTAAGTCCCAGATCAGCTTGTCACTCAATCACAATCACGTCCGTTTTCTTTTTGCGAATGCACAATGATTTCCACTATCCGCGATTCATCGACCGACAATTCTTGACTGCACAATTGGGGACACAATTAAAAGCACTTGAGAGCGCACACATCACGATCCGTGCATTTATGTCCAGCGCAATTCTTCCAAGGTGCGCAACGTGTGACGATCAAAGACAGACTTTCTTTTTCACGTACGATCACTGCACATGCTTTTGATTTAATTGCGGCGCCTAAACACTACCCGCCTATCGATTTTCTTCGCACAACTTGCAATGCAAAATGCTGGTGACAGCAATCAAACGCGAAAATGAAGGCCGGAGGAGATACAATTGGGCGGAAGATCGTATGTATTGCAGATAGTTTGCAATATACATTCTCAAGAGTATATTTTGATACGAATTGGATTCTTTTTGAACGAAAAAACTTCCGAAAAATTTTATACTATCTCAATTCGTTGCCGGCGCGGTTCTCCCCCGTGCGCCATGTGTGGCAATTCAGAACAGACTTCCCCGTTCACCAGCTGCACACCATTCCCATTCCCATGAGCGGAATCGAGAGTCCGTAATCTCCATGCCTTGCCGTCAGAACCGGATTTTCTATCTCGAAATGATTTCTGGTTGTGCAGTGTATAAGTTGATCTGGGATATCTATTATGCATGAATTTCTTTTAACCCTTTGCCGGCGCCGAATCCTAATCGAGCAGTTTTAGTTGGGCTGAATATACAAAACTATAAAATCTATAAATTGACATAAATAAAATTTGAATTCTATGTGAAATTATCAAATAATTTAAAGTAAAACAAAAAAGATAGTAAATTTAACTAATTGCTCGATTACTACAATATATATATATATATATATATATATATATATATAAATAAATATGTTATATATATATATATATATATATATATATATATATATATATATATATATATATATATATATATATTGTTACATGTACAAATAATTCTGCGAGCTACTGTCGCAATTGTTTTCACAACAATGAAGAACACGAATTCACTCGGAACCACGCGAACCCAACAAGCATGATCAACATCTGCAAGTGACGTCACTCCATTCATTAATTTTCTCGAATCTACCAGCTAGAACATTCGCCAATAAACGAGAAATGGGTGAATAGGTAGAGACCCTATATAAAGGCGAGCTGAATGAATGGGGGGATCATCAGTCATTAGAACCGCGATAACAAACAAATGCGAAAGTGTGGAGTGAGAATTGATCGAGTAGTAGAAAAGTGTGTTTCGTAATAGTGAAGTAATTTAGAAGACAATTGCGATAATAAATTTATGGACAAGTGTTAGATAATTTTAATAGTGACAATTAAAATTAGTGAAAAGTGTTAACTGATTATTGTGCATTTTATTTAATTGAATAAACTCTTTTAACTTAAATTAAAAGACATTGCGTTTTCACTTTCCCGGAACGTTAAAATTATAGGCCGCGAACCATTAACACGCGACAGTGGTGTCAGAAGTGGGATAGAAAAATTTTGAAAGTGAAAATTTGAACATTTTTATAGTGCACAATAGTAAAATTTAAAGAAACATTAAAAATGCCACGAAACTTGCATCTAAGAATCAATGAATTGACCATGTCGGAGCTCAAGGAAGAGTTAGAACAGCGAAATCTGGCTACGCAAGGTACAAAGGCCACACTGATTGCACGCTTGCGCGACGCGATCGAGTCGGAAGGCGTGAATCTGGATTCGAGTGAGTTCTCAGATGCGGAAAAAGGCGCAGAAGGTGGAGAAGTAGAAACACCAAAATCAAAGGAGCCAGAAAATGCGCTAATGCAAATGTTAATGCTGATGTCATCGAGTCTGACTGCGAAGCTAGATGAACAATCAGCGAAGTTAAATGAACAATCAACGAAGCTAAACGAACAATCAGCGAAGCTGGACCAACAAGCAATCGAAATCAAAGCAGACATCAAGGCAGACATCACACAGAAGCTGGAGAAACAGTCAACCGAAATAAAAGCGGAGCTCGGTAGTCTCAACAAGCAAATTAAAGGCGTCGAGGAAAAGGTTGACCAGGTCGAGGAAAAGGTTTACCAGGTCGAGGAAAAGGTCAGCCAGGTCGAGGAGAGAATCAACAATGAGATGGAAAATATGAAAAAGGAATTCGAAGCAACAAAGGCAGTAGTAACCACCTCACCAGCCCCAATTATAACCGCAGCGCAAAGCTCATCTAGAAATGTGCAAGCACCAATATTCGATGGGCAAACGATCTGGAGTATTTACAAAATCCAGTTTGAAGCAGCCGCTAGGATAAATCACTGGAATGAGCAGGAACGAGCAACTGCGTTAATTCTTGCTCTAAGAGGCCCAGCTGCCGAGCTTTTGCAGACTATCCCCGTTGAGCTGCATTCAAACCCGGCTGCTATAATGAATGCGCTGGACATGCGTTATGGAGACGATCATCTGAAGCAGATTTACCGGGCACAGCTACGGCATCGGATGCAGAAGTCTGGCGAAACCTTGCAGCAGCTAGCACAAGACATTGAGCGACTGGCACTCTTGGCTTACCCAGCGTATGACCCAGAACATCGAGATGACGTAGCAGCAGAAGCATTCATCAGCGCCTTAAAGGACAAGGAATTGCAACAAGCCGTGCGGTTAGCTCAAAAGCAAACAGTCAAGGATGCATTGGCTTATAGTTTAAATTTTGAGGCAGCCAAAAATGTGACCCGTACCACTGCCCGGGTTCGCGAGGTAGTGGCAGATAATTGCAGGTGTGAGCGCGTGGGAATTGAGCGAGAGCTGCAGGTGAATGGTGCGCCTAGATGCTGGAATTGCGGGGAAAAAGGTCACCTGCAAAGAGACTGCAAGAAGGGAAGAAGACCGAGCTATTGTCCAGGGTGGTGGAGATCCAGACCGTGTCAGGAGCCTAGAATGGAGGCCCATCAAACTGCAAGGGCCAACTTCGTGGGGCGAACGTTGGCTAGGAGTATCGACATCCCCAGCACCGTGGCAAGGCAACATCGTGGAGAAGCAGACAGATGCCTTCCCGGTCAAGTTGATGAAGAACAATGCACCATAACAAACGACACTGGTGCAACCCGATCGACGATCCGACCAGACCTAGTGAGGCCCCAACTGCTTCACAAGGGCAGAGTTCATGGAATTGCTGACGCCCTATCTCGTCATCCATGTCCAGCTAACTGCAAGCATTGCCGACGGATTGAGGAAAAGGAGCCGCCCGTTGACCTGCGACTGATAACGGCCGGATTCGATGAAGGTTGGTCATCGGAGGAGATTCGAAATGCCCAGCTAGCCGATGAAGACATCGGACCATTGCTCGTATGGAAGGAGACGACTGGGCGACCTGAGTGGAAGGACGTTTCAACGCATGGCGCAACCCTGAAAAGCTATTGGGCACAATGGAACTCCCTTCAGGTGGAGGGTGGTGTACTCAAGCGGAAATGGGAAACGGCGGATGGCAGCTCCTATAGGATGCAAACTATACTACCCAAAAGCCGAATCCACGATGTGGTTAAGGAAATGCATGAAGGATCCTCGGGAGGCCACCTTGGTGTTAACAAGACCTTAGCGAAATTGCGGGAACGGTTCTACTGGCTCCACGCTCGAGAAGACGTAGAGGACTGGTGTCGCGGATGCACAATTTGCGCTTCCGTCAAAGGCCCAAAGCGACGCCTGAGAGGACAAATGCAAACCTATAACGTAGGGGTACCGTTTGAAAGGATTGCTGTTGACATCGCTGGACCCTTTCCTGAATCTGAATGGGGAAATCGATACACGCTGGTTGTAGCCGATTATTTCAGCAAGTGGCCCGAGGTCTACCCCATTCCCAACCAGGAAGCAACTACTGTAGCTGAACAGCTAGTGTTAAATTGGGTCAGTAGGTACGGCGTACCTGGCGAACTACATTCGGATCAAGGCCGAAACTTTGAGTCACTAGTTTTTGGCGAAATGTGCGAGCTGCTCGGAATACGGAAAACGAGGACAACACCGCTGCATCCCCAATCCGATGGAATGGTCGAACGTTTCAACGGCACGCTCAATAAACCCCTTGCCAAAATGGTTGACGAGAACCAAAGGGACTGGGACCGACATATCCCACTATTTTTGATGGCGTATAGAGCCGCTGAACATGCGTCGACGGGCCAAGCCCCAGCCAAAGTCATTTTTGGAAAGACTATTCGTTTGCCAGCCGATATAAAGTTCGGAACACCCCCTGAGAAACCCCAAACGGTCTCGGAGTACGCAAGTGATCTACGACAACGGTTGAACCAGATACATCGGACCGTGCGAAAACACCTCGAATCGGCTACTGACCGCATGAAGACAAGGTATGATCTAAAGGCTAATTCTACTGGCTTCCAGCAAGATGCCTTAGTGTGGCTTTATAACCCGCAACGGCGAAAGGGTAGGTCTCCAAAGTTGCAACATAATTGGGAGGGACCATACCGAGTTACAAAGCGAATCAATGACGTCGTATACCGAATACAGGAACATCGTAAGCCGAGAGCTAAAATGAAAATCGTGCATCTGGACCGTCTTGCCCCATATTACACCCAGGGAGAATTGACTACAACTGGCGACACATCTTTTCGGGGCGAAAAGAACTGAGGTGGGGGCAGTGTTACATGTACAAATAATTCTGCGAGCTACTGTCGCAATTGTTTTCACAACAATGAAGAACACGAATTCACTCGAAACCACGCGAACCCAACAAGCATGATCAACATCTGCAAGTGACGTCACTCCATTCATTAATTTTCTCGAATCTACCAGCTAGAACATTCGCCAATAAACGAGAAATGGGTGAATAGGTAGAGACCCTATATAAAGGCGAGCTGAATGAATGGGGGGATCATCAGTCATTAGAACCGCGATAACAAACAAATGCGAAAGTGTGGAGTGAGAATTGATCGAGTAGTAGAAAAGTGTGTTTCGTAATAGTGAAGTAATTTAGAAGACAATTGCGATAATAAATTTATGGACAAGTGTTAGATAATTTTAATAGTGACAATTAAAATTAGTGAAAAGTGTTAACTGATTATTGTGCATTTTATTTAATTGAATAAACTCTTTTAACTTAAATTAAAAGACATTGCGTTTTCACTTTCCCGGAACGTTAAAATTATAGGCCGCGAACCAATAACACGCGACAATATATATATATATATATATATATATATATATATATATATATGTATATATATATATATATATATATACACACACATATATATATATATATATATATATATATATATATATATATATATATATATATATATATATTATATGTGTGTGTGTGTGTATGGATATAAATATATATATAACTATGTATATAGATCATTTTTTTCAAATGTCCAGATTTTGGCGGGATGTATCAAATTTCAGTGCAAAATAAAATGTCCCGTACTGGACAGGTTAAGTCCCGGTTTTTGGGATCGCCTCAATAGACTGAGGGAAATTGAAATACATACTGATTCTGTGCTACTCTACTTGGAGTAGATTAACTACGTTTTAATGGGGACACTACGGAGATTCGAGAGAGACTTTGAATAAATTAGTCGAATCTGAAAAGTTCAAAGCTATCGAAGACCTCAAAAATGTTTACAGAAATTATCAAACGTACATATGTTGATTTCGTGTTTCATGAGTTGCCAAATATAAACTAATAGAGTTTCGTGAAGGTATATTACAAAGCCCTAAAAAATGTGCAGATTATTTGGAGCATAGTACACCATTTTCGGTAATTGATGTAATGTATATTGTTACGTTTATGTTGTCTATGTAAATTGTTTTGGAATTTTATTTAAGTTTTCCTGAAAGTGAGCTGCGAAATTTTAGGCTTGCAGCTATCCGAAGGAATGATCTTGTGCCGCAGTACACGGATAAAGTTTGTTCTCTTCACTTTAAAGAAGAGGACATTATCCAGGCCGGAAAACGTAAGCGGCTTCGTCCACATGCAATCCCTTACTTGTTAGATCTAGCTGATTCCAGTGAGAATGAGGTAAAGTTCGAACAACATATTTTTTGATCGGCTTGATGATTTTATAAAATTTTATTTCCAGGATGTTGAGCCCGAGCCCGTAGCAACAGGTGTAGGAGGTGCACAGCCAACGCAAGGAGAAGTAAACAAAGTTTAATAGAAATTTTACATTCATGATTAACATTTTTTTTTAAATTTGAGGGGAGCCATGAAGCAACGTCAAGTGTTTCCGGATCCTTACCGAGTACACGGTTATATTCTTCAATTGATGAAAAGGTATAAATTATATTGTACAATAGTTATAATCGGATAAGTTTACTTCAGTAATCTTTTGTAAATTATACCAACAGGGCGAATTGTTTGGGTCACCAACTTCTGTCCGCTCATCAGAAGCTATTCAGCAAAGCTTTCCACCAATGGGTGATGCTATGGTTGCCGAGAGTTTAATGGTTGTTAATATTTGTATTTGTCAGGAACAAATTGTAATTCTAGTATTTGCAGAGTGAACAAAGTGCACCAGAATCAAGCCAGAGCTCAATGCTGATTTCGATACAAAAACCAAGTACATCTGGACTGCCTCGAGAGGTTGGTGAAACTTTTTGTTCATTGACATATTTTTCCTAAAATTTTTGGTTACAGGGAGCGCAGATTACTCTCAAGGACGCTATGACATCGACGTAGAGCGATTCATCACAGGCAACTCCAAAACGAAAAAAGTTGCATGGTAAGATTAAAGTTAAAAAAAAAAATTTTAGGAAAAAAGAAAAAAATTTAAAACGTTAAATCAAAAAATTAGGAGGGATAAGAAAAAAATAGATAGTTTGAATACTCTTCTAGGCCAAGCTTTGCAGAGAAATATTTTATCGCAAGATAATTTTGATCAGGTTTTGAATCTGAACGATTCACAGAAAGCTTTTATTGAGCGTGTCCTTCTCAAGTCAAAATGAGTTCCTGTATCCCAAGTTTACTCTCCTATTTTGCGTTCTTTTGCTCTTAATTTGAATTTCCTATCCCCAAAGGCATATAATTTTATTTGGGAGCAATTCGGCAATGTTCTACCCAATCCTAGAACTATTTCAAACTGGTATTGAACAGTTGATTGTGATCCTGGGTTCACAACAGAATCATTTGATGCTATCCGTTTAGCTGTGGCAAAAGCACATGAAAGTGGAATAAGGGGCTTATTTGAACATCGTATTTGATGAAATTTACGTCCGTCAGCAGATAGAATGGGATAGGAATAGAGCATGGGGATATGTAGGCGTAGGAAATGATTCAAATTGCAATGTTCATGCCACACAAATTATGGTGTTTATGGCCGTTTGCCTTAATCAAGCTTGGAAAATACGCTTAGGGTACTTTCCCATTCACTCTTTGTTAGCTGATCAGAAAAAAAATTTGATAAGCCATTGTATAAATGAACTCATGAAAACAGATGCTCAAATTATTGGGTTTACTTTCGACGGCTCTCTAAATTTTTCAACCTTTAAGATGTTAGGTTGTAACTTAATGAACCCAACAAGTGCCCCAATATTTAATTAGAAACGCTTTCGGGGAAATGAAAGTCGTTAAAACTGTTGATGGAGAAGAAATCAATTGAAACTTTCTTGAAAAGCCTTGTCAGCCTCCAAGAAAAGGAGCAACTTCACTTTGGCAATAAATTGAGAAAGGCTCATATTTTTATTAAAGATCAGAAGATGAAAGTCAGGCTTGCTGTTCAAACTTTAAGTAAGTCAGTTGCAGATGGTCTAGACTTCTGTAGAGAGGAGCTTAAAATTCCAGAATTTCATGGAAGCCGTGCAATTTCTGAGTTCATTAGATTTTGCAACGATACTTTTGACCTTTTAAATTCGAGGCGGGTCAGTGACTTTGGTTTTAAAGAAGCATTCAACGAACAAAATTTTCCCACATTTTTAGATTTTGTGAATAGGGCGATCGCTTACTTTTCAAGCCTTTATACAAGCACTGGTGATCGTATAATTCACTCCTCCAGAAAAATTGGTTTTATTGATATGATTGCAGCTCTAAAATGTTGGAACATCTTGTATTAGAAATTTATAGAAAGCAAGCATCTCTCTTTCATACCTACATATATGTTGAACCAGGACCATATTGAGCATTTTTTCTCATCCATCAGGAGTAGACTAGGACATAATAATTTATCTGGAAGGCAATTTCGTAATTGTTACAGAAAGCTCTTGGTACGTTGTCAAATCAGGGAAACTGGCGTAGGAAACTGTATTCCTTTGCAGAATATACCAGTCCTTAATGCTCATTTTGATACAAGTCCTGTGGAGAAAATTAACATAAGCTGCGAAAGATATATTATGTTGGCGTCAGATGAACAATCCCAGCCTTTCAATGATGAATCAATCCTTCTTCAGAATAGCCATATATTCGACGTTGACAGTTTATCATTGTATGCCTCCCATGTAGTCAAATATGTTGCGGGGTTTAAAGTTCACAAACTCCAACAAAAATTACATTGTGAAACGTGTTTGTCGGCAATTCAAGGTGAATTTAAAAAACATTCACTTCTGGCATATAAAACAAAAGGTTTTCTCTCTTCGCCCTCTAAGTCCGTTGTAACTTTATGTGAAATTATCGAAAAGTCTATAAGAATGCAACTAGTTCTGCAGAACACTGAGCACCTTCATTTAAGCAAACGGGTTTGTGACATCATTTCAATGAACGTTACAGAGCAGCTCATAACCAAGTCACTTTTTGAAGGTTTTGAAACTCATTTTAGCCAAAATAATCATTCAATCAATTTGACTAAGGCTATTATAGAAATTTATTTGAATACAAGGTTCTTGTTCATTTCTAAGTCAACTTCGGAGAAGATGTCTATTAGAAAGAAGTTCACGAAGCAAATTCATTTCCGGGGTATGTAGTTTTTTGAGTAAATCAGCTTTTCAACACAAGCTTGGGTTTCTATTCATTATTTCCGGACCTTTTAAGAAAATTTTAATGCTAATAATAAAATTTAATATTACAGCTGTTCATAAAAATTTTTCAATTTTTACTTTTGCATGAGTTTATGTAGAGGATGATAATATTGAACTAGTTTTGTTTAGTGGATAAATTTCTGGGTTTCCAAGGTAGTAATTTTATATATTTACTTTTGTTTAAACTTATTCTTTTTAGGATATGAAGGCTATACGATTATTTAATTTAGAATAACATCCTTCTTTCTCACTAAAAACTGTTATATATTGATTAGTCCTAAAATATTAAGGTTTTCTTATAATCTTTTGCACCATTGTAATTTTTTCATTACATGTAATTTTAACTTATTAAATTTTCGAAATTATTGGTTTGGGGTTGAATGATTATTTTCTAGACTCATATATTACTGATGGTCGATCTAGTTTCTACAATTCTTTAAAATTTTTTCGATAGAGTCTACAGATTCCCAATTCCCAATATGTTTTTACTTCGAATATACCGTAATACTAATTTCTAATTAACATATACTACTATTGAGAAATTCAATCTAATATTTTTCTGTTTATTGGTGAAACAAATGCAAATTTAGTTGCTGTCTTTCGTGAAATTACTTTCATCCTCTCATAATTCTTTCTGATGATGGTATAATAGGTTTACTGGAGAAACCAACCATCTAAAAAAATTGTTAACGCACCAACTTGCAGTACCTCCTAGGTGGTGCATAGAACCAATATGGTATTATATTTCTCTCCAGAAATTTATTTGAAAGTGTACTAATTTATCGAGCACATACTCCGATTAGCATTTCCACCCTTTAATAGCTCTGACGCCTTATTCCCATACAGGATAGGATTATATGTCCCTGAAAAATATATCTTATTAATAACGCTGCCTTTGCTTTTCGCACCCACTCAAACCTCAACTTCACACAACTTAAGCGAAGGTTGCTAATTGCTTCGGCTCTCTCGACCGTTTGCAGATCCAGCACTCTCTATAGCTATGAGGCTGACTAATGCATCTGCAAATTGCTACCATATGACTTCACATCTTACGTCAGTTTCGTGTGTTAGTGAACATTGAGTAATTAAATAATACTGGAGTAGACAACCACGTGACCATGCGGTCGCAACAATCCCTGCGACCAATTTTTCTACTGCTACGCTCTTGTTTACAATCAAAGAGAGCCAAATTGTACAAGCAAACATGGCTGCTGCTCAATGAAAACAAATTTTCATACAATCCTAAAAATTTGTTTTCTATTTGAAATACCTTCACCATTATGAGGAAAACATGCAAAAAATTAAGATATTAACTACTTATCTGTGAAAGGAAACACCTGCGGATCCTTTTCGACTATAATTTTTACACAAAAGCACTACACATTTCACTTTGAAATTGTAAAGTAATTTCATAGTGTCACACGTTAAAGTTATTCGGATCACGAATCACAATAGAATGTTTAAACACTTGGAATGAATTCAGATCGCGAACACTTTTCACAGTTTTAGTATCGGTAAGATTGGTGACGAAACTTGCAATTTGCCATTTTGGTGTTCAATTTGGATGAGTCAACTTGACAGACAGATCCAATTGAGTGAGCTTCTGGAACATGAAAGAGAGTGGCAAAAGGCAGAGGGAGAAGAAATGACAGAGAGATCCTTTGGAATAGAGCAGAAACCGGTCGCATGTTCCCCTATCCGTTTTATATGACCTTAGCCCATCCAGTTCAAAGTCAAAGTCAAAAGCGCTTTATTCAGTACTAAACGGTATAAATTTTCAAAGAATATAAAGCAAATTCCAAACAATAAACATGCAAAAACTTAATGGCCCAAATGGCTCTCTAAATTTATACGTTATCATTAAACATATTTCTTCAAAAAAAACTCTAGCAAATTCAATTAATTAAGATTATTACATATTTTGAAAATCAATTGGAAAAAGGAGAAAAAACCAACCAACATTATCCTAAAATTGTTTATAATTTAAACACAAGAGTGAACTTTGATCCTACACCTAATATGTTTTAACTTAATTCTAATAAAATTCAATCGAAAACTTTATCTTATACTAAAAAATTATATAATAATGTTCCTAACCTAAGCGTCTAAACTTATTTTATCTCTCCCCCGCTTGAAGGCGCCCCACGGCGTAACAAACCAAGTCCTGGCCCAAAGTAATGTGTCGAACGGTTCCAGGCTGGGTTCTCATTTTGACAGGGGAGGTGTTTAGTGGGTAGTCCAGTCGCGCATGGGAGTCCCACGCTCTGTGCATAAATGGCATTCACCTCCCTACCACAAACAAAACTTTATCTCTAACCTAATATAATAAACATAACATCTACCTAACCTATATCTAATTTTTAACAAAAATAAACAACAACACTAAATGTAGCAATAATGAGCTGAAACTCAAAAACTTAATAACGAAAAATACCAAAACTGGAAATAAACACGAATAATTTAGACATTGTCATTCAGCCACCAATACCAAGATTGCCCCGTCTCAACTCGATCAGCCTCAACGAATCTAGCAAATGAGTATCTCCATTGGAATTGTTGGTCTCGTGAACTCAAGTTCGGAGCATATTTTATCTTCTTATCGGTGGCCCGTCGATATATGTGATATATGACTGGGACGCCGTTAGCATCAAAAACATATCGATTCATGTCCAAATACACGAATGCTTCTGAAGGAACGAAGCCAGTAGCGAGGCAAGTCACAATATACCCGTCTGTAGGGTGGAATGGCTGTAAAATCCAAGGGTTTTCACTCACAGTCACAGATCTTGCGATGTGATTCCGAAGAAGTTTCAATATGAAGATATCGACTCTTGTCAGTTCAGCAGTTTGATAAATTCTTCTATTCGATATAAAATGTTTCCAATCCGTCTCAGGCTTTTTGTACAAACCATTACATGCACGAAGGCATTTCCTTTCGAAAATTCTCAATTTTTCCATAGTACTAGCACTCTGGTTGTACCAGATCTGACATCCATATGTCAAAACTGGTCTAACCAGGGTCTTGTAACAGATGATTTTGACCTTTTGATCAATGTATTTGGAATGAAAGAGTCTTCGTAGTGCTAGACTACTTTTAGTGGCTTACTGAGCATGATTTTGACATGTTCAGTATAGTACAAATACTGATCGAGATAAACACCGAGGTATCGAACACAAGGTTTATGTGGAACTCGTTCTGAACTACCCTCGCCAGCCATGATGTGGAAAGCTTTCAAATTACGTTTCAGGTCCTGACTGACCCCCCGCAGCGTTGTCCGAAACAAGATTGTTTCACACTTCTGCGCATTGATTTTCATTCGCCAATTGTCAGTGTACAGCTGTACATCATTGAACATTTTTTGTAGATTTCTCTGAACTATTGTAGCTTTTTGGTCTGCCGTATAGATAGATGATCATATCATCAGCAAACGCTGCCAATGATCGTGTTGGCGAGACGTTAAAATCAAAGCCGTTCAATAGCTTGCGAATGAAGATTGAGAAGAGCAGAGGCGCAGTAACTGTTCCATGCTGTAGACCATTCAAGACCTTGAATTCGCGCATTGTTGTCAGATTTCCATCAGTTACAACAAACGATTTCCCGTATAACATATTGCACATCATGGCGACAAGGTGTCTGGGGAAGTTGTCCTGAAGAAGTTTAAAAATTATCCATCTAACCACACCGTATCGAAGGCTTTCTTCATATTAATGAGACATGCTCCAACACATTGTCTATCATTTAGTTTCCAACAGATGTCTGAGGTTACTTTCATTATTGCATGTGTGGTCGAATGCCTGACACGAAAACCAAATTGGCAATTCGGTATCAACTTATATTCCTCAATGCAGGCGTTTAATGCTCTGTTGAGTATCACTTCAAACACCTTGCTGATGTTAGGCAGCAAGCTGATTGGGCGATAGCTTTTAGGGCATGAAGATTTCTTCCCTCCCTTCAAGGTCGGAAATACCTTAGCCGTTTTCCACTCATTTGTGAAATATGAATTGCTCAACATGTTGTTGAAGAATATGCAATAATTCTTAATAGCAACCTCAGAATATACTGTCAATACCACATGATTTTTTGTTAATTATCTTGCGAAATATGAAAGACAAGTCTTCATAGCTGACAAAATAATCAATAAGATTCAAGCTCGGTATGAGGTCAGATGTTAATATTTCATTGAAATGAAGAATTGATTGGGCGTTAAGGCTTGATTTGAAGTCGGAAACTGTTGCTTCAACGACCTCTGAAAATATTTCGTTCCCTCTCTCAGGGTTTGGTAGATGAACGAATTCAAAATGTGTTCCAATCAGGGCAAGTTTATCCAATCCCTCACAAATAATCCTGTTTCCATTTCTATCCGAAGTCGTACTATCAATTTCGATACCAGCCCTATCGAGAAGATCTCATCTCATCACTAGTGACTTCAAGATTCGATACCTTCACTCAAGACTTCTTGCGGAATATCCTATTCACTTTCGCAAAAACGCCATCTGGGTCCTGTGGGCTAATACCTCTCAATTTTTTCGCTCATTGACTGCTGACCTCACTCCTGAAGTATAACCGGATTAAGTTCCGGACATTCTTCAGATGTAATTTCAACAAAGCCAAAGAGGGCTGGTTGTAGTCCAAAAATCGTCGATAAATATTGTTGACGCATGTGAGAAGAAGGCTTTTCAATCTTTTCAACCTTGCGATGGTTGGTGTTTAATATCCTTCCATATTGTTTCGAAGTTTAATCTTGGGAACGACTTTCTCAATCGTTTCCAATGTCAGCTTCTCTAACTTCGACAAATAGGCATCTATTTCATCGTTCATTAGATTCCTGTCATTAGGAACCATTGAGCAAGAGTTGTCACCATCAGAACGGGGACATTGCTTCTGGTACTCCCGATCAAACTTCTTTTGAAACTTTCCCCAGTCTGTTTTTTCGAAGTTCAACCGATGATTTTCGTGTTGAACTGGAATGAGGAAGAAATCATCCCTTTGATGATTTATTTCCATTACGATTGCGTTATGGTCGCTATCATAAGGAAGTACCTGCAGTTTCCGTTGAGGACTATTAAAGCTGAATTCAAGTCTTGCGTCAGGAATGTAGAGGTCCAAATATGAATTTGTCCTAGGGTATGTTGAGAACTCCGAGCCATATAAATTGCATCTGTATTCAATTTGGTTCTCTGTTATCCACGATTTCAGGCATACACCTCTTGGATTATTGGGTGCGTTCAGCCATGATGTATGTGTTCAGGTCACCAGCAAGAATATAATAATTATGCAGCCTGTTCAATTTGAGTATTTCAAACAAGGAATTGAGTTCCTCCTTGAGCTTGAGAACAGTTCCACCAGTTGCATAGGCAGAGATAACGAAGTGGTTATCCCCACCAGGCAGTGAAATTTTGATAACGGACACTTCAAGTGATTCAAAGCTTTTGAATTCGACTTTTTCAATATTTTGGAAACAATAGGGTCTTCGAACCAATATCCCGGTGCCACCTCCCCCATCACCTATTACCCTATCGTTTCTTACGAATTCAAAATCCTTGTATGTCATGGAGTGCCATAAATTGAGGTGGGTTTCAGTGAGAAGCATGATGTCAGGCTTTTACTTAACAATGAATTCAAGGAGATTATCACGCCGATGTATAGTAACAATGGAATTGACGTTGATTGAGATGAGACGAATCCTATCCATGGGAATGTGACTGGATGACAACCTATTTTGAAGCATGTTTGCCTAAACGTTGAAAAAATTGATTTTTTGGTCTTGTTTATTAATTCTATCTGAAAGAGATTCAAGCTGTTGGTAGATTTTGAGAAGCAGCTCATTATTGCCACTTACATTATTTAGTTTATTTACATTGTTGTCTGCTGCTCCTCTAGCAGCAAGTGCAAATGATATCCCGGGATTGACGAAGTTGGGAGGTAACAAATTGTGATTAACTTTGGTTTGTTTTGGGGAAAATTTAACTCTTGCATCTGATACCGAGGGCATCCTCGATATGATGCTGGATGACCAAATATACCGCAATTTACCCAGTATAATTTTCCTTTTGGCTCCATCTGAGCCAATTTGCATTCACCGGGGGCGAGAATATCTTTGCACTTAACACAGCGATAGTGCATGGCACAATTGGCAGCTGAATGACCGAATCTTTGACACCTGTAACATTGGTTGACCTCAGTTTTTTAGAGACGTTCCCATCTCACAACTCTAAAGTTTAAGTACCTTATCTGTTGGAGGGCACTCGGACTGCTATCGTTGGAAATTTGGACCAAATAAAATGGTAATATTTTACCTCAAAAATTGATCTCCTTCTAGCAAAATTTTTCACACTGATGAACTTAACAGCTAGTGCTGCCTCCTGCAACATTTCAAGGAGACAGGAAGGTCTGATTTTTTTCCGCCTTTGGCATGTATGTGAAGTGGAGAGCTTTCACACTATTAAGAGCATCTTTCGCCAGTTTGAAATCAGTCAGTGTCTTTGTCTTGATTGTGAGTTTATCAGTGGTCACTCTCTTAACTTCAAAGTTATCGATTTTATGTTGGGCAGCCAATAACCGAACCATATCTCCTCCACGCTGCCCAAACACGTTAATTGGAATTGGACTTTCTCATTTAACTTATTATTTTTAATAGGAGAACCAGCAGACAAACCGGTTGGCTTCTTCTCCTTTTCCTTATTTTTTGATTTTAAATATTCAACGAAATTATTAGTACTATCAATATTACCCATGCTATCGGTGCACTCCATCTCGATGTCCATTTCGTCATTCATCGCAGACAGCACCGCATAATAATTGGCGCTGTCGTTCGCTCCTCCTGCGCTTAGGATATTTTCAGCATCGTGGATTGATGTATTGCTTGTATCTTCGCATTTGTTAATGTCAGTAGGTGTACTTTGTACGTTCTGGCTCACTTTTTTCATACAAATTTCTAATGTGGTCTAGGGTGTATGTCTTGGGTGTGTGGGTGCGTGTATTAGGGTGGTATAGGTAGGTGCCTGAGATAAGAAGGTGTGAGTCTGGAATTGGTGTAGATCTTTTGGGTGGTTGCCATGGGAGGGTGTGTGTCTTCGATGTGTGGGAGAGTATATTAGGTTGGTATAGGTAAGTGCCCGAGATAAGATGGTGTGAGTTGGGGTTAGATGTGGATCTCTTGGATGGTTTCAGGGGGGAGCATGTGTATCTTGGGTGCCTTGGATGAGTACGGGTGAGCCTTAGATAAATATACATCTGTGTCATGGTTAAGTCGGCAAGTGCTCCGGGTCTTAGTAGCCTCTAATGGTAAATAGTGAAACTAGGCATATTGACTATATTCTGGGGTAGTCCCATATTTTCAATTAAAAGATTAAATACCTAGATTTCTCAGCGCTCGATTATATAGGGTTAATATTTATGTTTAAGCCTTTGACGCTTTTGGCAGTAGATAATTATACTATCGATGTTTTTAATTCATCCATAGTGGAAGGGTTTCCTATATATTCATTGCGTTTAGTCTTGTCTTAGTTTTAATAATCTTTAGAGCTTACATATAAATTTCATTCATCCATTCATTTAATCATTTGAATTTTTCTCATTACAAAGAGAATACGGATATCAATTCCTAAATATTCCCATGATATTTTTTTATCAATTTCCCAAGTCCATGTGGTAAAAAGGTCAAGATACATGAACCCAGAAATCATTTACATGGCTGTATATATTCTACAGACGATCCTTTACAATCTCAAGTACCTTCCGCAGCGTTTTTTCTTATCGCATGCACTCGCATGCATCCATATGTGACATGTATTCCTTAGGATGTTTTTTCACACGTGATATGGAGTGAGTTAATCTTTTCCATGTTAGAGAAAGGCTATTAGTACTTGTGGTTAAATTTTATTAGGTGATAATTGGACATGGCTTCTAGTGATCGTATTGATGAGAATTTACTTAGTGGATGCTTGCTTAAGGTACGTTTTGCTCCTCGTTTGATGTCTTTGGTTAAAGATGGATGGTATTGTAGATGTGATGCGCGTCGCTTGTTGGAGGAAGTAATCTGAGGTGTATGTTTCCACCGAGGCGGATGTTATGAGCCATAGAAATTGGTCTCGTGAGCGTTTGGTTAAGTTTCCGCGTTGCTCATCAAAGGATGCCTGTCTTTAAGTATGGACGGCCTTGTCGGCGATTCGGAATGATTTGCGTCGCTTTTTAGAGGATCGTGATTGGGGTGTAGATTTGTTCGGCGGTGAATGCTGTAAGGCATGAATATTGTCCTCGGGGATGCGTGGCATGTGCAACTGAGTTTGCTTGCTAAGAGTAGTGTTTCGTTCGCATAGACTTCCCCGTTGGCGGGAGTTTTAGGGCATCGGATTCTACAGCGTGGAAGAGAAGTGGTGTGGCATACACTGCATTGCAATATGGTTTTGCTTGATGGAGGCGGATTTTTTGTTGTATTGGTCGTGGGCAGCGGGTAACGTGATGCGCGGCATTGAGACGTGTTTTCATAAATGTCCATTCAAAGATGCGCCTGTTCTAGTTTGCTGATTATTATTTACATTGATCGTTTTCAGTTTCTTTTTGCTTGGATACGTCGTTTCTTTGTTTTGTGACTCATTGCTATTGTATATGGTTGCTTATATTGATTTCATTGTAATAGTACTTTAAGAATCGTCTTCAATGTATTTTGTTCGGTTAGACTACTATGTTGATCGCTCAAATCGATGGATGCAGTGAAAGAGATCTTAATGTTTGTTGTAATGCGTTTTTGATATTTAGTATAGTATTAAATTTTAGTTTGCTTGTAGCAACATTTTGTTTGTCTTCATCATCATCACTTATTTCTTAAAGCAGTTTCTATACTTCGTTCTCTGATTTTGCTATTTTGTAGAAGTATGGCACTATATTCATTCATGTTTTCTTTAATATAGGATGCTTATTGGTTTTGTTCGAAAATTCTTATCATTTCTTCCAAGACGAGTTATTTTTTCAAATAAATGATCTTGTAGTGCATGAGATGGTGATAATTTTGTTCGTACATCATATGATTTATCCCTTTTGATAAGCGCATGGTAAAGATGCGTTATTTTTTTAGATCACTATGTTGACATGTAAGTCTTGGGTATCTATTCTAAATTTGAGATTATTTATGGATGTTGTATAGGAAAGATTTTACGATTTATGGCTTCTGGGATGCTACTTTTTATGGAGTTTATGTATGATAGATGTAGGAATCATTGTGGTGGTCCTAATGAGTGGGAATCGTTACGAATTTTCATTGATAATTTTTTATAACTTACTGAAAGATAAATAATATTGAAAAAGTGGTAGGTGTCAGATCATTGGCATTAGGGGTTTGTTAGTATTATGTTATTATTCTTTGGTTACAACCATAATGCATGAAAAAATATTTTTAGTCTTATATGGTGGCATTATATGCATGCACTAGATTGAATGAATTTTTATATTTACTTTGAATTAGGTGTTGTTATTGTGGGTCTGTATTATTCAGTTTAGGTAGTTTCATGAATGTCAGTATAATATAGAGTAAAACTTTTATTTTATGCTTGTCTCATATTCTTCACAGTATGTATGATTTTTCGACATTTCCGAATTTCTTTAGGTATATCTGCATTAGGAACTTGATGATGTTTTGAGTATGAGAATTTTTAATTTGTTATCTTCTTATGAAAATGATGCATGCTTGGATAGTGCCGTTAAGTTGATACTTTTCGGATGGATATTATCGCTTTTAGTGCCTATATGATTGCATGAGAATTTACGAACCTCATACTTTGTGTGCTTGTTTTAAGCGTAAAGCCACTTCTGCTATATTCATATACATTTTCAATATTTGTGCATTAAGTAAAATACGTATTTACTACATTTTAAATATACTGGATTTATCATCTTAGGGATTTTCGGGTATATTCAAGTATTATTTTCACATAAGTAAAATATGCTCTTATTGAGTTTTTTTCTTATGCTTGATTGATTTTTTATAGGTTTAAAGCAGATCTAATTAGTTTTCAACATAGAGGGTATGTTTTGGGTTGGCGCACTGCTACTATAGATCACTTAGGCTAATGTTTATGTAAGATAGTTCGGTATAGATAACGATGTGTGGTAGCATATGAGTTTATGGTAGGCTATTTTTAGATCGATCTCTTCGTATCTTGTATAGACAAGTAGCATATGTTATGAAGTGTTCTTGATAAGGATGGTTGCGAGTCATTGTAGGATGTTAAGAGACTATCATTACTTTCAGGAGGTGTTTGTCTGCTGGTAATTTGATGAACAGATGTACACTTGAGTTGAATGAACTCATGCGGGTTTTTTTGTCCATCGCTAGATATTTTTGAATGGTAGAGTTAAGTGTTTGACATTTGGGAGTATCAGATATGCTAGAAATGTTTAGGTTTTTTTGGTTTGTTGTTTGAGGTATTTGTTTACTTGAGCAGTGTTAGATTAGTTGTTAAAATAAAAAGATTGTGTTTCTTTCTAATAGAAATAATTTATTGAGTAATGCTAATTTTTGTTATATATAAATAAATTTTCATACAATTTACAGGACATCTGATATATGGGTTGATATATTTATGGATTCTATAGCATATTGAACAATTTACAAGTTAACTTAACCTAAGTTTATTCAGCTGCACTATTTCTGCATTAGGACCATACAAATGTATAATAAGTCCTCTCACGTCTTTTTTAATGTTTATTGTACAATTTATAGAGCAATTCAATATCCTCAGCATATCATTGTAGCTTATGTCTCCTTCACTTTAGTGCAAACTGTTGATGTTTCAATTCCAATATTGTTTTGGTTGTATTTTATGAGAATAGGATGTTCCTTGATGAATTACTGGTGAGGATTTCCCAATACAAAGTGAATATCAATTATAAACTTTTTCATTCTAATAGCGCTGGCCACCAGTTGGCTCTAATTTTGCTTGGACTGTTTATACTACCCGGTGCTATGAATTATTACTTTGTCTTATGTACGCGAGACTGCAGGAGTATGTACTGTTTTATTAGTGTAAAAATATTTCTTGTCTCTTGATCATATGATTGACAAATGCATGTATCAGTGCCTGATGTTGTATTAGAGTTGGACCATTCACATATTTGATAGTGTATTCCATGTTTGTTAGAAACTTTTTCACCCATATTACCATATTTAAGCATGTAATTCTCGATTCGTATTCGAATATCAGGGTACACTTCCATGAAGTATAGAATGACCGTAACAGATTTTATTGCGTTGAAAGTGTATTGACCTCTGTCTAATTAGTTTTCTTGACGTTTTTGAATGGATGTACTTAGGACTAGCGGTTTGATGAATTTTGAAAACCTCATAATAATCCATAGAATAATATGTAGTCTAGTGATAGACAAAACGACGTGCTGCCTTCAAGTTAACATACATTCATGTTCTAGTTTATACAGTAGAGCTAAGATGAGGGTCTATTTCTCAATATTAAACTTCAGTATTTTATAGACTAAAGAGATTATACTTGGCTACCATGCCTTTTACAATAGTATGTTGTTTTTACCAAGTCTTAATATACAATCTTTTAATGAATAATTCGTTTTAGTGAAGTAAAACATTTTTTCTGGCGTTTGTAGTATTTTATTTCATCACATGGAAAATTAGATCGTTACATAGTACTGGTATTTCATAAAAAAGTCTAGAGTAGTTTATATTTACAAATGATTTTTGAGCTGGAGTTAAGAAGTCGTTGATATCCAGTTTAAGTACGCCTTTTTCTCTGCATCTTGCACAATATTGGTCATAGTATTCCTTCACACAATCGGTAAGCAAATTGTTATATTGCATGACAATGCTGAAAAAATCCATCAAGATGAAAAGCGTGAAGAGCTCGGGATGTTTAAATATGAGTCTCTTGCCTCCAATAGGTATATAGAAGAGTTCAAGAAGTCCAAGCTGATTTGCAGGGAATTCATCTACTCTATATTTGAGATCAATGAGATATTGGCGAAGTGAAGTCCATTGACTGTTATCTAACTCCAACTGATTTTGTCCACTGCATTGGAAGATTATTTTCGCTTGAAATGTCAGCGGGTCAAATCCAAGTATGTCTCTGCTTTTGTGGAAGCCTTCTACAAGATAGTATGTATAGTTCAGCAAGAGGTTTTTTTCATAGATCCGCTGTTTCTCTCGATTCTTTTTTAGTCTCTTCTCTTTCTTGTTCACTTTTCTGGCTGAAGTAGCCTTACCAGTCTGGCTGGCCTTTTCATGCTTCTGACTAGCTGACGAATTTGCTGGATCTGCTCCGATCATTTTAAATGACTGCTTCTCGTAGTAAAACTAAATATGTATATTTATTACACCAGCATATATATTCACTTTTCTGAATTTACGGATGGAGGAGGGGTCAAGTTCAATATATGTTGATAATTCTATTGCATAAGTAAACATGTTTAGCCCTTGGATGCTATAATGTTGCTTATTCTCATGATTCAAATTCAAAGATAAGAAAGTTCTATGGAGTTAAGACTTGAACCACCAAGCTAACAGGAGTAGGAGTCAATAACAGAAAATGATACATTGCTCCGTATATTCTTTCGAATTTTTAGTAGTACTGCTGGGCTACAATAGATTGCTTCTAGGCTAATTAGCTGTCTTTTTATCTGTTAAACTATCTATTTAGCTGTAACTTTTGCTGATGAGCTGCCTATCTTATGTGTAATGCTGTATATGTAGCTGTCTTTTAAGCCGATTCCCTGTCTGTTTAGCTGATATGCTATCCTCTTGAGCCGTCTCTGTAGTTGTCGCTTTTGCTGATGAGCTGTCTATTTTATGTATAATGCTGTTTATGCAGCTGTCTATTTAGCTGATGCCCTGTCTGTTTAGTTGTTATGCTGTCTGCTGAGCTAACCGTTTAGCTGATAAGCCCGTCCGTTTAGCTGGTAAGTGGTCTATGTAGCTATCTTTTTAGCTGATGCCCTGTCTGCTTAGTTGATATGCTATCTCTTGATATGCTATCTCTTGAGTCATAACGCATGATGACCTATGACAGACTGCAGAGTCGTGCCGGAGAACTATGACGCGTCATAATGCATAGTGATGGGTCATCATGCCTGCGTGGTATGGAGTAGGCTGGGTAAAAAGTTATCCTGCATCTCTGTGAGGCCCTTCCTTCCACCAGTCAACTCAGGTAGTAGGTGTGAAAGAGAAAGCTGCCTTGTTTGCCAGGCGATTAGGTTGATAAGTGAAAAAGAGAAAACATATTAGTGGGAAGTTGATCATTGTTCAGCTGCTGAACAGACCACTCATGACCCTACTAGACGGTTCAACTGATCGGTGATTGTAGATAACCCTCTTTGTATGATATAGAGACCTGTCGATCCTATGATGGTAACACATTGACGCTTGATAGCTATTATAATAAACATGCCTAGAGACATTTACCCATGTTGTTTCATCATTTCACAAGTTGTGAGTAATGATGCAGCATAAAGTCATCGAAACCATGCAAAACTCTTCTGAAAACGGATCAATGACCGATTTTTAGTCAGTTGGAGGGACCAAAATTTTACTCAATTATTCAATGAAAGGGAAAAATCGTTCCGGTCATAACATACTGATCTTTCTGCATATCCCGAATAATGCAAAAGGGTTGGTCATACATGAGGAAACCAAGATGATTCAATATACTTAATAAGTTCCACTATAAGCCCTTAATACATCGACTAAACAACAGGCTAAATTAACTCATGTTAAGGCCCTAGCAATGGTTTGCATGAAGTAGAGATTTACTCAACAAGTTTGTACTTTACAAAATGATTCAAATGGCTGATCCAAGGGATCATACGATTTTTGAGCATTTTGGATAAGTTCATAAGTATAGCAGCATGATTTCAATGTAACGGAACATCATTGTGGGCGGTTAGCGGTAAGAGTCTCAAGCATTCTTTACTTAAAAAATAATGACGGACCGCAAGTCCTATGAAGACAAGTAAAGATTGGAAAAGTGAACTCAAATTGCTGTTAAAAGGGGTTCCTACAGCTAAGATGGACAGGGGTCAAGAGAAAAACTGATGCACATGAAAAAAGAAGTGTGTATTGACTCAATCTTATGAAGAATATATCAGCATGAAATACGATCAATTAATTCTCGACCAACTAGCAATGGCTTCCTCCTACTCAAGATTTGTTCACCAGAACAGCAACCTAGACGTGAATATTCTCGTCTGACCCATATATGCCTACGAATAACTTGGAAGATAATCAACATGCAGTCTTGGTGTAAAAAAAGCTGACTGCAACTGTATGGAAAGTAAGAATTTTTTATGGATAAATAATTACCAACAAACAAATAAATTTACCGAATGGAAGATAGCACGTTAGGTCAAACGCTCAACTAATCAACTAAACATAGCTATACAGACAGCTCAAGAGATAGCATATCAACTAAGCAGACAGGGCATCAGCTAAAAAGATAGCTACATAAACCACTTACCAGCTAAACAGACGGGTTTATCAGCTAAACGGTTAGCTCAGCAGACAGCATAACAACTAAACAGACAGGGCATCAGCTAAATAGACAGCTGCATAAACAGCATTATACATAAAATAGACAGCTCATCAGCAAAAGCGACAACTACAGAGACAGCTCAAGAGGATAGCATATCAGCTAAACAGACAGGGAATCGGCTTAAAAGATAAGATAGACAGCTCATCAGCACAAGCGACAACTAAATAGATAGTTTAACAGATAAAAAGACAGCTAATTAGCCTAGAAGCAATCTATTGTAGCCCAGCAGTACTACTGAAAATTCGAAAGAATATACGGAGCCATGTGTCATTTTCTGTTATTGACTCCTACTCCTGTTAGCTTGGTGGTTCAAGTCTTAACTCCATAGAAATTTCTTATCTTTGAATTTAAATCATGAGAATAAGCAACATTATAGCATCCAAGGGCTAAACATGTTTACTTATGCAATAGAATTATCAACATATATTGAACTTGACCCCTCCTCCATCCGTAAATTCAGAAAAGTGAATATATGCGCGTGTAATAAATATACATATTTAGTTTTACTACGAGAAGCAGTCATTTAAAATGATCGGAGCAGATCCAGTAAATTCGTCAGCTAGTCAGAAGCATGAAAAGGCCAGCCAGACTGGTAAGGCTACTTCAGCCAGAAAAGTGAACGAGAAGGAGAAGAGACTAAAAAAGAATCGAGAGAAACAGCGGATCTATGAAAAAACCTCTTGCTGAACTATACATACTATCTTGTAGAAAGCTTCCACAAAAGCAAAGACATACTTGGATTTGACCCGCTGACATTTCAAGCGAAAATAATCTTCCAATGCAGTGGACAAAATCAGTTGGAGTTAGATAACAGTCAATGGACTTCACTTCGCCAATATCTCATTGATCTCAAATATAGAGTAGATGAATTCCCTGCAAATCAGCTTGGACTTCTTGAACTCTTCCATATACCTATTGGAGGCGAGAGACTAATATTTAAACATCCCGAGCTCTTCACGCTTTTCATCTTGATGGATTTTTTCAGCATTGTCATGCAATATAACAATTTGCTTACCGATTGTGTGAAGGAATACTATGACCAATATTGTGCAAGATGCAGAGAAAAAGGCGTACTTAAACTGGATATCAACGACTTCTTCACTCCAGCTCAAAAACCATTTGTAAATATAAACTACTCCAGACTTTTTTATGAAATACCAGTACTATGTAACGATCTAATTTTCCATGTGATGAAATAAAATACTACAAACGCCAGAAAAAATGTTTTACTTCACTAAAACGAATTATTCATTAAAAGATTGTATATTAAGACTTGGTAAAAACAACATACTATTGTAAAAGGCATGGTAGCCAAGTATAATCTCTTTAGTCTATAAAATACTGAAGTTTAATATTGAGAAATAGACCCTCATCTTAGCTCTACTGTATAAACTAGAACATGAATGTATGTTAACTTGAAGGCAGCACGTCGTTTTGTCTATCACTAGACTACATATTATTCTATGGATTATTATGAGGTTTTCAAAATTCATCAAACCGCTAGTCCTAAGTACATCCATTCAAAAACGTCAAGAAAACTAATTAGACAGAGGTCAATACACTTTCAACGCAATAAAATCTGTTACGGTCATTCTATACTTCATGGAAGTGTACCCTGATATTCGAATACGAATCGAGAATTACATGCTTAAATATGGTAATATGGGTGAAAAAGTTTCTAACAAACATGGAATACACTATCAAATATGTGAATGGTCCAACTCTAATACAACATCAGGCACTGATACATGCATTTGTCAATCATATGATCAAGAGACAAGAAATATTTTTACACTAATAAAACAGTACATACTCCTGCAGTCTCGCGTACATAAGACAAAGTAATAATTCATAGCACCGGGTAGTATAAACAGTCCAAGCAAAATTAGAGCCAACTGGTGGCCAGCGCTATTAGAATGAAAAAGTTTATAATTGATATTCACTTTGTATTGGGAAATCCTCACCAGTAATTCATCAAGGAACATCCTATTCTCATAAAATACAACCAAAACAATATTGGAATTGAAACATCAACAGTTTGCACTAAAGTGAAGGAGACATAAGCTACAATGATATGCTGAGGATATTGAATTGCTCTATAAATTGTACAATAAACATTAAAAAAGACGTGAGAGGACTTATTATACATTTGTATGGTCCTAATGCAGAAATAGTGCAGCTGAATAAACTTAGGTTAAGTTAACTTGTAAATTGTTCAATATGCTATAGAATCCATAAATATATCAACCCATATATCAGATGTCCTGTAAATTGTATGAAAATTTATTTATATATAACAAAAATTAGCATTACTCAATAAATTATTTCTATTAGAAAGAAACACAATCTTTTTATTTTAACAACTAATCTAACACTGCTCAAGTAAACAAATACCTCAAACAACAAACCAAAAAAACCTAAACATTTCTAGCATATCTGATACTCCCAAATGTCAAACACTTAACTCTACCATTCAAAAATATCTAGCGATGGACAAAAAAACCCGCATGAGTTCATTCAACTCAAGTGTACATCTGTTCATCAAATTACCAGCAGACAAACACCTCCTGAAAGTAATGATAGTCTCTTAACATCCTACAATGACTCGCAACCATCCTTATCAAGAACACTTCATAACATATGCTACTTGTCTATACAAGATACGAAGAGATCGATCTAAAAATAGCCTACCATAAACTCATATGCTACCACACATCGTTATCTATACCGAACTATCTTACATAAACATTAGCCTAAGTGATCTATAGTAGCAGTGCGCCAACCCAAAACATACCCTCTATGTTGAAAACTAATTAGATCTGCTTTAAACCTATAAAAAATCAATCAAGCATAAGAAAAAAACTCAATAAGAGCATATTTTACTTATGTGAAAATAATACTTGAATATACCCGAAAATCCCTAAGATGATAAATCCAGTATATTTAAAATGTAGTAAATACGTATTTTACTTAATGCACAAATATTGAAAATGTATATGAATATAGCAGAAGTGGCTTTACGCTTAAAACAAGCACACAAAGTATGAGGTTCGTAAATTCTCATGCAATCATATAGGCACTAAAAGCGATAATATCCATCCGAAAAGTATCAACTTAACGGCACTATCCAAGCATGCATCATTTTCATAAGAAGATAACAAATTAAAAATTCTCATACTCAAAACATCATCAAGTTCCTAATGCAGATATACCTAAAGAAATTCGGAAATGTCGAAAAATCATACATACTGTGAAGAATATGAGACAAGCATAAAATAAAAGTTTTACTCTATATTATACTGACATTCATGAAACTACCTAAACTGAATAATACAGACCCACAATAACAACACCTAATTCAAAGTAAATATAAAAATTCATTCAATCTAGTGCATGCATATAATGCCACCATATAGGACTAAAAATATTTTTTCATGCATTATGGTTGTAACCAAAGAATAATAACATAATACTAACAAACCCCTCATGCCAATGATCTGACACCTACCACTTTTTCAATATTATTTATCTTTCAGTAAGTTATAAAAAATTATCAATGAAAATTCGTAACGATTCCCACTCATTAGGACCACCACAATGATTCCTACATCTATCATACATAAACTCCATAAAAAGTAGCATCCCAGAAGCCATAAATCGTAAAATCTTTCCTATACAACATCCATAAATAATCTCAAATTTAGAATAGATACCCAAGACTTACATGTCAACATAGTGATCTAAAAAAATAACGCATCTTTACCATGCGCTTATCAAAAGGGATAAATCATATGATGTACGAACAAAATTATCACCATCTCATGCACTACAAGATCATTTATTTGAAAAAATAACTCGTCTTGGAAGAAATGATAAGAATTTTCGAACAAAACCAATAAGCATCCTATATTAAAGAAAACATGAATGAATATAGTGCCATACTTCTACAAAATAGCAAAATCAGAGAACGAAGTATAGAAACTGCTTTAAGAAATAAGTGATGATGATGAAGACAAACAAAATGTTGCTACAAGCAAACTAAAATTTAATACTATACTAAATATCAAAAACGCATTACAACAAACATTAAGATCTCTTTCACTGCATCCATCGATTTGAGCGATCAACATAGTAGTCTAACCGAACAAAATACATTGAAGACGATTCTTAAAGTACTATTACAATGAAATCAATATAAGCAACCATATACAATAGCAATGAGTCACAAAACAAAGAAACGACGTATCCAAGCAAAAAGAAACTGAAAACGATCAATGTAAATAATAATCAGCAAACTAGAACAGGCGCATCTTTGAATGGACATTTATGAAAACACGTCTCAATGCCGCGCATCACGTTACCCGCTGCCCACGACCAATACAACAAAAAATCCGCCTCCATCAAGCAAAACCATATTGCAATGCAGTGTATGCCACACCACTTCTCTTCCACGCTGTAGAATCCGATGCCCTAAAACTCCCGCCAACGGGGAAGTCTATGCGAACGAAACACTACTCTTAGCAAGCAAAGTCAGTTGCACATGCCACGCATCCCCGAGGACAATATCCATGCCTTACAGCATTCACCGCCGAACAAATCTACACCCCAATCACGATCCTCTAAAAAGCGACGCAAATCATTCCGAATCGCCGACAAGGCCGTCCATACTTAAAGACAGGCATCCTTTGATGAGCAACGCGGAAACTTAACCAAACGCTCACGAGACAAATTTCTATGGCTCATAACATCCGCCTCGGTGGAAACATACACCTCAGATTACTTCCTCCAACAAGCGACGCGCATCACATCTACAATACCATCCATCTTTAACCAAAGACATCAAACGAGGAGCAAAACGTACCTTAAGCAAGCATCCACTAAGTAAATTCTCATCAATACGATCACTAGAAGCCATGTCCAATTATCACCTAATAAAATTTAACCACAAGTACTAATAGCCTTTCTCTAACATGGAAAAGATTAACTCACTCCATATCACGTGTGAAAAAACATCCTAAGGAATACATGTCACATATGGATGCATGCGAGTGCATGCGATAAGAAAAAACGCTGCGGAAGGTACTTGAGATTGTAAAGGATCGTCTGTAGAATATAGACAGCCATGTAAATGATTTCTGGGTTCATGTATCTTGACCTTTTTACCACATGGACTTGGGAAATTGATAAAAAAATATCATGGGAATATTTAGGAATTGATATCCGTATTCTCTTTGTAATGAGAAAAATTCAAATGATTAAATGAATGGATGAATGAAATTTATATGTAAGCTCTAAAGATTATTAAAACTAAGACAAGACTAAACGCAATGAATATATAGGAAACCCTTCCACTATGGATGAATTAAAAACATCGATAGTATAATTATCTACTGCCAAAAGCGTCAAAGGCTTAAACATAAATATTAACCCTATATAATCGAGCGCTGAGAAATCTAGGTATTTAATCTTTTAATTGAAAATATGGGACTACCCCAGAATATAGTCAATATGCCTAGTTTCACTATTTACCATTAGAGGCTACTAAGACCCGGAGCACTTGCCGACTTAACCATGACACAGATGTATATTTATCTAAGGCCCACCCGTACTCATCCCAGGCACCCAAGATACACACGCTCCCCCTGAAACCATCCAAGAGATCCACATCTAACCCCAACTCACACCATCTTATCTCGGGCACTTACCTATACCACCCTAATACACTCACCCACACATCCAAGACACACACCCTCCCATGGCAACTACCCAAAAGATCTACACCAATTCCGGACTCACACCTTCTTATCTCAGGCACCTACCTATACCATCCTAATACACGCACCCACACACCCAAGACATACACCCTAGACCACATTTGAAATTTGTATGAAAAAAGTGAGCCAGAACGTGCAAACTACACCTACTAATGTCCGGACAATTCCTCCACAGTTTTTATACGGCGTTTCAACTCATTGTTTTGTTTAGTAATCTTCGCGTTTTCCCTGGTTACTTTTTCACGCTCTTCACTTGAAAGCGTAATACGCTTGCCATGCTCACAGCTGTCTTATTCGTTTTTCCGCTTTATGTTTTTATCATTCGTCGTTTTAGAAATGCCTGGCTCTGGGTCCCCTAGCGGTGGGAGGCCGTCGGGCGCCTCCATCCTCCCGGTGAAAAACACTTTTCTTCTTTTTTGTCTTTTTCGATACTTTCTCGCAGGTATAATCTGGATACTCGATAAATTACTCGAATATTGCAACGATGTAATAAGTTTTTTTCTAAAATTACTTTCTAATTGACGTTTTCAAAAAAATTTTTAATTTATAAAAATTCATAACAGGAGCGAATTAAAAACAAGTCTACACGCAACGAGTGCTAGACGTTGAATAGCCCATCCAGTTCTTATTCATCTGGGTGAGTGAACTTCAGAAAGCGGAAGGCACGGGCCAGATTGCAGGACGGCTAGCGGACTTTGGATCTGTCGTTGAGATCGTGGTATAAATTATACTGAGGAACGTGAAAATTATTTGTTCCGAACGTTATTATCTTTAAACCTGTGACAATTAGTGTGAATTGAGACTTGTTCTTACGGAAATTTAAGTTTGTGATTAAATGTGTGCCAAGTTGGGAGGGGAAGATACATTTTGTTAGCACCAATCCTTATAGGATTTAATTGTTTTTGGTGGATTAGAAAAAGCATCCTACCACAAGGCAGTTTTTGTTAGAGATGATAGCGACAAAGCAGAAAACGGCGGAGTACCTAACTTCAAAGTGTTACTCACTTTGAAGTTAGGTACTCCGCCTTTTTTGGTAAGCACATTTAATGTCGATACGAAACATTAATCGAAAAATACTGTTAATCTTGACAATGACACAGTTAGGAGTAATTAAATATTTGCAAAAAAGTAAAAGCATGCATAATTCGAATGAACAAAACACCTAACCCGTATACAGTGTGTTTTATTACATTAAATTATAATTTTTATTGTCAAATTTACTATTTATATTTAATTATCATTAGAACCATTAGAAGTTAGGCAACAAGTGCTAGGAGAAACTATTGGCAATGTGTACATCAAAAAAACGTTAGTATATTTATAATTAGCTAATATTGAATCGTACTAAATTCGCGGCGTTGAATAATGATATTCAATTGATTGTTAACTACTCAGAAACTTAGGGTACTACGTAAATACAACTTGAAGTTAATGATGCTTTCAGGCAAAGTATAGATGTTAGGTAAATTTATTAATTGATCTATTCAGTATTTTCTTTCACTTCATTTTAAATTGCGTTGGAGTGCCGTATTGTTGAAGCGTATACACTGATTTCAATTCAGAAGTAATGATATTCTTTTCTAAGGACATGACAGAAAAGGAACATGTTTTAAACAAAATCAAGAAAAAAAACAATAATTGAAAGGGAGAAATACGAATCACAGTTCAAAGTGTTTGTTCATGATAAGGATGCATTGCCATTGCCCATTAATGTTGCACATCAAGCAATTTGAAAGTAACTATCACTGTTAGGCACTCATAACATATTGTATAGTTTCCACATAGTCGTATTTGTTTGTAATCTCTTGGAAAAAAGGGAAATAGCTTCCAACTTATTACTAGTTGTATAATGCATTTTTATTACCGCGACTTTACATGAACTTTTCAAACTTTTGGGCATGCTCTTAAGGATTATTTTATTTTCTAGTCCTCCGTTTGATATAAAAGATTGCAAGAATTGCTTAAAATAACGGCTTGAATGTACAGTAATTTCAAAGTCATTAGCAGGTTGCTTCCGAGTATTTGAAAATTGGAATCTTTTAAAATATGCTTATTGTAATGTAATAAGTATTTACTTTTTCATTAAAAATCTGGAACACGTCAGCAAGGAAATTTCCAAAGCTACCAATTGTACAAAACAACCCTAAACCAAATCGAGGGAATAATTTTGTAAACGTTCGGGATTGATCTTCGCTAAAGCTATTGAAATCTTTAACGAAAACGTTTTCTTGTAACTTTGTGCACACTTTTTGTTTTTTTTTTGGATGTCGAAATAACCCTCAAAAATCGATTTCGAAAAGAAAGAAGAAGGAAAAAAAATGTATGTTAAATTTATGACGTCAAAAATTCCTTTAAAACACTTCTATTATGATTAAAACCCAATATTACACACTACTGCCCTCCATGATAATTAAAACCCAATATTACACACTACTGCCCTCCATGATAATTACTAAGCATTCATAAAAAGCAAATAATGTAGGTAAACAGCAAACACGGTAATGCAGAATTTGTCCTTTGACGAAAATTAATTGAATTGAAATAAAAAAGAAGAGAAAATTATATTAGATATAATGTTATTAGATGTCGCAAACTAATAAAGTCAAGGAATAGTTAAAGAAAATAGAACGGAAAATAATATTGACCATTAATATTTTATGCTGATAGCATTTTGTTTAACATGTTGGTTTCAAGCTCGAAAAAGAAACAATATCAAAATGTTGTAATTGAATTAAAATAAGAAAAAAAACACAGAATTAGAATAAAATATATACATTTATTTTGATTTCAGAAAAGTCTTAGGCTTATCCATAATTATTATTATTATTATAAAGAAGGTGATGTTTTTTTATTTGGGCAATCTTTCAGCTTATGCTTAAATTTTTTTTGTCTTATTGTATGAGAAAAATTACAAGAAAAATCAAGAATCATTTTAACTGGAAAAAAATATATAACATGAATTGCTAAATAAGAAAACAACGACTATCCCTTCCAGCGAACCCTTCTTTTTTCCAGCAGGAATGGTAGCGAACGGTAAGTATGCCGTTACAAGGGTTCTAGAAATCCACGGATGGCCGGTTTCGCGTCACGTTCGGTACGCGGTACCCTAGCTTGTTTTGAGTTTTTTCCTAGAGTCGACTATTTCGCAGTCGAATTAGAGTAGAAAATTTTTCGGTTCCGCGTCGGGAAAAAGTAATAGAAAATTTGGGAACGCGGAATTAAATCTAGTTTTTGTTGTTGTCTGATTTGACTGAATGGAAGTTGAATACGGAATAACGTAAGGACAGAGCTCTGTTCAGTATGTTGTATTTTTAGACGCGATTGAAACAGGCACTTGATGGTGGCTGAAACAACGTAATTGAGCGTGATCCATTTGAAAGACCTGCGACTGAAATGCTCTCCGAACTAGCTGGCCGACAAGCAGCCACCGCGAAATGGATTACGAGTGCACGGACTGGTTGACCGTTTGGTACCATTCGTTGGTACGACTCAGAATTCACGTCTAGAACTGATGAGAGGTCGGGTCGGATTTCTTTCGGGAAAACTGTCAGCCAGATGGGTTTCTCTTATCCATTTGAAAGACCTGCGACTGAAATGCTCTCCGAACTAGCTGGCCGACAAGCAGCCACCGCGAAATGGATTACAAGTGCACGAACTGGTTGACCGTTTGGTACCATTCGTTGGCACGACTCAAAATTCACGTCTAGAACTGATGAGAGGTCGGGTCGGATTTCTTTCGGGAAAACTGTCAGCCAGATGGGTTTCTCTTATCGGTCTGGACTCTCAAGAAAATAGAAGGTTACTTTGCCTTTACATCGCGGAAGGATTCCACCCATATTTTTATGCGTGATAGATCAGTTGTTTTGGTTCAACTAGCGGTGGCGTATGCTGGAGTTGTGAAGCCTGGAATGCTTCCACGCGTCAGGATCTTTGACTGCGTACAAAATTGTGACGGCAACGCTACCAGTCGTCTTGTCGAGTCAATTAACGTAGATTAGAGCCGGTTTTGTTATGTATTTGGGGTTGGGGATAATTTCTTATAAATCGGCCGGGAGCATTCTCATTTCCTTATGGAGGAGTCGGCGCTGCCGGAAAGGAAAGAGTTGTTAAACAATTTTTTTTATAGATACGTTAGCTTGCCACCATCGGCCACGTAAATAGTATTCATTAAGTTTTTATACTAAAGGATTACTCAGATAGATACCTTTACGCCATCATCGACGACACTAGACCAAACCCACAATGGCAACGAAGAGGACTCCGGAAAAACGGTAGACCCGCTTTAAGACAGTGCAACCAGCGAACTGCGGGATTTGTTTCGAAGATGTGGTAGAGGGCGTAGCCAGTGTGCGATTGGAGTGCGGACACTTGTTCCACCGTGACTGTGTCCAGCAGCTCTTGCTAACATCGGGTCTCTGTCCATTATACAGACGCCCGATCGACAGAACTAGACGCCCTCCTCGGGGTGTACGCCCTATGCGTGGAGCAGTAGCAAAAGACCCTCGGGGTGCTGAACCGACTCAACCGCTGTCAGACACCCAAGGAGCCATGGGCGGAGAAGCTCCATTTGCAGGAGTACCGGGAGATGCCCCAACAGCGCAATCAAACAACACCGTCAACGACACGGTTTTGTCCTTATTGCAAGGGTTGTCCGATAGGATCGGATACTTGGAGAGAGGCTTCCAAGACGTCCGGATCAGCCAGCCCCCCATCCGCGTAAGAACTCAATCTAGCTGGGAGCCAAATACCAGTGCGGCCATGCTCAACTCTAGGCCGGCTGATGATTATTACCTCCCCCAAAGGAACGCGGGAATGGATCTCAGAGCCCCAGAGTATCGATCGCGTTACAGCACTGCACCACCACTAACACCTACAAAGCACGAATCAGTTCATTATAGCAGGCCCGTCAATGATGCAAATCGCCCTGTGAATGTAGCGACGCCAACCCGAGACCCAACGTCCATCATGGAGAGTTGGTGACTCAGCTTTACTAGCTTTAATTCCGTGACACCGGTGGATAGGTTCCTGTTTCGAGTTCAGGCTCTAGTCACCAGTACGCTGGGAGGCGACTTCCCGGCTTTCTTTAGACATGCACACCTCTTGTTCAGCGGGGATGCTGCCGAATGGTACTGGAGCTTCAAGGAATCAGTACCACGCTCTGATTGGAATTCCTTCTGTGCAGCTTTTCGTAATCAATTTGACGACGGCATCACTGAAAGAGAATTGCATGAAAAACTGAGGAAACGCAAGCAAGGCACCCACAAATCATTTGACCAGTATTATACAAGTATACTACGCCTAAGCACTAGTTTACGAACACCCATGCTCGAGGACGAACTGGTGGAAACCATCAGGGAAAACTTGAGGTGGGAGCTTTAGAACAGTCTCCTTTATGTGGCAATTTACACCGTACAGGGATTACGCCTCCATGCCCGTAGGCAAGAACGGCTAGATGAACGGCGAGGAATCTTTCGCCCACAACCTTGCATGATGGGACCTAATCCACGAAGTAACCATACTGCGGAGCTAGTAACAGCGGCTCACGTAAATAATGACCCGACACACGTCCCGATGAGCGGAGCACCCCTGCAGCACGAGTTCAAACCAAGGACTGACCGGCCTTTCATTGAAGTAGTTGCAAGTCCGACGGTCTGTTGGAACTGCCGACAGCCGGGACACCGGTTCTCTGTATGTCCAGCGGAACTAACGGTTTCCCGCCTGTTGCGGAAAGGCGGACATGTATGCACCCGATTGCGTGGATTTCAAGTTGCAAAAAACTTGGCAGCGAGTGCCGCAACCACCCGCCAGCACTCCTAGAACCTGAACAAGCCGATACCGAACCCATTGCTAGGTGCGACCAAGCCCCCGATACGACCCTAACGTTGCTAAGTCGCATTGCCAAACACAGTTCTCCTGAAGTTCCGCAGCCGACGTCATACGTTGTCAAGGCGGACGCGCAGGGGAATGGTTGCGAGACAAAGGTCCCTTGGTATATAAAGTGCTTCCAGGTCAGAATGCAAGATTATCTAGCTAATCGTCAGTGCATCTTCAATGAGGTGGTTATAAATACTCCTCCGCGAAGGAAGCGAGCCACGCGTCGGATGCGGAGCTTCTGGAGAAGGGTGAGGCAGTCGAGGAAGACGTTGCGGGCGATACACTTAGACCAATTATTGAAGGATGACGTTTGGCCATACGCTTCAGCTCACATCCTGCAAAAGCGGCTAGTAGGCTTGGTTGATACAGGGGCCAGTGTGAATTGCATAACAGCCGATTTTGCAGGAGAGGTTCTCACGACTCACGCAGGCGAAACCCAACATTTTATCACCTGGTTAAGCACGGCGGATGGCGCTCGTCACTCCGTAGTGGGGAAACTCATGACGGATGTCACATCTAAAGGGGTGCCTAAGACTCTGGAATTCTACATTATACCCCAATTAACACAGAATCCTTACCTAGGGGTGGACTTCGTTCGAAAATTTAATTTGGCCCCGGCACTATTTTCCGGCACGATACTTGATTCTGTCGCCACTGTCCATGACGCGATCCCAACTTCCCACACACTTCGACATGCACTGAGTGCGAATCAACAACTGCAACTTAACTCGGCTGTATCGGCTTTTCCATCGCATGAGAAGGAAGGTTTCAGCAGGACGGCCCTGGTGTTACCACAATAGATGTTTGGGATGAAAAACCCCTAAAGCAGAGACATTTTGCCATATCTCCGGCGAAGAAAAAGTCGTTATATGCCGAAGTTGATCAAATGTTAGCACTAGGCATGATCGAAGCATCGCAGAGCGCATGGGCTTCCCCGGTCACTCTAGTTGTCAAGCCGAACAAGGTCCGGCTATGCTTAGATGCTGGACGTTTGAATACCGTCACTGTCAAAGACGCATACCCTCTACCTTTGATTGGGGGCATCTTGAGTCGATTACCTAAAGCCCATTACATTACGAGCTTGGACCTCAAAGACGCTTTCTGGCAAATCCCGTTAGACCCTGGCTCGAAGAAGAAGATAGCCTTCACGGTCCCAGGTTGCCCCTGTATCGATTTGTGACCATGCCGTTCGGACTGTGTAATGCCCCTCAAACAATGACGCGCCTTATTGATAAGGTGATACCACCGCGTTTACGGCACCAAGTTTTCGTATATTTGGACGACATACTGCTTAAAATCGAGACCTTTGACAAACACATCGACCTGCTTCAGGAAGTGGCTTTGCACATCCGGAAGGCAGGGTTAACCATCAACACACAGAATAGTCAGTTCATAATGATGGAGGCTAAGTATTTGGGTCACATCAATGGTCATGGCAACATCAAGACCAACCCGGACAAGACACAAGCGATTGATGCTTTTCCACTGCCCAAGGGCACCAAGCAGTTACCCCGATTCCTTTGTTCCTTTGTTCGTTTATGTCTATGTGTTCCCTGGCTCAATTTAATAATTGTCCTAACGTTAACAATCATCTTCTTGGCTTATTCTTTTGTACTATGGAGCAATCGTTGTTATGCTCGCCTCCAGTTCTTTTTCTTTATCTCTCTCCTGATTCCCATCATCCCTCCTTACGCTTTGAAATTTCCTATACTGCTTCTGTTCGTTATCGTCGGAAAGAGCGTCAGCGCTTTAACTTTTATAAAACTAATTATGAGCAACTTTCAGAAACCATTCGCTCTGTTGATTGGCCCTTCTTCTTTCGCGGTCTTGACTCGGATACTTGCTGTAACAATTTCTATGATTTCTTAAACACTGCTATTTCTTACACGACTCCACTTGTCAGTATAAGAAACTCTTCTGACTGTCCCTGGTTAACTCTCGATGTGAGGTGAGCCTTGCAAGCTAAGGATCGAGCTCGCCAACGTTTTTCACGTGACAGATCTCCTGAATCACGTACAGCTTTTTGTCATCTGAGGTCGGTAGCTAAGAAAAAGATACAGGTCGCTAAAACTTCTTATTTTCATAGTATTGAAGGCTCTTTAAACTCAAATCATTCAAAACCTTTTTGGAAGTATATACGCTCTCTTAAATCCTATTCCAGTTTTCCATCCTCGCTTCATTTGAACGGATGCTTAGCAAAATCACCTCTCGAGATTAGTGAACTTTTTAGAACTCAGTTTTCTTCTACTTTTAATGCTACTCCCTGCAATAGCCCTTCGTTCCCAATCGTACAGACGCCTCCTTCATTCCCTTTTACTTGCCATTCAGAAGATGTTTTGAAGCTCATTTTATAACTTGATGACTCTGCTAGTTCAGGTCCCGATGGTATTCCAAATCATGTTGTGAAATCTGCTGCTACTTCTTTTTGTATCCCCCTTGCCTTTCTCTTCAATTCTAGCTTATCTTCAGGCTCTTTTCCTTCGTGTTGAAAAAGATCCTATGTTACTCCTATTTCTAAAAAAGGTAGTACCTCAGACGTTGCCAATTATCGGCCTATCTCTTTTTTACCCTGTTTCTCTAAACAACTGGAGAAACTCGTGTACTTGCACCTTTCTTCAGTTACTCATGAGTTGCTCGTTCCTGAACAACATGGTTTTATCAAAGGGCGATCGACCTTAACGAATTTGTTAGAATTCATGACCGTTACATCAAAAGCCATGGAGGACCGTTTACAAGTCGAATCCTTGTATTTGGATTTATCTAAAACTTCGACTCAGTAAATCACAATATTTTTTTTAGCAAACTTAAATTTCTTAACGTTCCTGATTATTTGCTTCACAGGTTATCCTCTTACTTATCCAATCGTGTCAGTCAGGTATCTTTTCAAGGCTGTCTGTCTACTCCCTTCCATCCGTCTTCTGGTGTTCCTCAAGAATCCATTCTGGGCCCACTATTGTTCATTCTGTTTATAAATGATTTACCATCCGTTTTCATCAACTCCTCCTGCCTTCTTTATGCAGATGACGTCAAGGTTTTCAAAGTAGTGTCGTCAATCGATGATTGTGCTTTGCTTCAAGATGATTTGAATGTCATTTTATCTTGGAGTTCTTATAACCAACTTACACTAAATATTTCTAAGTGCACCCATCTCTCATTTTCTAATAACCCTTGCCCTATTAGCTTTCAATTTACGCTAAATAATTCGTACCTATGTACAGTGAAACACTTCAGGGACTTGGGTGTCACTTTCGACTCTAAATTAAAATTCGACACTCATATTTCTGAAGTTACTGCTAAAGCCTCTCGTATTTCTGGCTTGATCTTAAGAAATTCCTAATATTTTCCAATCCTTTATCGTGTGTTAAATTATATTCTGGTTTGGTTCGTCCCATCCTTGAGTACTGATCGCCAGTTTGGTCACCTCATTTGAAGTGTTTGAAGTTCATGCTAGAAGCTGTACAAAATAGATTTAACAGGATCGTCTTCTTGAAATTCCAGATTCCCTACATTTTTTATGAATCACGTGATGTTCCATTTGCACGTAGTTTGATGTATTTTCACTCACCCATGCTCAGATTACCTCGTAACTATGATGAACTTATCCCTTTCGTATTTAGTGTATAAAAGATTTGTTAACTGTCTTCTTCTTAGCCCTCAGAAATTTTTCTCATTTATTTTCTCCTAATTTTTGCTTTTTTTATTCCTTTTTTCTGGGCTGTGCTACTTTTTAATTCATTTTGCTGTACTTTTATTTTATTTTTTTTGTTATTGGAATTTTTTTCTGTTAAATAGAATAAGTAACTAAATAAAATAAATAAATAAAGCGCCCAATACTGTCCTTCGGCCTCCGAAGGCTAAGTGTGAGCTACCTGAGCATGTGTTCCAGCGATTGTATATTGATCTTATCGGTCCTTACCCTCGTTCGACTTCTAGTCACACGGGGGCTGTCATGGCCCTGGACCAACTGTCCAAACTCCTAACCGTTGAGCCGATTCGGAACATGCACACCGGTCCAATAGTCAGCTTCCTGGAGAAACGCGTTTTCCATGTATTTGAAGTACCGGAAAAAGTTGTCTCCGACAACTGAGTCCAAATCACCTCGGGTAGATTTCAGTACCCGATGGACAAGTATGGTATTACTCACCAGCGGACCGCAGTCTATTCTCTTCAAGCAAATGTGTCCGAGCGGCTGAACCATACCCTCAGAGCCGCCATTGGTGCCTATGTCCATCCGGATTAGAAGGATTCCGCCACTACCTGTGCCCTGCACCCGTCATACGACACCACCACAGGTATCTTACCTTTTTATGCCGTGTTCGGCCAGTCCATGATCTGCGACGGTAGACCCACTAGTGGTTCTGGAGCCGCACGAGAAACTTCGAATTCTGCGAGACCAACTCTGGGCGAAGATGGAAGATAGTAGACGTGCGGGGGAGGATCGTTACAATCTGCGATCTCATCCTTCTGGCTTCAAGGCGGATGACGAAATCTACCGTCGAAATTTCAGGCAGAGTGAAGCGATACGGCACTACAATGCTAAACTGGATAAGAAGTTCGTGAAGTGTCGGGTCCTACAAGTTTTAAGTCCCACGCGATATCTCATTGCGGACATGTCCGGGAAAGAACTGGGAGTCTACCATGCCAATGACTTACGACGGTGAAGAGCACCATCAAAGAAGCCCTCGTTCTTTTCTCTTCTTTCCGTTGTCCCCGGTGTTATTTTATGATTAGCATTCCTCACCTCTACGTGGGCTCGAAATCTTACAGCGACCTTTTCTTTCTAGAACGTGCCGCGGGAAGGCTAGCCATCCACCCGTCACATGACATCTTCCTTCCACCATACAGGTAAGCCCAGCTCATGGCTGAACATCGTGTCCTTCAGTCATCCCATGCCTGATTGGCATCGTTGACACTGCCCTGTAATGAATCGGCCCTACGCCACTGCCGATAATTAGTCAGTCGGTATTGACGTCAACGTGGGAACGTACTCTCTAACCTCTCGCTGTTCCTGAACCGCTTTTTGTCAGCTGGACAATAATATATATTCGCAGTTAGATGACAGCTCACGGAAGCTTGTCTATAGTAGGCCGACTAATACATATGCAAATTGATACCATATGACTTCCCATCTTACGTCAGTTTCATGTGTGAGTGAACTTCAGAAAGCGGAAGGCACGCGCCAGATGACAAGACGGCCATGCGGACTTTGGACCTGTCGTTGAGATCGTGGTATATATTATACTGAGGAACGTGAAAATTATTTGTTCCGAACGTTATTATCTTTAAACCTGTGACAATTAGTGTGAATTAGAGTTGGTCTCACAGAAATTTAAGTTTGTGATTAAATGTGTGCCAAGTTGGGAGGGGAAGATAAATTTTGTTAACCCTAATCCTTATAGAATTTAATTATTTTTGGTGGATTAGAAATAGCATCATGAGCAATTCCTACCAAAAGGGAGGTTTTGTTAGAGATGATGGCGACAAAGCAGAAAAAGGCGGAGTACCTAACTGTAAAGTGAGTAAAGTGTGAATCCAATGGGAGTACCTAATCACAATTTTTTTTTTGTGTCAGTGCAGATCGACATGATGCATCGGACATCCGGGGAATGCCTTGCCGAGGAAGGTTCTAACCCAACGTGGACTAAAGGTGCACCCAGCTTTACGGAGTCAAGTTCTAGTGGTGAATAAGCAATCTCCGAGAGCTCATCATCGTTAAATGTGCCTGGCTCAGATCGACATAAACCTACTGTCGAGGATAATCGGGATTCACTCACATCCGAAATGGTAAGCACATTTAATGTCGATACGAAATATTAATCGAAAAATACTGTTAATCTTGACAGTGACACAGTTAGGAGTATTTAATATTTGCGAAAATGTTAAGGTATGCAAAATTCGAATGAACAAAACACCTAACCCGTATACTGTGTGTTTTATTACATTAAATTATAATTTTTATTGTCAAATTACCTATTAATATTTAATTATATCATTAGAGCCATTAGAAGTTAGGCAACAAGCGCTAGGAGAAACTATTAGCAATGTGTGCATCAAAAAATTAGAACACGTTGGTATATTTATAATTAGCTAATATTGAATCGTACTAGATTCGCGGCGTTGAATAATGATATTCAATTGATTGTTAACTACTCAGAAACTTAGAGTACTACGTAAATACAACTTGAAGTTAATGATGCTTTTAGGCAAAGTATAGATGTTAGGTTAATTTATTAATTGATCTGTTCAGTATTTTCATTCACTTCATTTTAAATTGCGTTGAAGTGCCGTATTGTTGAAGCGTATACACTAATTTCAATTCAGAAGTAATGATATTCTTTTCTAAGGACATGACAGAAAAGGAACATGTTTTAAACAAAATCAAGAAAAAAAACAATAATTGAAAGGGAGAAATACGAATCACAGTTCAAAGTGTTTGTTCATGATTAGGATGCATTGCCATTGCCTATTAACCTTGCACATCAAGCAATTTGAAAGTAACTATCACTGTTAGGCACTCATAGCATATTGTATAGTTTCCACATAGTCGTATTTGTTTGTAATCTCTTGGAAAAAAGGGAAATAGCTTCCAACTTATTACTAGTTGTATAATGCATTTCTATTATCGCGACTTTACATGAACTGTTCAAACTTTTGGGCATGCTCTTAAGGATTATTTTATTTTCTAGTCCTCCGTTTGATATAAAAGATTGCAAGAATTGCTTAAGGCGCAGCCCCCAGTGAAACTGCAAATTTAGGTAAACTTTACAGCCATTCACCTCAGAAACGTTACGAATATTTGCATAAATTTTTTAGCAAGAAGTCAGAATGAACCTTTGACTATCAAATCAACTCATTTTATTTTGCAAAAAGTTTGTTGCAAATGTTATTAAATTCAAACAAAATAGCATGTTTTCGTTAAAAAATGTAGTAGATCTCGGAAACTATTTAACGTACTGAGTTGATTCAAGCTATGGTTGTTAGACCTAAATTATTTGCAGTGAATTAACTCATCAAAAATTCAATATAGTTTTTTGCAAAAAATTTTCTAGAACAAAATAATTATATTATGATTAAAACCCAATATTACACACTACTGCCCTCCATGACAATAGCTAAGCGTTCATAAAAAGCAAATGACGTAGATAAACAGCAAACACGGTAATGCAGAATTTGTCCTTTGACGAAAATTAATTGAATTGAAATAAAAAAGAAGAGAAAATTATATTAGATATAATGTTATTAGATGTCGCAAACTAATAAAATCAAGGAATAGTTAAAGAAAATAGAACGGAAAATAATATTGACCATTAATATTTTATGCTGATAGCATTTTGTTTAACATGTTGGTTTCAAGCTCGAAAAAGAAACAATATCAAAATGTTGTAATTGAATAAAAATAAGAAAAAATAAACAAAGATTAAGAAGAAAAGATATACATTTATTTTGATTTAAGATAAGTCTTAGGTTTATCCATAATAATTATTATTATAAAGATATTGATGTTTTTTTATTTGGGCAATCTTTCAGCTTATGCTTAAAGTTTTTTGTGCTATTGTATGAGAAAAATTACAAGAAAAATCAAGAATCATTTTAACTGGATCAAAAATATATAACATGAATTGCTAAATAAGATAACAACGACTTTCCTTTCCAGCGAACCCTTCTTTTTTCCAGCAGGAATGGTAGCGAACGGTAAGTATGCCGTTACAAGGATAGGGTTCTAGGAATCCGCGGATGGCCGGTGTTACGAATTTTGTAAAATCATATCAATTTCATAATAGATTCATTTTCAATTTCTTACGTACAAATTCAACAAATTTTAAGCATCCTGATTCATCACGTTTCAAATTGTTTAAAGAAAGAAAAATGTAATCCGATACGAAATTCAATATATACTTCAATTCATTCAAATTTGTACTCCAATCCAAATATATACATTCGTTCTTCATCATAGAAAATGTCATACATCTTATCAAACATTCCAAAGTCATAATCTTCTCGTAGCGTAATTCGACACTTAGATAAACGAAATGTCTCGTCACCAGTGCAAAACTTTGTTGCAAGATTAATTTGAACGTTCTGTCCGTTTAAAATGCAATCCAGCACTTTTCACATTAAAGAACGCATGGAGTAGGATATCTCTATTGAAGGTTTTATGATTTTGGATTGTGTAGTCTAAACGATCTTCATGAGAAGAATTTTTTGTTACTGTTAGTGTTATTTAGTTAAGGTAAGCATATTGTGACTATTTGAGACTTTGAAGTAGAAAATAAAAGGTCAGTACGATTTCTCTAGCGACACAAGCCTTTTCATTTTTTCCCAGTGAGGCAGCTGGGAACGTTAAGTAGAATCGTTCCTTGGCTGCAACCTCTGAACAAGCAAGTTTGTTAATAGTTAACATTTGGTGATACGCTGATTGTTTTTTTATTAATATTTTTTTTAATTGTTCTGTGGATGCATTAACCTTTGAAGCTTATCAGGTGTTACACCAAATAAGTATAATTAAAGTAACAGGTGTTTCATCGTTAGAACTTCTTTCATCGAACATAATTTTGGTGGTCCCGACGTGATTTCGAAGGAACACAAAAGCAGCGAATAGGCCAACATGGATGCATTGACAAAAGCACAAAATGAGTTGGGCAGCTCCATCAAACAAGGTTTTTCTAATTTTAAAAAGGATAGTCAGGAGAGGAAGACTCTGGACTATTGCAAAAAGAGATTAACAATCCTCGAAGAGAACTGGAATTTCTTCCAGAAAAATCACAAGATATTGAGCGAGTTTTCGGGGACCCATAGTGAGCATCCATACTTTTCGAATTTCCATTTCGAGCAGGTCAAAGACGCCGTCCAGAAATACACCCGAGCCCTGGAAGACCTCTTGAATCGAGGATCAGGGAGCGAGATATCCAGCGACAAGCCCAGTGAGGTGATCCAGCTACTACGACGTCAAAAGGCCCTCATTAAATCGACAAATCATATGATTCAAGAATTTGAAGAGAAGTTGGAAACGACTCCATCCACGCAGTTCTACAAATTCAAGGCTGAAATGCTTAAGAAGCAGAAACAGTTGTTGGACGAAAACTGGCATGCGGTCTGGGCTTGCTATGAAAACTACGATCAGAGCGAGGACGAGGAAGCGTACAACAAAGTGGACATTAAAGTACAAAGGGCCATAATTGAGCTTTACCAACGCATAGAAAGCACTCCAAAGACTTCGCAGTTCAATCACCAAGCAGTTGAGATGGCCAAACTTCCAGCAATTAGCTTGCCCACGTTTGAGGGCAATTATACCGACTGAATTCAATTCAAGGATTTGTTAAACAGTTGATACATAACAGCCTAATCAGTGCAGCACCAAAGTAGTTTTATCTTGTAGGTAAACTATCTAGGGAGGCTCGCACATTGATCCAACATCTACCAGTGTGTGACCGGAATTACAAAGTAGTGTGGTCTCTGGTCAAACAACGATACCACAACGACAGGGTGCTAGTGAACGCATTTATCAGCAAATTTCTTTCGCAACAGTTGACTCAAGCGGACTCAGCAGCTAGCATCAAAAGGCTGCATGATACAACCAACGAATGCCTCAAGGGTTTACAGAACCTTTGGGTAAACACAGAGCAATGGGATGCTATCGTTTCTCATATCATTCTGAAAAAGTTAGACAGGACACTACACATGCTCTACGAACAGACATTGGAGAATCCCCGATCATTGGAAAATGTCAGCAAAGCTCTGAGCTTCTTAGAGACACGCTTCCAGACTATCGAAGCCATGAAGGGCAAGCAATCATCTGAAACAAGAACAAATACAAAACCAAAAACATTGGTGTAAGTAGTGAATCCAGAAGCAAATCAGAGCAACGGCTGAGAAGGCTGCTTCGGGAATATCGGCCCTGAGTCGACTTATGGCCAACGTAGGGGGACCCAGCCCATCAAGAAGACGCCTTTTGATGAGTGCTGTAGGGTCAGTGCTAATGTACGGAGCAGAGGTATGGGGTGACGCTCTCAGCAAAGAGGTATACCGAAAACGATTGGCACAGGTACAGATAAGAGGAGCACTGAGAATTGCATCTTCGTATCCAACAATCTCCGACTCGGCGGTGAGAGTGATTGTAGGCGTGATACCTGCCGCCCTCCTTGCTAGAGAGCGCCGCGCTATTTACCTGCACCGAAACGAGGATGCGAGGGAGATGGTTGTCCGCGAGGAGAGACAACGCTGGCTCAACGATTGGCAGCAGTCCTGGAGGAATTGCACGAAGGGAAGGTGGACTGCGCGCCTCATCCCGGATGTGGGACCGTGTCTAAATCAAAGGCATGGTGAGACTGACTTCTATCTGACCCAGCTTTTGAGCGGGCACGGGTGTTTTCAGTCTTACCTGCACAAGATCGGTAAGTCACGGTCTCCCGATTGTCGGTTTTGCCCAGGAGAGGAGGACAATGCCTGTCACACATTTTTTGTGTGTTCAAAATGGGCCAGGCTGCGAAGGGAACTCTACAGGGAGACGGGAGAGCTCACTCCGAATAATACAGTTGCGGTGATGCTCGAATCGGTTGACAAATGGAACCAGGTGGCACATTATGCTCGGGCAGTCCTAAAAGATAAAAGGGACTCACAGCAGCCGGAGGTGCTGGGGCTGGGGGATCGCTCTTCTGGCAATTCCTCTTCCCCTCTCCCCTCCCGCTAGGAAAGGGACTCCCCAGCTTGAAGGCGCCCCACGGCGTAACAAAACGAGACCTGGCCCGAAGTAATGTGTCGAACGGTTCCAGGCTAGGTTCTCAGATTGACAGGGGAGGTGTTTAGTGGGTAGTCCAAGGGTATCCTCCATGGGAGTCCCACACTGCCAGACTCGACGGGCGTAGATGCCTTCACCTCCCTACCACAAAAAAAAACAAAAAAAAAACACAGAGCAATGGGATGCTTTCGTTTCTCATATCATTCTGAAAAAGTTAGACAGGACAACACACATGCTCTACGAACAGACATTGGAGAATCGCCGATCATTGGCAAATGTCAGCAAAGTTCTGTGCTTCTTAGAGATACGCTTCCAGACTATCGAAGCCATGAAGGGCAAGCAATCATCTGAAACAAGAACAAATACAAAGCCAAAAACATCGGTGTTAGTAGCGAATCCAGAAAACTTGCATTGCGTGGTGTGGCCAGAATCGCATCCTCTAATTGCCTGCAAGGAGTTTATCCGACAACCAGTGGCAAGGCGTCAAGAAATCGTTCGATGATCTAACTTGTGCAGAAATTACCTCAAACCTGGCCACAGAGCCGCGAAGTGCACTCAAGGGGTCTACACTAAATGTAAACAAAGGCATAATACATTGCTTCACAATGAAGATGAGCAATGGAAGGTAAAGGATAACATCAAAACTTCACCTAAACAACCCTCCAATGGTGTCTCTTGTATCTCAGTCAACCTTGGAAGAACCAGCGCATTTCATATTGGGAAACATCATGGTCATACTTAGAGCCGAGTTCTGCTGGACACCGGGTCACAGCCTAACTTCATTACCGAGAAGGTAGCAAAAAGACTTGCGATTACTAGAGCTCCTGATCCAATCAGTATCCAAGGCATTGGCACAAATCGAAGTATTGCACAAACAAGAGTGCAGGTACAGATACAATCACGAATTGCAAAGTGCAAGCTTGACCTGGATGGCTTTGTGCTACCAAAGATCACCACAGTTCAGCCTGCATCACAGCTGGACATATCCACGTGGAAAATGCCCGTGGGCATACAATTGGTGGACCCTGAATTCCACAAACCGGCTCCCATTAAGGTTCTCATAGGAGCGGAGCACTGGTTCGATCTTTAGCTCGATGGTCGTATTAATCTTGGTAAGGATTTACCCATGCTGCAAAGCACAATCTTTGGCTGAATAGTGGCCGGAAAAATATCGAAACCATCCCGAGGCAACGCCAGGTCATGTTTAATAGGCACAAGGGAGGCTTTAGAACTCAACAAGCAAATCGAACGCTTTTGGGAAGTGGAGACGTTAGAAGCTTCAGCACCGCCTCGAACAAGTGCCGAAAGTAAATGCGAAGCCCACTTTAGTGAAAACACCAAGTGAAATCGCAACGGAAGATTTATGGTAAGGCTCCCTTTTTCTGAAAACCCTTCAGTATTGGGTGATTCCAAAGAGCAAGCCCAAAGCAGGTTTCTAGCCATTGAGAGACGACACAACCGAAATCCTGATCTCAAAGACCAGTATGTCAGCTTTATGCGAGAATACATAAGGTTAGAACACATGTCCGAAATAAGTGATCTTCCGGCTTAGTACTACGTCCTGCCGCACCATTGTGTCTATAAACCAGAAAGCGAAATAACGGAACTCAGGGTTGTGTTTGATGGATCCACAAAAACTTCATCTCAACTCTCGCTCAATGACATCTTATTTACTGGCCCCAAAATCCAAGAAGACATCTTTTCCGTCTTACTTCGTTTTCATCTTCCACGATATGTTTGCAGTGCAGACATAGAGAAAATGTACCGGCAGATATTGGTGGCAGATGATGACCAGCAGTATCAAATGATTGTCTGGCGTGAGAATTCACAAGAAGCTCTACCAACTCAAAACGGTTACATATCGACGATTCTTGAAAATATTTACGTGGTGATGCGATGTTCGGAGTGGACACTTTGAACGAAGCGTTAGAAACTCAGAGGCAGTTACATGCGATCCTGAGTCAGGGTGGATTCAAGTTACGAAAATGGTGCGCAAATCATGGCGCATTCACCAGAGACCTTCCCAGTGATGAAGAGGCTACGTGGCTAGACTTGGTCGATGAAAGCAATCCACCGGTAAAGACACTTGGATTGAGGTGGCTTCCAAAGGCAGATGAGCTTCGGGTTACAGTCAACCACAGCGACACCTTAAACATCACGAAGCGGCAGGTTGTCCAATATCGCGCACCTATTTGATCCTTTGGGTTTGATGGGCCCTGTCACGGTTACTGCTAAGCTCATTCTGCAAAAGCTCTTGCGTCTGAATCTTGATTGAGATGACATTATTCCTGATGAACTCTTGGCTGATTGGCGCGATTTTTGACAAAACTTCAAAGCACTATGTGAAATAGCAATCCCACGGCACATTGCAGCACACAACCGTGTTAAAAACAAGCAGCTCCACATGTTTTGCGATGCCTCAGAGAGAGCGTATGGCTCTGTTATTTACATTCGGTCATCTCTCATTGATGGCACAATAATAGTTTGATTGTTGTGCGCTAAGTCTAGAATAGCGCTGATGAAGCCCATCACACTACCACAATTGGAATTGTGTGCCACCAAATTGGGCACGGACCTGGCCCAACGGGTAAAGACAGAGCTCAAATGGAGTGACCCAGTCCACTACTGGACTGATTCAGAAATCGTTCTGTCATGGTTGAGATCACAAGCTTCCTCACTACAGAAGTTCGTGGCAAATCGAGTTGCTGCCATACAGGAACTTACGCTGGAGTCCCAGTGGAAGCACGTGCCATCCAAACAAAATTCAGCAGATCTCATATCAAGAGGAGTAGCACCCGAAAGATTCATTTCATGTTTCTTCAGCAACCAGAACACCATTGGCTCAATAAAGCCATCGATAAGGAAACACCCTTTGAGGGAAGACGTCCTGATTCAGCCTTGATAGTGACACCCACAAATGACGGCTTTGTGAAATTCCTAGCCCATATCAGCATGCATCGAATCAAGCGAATTGTGGCATATGGTCTTCGATTCATCAACAATTCCAAGCCAACCACATGTAGTCGTTTTGAAGTCTTATCCGTGCTAGAGTTAGAGCAGGCCATGAAGATCATCATAAAGGAAGTCCAGGCGGAAGTGCTTCCTCAGGGCTTGGAGAACTTGCAAAAAATATAAAGGAATCAATTCAACAAGCAGCATTCGTAGTCTTTGTCCACTCCTTGACGAACATGGAATTCTGAGAGCTGGTGACCTTTCATTTGAAGTAGACCTTTCATTTGAAGCAAAAGATCCTGTCATACTTCCTCAAAAATACCACGTCACCAGACTCATTATGAGGCAAGTTCATTGTGTCAACAATCACATCCGGCAAGCTGGTTTGTTGGCCTTAACCAGACAAAACTACTGGCCAATCCATGGAAAAACGGTTGCAAGGACTATAATTGACAAATGCGTTCTCTGTGCGCGAGCAAAACCCAAGCTACAACAACAAATAATGGGGAGCCTCCTAAAAGTACGCGCCCATTTATAAAATCTGGTGTCGATTTTTGCGGCCCCTTTAATATGCGAATTGAGATCCGTAGTAGGCCACCACATCAAGCTTACGTTGCGTTATTTTTCTGCTTTGCTACAAAGACGGTGCACCTGGAAGTGGTGAAGAATCTCACAACCGACGCATTTATCCAAGCTCTTAAAAGATTCCTTGGAAGACGTGGTAATTGCAACACAATCTGTTGTGATGATGCCACAAACTTCGTTGGTGCAAACAGTCAACTCAGTGAACTACAAGAGGTCATACATGGCTCAGGAGCAACACAGCAAATCCAAAAGTTCTGTTCGGGGAAAAGGATAAACTTCAAATTCATTCCTCCACGTGCGCCTCACTTTGGAGGTTTGTGGGAAGCAGCAGTTAAATCAGCCAAGCTACTCTTTTTCAAAACTGCGTCATCCAGATCGTTAACTTATGAAGAGCTTTCAACCCTTGTAGTGGAAACAGAGGCCATACTAAATTCACGACCATTGACACCACTATCTGACGACCCGAATTATTTAACAGCACTTACCCCGACCACTTGCTCATTGGAGATCCATTTAATTCTACCATTGATCCCTACGCACAACTCAACACACTTTCACTGGGTGACAAGGAGCTAACCAGAATCAAGCAAAAAATTTTGCAATCACTGGAGTAGGGAATACGTGAGTGATTTCCAATAACGCCATAAATGGAAAACTTCAATCGAAAACATCAAAACTGGGACAATGAAGATATTCAAGGAAAACAATATACCACCACTATCATGGCCTCTGGGGCACATCACGCGATGGTGTCGTTCGGGTAGTAGAAATAAAAACCGCATCTGGAATAATCAAGTGGCCCATCGATAACGTAGCACCTCTTCCCATAGAAGCCGAAAATGATGGAAAACAAACTCAAATGCCGATACCCAATCTGCGGATTGGGTATTGGTCAGAATATCAATGCCCAAATCTAGATGTACGAGTGGAACAGAACGCACCTGAACCTTCATCCAGTAAACGAGCCAACGATCCGGGACCTTCCACTAGCACAAAACGGAAAAAGATATCATGGGCTCTTACAACCCTGCTGGCAATATGCTTCATCTTACCAGCCAGGGCATTAGAGGCTTCAATCAAAATCACACCCTTCAAAGCTCATCCAGGACTTTTTTTCGAGCGTCTCGGATCCGCATCCTTTATTGTAGATGAGAGGACCATGGTCGTATTCTACTCAATGAAACCTTTTTGGTCAGAGTATAACTCTATATGCGAAGCTGCCTCTAAACTAAGCACATTTTGCACACGACTACAAGATCCTGAATCATATGACGAAACATTGTCTAACCTGCAAGCTACGCTAACAGAGTTAACCATGAACAATTATTTACTATCGACAAAGGCAAAGAGGTCAAGAAGATCACCATTCAACATCATCGGCAACGTAGCCAACTCATTGTTTGGTGTACTAGATTCAAGTTATGCTGAAAGGATGCTAAATATAATTAACCAGCTAGCAGATAACGATCAGTTGCCTATGGACCTCATAAAAAATCAAATCACTATCATCGACTCGACAGTAAACATAATTCAAAGATCGCACGAGGACACTACTCGAAGATTGCAGGAGTTTTATGAAGTTCTCAACACTACTAAAAATACCGTCAATGCCATCAGCAAAGCTATCGACAATCAGCGATTGCACGAGATTTTCAATTCACCATCCATCCGTTTGATCCTCGCCGTTTCTAACTTTCAACATATCCAAAACGCGCTACTGAATGTCTTGGTTGACACGCATCATGGAAAAGTGGGTCCGCTATTGTTAAGTCTGGCTCAATTGTAGAAACAGATACAACTTAGCAAAGAAAGCTTACCTACACACCTGTGTCCGCCCATTGACCCTGACAATCTAGTGGAACTCTACGGAATTATGAACATTCAAGGCCGGCTATTCAAGGAGCAGATCATTTTTCGGATTAAAATGCCACTGATCACAAACGCAAAATTCAAACTATCCAAAAATACATCGGTCCCACGATTTGAAACTAATGACACATTCACTGTGATTTAGCCGGACACTCAATACATGCTGGTCAATTTACATCATGATCAGTATTATCCCACCTCAGACAACGAACCCACAACAAAGTGTTATAAGGCACAGAACTCCAACTTCTTCTGCAATATCAATCAATCACCTATTAACATTCACTTCTATTCAAATGGATACGGTATTAATATCTCTCTCCAAACTTCCAATCCACCGAAATGCCGGGTCCAGACGATATTTGGGGACCCTCAGTTCACGCGCTTACAAAACGATAATCACTGGATGTACTCAATAAGACACGACACCGTCATCAGTGTTATCTGCAAGAATCAAATCACACAACACCGGTTAAACGGCATGGGAACTTTTGCTCTCTGTACAGGTTGTATTCTCAAACATGGTCAAACCACAATCGAAAGCGTCAACCGACATGTCACGTTGAATTCAACATTCGTTTTTCCAACACGCAACGTCAGCGAAATCATTCCAATACACGATGAAAGCTATCAACTTCGAATCGACCCTAATGACAGATTGAACATTTCCGGAGACATTTACAGACTACATCAACGCCTCGATATCGTTAACAGAAATTCCGCAGTTCCAAAATTAACACACCATGACGTTCATCAATTCAGCGTATCGTACACTTGCCTCTTCTTCATCTTAGTAGTTATCATCTTCATCGTTGTCAAATATTTCGGATTGAGTATCAAGCATTCGAGCCAACTACCTATTGCAGCGCCAAGATGTAGATGTCAATCGCAGCAAGCATCAGCTCAAGGTGGGGAGAATGTTACAAATTATGTAAATTCATATCAATTTCATCATAAATTCATTTTCAGTTTATTACATACAAATTCAACAAATTTTAATCATCCTATAACCTCACGTTTCAAATTGTTTAAAGAAAGGAAAATGTAATCCGATACGAAATTCAATATATAATTCAATTCATTCAAATTTGTATTCGAATCCAAATATATACATTTGTTCTTCATCATACAAAATAGCATACATCTTATCAAACATTCCAAAGTCATAATCTTCTCGTAGCATAATTCGACACTTAGGTAAACAGAAATAGGATATCTCTATTTAAGGTTTTATGACTTGGATTGTGTAGTCTAAACAATCTTCACGAGAAGAATTTTTTGTTACTGTTAGTGTTATTTAGTTAAGGTAAGCATATTGTGACTATTTGAGATTTTAAAGTAGAAAATAAAAGGTCAGTACGATTTCTCTAGTGACACAAGCCTTTTCATTTTTTCCTAGTGAGGCAGCTGGGAACGTTAAGAAGAATCGTTCCTTGGCTGCAACCTCTGAACATTAAAGTTTGTTAATATTTAACATTTGGCGATACGATGATTGTTTTTTTATTCATACTTTTTTGAATTGTTTTGTGGATGCATTAACCTTTGAAGCTTATCAGGTGTTACACCAAATAAGTATAATTAAAGTAACAGGTGTTTCACCGTTACAACTTCTTTCAGCGAGCAGCCGGTTTCGCGTCGCGTTCGGTACGCGGTACCATAGTTTGTTTTGAGTTTTTTCTTGGAGTCGGTTTTCGCAGTGGAATTAGAGCAGAAGATTTTTCAGTTCCGCGTCGGGAAAAAGTAACAGGAAATTCGGGAACACGAAATTAAATGTAGTATTTGTTGTTGTCTGATTTGACTGAATGGAAGTTGAATACGGAATAACGTAAGGATAGAGCTCTTTTGCGTATGTTGTATTTTTAGACGCGTTTGAAACGGGCACATGATGGTGGCTGAAACAAAGTAATTGAGCATAATCCATTTGAAAGACCTGCGACCGAAATGGATTACGAGTGCACGAACTGGTTGACCGGTTGGTACCATTCGTTGGTATGACTCAGACTTCACGTCAAGAACCGATGAGAGGTCGGTTCAGATTTCCTTCGGGAATTCTCGACGTTTGAGCGGTTTTAAATGGAAAGTCATTACAAATGGCGCCCAAGGTGGGGCCAAAAACATCCAAAGGGAAAAAAAACTCGCGTCTTCCGACAAATTGGTCCTTTATGGAGGATTTAAGGTACCTTGGTACTCGAGCCCCACGGACAGGAGTATTCGAATTGTATTACACACACATGGAGTCACTCCACGTGAGTTGCAGCTTCCACTCTCCTTTGTTTTATATTTTTTTCGCGACAGACTCCTTCCGGTACGTTGTGCCAGGGTAAAACCTGTAAGGACCTTTTTTTTTCTTAATGGAACTGTCAGCCAGATGGGTTTCTCCTATCTGTCTGGACTCTTAAGAAAATAGAAGGATTCTACCCATCTTTTTATGCGTGATAGATGAGCACTTTCGGTTTGACTAGCGGTGGCATATGTAGGAGTTGCGAAGCCCGGAATGCTTCGACGCATCGGGATCTTTGACCGCGTGCATAATTGTTATGGTAACGCTACCACTCGTCTTGTCGAGTCAATTAACGTAAATTAGAGATGGTTTTGTAATGTATTTGGGGTTGAGGATAATTTTTTATGAATCGGCCGGAAGCACCCTTTCTGCGGCAGACTACCATTCGCTCTCATTTCCCTATGGAAGAGTCGGCGCTGCTGGAAAGGAAAGAGTTATGAAACAATTTTTTTTATAGATACATTAGCTCGCCACTATCGGCCACGTAAATAGTATTCATTAAGTTTTTATACTTAAGAATTACTCAGATAGATACCTTTACGCCATCATCGACGGCACAAGACCAATCCTACAATGGCAACGAAGAGGACTCCGGAAAAACGGTGGACCCGCTCTAAGACAGTGCAACCAGCGAACTGTGGGATTCGTTTCGAAGATGTGGTAGAGGGCGTAGCCAGTGTGCGATTGGAGTGCGGACACTTGTTCCACCGTGACTGTGTCCAGCAGCTATTGCTAACATCGGGTTGCTGTCCATTATTTAGACGCCCGGTCGACAGAACTAGACACCCTAGACACCCTCCTCGGGGTGCACGCCCTATGCGTGGAGCAGTAGCAAAAGACCCTCGGGGTGCTGAACCGACTCAACCGCTGTCGGACACCCAAGGAGCCATTGGCGGAGAAGCTCCATTTGCAGGAGTACCGGGAGATGCCCCAACAGCGCAATCAAACAACACCGTCAACGACACGGTTTTGTCCTTATTGCAAGGGTTGTCCGATAGGATCGGATACTTGGAGAGAGGCTTCCAAGACATCCGGATCAGCCAGCCCCCAGCCGCGTAAGAACTCAATCTGGCTGGGAGCCAAATACCAGTGCGGCTATGCTCAACTCTAGGCCGGCTGATGATTATTACCTCCCCCAAAGGAGCGCGGGAATGGATCTCAGAGGCCCAGAGTATCGACCGTGTTACGCCACCGCACCACCACTAATACCTACAAAGCACGAATCAGTTCATTATAGCAGGCCCATCAATGATGCAAATCGCCCTGTGAATGTAGCGACGCCAACCGGAGGCCCAACGCCCCGCATCGTGGAGAGTTGGCGACTCAGGTTCACCGGCCTTAATTCGGCGACACTGGTGGATAGGTTCCTGTTTCGAGTTCAGGCCCTAGTCACCAGTACGCTGGGAGGCGACTTCCCGGTTTTCCTTAATCATGCACACCTCGTGTTCAGCGTGGATGCTGCCGAATGGTACTGGAACTGCAAGGAATCAGTACCACGCCCCGATTGGAATTCCTTCTGTGCAGCTTTTCGCAACCAATTTGATGACGGCCTCACTGAAAGAGAATTGCATGAACAACTGAGGAAACGCAAGCAAGGCACCCACGAATCATTTGACCAGTATTATACCAGTATACTACGCCTAAGCACTAGTTTGCGAACACCCATGTCCGAGGATGAACTGGTGGAAATCATCAGGGAGAACATGAGGTGGGAGCTTCAGAACAGTCTCCTGTATGTGGCAATTTACACCGTGCAAGAACGGCTAGATGAACGTCGAGGAAACTTTCGTTCACAACCTTGCATGACGGGACCTAATCCACGAAGTAACCATACTGCGGAGGTAGTAACAGCGGATCACGTAGATAGTGACCCAACACACGTCCCGTGCTGCGGAGCACCCCTGCAGCACGAGTTCAAACCAAGGACTGACCGGCCTTTCATTGAAGTAGTTGCAAGTCCGACGGTCTGTTGCACCTGCCGACAGCTGGGACACCGGTTCTCTGCATGTCCAGCGGAACTAACGGTTTTCTGCTTCCGTTGCGGAAAGGTGGACATGTATGCACCCGATTGTGTGGATCCCAAGTTACAAAAAACTTGGCAGCGAGTGCCGCAACCACCCGCCAGCACTCCTAGAACCTGGACAAGCCGATACCGAACCCATTGCTAGGTGCGACCAAGCCCCCGATACGACCCCAAACTTGCTGGGTCGCACCACCAAATACAGTTCCCCTGAAATTTCACAGCCGACGTCATACGTTGTCAAGGCGGACGCGCAGGGGAATAGTTACGAGACAAAGGTCCCTTGGTATATAAAGTGCTTCCAGGTCAGACTGCAGGATTATCTAGCTACTCGTCAGCGCATCTTCAATGAGATGGTTATAACTACTCCTCCGCGAAGGAAGCGAGCCACGCGTCGGATGCGGAGCTTCTGGAGAAGGGTGAGGCAGTCGAGGAAGATGTTGCGGGCGATACACTTAGACGAATTATTGAAGGATGACGTTTGGCCATACGCTTTAGCTCACATCCTGCAAAAGCGGCTAGTAGGCTTAATTGATACAGGGACCAGTGTGAATTGCATAACAGCCGATTTTGCAGGAGAGGTTCTGACGACTCACGCAGGCAAAATCCAACATTTTATCACCTGGTTAAGCACGGCGGATGGCGCTCGTCACTCCGCATTGGGGAAACTTATGACGGATGTTACATTTAAAGGAGTGTCTAAGGCTCTGGAATTCTACATTATACCCCAATTAACACAGAATCCTTACCTAGGGGTGGGCTTCGTTCGAAAATTTAATTTGGCCCCGGCACTATTTTCCGGCATGATACTTGATTCTGTCACCACTGTCCATGGCGTGATCCCAACTTCCCACACACTTCGACATGCACTGGGTGCGAATCAACAACTGCGACTTGACTCGGCTATATCGGCTTTTCCATCGCATGAGAAGGAAGGTTACAGCAGGACGTTAGCACTAGGCCTGATCGAAGCATCGCAGAGCGCATGGGCTTCCCTCACTCAAGTTGTCAAGCCGAACAAGGTCCGACTATGCTTAGATGCTCGACGTTTGAATGCCGTCACTGTCAAAGACGCATACCCTCTACTTTTGATTGAGGGTATCTTGAGTCGATTACCTAAAGCCCATTACATTACGAGCATGGACCTCAAAGACGCTTCCTGGCAAATCCCGCTAGACTCTGGCTCGAAGAAGAAGAAGAAGACAGCCTTCACGATCCCAGGTCACCCCCTGTATCAATTTGTGACCATGCCGTTCGGACTATGTAATGCCCCTCAAGCAATGACGTGCCTTATTGATAAGGTGATACCACCGCATTTACGGCACCAAATTTTCGTATATTTGGACGACGTACTGCTTAAAATCGAGACCTTTGACGAAGACATCGACCTGCTTCAGGAAGTGGCTTTGCACATCCGGAAGGCAGGGTTAACGATCAACATACAGAAGAGTCAGTTCGTAATGACGGAGGCTAAGTATTTGGGTCACATCATTGGTCATGGCAACATCAAAGCCAACCCGGACAAGACACAAGCGAATTGATGCCTTTCCACTGCCCAAGACCACCAAGCAGTTGCGCCGATTCCTGGGTTTACGCAGATGGCAGCAACAATTCATACAGGACCACGCAACCATCACTACACCCTTGACTGACATGCTGCATAAGGGACGTAAATTTGTCTGGGAAGGTCCCAGCTTTCGAGCCTTTGAAGAGCTAAAGAAGAGTCTAATAACAGCCCCCATACTGCATAGCCCGGACTTTGGTAAACCGTTCTCAATCCAATGCGACGCTAGTCAACATGGGACGGGAGGTGCCTTAGTCCAGGTTGCGCAGGACGGTGAGGAGAGGCCTATAGCCTTTATGTCTCACAAGCTGAACCCGGCCCAGGGGAACTACATGGTCTCGGAGCAGGAATGCTTGGCGATAGTGTTGGCGGTGAAACGCTTTCGAGCATATGCGATGGGACACCCCTTTGAAATCGTCAAGGAGCTTACGTCTCTGAAATGGCTGATGAGCCAAACTGAACTCCACGGGCGTTTGGCTAGATGGGCCTTGAAATCACAGGCGTTTGACTTCACAATTCGACACCGGAAAGGGAGCCAACATGTGGTACCGGAGACATTATCAAGGATGTTCGCCCCTGAAGGAGCCCATTTGGGCAAGGAGGACGACAGCCCCCTATTGATCGACCTGGACCATCCTGCCTCCAAGTCGATAGACTACATCCAGCTGATGCATACTATTCAGAGCCAGTTACCACAGCTGCCAGAAATGCGGGTGATTGAGGGATTTATATACAAGCGGATGGGACACGCATGTGGAGACCCCATACAAGAAGAGGAACAGTAGATTATGGGTGTCCGAAGAATTGACCATCGATCTTATTAGATGGGCTCATGACTATCCCTTGAGTGCGCACGCCGGACACGGTCATACGCTTTGGCTGCTGAAAACAGATTTCTTTTGACATAAGATGGTGCAGCAAATAAAAGCGTATGTAGCCGCCTGTGAGTTGTGCAAGTGCACTAAAGCGCCCACTACTGTCCTACGGCCTCCGATGGGTAAGTGTGAGCTACCTGAGCATGTATTCCAGCGATTGTATATTGATCTTATCGGTCCTTACCCTCGTCCGACTTCTAGTCACACGGGGGCTGTCATGGTGCTGGACCAACTGTCCAAACTCCTAATCGTTGAGCCGATTTGGAACATGCACACCGGTCCGATAGTCAGCTTCCTGGAGAAACGCGTTTTCCATGTATTTGAAGTACCGGAAAAAGTTGTCTCCGACAACGAACTCCAATTCACCTCGGGTAGATTTCGGTACCCGATGGACAAGTATGGTATTACTCACCAGCGGACCGCAGTCTATTCCCCTCAAGCAAATGTGTCCGAGCGGCTGAACCATACCCTCAGAGCCGCCATTGGTGCTTATGTCCAGCTGGATCAGAAGGGTTCCGCCACTGCCTGTGCTCTGCGCTCGTTATACGACACCACCACAGGTATCTTACCTTATTATGCCGTGTTCGGCCAGTCCATGATCTGCCACGGTAGACCCACTAGTGGTTCTGGAGCCGCACGAGAAACTTCGAATTCTGCGAGACCAACTCCGGGCGAAGATGGGTGATATAAGACGTGCGGGGGAGGATCGTTACAATCTGCGGTCTCATCCTTCTGGCTTCAAGGTGGATGACGAAATCTACCGTCGAAATTTCAAGCAGAGTGAAGCGATACGGCACTACAATACTAAACTCGACAAGAAGTTCGTGAAGTGTCGGGTCCTACAAGTTTTAAGTCCCACGAGATATCTCATTGCGGACATGTCCGGGAAACAACTGGGAGTCTACCATGCCAATGACCTACGACGGTGAAGAGCACCATCAAAGAAGTCCTCGTTTTTTTCTCTTCTTTCCGTTGTCCCCGGTGTTATTTTATGATTAGCATCGCTCACCTCTACGTGGGCTCAAAATCTCACAGCGACCTTTTCTTTCTAGAACGTGCCACGGGAAGGTTAGCCATCCACCCGTCACACGACATCTTCCTTCCACCATACAGGTAAACCCAGCTCATGGCCGAATATCGTGTCCTTCAGTCATCCCATGCCTGGTTGGCATCGTGGACACTGCCCTGTAATAAATCGGCCCTACGCCACTGCCGATAATTAGTCAGTCGTTATTGACGTCAACGTCGGAACGTACTCTCTAATCTCTCGTTATTCCTGAACCGCTTTTTGTCAGCTGATGGGAAGATGAACGTATGTGTGCAAACTGACGTTAGATAGGAAGAAATATGGCAGCAGACCTTTCTGCCACACACATGACCATTAGTAGGCGGCTTTGCTGGCCAACTACATGGCAGGATATGAAGAATTATGTAGGTGCCAGCAAAAATTCGAAGTTTTGTACGGTTTCGAGACGGATCTCTAACGAGAATTCCAGATGGCCCACGGAGAACAATATAGCACTCCTAGTGAAGTGAAACCTATTTCCGTTCTTGTTTCCGTGTAATTTTTATCGCCTTCCAAAGAGAATGAATAGGAGTGTGTTTACATCTCAACGCTGAGTTATCAGTGGAAGGTGCAAAACATGTGCAGATATATTGACAGATTATGACCTTTTTGTTTTTTATAATTCTAACCATGGTATCATACACATCGGCCTAACGTTTTATTATTGTTGCAACATTTTACAAAAAAAAAATGAATCGCCAGTGCAAACATTTCGCGCTCTACATGAAATCGAATAGTTTCATGAAATGGACCCATAAATTGGCCGGCAAGATCGTCTGATTTGACTCCTTGTGACTTCTTCCTTTGGGGATTTCTGAAAGATTGTGTCTATGCTGATACTTTCTAGACTACTGAAGCATTAAAAAACAATATTCGAGGCAAAATACGCCTAATAATGCCGAAAATGTGCGAAAATGTCATCGAAAATTACAATCATCGTTGATAGTCTGTAAAGCAGCACGATGTGCACATATGCCCGAAAGAATGTTTCATTTTTAATTGTAAGGGACCAAATTTTATAACAAATCAACATTACAGCTCAATATTTACAAAAACTATGTTTTTTTCGACAAAAATGTGTACACTTGTTATGAATCACCCTATACATATTCCACAATATAAGCATTTGCTAATGCCGCAGTTAGATGACAGCTCACGGAAGCTTGTGTATAGTAGGCCGACTAATACATTTGCAAATTGCTACCATATGACTTCCCATATTACGTCACTTTCGTGTGTGAGTGAACTTCAGAAAGCGGAAGGCACGGGCCAGATGGCAGGACGGCCGTGCGGACTTTGGATCTGTCGTTGAGATCGTGGTATATATTATACTGAGGAACGTGAAAATTATTTGTTCCAAACATTGTCATCTTTAAACCAGTGGCAATTAGTGTGAATTAGAGTTGTTCGCACAGAAATTTAAGTTCATGATTAAATGTGTGCCAAGTTGGGAGAGGAAGGTAAATTTTGCTAAACCCAATCCTTATAGAATTGAATTGCTTTTGGTGGAATAAAAATAGCATCATGAGCGATTCCTACCACAAGGCAGGTTTTGTTAGAGATGATGGCGACAAAGCAGAAAAAGAGTGGAGTACCTAACCTCAAAGTGAGGTAAAGTGTGAATCCAATGGGAGTACCACAATTTTTTTTTGCGTCAGTGCAGATCGACATGGCGCATCGGAATGCCTTGCCGAGGAAGGTTCTACCTCAACGTAGACTAAAGGTGCACCCAGCTTTACGGAGTCAAGTTCTAGTGGTGAATTAGCAATCTCCGAGAACTCATCACCGTTAAATGTGCCTAGCTCAGATCGACATAAACCTACTGTCGAGGATAATCGGGATTCACTCAAATCCGAAATGGTTAGCACATTTAATGTCGATACGAAACATCAATCGAAAATCTTGACTGTGTCACTGTAATTAAATATTTGCAAAAACGTAAAAGCATGCATAATTCGAACGAACAAAACACCTAACCCGTACACTGTGTGTTTTATTACATTAAATTATAATTTTTGTTGTCATATTTACTATTCATATTTAATTTTCATCAGAACCATTAGAAGTTAGGCAACAAGTGCTAGGAGAAACTATTGGCAATGTGTACATCAAAAAAACGTTAGTATATTTATAATTAGCTAATATTGAATCGTACTAGATTCGCGTTGGTGAATAATGATATTCAATTGATTGTTAACTACTCAGAAAATTAGACTAGTATGTAAATACAACTTGAAGTTAATGATGCTTTTCGGCAAAGTATAGATGTCAGGTTAATTTATTAATTGATCTGTTCAGTATTTTCATTCACTTCATTTTAAATTGCGTTGTAGTGCCGTATTGTTGAAGCGTATACACTGATTTCAATTCAGAAGTAATGATATTCTTTTCTAAGGACATGACAGAAAAGGAACATGTTTTAAACAAAATCAAGAAAAAAAACAACAATTGAAAGGAAGAAATACGAATCACATTTCAAAGTGTTTGTTCATGATTAGAATGCATTGCCAGTGCCTATTAACCTCGCACATCAAGCAATTTGAAAGTAACTATCACTGTTAGGCACTCATAACATATTGTATAGTTTCCACATGGTCGTATTTGTTTGTAATCTCTTGGAAAAAAACTACTAGTTGTATAATGCATTTCTATTATCGCGACTTTACATGAACTGTTCATACTTTTGGGCATGCTATTAAGTATTATTTTATTTTCTAGTTGATATAAAAGATTGCAAGAATTGCTTAAAATAACGGCTTGAAAGTACCGTAATTTTAAAGTAATTAGCAGGTTGCTCCCGAGTATTTGAAAATTGGAATCTTTAAAAATATGCTTATTATTAAGGAAATTTCTAAAGCCACCAATTGTACAAAACAACCCTAAACCAAATCGAGAGGAAAAGCGGAATAATTTTGTAAATGTTCGGGATTGATCTTCGCTAAAGCTATTGAAATCTTTAACGAAAACGTTTTCTTGTAACTTTGCGTACACTTTTTGTTTTGTTTTTTTGGATGTCAAAATAACCCCCGAAAATCGATTTCGAAAAGAAAGAAAAAGGAAAAAAATTTATGTTAAATTTATGACGTGATAAATTCCTTTAAAATACTTATATTATGATTAAAACCCAATATTACAAACTACTGCCCTCCATGACAATAGCTAAGCGTTCATAAAAAGCAAATGACGTAGATAAACAGCAAACACGGTAATGCAGAATTTGTCCTTTGACGAAAATTAATTTAATTGAAATAAAAAAGAAGAGAAAATTATATTAGATATAATGTTAATAGATGTCGCAAACTAATAAAATCAAGGAATAGTTAAAGAAAATAGAACGGAAAATAATATTGACCATTAATATTTTATGCTGATAGCATTTTGTTTAACATGTTGGTTTCAAGCTCGAAAAAGAAACAATATCAAAATGTTGTAATTGAATAAAAATAAGAAAAAATAAACAAAGATTAAGAAGAAAAGATATACATTTATTTTGATTTAAGATAAGTCTTAGGTTTATCCATAATAATTATTATTATAAAGATATTGATGTTTTTTTATTTGGGCAATCTTTCAGCTTATGCTTAAAGTTTTTTGTGCTATTGTATGAGAAAAATTACAAGAAAAATCAAGAATCATTTTAACTGGATCAAAAATATATAACATGAATTGCTAAATAAGATAACAACGACTTTCCTTTTCCAGCGAACCCTTCTTTTTTCTAGCAGGAATGGTAGCGAACGGTAAGTATGCCGTTACAAGGATAGGGTTCTAGGAACCCGCGGATGGCCGGTGTTACGAATTTTGTAAATTCATATCAATTTCATAATAAATTCATTTTCAATTTCTTACATACAAATTCAACAAATTTTAATCGTCCTGATCAATCACGTTTCAAATTGTTTAAAGGAAGAAAAATGTAATCCGATACGAAATTCAATATATACTTCAATTCATTCAAATTTGTATTCCAATCCAAATATATACATTTGTTCTTCATCATACAAAATATCATACATCTTATCAAATATTCCAAAGTCATAATCTTCTCGTAGCGTGATTCGACACTTAGATAAACGAAATGTCTCGTCACCAGTGCAAAACTTTGTTGAACGCATGAAGTAGGATATCTCTATTGAAGGTTTCATGATTTTGGGTTGTGTAGTCTAAACAATCTTCATGAGAAGAATTTTTTGTTACTGTTAGTGTTATTTAGTTAAGAAAAGCATATTGTGACTATTTGAGACTTTGAAGTAGAAAATAAAAGGTCAGTACGATTTCTCTAGCGACACAAGCCTTTTCATTTTTTCCCAGTGAGGCAGCTGGGAACGTTAAGAAGAATCGTTCCTTAGCTGCAACCTCTGAACATTAAAGTTTGTTAATAGTTAACATTTGGCGATACGCTGATTGTTTTTTTATTAATATTTTTTTGAATTGTTCTGTGGATGCATTAACCTTTGAAGCTTATCAGGTGTTACACCAAATAAGTATAATTAAAGTAACAGGTGTTTCATCGTTAGAACTTCTTTCATCGAACATAATTTTGGTGGCCCCGACGTGATTTCGAAGGAACACAAAAGCAGCGAATAGGCCAACATGGATGCATTGACAAAAGCACAAAAGGAGTTGGGCAGCTCCACCAAACAGGGTTTTTCTAATTTTAAAAAGGATAGTCAGGAGAGGAAGACTCTGGACTATTGCAAAAAGAGATTAACAATCCTCGAAGAGAACTGGAATTTCTTCCAGAAAAATCACAAGATATTGAGCGAGTTTTCGGGGACCCATAGTGAGCATCCATACTTTTCGAATTTGGATTTCGAGCAGGGCAAAGACGCCGTCCAGAAATACACCCGAGCCCTGGGAGACCTCTGAAATCGAGGATCAGGGAGCGAGATATCCAGCGACAAGTCCAGTGAGGTGATCCAGCTACTACGACGTCAAAAGGCCCTCATTAAATCGACAAATCATATGATTCGAAAAATCAAAGGAAAGTTGGAAACGACTCAATCCATGCAATTCTACAAATTCAAGGCTGAAATGCTTAAGAAGCAGAAACAGTTGTTGGACGAAAACTGGCATGTGGTCTGGGCTTGCTATGAAAACTACGATCAGAGCGAGGACGAGGAAGCATACAATAAAGTGGACACTAAAGTACAAAGGGCCATAGTTGAGCTTTACCAACGCATAGAAAGCACTCCAAAGACTTCGCAGTTCAATCACCAAGTAGTTGAGATGGACAAACTTCCAGCAATTAGCTTGCCCACGTTTGAGGGCAATTATACCGACTGGATTCAATTCAAGGATTTGTTCAACAGTTGATACATAACAGCCTAATCAGTGCAGCACAAAAGTAGTTTTATCTTGTAGGTAAACTATCTAGGGAGGCTCGCACATTGATCCAACATCTACCAGTGTGTGACCGAAATTACGAAGTAGTGTGGTCTCTGGTCAAACAACGATACCACAACGACAGGGTGCTAGTGAACGTATTTATCAGCAAATTTCTTTCGCAGCAGTCGACTCAAGCGGACTCAGCAGCGAGCATCAAAAGGCTGCATGATACAACCAACGAATACCTCAAGGGTTTACAGAACCTTGGGGTAACACAGAGATGCAATGGGATGCTTTCGTTCCTCATATCATTCTGAAAAAGTTAGACAGGACAATACACATGCTCTACGAACAGACATTGGAGAATCCCCGATCATTGGAAAATGTCAGCAAAGCTCTGAGCTTCTTAGAGACGCGCTTCCAGACTATCGAAGCCATGAAGGGCAAGCAATCATCTGAAACAAGAACAAATACAAAGCCAAAAACATCGGTGTTAGTAGCGAATCCAGAAAACGTGCATTGTGTGGCGTGCCCAGAATTGCATCCTCTAATTGCCTGCAAGGAGTTTATCCGACAACCAGTGGCAAGGCGTCAAGAAATCGTTCAATGATCAAACTTGTACAGAAATTGCCTCAAACCTGGCCACAGAGCCAAGAAGTGCACTCAAGGGGTCTGCACTAAATGTAAACAAAGGCATAATACATTGCTTCACAATGATGATGAGCAATGGAAGGCCAAGGATAACATCAAAACTTCATCTAAACAGCCCTCCAACGGTGTCTCTAAGATTGCGCTTGTATCTCAGTCAACCTTGGAAGAACCAGCGCATTTCATATTGGGAACCATCATGGTTATACTTAGAGCAGCGAATGGTTGATCAGTTGAATGTCGAGTTCTGCTGGACACCGGGTCACAGCCTAACTTCATTACCGAGAAGGTAGCAAAAAGACTTGCGATTACTAGAGCTGCTGATCCAATCAGTATCCAAGGCATTGGCATAAATCGAAGTATTGCACAAACAAGAGTGCAGGTACAGATACAACCACGAATTGCAAAGTGCAAGCTTGACCTGGACGGCTTTGTGCTACCAAAGATCACCACAGTCCAGCCTCGATGGTCGTATTAATCTTGATAAGGATTTACCCATGCTGCAAAGCACAATCTTTGGCTGAATAGTGGCCGGAAAAATATCGAAACCATCCCAAGGCAACGTCAGGTCATGTTTAATAGGCACAAGGGAGGCTTTAGAACTCAACAAGCAAATCGAACGCTTTTGGGAAGCGGAGCCGTTAGAAGCTTCAGCACCGCCTCGAACAAGTGCCGAAAGGGAGCCTTACCATAAATCTTCCGTCGGGATTTCACTTGCTGTTTTCTCTCTCTGACGGGATGGTCATCTCACCGGTGTCGACCAGCACAAGATCTAACGGTTGCTGAGCTGTCTTGGGGTTGTTTGGGTGTGAGGATCTATGTAGCTTGCCATACCAGCATCCTGTGCATACATAGTCATTCCAGTCATCAATGTATTTTCAATGTATTTTATTCCTTTCCTTTTCAGTATGTCCCTCACATACATGACATTTTGATGGGCGAGTTGCTCTGCCAGACTTTGATCGAAACAGCCATCAAACTTGTCTCTTCTTCCCTCCTGAGCATCATTTTGTATTGGGTCATTCTGAAGAGCAAGCCCAAAGCAGGTTTCTAGCCATTGAGAGACGGCTCAACCGAAATCCTGATCTCAAAGACCAGTATGTCAGCTTTATGCGAGAATACATAAGGTTAGAACATATGTCCGAAATAATTTACCTTCTGGCTTTGCACTACATCCTGCCGCACCATTGTGTCTATAAACCAGAAAGCGAAACAACGGAGCTCGGGGTTGTGTTTGATGGATCCGCAAAAACCTCATCTCAACTCTCGCTCAATGACATCTTATTTACTGGCCCCAAGATCCAAGAAGACATCTTTTCCGTCTTACTTCATTTTCATCTTCCACGATATGTTTGCAGTGCAGACACAGAGAAAATGTACCGGCAGATATTGGTGGCAGATGATGACCAGCAGTATCAAATGATTGTCTGGCGTGAGAATTCACAAGAAGCTCTACGATATTACCAACTCGAAACGGTTACATACGGACTTACCACAGAACCATATTTTGCAATTTGATGCTCCACCGGTTAGCACAGGATAACAATATCAATAAACCACTGGGAGTAGCAGCGATTCTTGAAAATATTTCATGGGTGATGCGATGTTCGGAGTAGACACTTTGAATGAAGCCTTAGAAACTCAGAGGCAGTTACGTGCGATTCTGAGTCAGGGTGGATTCAAGTTACGGAAATGGTGCGCAAATCATGGCGCATTCACCAGAGACCTTTCCAGTGATGAAGAGGCTACGTGGCTAGACTTGGTCGATGAAAGCAATCCACCGGTAAAGGCACTTGGATTGAGGTGGCTTCCAAAGGCAGATGAACTTCGGGTTACAGTCAACCACAGCGACACCTTAAACATCACGAAACGGCAGGTTCCGTCCGATATCGCGCACCTATTTGATCCTTTGGGTTTGATGGGCCCTGTCACGGTTACTGCTAAGCTCATGCTGCAAAAGCTCTGGCGTCTGAATCTTGATTGGGATGACATTATTCCTGATGAACTCTTGGCTGATTGGCGCGATTTTTGACAAAACTTCAAAGCACTATGTGAAATAGCAATCCCACAGCACATTGCAGCACACAACCGTGTTAAAAACAAGCAGCTCCACATGTTTTGCGATGCCTCAGAGAGAGCATATGGCTCTGTTATTTACATTCGGTCATCCCTCATTGATGGCACAATAAAAGTTTGATTGTTGTGCGCTAAGTCTAGAATAGCGCTGATGAAGCCCATCACACTACCACAATTGGAATTGTGCGCCACCAAATTGGGCACGGACCTGGCCCAACGGGTAAAGACAGAGCTCAAATGGAGTGACCCAGTCCACTACTGGACTGATTCAGAAATCGTTCTGTCATGCTTGAGATAACAAGCTTCCTCACTACAGAAGTTCGTGGCGAATCGAGTTGCTGCCATACAGGAACTTACGCTGGAGTCCCAGTGGGAGCATGTGCCATCCAAACAAAATCAAGCAGATCTCATATCAAGAGGAGTAGCACCCGAAAGATTCAAGCGTCACCAACAGTGGTTCTATGGTCCCATGTTTCTTCATCAACCAGAACACCGTTGGCCCAATAAAGCCATCGATACGGAAACACCCTTAGAGCGAAGACGTCCTGATTCAGCCTTAATAGTGACACCCACAAATGACGGCTTTGTGAAATTCCTAGCCCATATCAGCATACATCGAATCAAGCGAGTTGTGGCATATGGTCTTCGATTCATCAACAATTCCAAACCAACCGCATGCAGTCGTTTTGAAGTCTTATCCATGCTAGAGTTGGAGCAGGCAATGAACATCATCATAAAGGAAGTCCAGGTGGAAGTGCTTCCTCAGGACTTGGAGCAACTGCAAAAAATATAAAGGAATCAATTCAACAAGCAGCATTAGCAGTCTATGTGCATTCTTTGAACATGGAGTTCTGAGAGCTGGTGACCTTTCATTTGAAGTAGACCTTTCATTTGAAGCAAAAGATCCTGTCATACTCCCTCAAAAATACCACGTCACCAGACTCATTATGAGGCAACTTCATTGTGTCACCAACCACATCCGGCAAGCTGGTCTGTTGGCCTTAACCAGACAAAACTACTGGCCAATCCATGGAAAAACTGTTTCAAGGACTATAATTGACAAATGCGTTCTCTGTGCGCGAGAAAAACCAAAGCTACAACAACAAATAATGGGGAGCCTCCCAAAAGACCGTGCCCATTTATAAAATCTGGTGTCGATTTTTGCGGCCCCTTTAATGCACGAACCGAGATCCGTGGTAGCCCACCACAGAAAGCTTACGTTGCGTTATTTTTCTGCCTTGGTACAAAGGCGGTGCACCTGGAAGTGGTGAAGAATCTCACAACTGACGCATTTATCCAAGCTCTCAAAAGATTCCTTGGAAGACGTGGTAATTGCAACACAATCTATTGTGATGATGCCACAAACTTCGTTGGTGTAAACAGTCAACTCAGTGAACTACAAGAGGTCATACATGGCTCAGGAGCAACACAGCAAATCCAAAAGTTCTGTTCGGGGAAAAGGATAAACTTCAAATTCATTCCTCCACGTGCGCCTCACTTTGGAGGTTTGTGGGAAGCAGCAGTTAAATCAGCCAAGCTACTCTTTTTCAAAACTGCGTCATCCAGATCGTTAACTTATGAAGAGCTTACAACCCTTGTAGTGGAAACAGAGGCCATACTAAATTCACGACCATTGACACCACGATCTGAGGACCCGAATTATTTAACAGCACTTACCCCGGCCACTTGCTCATTGGAGGTCCATTTAATTCTACCATTGACCCCTACGCACAACTCAACACACTTTCACTGGGTGACAAGGAGCTAACCAGAATCAAGCAAAAATTTTGCAATCACTGGAGTAGGGAATACCTGAGTGAACTCCAACAACGCCATAAATGGAAAACAAGACAATATACCACCACTATCATGGCCTCTGGGGCGCATTACGCGATGGTGTCGTTCGGGAAGAAGAAATAAAAAGCGCATCTGGAACAATCAAGCGGCCAATCCATAACGTAGCACCTCTTCCCATAGAACCCAAAAATGATGGAAAACAAACTCAAATGCCGATATCCAATCTGCGGAGCCAATACGAGGACCATCGTCAGAATATCAATGCCCTAATCTAGATGTACGAGTGGAACAGAACGCACCTGAACCTTCATCCAGTAAACGAGCCAACGATCCGGGACATTCCACTAGCACAAAACGGAAAAAGATATCATGGGCTCTTACAACCCTGCTGGTAATATGCTTCATCTTACCAGCCAGGCAGCAGAGGCTTCAGTCAAAATCACACCTCTCAGAGATCATCCAGGACTATTTTTCGAGCGCCTCGGATTCGCATCCTTTGTTGTAGATGAGAGGACCATGGTCGTATTCTACTCTATGAAACCTTTTTGGTCAGAATATAACTCGATATGCGAAGCTACCTCTAAACTAAGCACATTTTGCACACGACTACAAGATCCTGAATCATGTGACGAAACATTGTCTAACCTGCAAGCTACGCTAACAGAGTTAACCAGGAACAACTATTTACTATCGACAAAGGCAAAGAGGTCAAGAAGATCACCATTCAACATCATCGGCAACGTAGCCAACTCATTGTTTAGTGTACTAGATTCAAGTTATGCTGAAAGGATGTCAAATATAATTAACCAGTTAGAAGATAACGATCAGTCGCTTATGGACCTCATAAAAAATCAAACCACTATCATCGACTCGACAGTAAACATAATTCAAAGATCGCACGAGGACACTACTCGAAGATTGCAGGAGTTTTATGAAGTTCTCAACACTACTAAAAATACCGTCAATGCCATCAGCAAAGCTATCGACAATCAGCGTTTGCACGAGATTTTCAATTCACCATCCATCTGTTTGATTCTCGCTGTATCTAACTTTCAACATATCCAAAACGCGCTACTGAATGTCTTGGTTGACACCCATCATGGGAAAGTGGGTCTGCTATTGTTAAGTCTGCCTCAATTGCAAATTGATACAACTTATCAAAGAAAACTTACCTACACACCTGTGTCCGCCCATTGACCCTGACAATCTAGTGGAACTCTACGGAATTATGAACATTCAAGGCCGGCTATTCAAGGAGCAGATCATTTTTCGGATTAAAATGCCACTGACCACAAACGCAAAATTCGAACTATTCAAAAATACATCGGTCCCACGATTTGAAACTAATGATACATTCACTGTGATTTAGCCGGACACTCAATACATGCTGGTCAATTTACATCATGATCAATACTATCCCACCTCAGACCACGAACTCACAACAAAGTGTTATAAGGCACAAAACTCCAGCTTCTTCTGTAATATCAATCAATCACCTATTAACATCAACTTCTATTCAAATGGATACGATATTAATATCTCTCTCCAAACTTCCAATCCACCGGAATGCCGGGTCCAGACGACATTATCTGCAAGAATCAAATCACACAACACTGGTTAAACGGCACGGGAACTTTTGGTCTCTGTACAGGTTGTATTCTCAAACACGGTCAAACCACAATCGAAAGCGTCAACCGACATGTCACGTTGAATTCAACATTCGTTTTTCCAACACACAACGTCAGCAAAATCATTCAAATACACGATGAAAGCTATCAAATTCGAATCGACCCTAACGACAGATTGAACATTTCCGGAGACATCCACAGACTACATCAACACCTCGATATCGTTAACAGAAATTCCGCAGTGCCAAAATTAACACACCATGAAGTTCATCAATTCAGCGTATCGTACACTTGCCTCTTCTTCATCTTAGTAGTTATCATCTTCATCGTTGTCAAATATTTCGGATTGCGTATCAAGCGTTTGAGTGAACTACCTGTTGCAGCACCAAGATGTAGATGTCAATCGCAGCAAGCATCAGTTCAAGGCGGGCAGAATGTTACGAATTATGTAAATTCATATCAATTTCATCATATATTCATTTTCAGTTACTTACATACAAATTCAACAAATTTTAATCATCCTAATACCTCACGTTTCAAATTGTTTAAAGAAAGAAAATTGTAATCTGATACGAAATTCAATATATAATTCAATTCATTCAAATTTGTATTCCAATCCAAATATATACATTTGTTCTTCATCATACAAAATAGCATACATCTTATCAAACATTCCAAAATCATAATCTTCTCGTAGCGTAATTCGACACTTAGGTAAACAAAATGTCTAGTCACCAGTCCAACGCTTTGTTGTAAGATTAATTTGAACGTTCTGTCCATTTAAAATGCAATCCAGCACTTTTCACATTATAGAACGCATGAAAATGGATATCCCTATTGAAGGTTTTATGACTTTGGATTGTGCAGTCTAAACAATCTTCATGAGAAGAATTTTTTGTTACTGTAAGTGTTATTTAGTTAAGGTAAGCATATTGTGACTATTTGAGATTTTGAAGTAGAAAATAAAAGGTCAGTACGACACAAGCCTTTTCATTTTTTCCCAGTGAGGCAGCTGGGAACGTTAAGAAGAATCGTTCCTTGGCTGCAACCTCTGAACATTAAAGATTGTTAATAGTTAACATTTGGCGATACGCTGATTGTTTTTTTATTAATGTTTTTTTGAATTGTTCTGTGGATGCATTAACCTTTGAAGCTTATCAGGTGTTACACCAAATAAGTATAATTAAAGTAACAGGTGTTTCACCGTTACAACTTCTTTCAGCGAGCAGCCGGTTTCGCGTCGCGTTCGGTACGCGGTACCATAGTTTGTTTTGAGTTTTTTCTTGGAGTCGGTTTTCGCAGTGGAATAAGAGTGGAAGATTTTTCGGTTCTGCGTCGGGAAAAAGTAACAGAAAATTCGGGAACACGAAATTAAATCCAGTTTTTGTTGTTGTCTGATTTGACTCAATGGAAGTTGAATACGGAATAACGTAAGGATAGAGCTCTTTTGCGTATGTTGTATTTTTAGACGCGTTTGAAACGGGCACTTGATGGTGGCTGAAACAAAGTATTTGAGCGTAATCCATTTGAAAGACCTGCGACCGAAATGCTCTCCGAGCTAGCGGGCCGACAAGCAGCCACCGCGAAATAGATTACGAGAGCACGGACTGGTTGACCGGTTGGTACCATTCGTTGGTATGACTCAGACTTCACGTCTAGAACTGATGAGAGGTCGGTTCAGATTTCCTTCGGGAAATCTCGACGTTTGAGCGGTTTTAAACAGAAAATCATTACAAATGGCGCCCAAGGTGGGGCCAAAAACATCCAAAGGGATAACAAACTCGTGTCTTTCGACAAGTTAGTCCTTTATGGATGATTTAAGGTACCTTGGTACTCGAGCCCCACGGACAGGAGTATTCGAGTTGTATTACATACACATGCAGTTACTCCACGTGAGTTGCAGCTTCCACTCTCCTTTGTTGTATATTTTTTTCGTGACAGACTCCTTCCGATGTGTTGTGCCAGGGTAAAACCTGTAAGGACCTTTTTTTTTCTTAATGGAACTGTCAGCCAGATGGGTTTCTCTTATCTGTCTGCACTCTTAAGATAATAGAAGGATTCTACCCATCTTTTTATGCCTGATAGATGAGCAATTACGGTTTGACTAGTGATGGCATATGTAGGAGTTGCGAAGCGCGGAATGCTTCGACGCATCGGGATCTTTGACCGCGTGCATAATTGTTATGGTAACGCTACCACTCGTCTTGTCGAGTCAATTAACGTAAATTAGAGATGGTTTTGTAATGTATTTGGGGTTGAGGATAATGTTTTATGAATCGGCCGGAAGCACCCTTTCTGCGGCAGACTACCATTCGCTCTCATTTCCCTATGGAAGAGTCGGCGCTGCTGGAAAGGAAAGAGTTATGAAACAATTTTTTTTATAGATACATTAGCTCGCCACTATCGGCTACGTAAATAGTATTCATTAAGTTTTTATACTTAAGAATTACTCAGATAGATACCTTTACGCCATCATCGACGGCACAAGACCAATCCTACAATGGCAACGAAGAGGACTCCAGAAAAACGGTGGACCCGCTCTAAGACAGTGCAACCAGCGAACTGTGGGATTTGTTTCGAAGATGTGGTAGAGGGCGTAGCCAGTGTGCGGTTGGAGTGCGGACACTTGTTCCACCGTGACTGTGTCCAGCAGCTCTTGCTAACATCGGGTTGCTGTCCATTATTTAGACGCCCGGTCGACAGAACTAGACACCCTAGACACCCTCCTCGGGGTGCACGCCCTATGCGTGGAGCAGTAGCAAAAGACCCTCGGGGTGCTGAACCGACTCAACCGCTGTCGGACACCCAAGGAGCCATTGGCGGAGAAGCTCCATTTGCAGGAGTACCGGGAGATGCCCCAACAGCGCAATCAAACAACACCGTCAACGACACGGTTTTGTCCTTATTGTAAGGGTTGTCCGATAGGATCGGATACTTGGAGAGAGGCTTCCAAGACATCCGGATCAGCCAGCCCCCAGCCGCGTAAGAACTCAATCTGGCTGGGAGCCAAATACCAGTGCGGCTATGCTCAACTCTAGGCCGGCTGATGATTATTACCTCCCCCAAGGGAACGCAGGAATGGATCTCAGAACCCCAGAGTATCGATCACGTTACAGCACCGCACCACCACTAATACCTACAAAGCACGAATCAGTTCATTATAGCAGGCCCATCAATGATGCGAATCGCCCTGTGAATGTAGCGACACCAACCCGAGACCCAACGCCCCGCATCATGGAGAGTTGGCAACTCAGCTTCACCGGCTTTAATGCGGTGACATCGGTGGTTCCTGTTTCGAATTCAGGCTCAAGTCACCAGTACGCTGGGAGACAACTTCCCGGCTTTCCTTAGACATGCACACCTCTTGTTCAGCAGGGATGTTGCCGAATGGTACTGGAGCTTCAAGGCATCAGTACCACGCCCCGATTGGAATTCCTTCTGTGCAGCTTTTCACAACCAATTTGACGACGGCCTCACTGAATGAGAATTGCATGAACAACTGAGGAAACGCAAGCAAGGCGCCCACAAATCATTCCACCCGTATTATACCAGTATACTACGACTAAGCACTAGTTTATGAACACCCATGCCCGAGGACAAACCGGCGGAAATCATCAGGGAGAACATGAGGTGGGAGCTTCAGAACAGTCTCCTGTATGTGGCAATTTACACCGTGCAGGAACGGCTAGATGAACGTCGAGGAACCTTTCGTTCACAACCTTGCATTACGGGACCTAATCCACGAAGTAACCATACTGCGGAGGTAGTAACAGCGGATCACGTAGATAGTGACCCAACACACGTTCCGATGAGCAGAGCATCCCTCTAGCACGAGTTCGAGCCAAAGACTGACCGAACTTTCGTTGAAGTAGTTGCAAGTCTGACGGTCTGTTGGACCTGCCGACAGCCGGGACACCGATTCTCTGCATGTCCAGCGGAACTAACGGTTTTCTGCTTCCGTTGCGGAAAGGCGGACATGTATGCACCCGATTGCGTGGATTCCAAGTTACAAAAACCTTGGCAGCGAGTGCCGCAACCACCCGCCAGCACTCCTAGAACCTGAACAAGCCGATACCGAACCCATTGCTAAGTGCGACCAAGCCCCCGATACGACCCCTTGCTGAGTCGCACTACCAAACACAGTTCTCCTGAAGTTCCGCAGCCGACGTCATACGTTGTCGAGGCGGACGCGCAGGAGAACGGTTACGAGACGAAGGTCCCTTGGGATTTCAAGCGCTTCCAGGTCAGACTGCAAGATTATCTAGCTACTCGTCAGCGCATCTTCAATGAGATGGTTATAGCTACTCCTCCGCGAAGGAAGCGAGCCACGCGTCGGATGCGGAGCTTCTGGAGAAGGGTGAGGCAGTCGAGGAACACGTTGCGGGCGACACACTTAGACGAATTATAGAAGGATGACGTTTCACCATACGCTTCAGCTCACATCCTGCAAAAGCGGCTAGTAGGCTTAGTTGATACAGGAGCCAGTGTGAATTGCATAACAGCCGATTTCGCAGGAGAGGTTCTGACGACTCACGCAGGCCAAATCCAACATTTTATCACCTGGTTAAGCACGGCGGATGGCGCTCGTCACTCCGCATTGGGGAAACTTATGACGGATGTCACATTTAAAGGGGTGTCTAAGGCTCTGGAATTCTACATTATACCCCAATTAACACAGAATCCTTACCTAGGGGTGGGCTTCGTTCGAAAATTTAATTTGGCCCCGGCACTATTTTCCGGCACGATACTTGATTCTGTCGCCACTGTCCATGACGCAATCCCAACCTCCCACACACTTCGACATGCACTGGGTGCGAATCAGCAACTGTGGCATGACCCGGCTGTATCGGCTTTTCCATCGCATGAGAAGGAAGGTTTCAGCAGGACGGCCCTAGTGTTTCCACAATAGATGTTCGGGATGAAAAAACCCATAAAGCAGAGACATTTTGCCATAACTCCGCCGAAGAAAAAGTCACTATATGCCGAAGTTGATCAAATGTTAGCACTAGGCGTGATCGAAGAATCGCAGAGCGCATGGGCTCCCCGGTCACTCAAGTTGTCAGGCCGAACAAGGTCCGGCTATGCTTAGATGCTCGACGTTTGAATGCCGTCACTGTCAAAGACGCATAACCTCTACCTTCGATTGACGGCATCTTGAGTCGATTACCTAAAGCCCATTGCGTTACGAGCTTAGACCTCAAAGACGCTTTCTGGCAAATCCCGTTAGACCCTGGCTCGAAGAAGAAGACAGCCTTCACGGTCCCAGGTCGCCCCCTGTATCGATTTGTGACCATGCCATTCGGACTGTGTAATGCCCCTCAAGCAATGACGCGCCTTATTGATAAGGTGATACCACCGCATTTACGGCACCAAGTTTTCGTATATTTGGATAACGTACTGCTTAAAACCGAGACCTTTGACGAACACATCGACCTGCTTCAGGAAGTGGCTTTGCACATCCGGAAGGCAGGGTTAACCATCAACATACAGAAGAGTCAGTTCGTAATGACGGAGGCTAAGTATTTGGGTCACATCATTGGTCATGGCAATATCAAGACCAATCCGGACAAGACACAAGCGATTGATGCTTTTCCACTGCCCAAGACCACCAAGCAGTTACGCCGATTCCTGGGTTTATGCGGAAAGTGCCAACGATTTGTACGTGACTACGCAACCATCGCCACACCCTTGCCTGACATGCTGCGTGAGGGACGTTAGTTCGTCTGGGAAGGGCCCAGCTTGCGAGCCTTTGAAGAGCTAAAGAAGAGTCTAACAACAGCCCCCATACTGCATAGCCCGGACTTTGGTAAACCGTTCTCAATCCAATGCCTAAGTCCAGGTTGCGCAAGATGGTGAGGAGAGGCCTATAGCCTTAATGCCTCACAAGCTGAACCTAGCCCAGTGGAACTACATGGTCTCGGAGCTGGAATGCCTGGCAACTGTGTTGGTGGTTAAACGCTTTCGAGCATATGCGGAGGGACATCCCTTTGAAATCGTCACGGATCATACGTCTCTGAAATGGCTGATGGGCCGAACTGATCTCCACGGGCGTTTGGCTAGATGGGCCTTGAAATCACAGGCATTTGACTTCACAATTCGACACCGGAAAGGGAGTCAACATGTGGTACCGGAGACATTATCAAGGATGTTCGCCCCTGAAGGAGCCCATTTGGGCAAGGAGGACGACAGCCCCCTATTGATCGACCTGGACTATCCTGCCTCCAAGTCGATAGGCTACATCCAGCTGATGCATACTATTCAGAGCCAGTTACCACAGCTGCCAGAAATGCGGGTGATTGAAGGATTTACATACAAGCGGATGGGATACGCATCCGGAGACCCCATAAAAGAAGAGGAACAGTAGATTATGGGTGCCCGAAAAATTGACCATCGATCTTATTAGATGGGCTCATGACTATCCCTTGAGTGCGCAAGGTGGATAAGGTTGTACGCTTTGGCTGCTGAAAACCGATTTCTTTTGACATAAGATGGTGCAGCAAATAAAAGCGTATGTAGCCGCCTGTGAGTTGTGCAAGTGCACTAAAGCACCCACTACTGTCCTTCGGCATCCGATGGGTAAGTGTGAGCTACCTGAGCAAGTGTCCAGCGATTGTATATTGATCTTATCGGTCCTTACCCTCGTTCGACTTCTAGTCACACGGGAGCTGTCGTGGTCCTGGACCAACTGTCCAAACTCCCAATCGTTGAGCCGATTCAGAACATGTATACCGGTCCGATAGTCAGCTGCCTGGAGAAACGCGTTTTCCATGTATTTGAAGTACCGGAAAAAGTTGTCTCCGACAACGAACTCCAATTCACCTCGGGTAGATTTCGGTACCCGATGGACAAGTATGGTATTACTCTACAGCAGACCGCAGTCTATTCTCCTCAAGCAAATGTGCCCGAGCAGCTGAACCATACCCTCAGAGCCGCCATTGGTGCTTATGTCCATCCGGATCAGAAGGATTCCGCAACTACCTGTGCCTTGCGCTCGTCATACGACACCACCACAGGTATCTTACCTTATTATGCCGTATCCGGCCAGTCCATGATCTGCCACGGTAGACCCACTAGTGGTTCTGGAGCCGCACGAGAAACTTCGAATTCTGCGAGACGAACTCCGGGCGAAGATGGGTGATATAAGACGTGCGGGGGAGGATCGTTACAATCTGCGATCTCATCCTTCTGGCTTCAAGGCGGGCGACGAAACCTACCGACGAAATTTCAGGCAGAGTGAAGCGATACGGCACTACAATGCTAAACTGGATAAGAAGTTCGTGAAGTGTCGGGTTCTACAAGTTTAAAGTCCCACGCGATATCTCATTGCGGACATGTCCGGAAAGAACTGGGAGTCTACCATGCCAATGACCTACGACGGTGAAGAGCACCATCAAAGAAGTCCTCGTGTTTTTCTCTTCTTTCCGTTGTCCCCGGTGTCATTTTATGATTAGCATCGCTCACCTCTACGTGGGCTCAAAATCTCACAGCGACCTTTTCTTTCTAGAATATGCCGCGGGAAGGTTAGCCATCCACCCGTCACACGACATCTTCCTTCCGCCATACAGACACCCAGCTTATGGCTGAACATCGTGTCCTTCAGCCTCCCCACGCCTGGTTGGCATCGTGGACACTGCCCTGTAATAAATCGGCCCTACGCCACTGCCGATAATTAGTCAATCGTTATTGACGTCAACGTGGGAACGTACTCTCTAACCTATCGCTGTTCCTGAACCGCTTTTTGTCAGCTAAGAGGAAGATGAACGTGTTTGTGCAAACTGACGTTAGATAGGAAGCCATATGGCAGCAGACCTTAACGCCACACACATGACCATTAGTAGGCGGCTTTGCTGGCCAACTACATGGCGGGATATGAAGAATTATGTAGGTGCCAGCAACAATTCGAAATTTTGTACGGTTTCGAGACGGAGAAATCCAGATGGCCCACGGAGAACAATAAAGCACTCCTAGTGAAGTGAAACCTATTTCCGTTCTTGTTTCCATGTAATTTTTATCGCCTTCCAAAGTGAATGAATAGGAGTGTGTTTACATCTCAACGCTGAGTTATCAGTGGAAGGTGCAAAACATGTGCTTCATTTGCTCGTTGTGAAAAGTTTAGGAGTACTGTGGACAGTACGAGGTGAATTTATCGCATGCACGGAATGCGTTTCGTACGTTTTCATTTGGACAATAATAAAGGTTGATTCATAACAAGTGTACAAATGTGAATGGGCCTTAACTCTTATTTATCACCAATTTTAGGTCCATATTGACAGATTATGACAGTTTGGTTTTTTACAATTATAACTATGGTGTCATACACATCAGCCAAATGTTTTATTATTGTTAAAACTTTTTACAAAAATAATGAATCGCCAGTGCAAACATTTCGCGCTCTACGTGAAATCGAATAATTTCACGAAATGGACCCATAAATTGGCCGGCGAGATCGTGTGATTTGGCTCCTTGTGACTTCTACCTTTGAGGATTTCTGAAAGATTGTGTTTACGCTGATACTTTCCAGACTACTGAACCATTAAAAAACAATATTCGAGCCAAAATACGCCTAATAACGCCGGAAATATGCGAAAATGTCATCGAAAATTACAATCATCGTTTGATAGTCTGTAAAGCAGCACAATGTGCACATATGCCCAAAGGAATGTTTCATATTTAATTGAAAGGGACCAAATTTTTATAACAAATCAACATTACAGCTCAATATTTACAAAAACTTTGTTTTTTTCGACAAAAATGTGTACACTTGTTATGAATCACCCTATACATATTCCACAATATAAGCATTTGCTAATGCCGCAGTTAGATGACAGCTCACGGAAGCTTGTGTATAGTAGGCCAACTAATACATATGCAAATTGCTACTATATGTCTTCCCATCTTACGTCACTTTCGTGTGCGAGTGAACTTCAGAAAGCGGAAGGCACGGGCCAGATGGCAGGTCGGCCATGCGGACTTTGGATCTGTCGTTGAGATCGTGGTATATATTATACTGAGGAACGTGAAAATTATTTGTTCCGAACGTTATTATCTTTAAATCTGTGACAATTAGTGTGAATTAGAGTTGTTCTCACAGAAATTTAAGTTTGTGATTAAATGTGTGCCAAGTTGGGAGGGGAAGATAAATTTTGTTAACCCCAATCCTTATAGGATTTAATTGTTTTTGGTGGATTAGTAATAGCATCATGAGCAATTCCTACCACAAGGCAGGTTTTGTTAGAGATGATGGCAACAAAGCCGAAAAAGGGCGGAGTACCTAACTTCAAAATAAGTAAAGTGTGAATCCAATGAGAGTACCTAACCACAATTTTTTTTGTGTCAGTGCAGATTGACATGGCGCATTGGATACCCGGGGAATGCCTTGCCGAGGAAGGTTCTAACCCAACGTGGACTAAAGGTGCACCCAGCTTTACGGAGTCAAGTTCTATTGGTGAATTAGCAATCTCCGAGAACTCATCACCGTTAAATGTGCCTAGCTCAGATCAACATAAACCTACTGGCCCAACGGGTAAAGACAGATCTCAAATGGAGTGACCCAGTCCACTACTGGACTGATTCAGAAATCGTTCTGTCATGATTGAGATCACAAGCTTCCTCACTACAGAAGTTCGTGGCAAATCGAGTTGCTGCCATACAGGAACTTACGCTGGAGCCCCAGTGGAAGCACGTGCCATCCAAACAAAATCCAGCAGATCTCATATCAAGAGGAGTAGCACCCGAAAGATTCAAGCGTCACCAACAGTGGTTCTATGGTCCCATGTTTCTTCATCAACCAGAACACCGTTGGCCCAATAAAGCCATCGATAAGGAAAATCCCTTGGAGCGAAGATGATCTGATTCAGCCTTAATAGTGACACCCAAAAATGACGGCTTTGTGAAATTCCTAGCCCATATCAGCATACATCAAATCAAGCGAATTGTGGCATATGGTCTTCGATTCATCAACAATTCCAAACCAACCACATGTAGTCGTTTTGAAGTCTTACCCACGCTAGAGTTGGAGTAGGCCATGAACATCATCATAAAGGAAGTCCAGGCGGAAGTGCTTCCTCAGGAATTGGAGCAACTGCAAAAAATATAAAGGAATCAATTCATCAAGCAGCATTAGCAGTCTATGTGCATTCCTTGACGAACATGGAATTCTGAGAGCTGGTGACCTTTCATTTGAAGCAAAAGATCCTGTCATACTCCCTCAAAAATACCACGTCACCAGACTCATTATGAGGCAAGTTCATTGTGTCAACAACCACATCCGGCAAGCTAGTCTGTTGGCCTTAACCAGACAAAACTACTGGCCAATCCATGGAAAAACTGTTTCAAGGACTATAATTGACAAATGCGTTCTCTGTGCGCGAGAAAAACCAAAGCTACAACAACAAATAATGGGGAGCTTCCCAAAAGACCGTGCCCATTTATAAAATCTGGTGTCGATTTTTGCGGCCCCTTTAATGCACGAACCGAGATCCGTGGTAGCCCACCACAGAAAGCTTACGTTGCGTTATTTTTCTGCCTTGGTACAAAGGCGGTGCACCTGGAAGTGGTGAAGAATCTCACAGCCAACGCATTTATCCAAGCTCTCAAAAGATTCCTTGGAAGACGTGGTAATTGCAACACAATCTATTGTGATAATGCCACAAACTTCGTTTGGTGCAAACAGTCAGCTCAGTGAACTAAAAGAGGTCATACATGGCTCAGGAGCAACACAGCAAATCCAAGAGTTCTGTTCGGGGAAAAGGATAAACTTCAAATTCATTCCTCCACGTGCGCCTCACTTTGGAGGTTTGTGGGAAGCAGCAGTTAAATCAGCCAAGCTACTCTTTTTCAAAACTGCGTCATCCAGATCGTTAACTTATGAAGAGCTTACAACCCTTGTAGTGGAAACAGAGGCCATACTAAATTCACGACCATTGACACCACGATCTGAGGACCCGAACTATTTAACAGCACTTACCCGACCACTTGCTCATTGGAGATCCATTTAATTCTACCATTGACCCCTACGCACAACTCAACACACTTTCACTGGGTGACAGGAAGCTAACCAGGATCAAGCAAAAATTTTGCAATCACTGGAGTAGGGAATACCTGAGTGAACTCCTACAACGCCATAAATGGAAAACAAGACAATATACCACCACTATCATGGCCTCTGGGGCGCATTACGCGATGGTGTCGTTCGGGTAGTAGAAATAAAAACCGCATCTGGAATAATCAAGCGGCCAATCCATAACGTAGCACCTCTTCCCATAGAAGCCGAAAATGATGGAAAACAAACTCAAATGCCGATATCCAATCTGCGGAGCCAATACGAGGACCATCGTCAGAATATCAATGCCCAAATCTAGATGTACGAGTGGAACAGAACGCACCTGAACCTTCATCCAGTAAACGAGCCAACGATCCGGGACATTCCACTAGCACAAAACGGAAAAAGATATCATGGGCTCTTACAACCCTGCTGGTAATATGCTTCATCTTACCAGCCAGGCAGCAGAGGCTTCAGTCAAAATCACACCTCTCAGAGATCATCCAGGACTATTTTTCGAGCGTCTAGGATCCGCATCCTTTATTGTAGATGAGAGGACCATGGTCGTATTCTACTCTATGAAACCTTTTTGGTCAGAGTATAACTCTATATGCGAAGCTACCTCTAAACTAAGCACATTTTGCACACGACTACAAGATCCTGAATCATGTGACGAAACATTGTCTTACCTGCAAGCTACGCTAACAGAGTTAACCATGAACAACTATTTACTATCGACAAAGGCAAAGAGGTCAAGAGGATCACCATTCAACATCATCGGCAACGTAGCCAACTCATTGTTTGGTGTACTAGATTCAAGTTATGCTGAAAGGATGTCAAATATAATTAACCAGTTAGAAGATAACGATCAGTCGCTTATGGACCTCACAAAAAATCAAACCACTATCATCGACTCGACAGTAAACATAATTCAAAGATCACACGAGGACACTACTCGAAGATCGCAGGAGTTTTATGAAGTTCTCAACACTACTAAAAATACCGTCAATGCCATCAGCAAAGCTATCGACAATCAGCGTTTGCACGAGATTTTCAATTCACCATCCATCCGTTTGATTCTCGCTGTATCTAACTTTCAACATATCCAAAACGCGCTACTGAATGTCTTGGTTGACACCCATCATGGGAAAGTGGGTCCGCTATTGTTAAGTCTGCCTCAATTGCAGAAATAGATACAACTTATCAAAGAAAACTTACCTACACACCTGTGTCCGCCCATTGACCCTGACAATCTAGTGGAACTCTACGGAACTATGAACATTCAAGGCTAGCTGTTCAAGGAGCAGATCATTTTTCAGATTGAAATGCCACTGATCACAAACGCAAAATTCGAACTATTCAAAAATACATCGGTCTCACGATTTGAAACTAATGACACATTCACTGTGATTTAGCCGGACACTCAATACATGCTGATCAATTTACATCATTATCAGTATTATCCTACCTCAGACCACGAACTCACAACAAAGTGTTATAAGGCGCAGAACTCCAGCTTCTTCTGTAATATCAATCAATCACCTATTAACATCAACTTCTATTCAAATGGATACGATATTAATATCTCTCTCCAAACTTCCAATCCACCGGAATGCCGGGTCCAGACGACATTATCTGCAAGAATCAAATCACACAACACTGGTTTCACGGCACGGGAACTTTTGGTCTCTGTACAGGTTGTATTCTCAAACACAGTCAAACCACAATCAAAAGCGTCAACCGACATGTCACGTTGAATTCAACATTCGTTTTTTCCAACACGCAACGTCAGCGAAATCATCCCAATATACGATGAAAGCTATCAAATTCGAATCGACCCTAACGACAGATTGAACATTTCCGGAGACATCCACAGACTACATCAACACCTCGATATCGTTAACAGAAATTCCGCAGTGCCAAAATTAACACACCATGAAGTTCATCAATTCAGCGTATCGTACACTTGCCTCTTCTTCATCTTAGTAGTTATCATCTTCATCGTTGTCAAATATTTCGGATTGCGTATCAAGCGTTTGAGTGAACTACCTGTTGCAGCACCAAGATGTAGATGTCAATCGCAGCAAGCATCAGTTCAAGGCGGGCAGAATGTTACGAATTATGTAAATTCATATCAATTTCATCATATATTCATTTTCAGTTACTTACATACAAATTCAACAAATTTTAATCATCCTAATACCTCACGTTTCAAATTGTTTAAAGAAAGAAAATTGTAATCTGATACGAAATTCAATATATAATTCAATTCATTCAAATTTGTATTCCAATCCAAATATATACATTTGTTCTTCATCATACAAAATAGCATACATCTTATCAAACATTCCAAAATCATAATCTTCTCGTAGCGTAATTCGACACTTAGGTAAACAAAATATCTAGTCACCAGTCCAACGCTTTGTTGCAAGATTAATTTGAACGTTCTGTCCATTTAAAATGCAATCCAGCACTTTTCACATTATAGAACGCATGAAAATGGATATCCCTATTGAAGGTTTTATGACTTTGGATTGTGCAGTCTAAACAATCTTCATGAGAAGAATTTTTTGTTACTGTAAGTGTTATTTAGTTAAGGTAAGCATATTGTGACTATTTGAGATTTTGAAGTAGAAAATAAAAGGTCAGTACGACACAAGCCTTTTCATTTTTTCCCAGTGAGGCAGCTGGGAACGTTAAGAAGAATCGTTCCTTGGCTGCAACCTCTGAACATTAAAGATTGTTAATAGTTAACATTTGGCGATACGCTGATTGTTTTTTTATTAATGTTTTTTTGAATTGTTCTGTGGATGCATTAACCTTTGAAGCTTATCAGGTGTTACACCAAATAAGTATAATTAAAGTAACAGGTGTTTCACCGTTACAACTTCTTTCAGCGAGCAGCCGGTTTCGCGTCGCGTTCGGTACGCGGTACCATAGTTTGTTTTGAGTTTTTTCTTGGAGTCGGTTTTCGCAGTGGAATAAGAGTGGAAGATTTTTCGGTTCTGCGTCGGGAAAAAGTAACAGAAAATTCGGGAACACGAAATTAAATCCAGTTTTTGTTGTTGTCTGATTTGACTCAATGGAAGTTGAATACGGAATAACGTAAGGATAGAGCTCTTTTGCGTATGTTGTATTTTTAGACGCGTTTGAAACGGGCACTTGATGGTGGCTGAAACAAAGTATTTGAGCGTAATCCATTTGAAAGACCTGCGACCGAAATGCTCTCCGAGCTAGCGGGCCGACAAGCAGCCACCGCGAAATAGATTACGAGAGCACGGACTGGTTGACCGGTTGGTACCATTCGTTGGTATGACTCAGACTTCACGTCTAGAACTGATGAGAGGTCGGTTCAGATTTCCTTCGGGAAATCTCGACGTTTGAGCGGTTTTAAACAGAAAATCATTACAAATGGCGCCCAAGGTGGGGCCAAAAACATCCAAAGGGATAACAAACTCGTGTCTTTCGACAAGTTAGTCCTTTATGGATGATTTAAGGTACCTTGGTACTCGAGCCCCACGGACAGGAGTATTCGAGTTGTATTACATACACATGCAGTTACTCCACGTGAGTTGCAGCTTCCACTCTCCTTTGTTGTATATTTTTTTCGTGACAGACTCCTTCCGATGTGTCGTGCCAGGGTAAAACCTGTAAGGACCTTCTATTTACTCAAAAGAACTGTCAGCCAGATGAGTTTCTCCTATCTGTCTGGACTCTTAAGAAAATAGAAGGATTCTACTCATCTTTTTATGCGTGATAGATGAGCACCTTCGGTTTGACTAGCGATGGCATATGTAGGAGTTGCGAAGCCCGGAATGCTTTGACGCATCGGGATCTTTGACCGCATGCATAATTGTTATGGTAACGCTACCACTCGTCTTGTCGAGTCAATTAACGGAAATTAGAGATGGTTTTATAATGTATTTGGGGTTGGGGATAATTTTTTATAAATCGGCCGGAAGCACCCTTTCTGCGGCAGAATGCCATTCGCTCTCATTTCCCTATGGAGGAGTCGGCGCTGCTGGAAAGGGAAGAGTTGTTAAACAATTTTTTTTATAGATACGTTAGCTCGCCACTATCGGCTACGTAAATAGTATTCATTAAGTTTTTATACTTAAGGATTACTCAGATAGATACCTTTACGCCATCATCGACGGCACAAGACCAATCCTACAATGGCAACGAAGAGGACTCCGGAAAAACGGTGGACCCGCTCCAAGACAGTGTAACCAGCGAACTGCGGGATTTGTTTCGAAGATGTGGTAGAGGGCGTAGCCAGTGTGCGATTGGAGTGCGGATACTTGTTCCATCGCGACTGTGTCCAGCCGCTCTTGCTAACATCGGGTCTTTGTCCATTATGTAGACGCCCGATCGACAGAGCTGTCCTAGACGCCCTCCTCGGGGTGCACGCCCTATGTGTGGAGCAATAGCAAAAGACCCTCGGGGTGCTGAACCGACTCAACCACTGTCGGATCCCCGAGGAGCCGTGGGCGAGACGCTCCAGTTGCAGGAGTACCGGGAGATGCCCCAACAGCGCAATCAAACAACACCGTCAACGACACGGTTTTGTCCTTATGGTAAGGGTTGTCCGATAGGGTCGGATACTTGGAGAGAGGCTTCCAAGACATCCCGATCAGGCAGCCCCCCAGCCGCGTAAGAACTCCATCTGGCTGGGAGCCAAATACCAATGCGGCTATGCTCAGCTCTAGGCCGGCTGATGATTATTACCTCCCCCAAAGGAGCGCGGGAATGGATCTCAGGGCCCCAGAGTATCGACCGTGTTACACCACCGCACCACCACTAATACCTACAAAGCACGAATCAGTTCATTATAGCAGGCCCATCAATGATGCGAATCGCCCTGTGAATGTAGCGACACCAACCCGAGACCCAACGCCCCGCATCATGGAGAGTTGGCAACTCAGCTTCACCGGCTTTAATTCGGTGACATCGGTGGTTCCTGTTTCGAATTCAGGCTCAAGTCACCAGTACGCTGGGAGGCAACTTCCCGGCTTTCCTTAATCATGCACACCTCTTGTTCAGCAGGGATGTTGCCGAATGGTACTGGAGCTTCAAGGCATCAGTACCACGCCCCGATTGGAATTCCTTCTGTGCAGCTTTTCGCAACCAATTTGACGACGGCCTCACTGAAAAGGAATTGCATGAACAACTAAGGAAACGCAAACAAGGCGCCCACAAATCATTCCACCAGTATTATACCAGTATACTACGCCTAAGCACTAGTTTACGAACACCCATGCCCGAGGACGAACTGGCGGAAATCATCAGGTAGAACATGAGGTGGGAGCTTCAGAACAGTCTCCTGTATGTGGCAATTTACACCGTGCAGGAACGGCTAGATGAACGTCGAGGAACCTTTCGTTCACAACCTTGCATGACGGGACCTAATCCACGAAGTAACCATACTGCGGAGGTAGTAACAGCGGCTCACGTAGATAGTGATCCAACACACGTCCCAATGAGCGGAGCACCCCTCTAGCACGAGTTCGAACCAAAGACTGACCGAACTTTCGTTGAAGTAGTTGCAAGTCCGAAGGTCTGTTGGACCTGCCGACAGCCGGGACACCGATTCTCTGCATGTCCAGCGGAACTAACGGTTTTCTGCTTCCGTTGCGGAAAGGCGGACATGTATGCACCCGATTGCGTGGATTCCAAGTTACAAAAAACTTGGCAGCGAGTGCCGCAACCACCCGCCAGCACTCCGAGAACCTGAACAAGCCGATACCGAACCCATTGCTAGGTGCGACCAAGCCCCCGATACGACCCCTTGCTGAGTCGCAATGCTAAACACAGTTCTCCTGAAGTTCCGCAGCTGACGTCATACGTTGTCGAGGCGGACGCGCAGGAGAACGGTTACGAGACGAAGGTCCCTTGGCATGTTAAGCGCTTCCAGGTCAGACTGCAAGATTATCTAGCTACTCGTCAGCGCATCTTCAATGAGATGGTTATAACTACTCCTCCGCGAAGGAAGCGAGCCACGCGTCGGATGCGGAGCTTCTGGAGAAGGGTGAGGCAGTCGAGGAACACGTTGCGGGCGACACACTTAGACGAATTATAGAAGGATGACGTTCGGCCATACGCTTCAGTTCACATCCTGCAAAAGCAGCTAGTAGGCTTGGTTGATACAGGGGCCAGTGTGAAGTGCATATCAGCCGATTTTGCAGGAGAGGTTCTGACGACTCACGCAGGCCAAATCCAACATTTTATCACCTGGTTAAGCATGGCGGATGAAACTCGTCACTCTGTATTGGGGAAACTTATGACGGATGTTACATTTAAAGGGGTGTCTAAGACTCTCGAATTCTACATTATACCCCAATTAAAACAGAATCCTTACCTAGGGGTGGGCTTCGTTCGAAAATTTAATTTGGCCCCGGCACTATTTTCCGGCACGATACTTGATTCTGTCACCACTGTCCATGACGCGATCCCAACCTCCCACACACTTCGACATGCACTGGGTGCGAATCAGCAACTGCGGCATGACTCGGCTGTATCGGCTTTTCCATCGCATGAGAAGGAAGGTTTCAGCAGGACGGCCCTGGTGATTCCACAATAGATGTTCGGGATGAAAAACCCATAAAGCAGAGACATTTTGCCATAACTCCGCCGAAGAAAAAGTCACTATACGCCGAAGTTGATCAAATGTTAGCACTAGGCGTGATCGAAGAATCGCAGAGCGCATGGGCTCCCCGGTCACTCAAGTTGTCAGGCCGAACAAGGTCCGGCTATGCTTAGATGCTCGACGTTTGAATGCCGTCTCTTTCAAAGACGCATACCCCCGACCTTCGATTGACGGCATCTTGAGTCGATTGCTTAAAGCCCATTACATTACGAGCTTGGACCTCAAAGACGCTTTCTGGCAAATCCCGTTAGACTCTGGCTTGAAGAAGAAGACAGCCTTCACGGTCCCAGGTCGCCCCCTGTATCAATTTGTGACCATGCCATTCGGACTGTGTAATGCCCCTCAAGCAATGACGCGCCTTATTGATAAGGTGATACCACCGCACTTACGGCACCAAGTTTTCGTATATTTGGATAACGTACTGCTTAAAACCGAGACCTTTGACGAACACATCGACCTGCTTCAGGAAGTGGCTTTGCACATCCGGAAGGCAGGGTTAACCATCAACATATAGAAGAGTCAGTTCGTAATGACGGAGGCTAAGTATTTGGGTCACATCATTGGTCATGGCAACATCAAGACCAACCCGGACAAGACACAAGCGATTGATGCTTTTCCACTGCCCAAGACCACCAAGCAGTTACGCCGATTCCTGGGTTTATGCGGATAGTGCCAACGATTTGTACGTGACTACGCAACCATTGCCACACCCTTGACCGACATGCTGCATAAGGGACGTAAGTTCGTCTGGGAAGGGCCCAGCTTGCGAGCCTTTGAAGAGCTAAAGAAGAGTCTAACAACAGCCCCCATACTGCATAGCCCGGACTTTGGTAAACCGTTCTCAATCCAATGCGACGCTAGTCAATATGGGGTGGGAGCAGCCTTAGTCCAGGTTGCGCAAGATGGTGAGGAGAGGCCTATAGCCTTTATGTCTCACAAGCTGAACCCGGCCCAGTGGAACTACATGGTCTCGAAGCAGGAATGCCTGGCGACTGTGTTGGCGGTGAAACGCTTTCGAGTATATGCGGAGGGACATCCCTTTGAAATCGTCACTGATCATTCGCCTCTGAAATGGCTGATGGGCCGAACTGATCTCCACGGGCGTTTGGCTAGATGGGCCTTGAAATCACAGGCGTTTGACTTCACAATTCGACACCGGAAAGGGAGCCAACATGTGGTACCGGAGACATTATCAAGGATGTTTGCCCCTGAAGGAGCCCAGTTGGGCAAGGAGGACGACAGCCCCCTATTGATCGACCTGGACTATCCTGCCTCCAAGTCGATAGGCTACATCCAGCTGATGCATACTATTCAGAGCCAGTTACCACAGCTGCCAAAATTGCGGGTGATTGCGGGATTTACATACAAGCGGATGGGATACGCATCCGGAGACCCCATACAAGAAGAGGGACAGTAGATTATGGGTGCCCGAAGAATTGACCATCGATCTTATTAGATGTCACACGACATCTTCCTTCCGCCATACAGACACCCAGCTTATGGCTGAACATCGTGTCCTTCAGCCTCCCCACGCCTGGTTGGCATCGTGGACACTGCCCTGTAATAAATCGGCCCTACGCCACTGCCGATAATTAGTCAGTCGTTATTGACGTCAACGTCGGAACGTACTCTCTAGCCTCTCGCTGTTCCTGAACCGCTTTTTGTCAGCTAAGAGGAAGATGAACGTGTGTGTGCAAACTGACGTTAGATAGGAAGCCATATGGCAGCAGACTTACTGCCACACACATGACCATTGGTAGGCGGCTTTGCTGGCCAACTACATGGCGGGATATGAAGAATTATGTAGGTGCCAGCAACAATTCGAAGTTTTGTACGGTTTCGAGACGGAGAAATCCAGATGGCCCACGGAGAACAATAAAGCACTCCTAGTGAAGTGAAACTTATTTCCGTTCTTGTTTCCGTGTAATTTTTATCGCCTTCCAAAGTGAATGAATAGGAGTGTGTTTACATCTCAACGCTGAGTTATCAGTGGAAGGTGCAAAACATGTGCTTCATTTGCTCGTTGTGAAAAGTTTAGGAGTACTGTGGACAGTACGAGGTGAATTTATAACATGCACGGAATGCGTTTCGTACGTTTTCATTTGGACAATAATAAAGGTTGATTCATAACAAGTGTACAAATGTGAATGGGCCTTAACTCTTATTTATCACCAATTTTAGGTCCATATTGACAGATTATGACAGTTTGGTTTTTTACAATTATAACTATGGTGTCATACACATCAGCCAAATGTTTTATTATTGTTAAAACTTTTTACAAAAATAATGAATCGCCAGTGCAAACATTTCGCGCTCTACGTGAAATCGAATAATTTCACGAAATGGACCCATAAATTGGCCGGCGAGATCGTGTGATTTGGCTCCTTGTGACTTCTACCTTTGAGGATTTCTGAAAGATTGTGTTTACGCTGATACTTTTCAGACTACTGAACCATTAAAAAACAATATTCGAGCCAAAATACGCCTAATAACGCCGGAAATATGCGAAAATGTCATCGAAAATTACAATCATCGTTTGATAGTCTGTAAAGCAGCACAATGTGCACATATGCCCAAAGGAATGTTTCATATTTAATTGAAAGGGACCAAATTTTTATAACAAATCAACATTACAGATCAATATTTACAAAAACTATGTTTTTTTCGACAAAAATGTGTACACTTGTTATGAATCACCCTATACATATTCCACAATATAAGCATTTGCTAATGCCGCAGTTAGATGACAGCTCACGGAAGCTTGTGTATAGTAGGCCGACTAATACATATGCAAATTGCTACTATATGACTTCCCATCTTACGTCAGTCGTGTGCGAGTGAACTTCAGAAAGCGGAAGGCACTGGCCAGATGGCAGGACGGCCATGCGGACTTTGGATCTGTCGTTGAGATCGTGGTATATATTATACTGAGGAACGTAAAAATTATTTGTTCCGAACGTTATTATCTTTAAACCTGTGACAATTAGTGTGAATTAGAGTTGTTCTCACAGAAATTTAAGTTTGTGATTAAATGTGTGCCAAGTTGGGAGGGGAAGATAAATTTTGTTAACCCCAACCCTTATAGGATTTAATTCTTTTTGGTAGATTAGAAATAGCATCATGAGCAATTCCTACCACAAGGCAGGTTTTGTTAGAGATGATGGCGACAAAGCCGAAAAAGGGCGGAGTACCTAACTGCAAAGTAAGTAAAGTGTGAATCCAATGGGAGTACCTAACCACAATTTTTTTTTGTGTCAGTGCAGATCGACATGGTGCATGTTAGGTTGATTTATTAATTGATCTATTCAGTATTTTCATTCACTTCATTTTAAATTGCGTTGAAGTGCCGTATTGTTGAAGCGTATACACTGATTTCAATTCAGAAGTAATGATATTCTTTTCTAAGGACATGACAGACAAGGAACATGTTTTAAACAAAATCAAGAAAAAAACAACAGTAATTGAAAGGGAGAAATACGAATCACATTTCAAAGTGTTTGTTCATGATTAGGATGCATTGCCATTGCCTATTAACCTTTGACATCATGCAATTTGAAAGTAACTATCACTGTTAGGCACTCATAACATATTGTATAGTTTCCACATAGTCGTATTTGTTTGTAATCTCTTGGAAAAAAACTTATTACTAGTTGTATAATGCACTTCTATTATCGCGACTTTACATGAACTGTTCATACTTTTGAGCATGCTATTAAGGATTATTTTATTTTCTAGTCCTCCGTTTGATATAAAAGATTGCAAGAATTGCTTAAAATAACGGCTTGAAAGTACAGTAATTTCAAAGTAATGAGCAGGTTGCTCCCGAGTATTTGAGAATTGGAATCTTTAAAAATATGCTTATTATTCAGGAAATTTCTAAAGCCATCAATTGTACAAAACAACCCTAAACCAAATCGAGAGGAAAAGCGGAATAATTTTGTAAATGTTCGGGATTGATCTTCGCTAAAGCTTTGCGTACACTTTTTGTTTTCTTTTTTTGGATGTCGAAATAACCCCCGAAAATCGATTTCGAAAAGAAAGAAAAAGGAAAAAAAATTTATGTTAAATTTATGACGTGAAAAATTCCTTTAAAATACTTATATTATGATTGAAACCCAATATTACCACTGCCTCCTTAAACCTGGCCATCTTGCTAGGTTTGATAATGCAGTGAAAAGGTAAACTGACAATCAGCTGTTTCATCAATAACGTCATTACTTTTTTGCTTATTTTATCAACTCCCGTGACATTTCTCCAATAAGTGTCAGACTACTGTCAAATCGTGGGAGTAATAGTTATCGCGGGAATTTGTTTTGCCTGAGAAATAGTTCAGCAGGATAGCCTGAATTATTTTTGTGAGTCGTATAGTCGTGTAGGAAGTTGCAAAGCAGGTAATTAAGTATTTCATACATATTTTGATCAACCATAACCTGATCTTCATTCAATTTCAGATCGATAAAACTTCGTCTATGAGCATTGTGTCATATCTCCTTTATCAGTGCTCGTTAAGGACCATTTTTAATATTTCATCCTAGACTGAATTCTAGACAGAATCCGGAACAAGTGTGGTAGGCTAAAAAGCGTTTTATAATATTTAATATCATGTGATATTAGTATTGATTCCTTTCAGTAAATTATCAACTTTACACATTACAGAATGCTACAGTTAAATCGCTTGCACTAGAAGTAGTCGCATTGGTTTCCCGCAATAAGGAATGTGTAAGCGAGAGCGCAGCGTGCGAAATACAGGGAAGCTGTTTTGTTGCGCTAAAAGATTGATTTAAGAGACCAACAAATGAAAGTACTGAAAACACTTTCAGGGCTTCTGAATTCACAAGAGATGATAAAAGAAGCTCAAAATAAAGGTAAAGTGAATTCTTGGCAAACAATTATAAAATATTTACTTCCTGTTTAGGTGCTGTGATATATCTATTGGACATGTTCTGTAATTCAAGGAATCTTCAAATGCCAGAACTTTGTGCTTGCACTAGAAGTAGTCGCATTGGTTTCCCGCAATAAGGAATGTGTAAGCGAGATAGCAGCGTGCGAAATACAGGGAAGCTATTTTGTTGCGCTAAAAGATTGATTTAAAAGACCAACAAATGAAAGTACTGAAAACACTTTCCGGGCTTCTGAATTCACAAGAGATGATAAAAGAAGCTCAAAATAAAGGTAAAGTGAATTCTTGGCAAACAATTATAAAATATTTACTTCCTGTTTAGGTGCTGTAATATATCTACTGGACATGTTCTGTAATTCAAGGAATCTTCAAATGCCAGAACTTTGTGCTGTAATTCTCGCTAAAATGACCGCTGACCGTTTAAGCGGACCTAAGGTAGGAAAATTATAACATATACAAAATGATAGAAAGCTAATATTGCATAAAATTCTGAAGGTTCGCATAACAGTTTGCAAATTTCTACCTCCATTATTCGTCGATGCAATGATCAAATCTCCGACAACTTCCGTCCAATTATTCGAATCAATTCACGAGCATACAGAATTAATTTGGAATGTAAAGACAAGATCAAAAGAAGCTCAAAATAAAGGTAAAGTGAATTCTTGGCAAACAATTATAAAATATTTACTTCCTGTTTAGGTGCTGTGATATATCTACTGGACATATTCTGTAATTCAAGGAATCTTCAAATGAGAGAACTTTGTGATGAAATTCCCGCTAAAATGACCGCTGACCGTTTAAGCGGACCTAAGGTAGGAAAATTATAACATATACAAAATGATAGAAAGCTAATATTGCATAAAATTCTGAAGGTTCGCATAACAGTTTGCAAATTGCTACCTCCATTATTCGTCGATGCAATGATCGAATCTCCGACAACTTCCGTCCAATTATTCGAATCAATTCACGAGCATACAGAATTAATTTGGAATGTAAAGACAAGATCAAAAGTATGTGATGTTGTTGCTGATATGTGCGATGGGTAAGCTAACAGAGATTGCGTAAAGTTTTTAAACAGCTAATATAATATATATTTACGTATAAATGCAGTTTTTGTAAAACACAAATAAAATCCAAAAATTTTGTGGAAAGACCCAGATATTCTTAAAGATATACCCAATGAGGTGATTGTATCTGGCGTTTATTTGCGGCTGTTTGTTAGTAATCCAGCTTGGACTCTGCGCAAGCCGAAGTTATCGGATTTACTGGACTTCGTTGTAGACGTCAATAAAAATTCGCCAGATGTAAGTTAATTAATTATTTAAATCACCGGTAAATGGTCTTCTGGAATCTCCATAACGTACTCTTCAATATTTTTAGAAAGATGCATTGGAATTAGCATCTACTGCATTAGTCGAATTATTAAGAGCGCAGCCTAATTTAGCAGATGACATTCCAGTTTGGGGTCACATACCAAAACTCTTCAATTTACTTAACGTACAACCAAAACATACATTGTCAGTATTAGATCAATTAGCTCTTTCAGAGGTAAGATCAATTTGCCAGAATTTAATTGATTTTCGATAAACATGTATTTTATTTTAGTACTGCGTGACAGCAGTGTCGCAAACTGAATGTATCTTGCCTTTAAAACGGTGTATGGAAAATAACAAGCCACTGATAGAAAAAGTGTGTGGAATGTTAAGCCGTTTGTTTAAATACCAACATGTGAGTGTAATGATTCGATAAAAATGCTTACCTCTAACTGTTATTGCGTTAATTGTAGGATTCATTCTTTGGAAAGTAATCTAATACCATTCCTGTTAAATTTGCTTGAAAGTCGTATGGAGTATGTAGACAGTCCTTCTGCGGTGAAGGCACAAGTTGTAGCTGCGTTCAAGGCGATGAAACACAATTTAAATTATGGTGATCGTGTATCGCAAATTTTATTGGAACATCCAGTGTGGGCAGAGTTTAAAGATCAGAAGTATGACTTATTCATAACGGATGCAAACGTTAGAGGCTATTTAACAGGTGAGTTATTTACTTGTTTATGAATAATTGAATGAAATATAGATATATTACCAAAATGGATTAAATACTTTACGCATATTTTTCTGCCAAGTATCGTGTTTGTTTCTTCTAATTCTCAATTCGGCTATGATGGGTATTAACTCAAGGTTCAAACAGTCCCGAATTCAATTACACATTGTGATACTTATCATTGCTTTTCAATGGCAAATTATTGAATATAAGCTTAAAAATTTCGTGTCATCGATTTTCAGCCTATCAAAGAATACACAAAGATATTTTTAATTTTGATCTGGTTCACAATTTTCGCTTAATCCCTACCTCCTTGCTTATTCTAATTATGAAACGGACAACAATAAGGTTTTAGTCATACATTCCTTATAATAAAACGTTTCAGGAAATCCCTAAACTGCTAAGCCTATACAGAAAATTTTTGGAAAGAGCTATCTTACAGCAAATGTTATGCTTATGGGCGTAGATAATTACCACATCGATATATGTTTAAAACGAGCAATTTTCTACAATTCATCCTAAAAGCTGATTTACAATTTCAGACTGGTCTGTTTTCTACTTATTCCTTCTTAAAGTTGATTTCCAATATAACTGGCTGCCTCTGTAATCAATTTAATTAATTTTAATTCAAATCTCGTTCTTTTGTAACATGCAATGCTAAACATGAATAGATATTGTGAACCTTTGCAGGGAAAAGGCATAAATGCTAGCATTTAATCACGGGTGTTTTAATGGACCATGTAACCCATCGCTTATAGTTTTGTTTTCATAAATTGGAATCAAGCCGATTGACGCAAGTATTAAAATGTCTTTCCATTTCATATATCTGCAGAGGAGGCAGATAAAATGATTGCGTTCTGTCAAAAATACATTTTTTAAAGATTAACTGCGCGCTTGTTTCCTACGGCAAGTTTATTCTTCGTTTGGTTGTCTAGAAATGTGACTTTCCTCGTTCTATATCGTTCCATAAATCAATACTTGATCATTTCGCCATTCTTCTTCTTTTTAGCACTACAGCCCCTCTCGGGCCTTCGCTTAGAGATAGAGTATCTCATTTTCATGACCGTATTGATTTTTTCGGAAGTTGGTTTGGTCAGTATCATGCTCCCGTGTGCTTGCTCAGCTTTGATATGATCTGATTAAATCAGTACATACCACTACTGGCTGAACACTCGTAGTCTGTCCGAAAAATCCCCTGAACTAAATCACGTTACTCCCAACGAGATTTGAACCTGGGACATTATCGTCGTTCAATTCTAATTTGTATACAATTTGACTTTCAACTGCTGAAGATTAGAATGATGCTACAGCATTTTTACTAGTTGTTGAATTTGCATGCTATCGTGTTACTGAGCCACAAAGTGTGGAACTACAAGGCGTTTGACGATTCCGCATTTGTTGTGTTGATCTATAAACCGCACTAGCATTTCCATTGGTTTTTCGATTCTCGAGAATTGGTTATTCGATTCTCGAGAATCAATGGCAATGCTAGCGAGGTTCATAGATCAACACAACCAATGCACAATCGTCAAGGTCTAGTAGTTCCACACTTGCGACATTAAAATAGTTTGCCTTATTTTCTAAGTTTTCAATTAATTTTTTCAGAAACCTAACCGGAAGCTGATACCGCGAAAAAAGTCGTCAGAATGGGAACAAACTGCCGAGGAAACGTTAACTCCTAAAATAACAAAAGACGAAATCCGCCTCAACTACGCCAAGTACGGATGAGGATAACGAAATTGAATACAATCGTGGCTCAACAGGAATTGAAAGTGCACGTTTTCCTTGCCGTTATTTTAAAAATACCTTTGTAACTTGATTTGCTTTTCATTATAGCTTAATTGAAAATAAAATAAATTTAAAATAAAATCATTAAACTAAATATTTCAATATATTTTATAATTATGAAGGCTGACGACATCAAATTACAAATTTTTTTATACATTTTAATGCAATAAAAATGAGTATGGACGTAGAACCGTCATTTAATGAGATGGCTAGTGGATGCTAAATCCCGATTTGGTGTGTCGCACTGGTGACAATGAATCAATCTCATTGAATATTCTTGTATCCTGATTATAAAACGCCTGTTTTTTTTACCACGGATGCTGTAATGATGTTAAAAAATTTATATAGTTATAGCAAGTATTATGAACTGTTAAATATTATTTCAAACTCATTTAAGAAGGGATTAAGTATATCTGTGGATTAAGAGGAAAAAGAATATGCATCTGAGCTAGTGAGGGAAGCAGATAAGAAATATCTTATCGAAAGTCATTTAGATTTTGAGTTTTCGGAAGGTTAACAGAAAACTCTATCTTAATTTAACTATTGAAGTTACTTAAGAGTTTCTAGGTGGATAAACAGTCTGCGGTAATTATCTTTATCTATAAAAGCTAAATCTGTCATCGCGTGTATTTCTGTTCTGGCTAACTTCATGTTAAAAACTCCCATTAAACTTGCTCTCTTTTTGTATGTAGCTAGATTGAAAAGCAAGCATACGACAAATAATGCTTTGCTTTGGCATCCTAGCTAAATTAGTCCGTCTTATAAAAATGGCGTGGACAACCTCCCAAGTCTTCATTAATAACCAACTCACCGACGTCTTTGACACCAAAAGCCGGCTAAAGCAGAGAGATGGGCTATTCAATTTGGGTCTGGGTAAGAAACCTACCTGTCCATACAAGAGGTACGCTATTATACAAGTTAAGCCAAGTGGTAGCCTATGCAGATGATAGCAACATTTTGTCATGGTCGCTAACAACTGCCAAAGAACTTTTCCTGAAACTCGACAGCGAAGCAAAACTAGTAGGGCTACAAATCAATGCGAATAAAACAAAGCTCATTACGCAGTCGAGGAAAAATACCTCAAATACGCAAAATATCGGACTTGGCAAATACACTACCGAAAATGTGGGCAAACTTGTGTATCTAGGCACGAAAATAACGAGAACGCTAATGAAAGAGAAGAAATACGCGGACGAATACTGTTCGCAAAAAAAATATTGTATTCAGTTTTGACGATCTTGAAAACTAGCTGCATACACAGGAAAACAAAGCTCCAAGTATACAAATCTGTGATAAGACCTGTGCTATGCTATGGATTTGGAAAACATGAACCCTAACTCAAGCATCCGGAAACATATTCAACGCCTTTGAAGGACGGGTCCTGTGGAGGATGATTGGAGCGAAGCTAGACGGAGACCAATTGCGAATTCGACACAACCATGAGCTGTATGAAATGTTTGACGAGCAGGAGGTCTCAACGATTGTAAGACTGCAGAAGCTGTAATGGGCTGGCCACATGAATCGTATGGATGAACAACGGATACCCAATAACGTATTCGTTGGGAAAGTGAAGAGCGGAGACCAGTGGGGAAATCGAGGAAACGCCGGTCTGACTCGATCGAAGAAGGCAGTTCATCGCTGCTCGGATTTCAAAATTAGAGGACGCGATTGATGGACCGAGGCGCTATTCGCAGGAAGCAAAGGCCGGCGCGGGGCTGTAGTGCAACGAAGAAATTGAAAAAAGTGAACTTCACATTTATGTAGACTAATAAATTTTTTACTCTAAAACAAAGAAAATCATGTCATATAAAAATAAATATTTGATGAAGAATAAATTATTATAATATTGCCAATTTCTCTTGGATAAAAAGTATTACTTTAAGCCTTAATTAAATTAATTATAAAAAAGTTTGTAGTTAGTTATGACTAAATAAATTCAATACTTCCAAATGCTATGAATTAAAAAACACTCAAGAATTTGTATCATAAACTTAAATGCAAACAAAAATCGAATTCAATCTTGTTAATTTTGTTTGGACAGTCTTTTTTCCTTTGGAATAATATTTTAAAATATTGCTGATCTTAATTAAATTGTTAGTCAATGATGAATAAATAATTTATATATTTTAAAATGCTGTGAAATGCAAAAAAATCAATATTTTGCATATTAAATGAACATATGAAAAAACAACTAATTCAATATTGCTAGTTTCGGTTTGGACGGTCTTTTCAAGCAATTACTTTTTCTTTGGTGTGTATTTAAAAAATAGAATCTTAAATTAATTATGAATGAATTTATGATGAATGATGGATGAATTAATTATAGCTTTCAAAATGCTATGAACTGAAAAAAAAATAAAATCAATAATTGGTATAATAAATGAAAAATAAATAATAATCTAATTCAATACAGCTAATTTTCTTCTGGACAGTCTTTTAAAGGAATCGCTTTTTTCTTTGGAATAATTTTTTAAAAAATATTTGCCCAAGTGGACGAAAACGTTTTCAAGTTGCTAGTGATTGGTGTTCCGCAAAGTTCACAATTTTCTTCTGTGTATGCATCTAATTTGCTTAAAATTAAGTTCATTAAAAATTTTTTTTGCTCTTTTTGGGCTAAAAACATATTTTCAAAATTTTCTGATATTAAAGTTTGAAATATCTGATATGACATAAATAACATATCTATACAAAAATTTGACGGCCATTTCAAACCTCCGCGATTTAAATTATCAAGGTGGAAAAAGTTTTCGTCCACTTCAATATTTAAATTTACATTTGTACAAAAGAATGCGGAGCATGTTGGACAAGTAGTTCTTTCTGACACCTTTCGTCCAACATATCCCGTTACATAGATTAAACTATTTTCACATTCGGGGCTTATTTCTACATCACAGCTTTTTAGGATTATTTCCTGACTAGTATATACATCATTAGTATTTATTGAAAGCTCATCATATTCCGTAAAATCTACTTTTAATTGACTAATTTTTATTGCACCTTGATGACTAGAGTAAAATTTCAAAAGTGATTCTAAAATTTGTTGAACAGACAAATTGTAATTTGTTCCGCTCATTCGCCTATATCGAGAAAATCGCGCCTCTAGTGGATCAGTTTGTAGTTTCCCTAAAAGAACAAAGGGAATCTGCAAATCCACTAAAAGATATTCAGCTATTAAAATTAATGACGCGGTAGTTAAATTCAAAGCAGTCTCGGTTTCTCTTGAAAGTTTACCTGTAAATTTAGTAACACTTTCTATGCCATCAAAAGCATCCCACGAACTAAGCCAATCTAAAAACTTTTTTAAAAATGTAACATTATCTTGATGGATCGAAGTAATAGGCAGTGCCAATGGCTCTCGAATACGGTATCCTTTTCCCGGATGTTTAACATTAACAACTATCCACCATTTCCTAATGATTGTCATAAATTCAAAGGTTCCTGCAGATTCGGGTCCAAGTTTATCTTTAAATATATTAACTGCTTCTATTGTTTTTTCATCAAAAATGTTTAATGCTAATGAAACTGATTGTCTTTGAAAAGTATTTGGATACAAACATTTCAAAGACAATGAAGGAGCCAGTTTAACTGTTGAATTTTTCTCCTCTTCATAAATTTGAATTAAGTCTCTAAATTTAGCAGTTAAATGTAAATCAGCATTATCAAAACTAGGGAAACAAAACATTTTAGGTATTGAGTTAATCCAGTTATTTCTAATATTTTTAAGCAAATGAACTGTGTCAGATAAGAAAAAAATTTTTTTGGTTGAATCATAAGGAGAAATGATGTACGGTTGTAGCTGATTATGGGGAGAGAACGATTTAAACATATTAACGTTAACTCTATTATTATCGGAGATAATCGCAACAACTTCAAAATCAGCGTTGTGCAAATTATCCAAAATATCTTTCGTCATTTTGTATAATTCACCACCACTCATTTTTTTAACTGGAAATATTCCAATTACCTCCTTATTTTTTGAAAGTAAAGATGAAATCATGAAAACTTGAACTGAATTAGCAAGTACTGGTTTGTCAGAATTATTAGTAGTATTTACTGCAATTCCCTGTAACTTATTTCCTTTATACGTTAGTTTCGGATTTACATAAATTTCATCTAATAGCAAAACTACTTTTTTCTCTTTTGCCTCTAACTGTTTCGACCTGTTAGTCAAATAATTTAATGAGACATCTGAGTTCAAATTTAGAGTCAAAAGAGTTTGTAAATATGGGCAACTTGGCAAAGTTAATAAATCTAATTCGCGCAAATACTTGTATGCACCCGGATATGTGTAATAAAGCATTGCAGCAAAAACTAATGTATCTGATTCATATCGCGGACTTTTTAAAGAAATTTGCCTAAGTTGATTTTTTATGAAGTTTATTCGATTATCTGGCTCTTGGTCTGAAAGTTGCGATAGCTGTTCTATTGCTGAATACAATATTTGTTTTTTTGATTTTAGATCATTATCGAAATTATTTGCTTCTACCGACTCTATTAATTTTGTAATTTTACTTAAACTATCGCATTTCATTCGATGGCCGAGAATACTTTGAAAGATACTAGATTTTACTTTAGTTTTTTCAAAATAAATCTTAGTTTGGAAATTGCATTCAATTTTAATGGAGCAATATACAAATGGAATTGGGTTCACTCTAATATTATATAAAAACAATGTATTATTTACGCGCTTCAATTGCCAATCTTCGCGTAAAAAGTGATTTTTGTTTTCAACTAGCTCATGAATTTCCTTAAATCTAATCTCCAGCGGTGGTTGGGGTGTTCCAAATTGATTGAGGGCAATATCCATACATTTTGATACATCCGGGCTTGATCCTGGAAACTTCGTCGGCACAGCGTTTGCCTTCAGTATCCACCTGCTCTTTAGTGAAACAACAATTTCTATATACGAGAAAAAAATATGTGTACATATATGTATATAAATACATGTTGAATTTGCAGGAGGGTACTGCTGCCACTCATTATTATATTAAATTGAATACTGAAAACATTTTTTTATTGCAAAGCTTTGCCCGTGCCATCTTCAATGTATTCTTGTTTAGTATATCTCATAAGCTACAGTTACCAAATTTTCTAGTGTTCGAGATAAACTATCCAAATGTTCAATAAATTCATTGGAATAACAATTTAGGGCTCTGTAGAAAGTGAACAATTTCACGTTCCACCCAAATTACCATTTATAGTAATAATAACCGTTTGCTACCATCTTTATATTACAGTGCCAACTGTTTTACTGACGTAAATAATCGTTCTTCTACTTGGGAATTATCTTCTCTTATATGAATGGCCATAAAATTGCTGATCAAATGTTTCGTTCGAAAAAAAAAATTAATACTACAGTACAGCTAAGTCGTTCAAATTTATTGCTGGTAATATTTATTTTCGCATAAAAAATTATCAGTTTAAAAAATTTGAGCGATAATTGATCTTACGCTGGGATACTTTCAGACAAAATATAAAATATATGCTTTTATTTTTAACCGACTCAATCCTTTCTATTGGAAACAACCTATAAATTATTTCTAAATGTAGCTTAAATGCTATAATTGAAGATGATTTACAGTAATTATATACTATAGAATAACAAATAAAAAATCAACTTATTGCTTTCTCAGGGTGAGCATATTTTCTCCCCTATATCAGATAGCTGTTTTGGGGCCTGTCTAGCCTCTTCCCCAGTAATTCGATGGATTCATTAGATAGATTACTGAGAAAGAGGCTGTCTGATTTAGGAAAAAAATTAATTTACTCTGAGAAAGGAACTAATTAATTTTTTTCTTGTTTCTATTTTAAAACGTTGCAAACATCGGAAACGAAAAATTAAAAATAATATGTTTCATGATTACTTTTCCCTTTAGCATTCGTCCTCCGGCTGGCTGATAATAAACATAAGATCCTGCTTAAATTCTTATATGAAGATGTTAAACGTAAGTTTTGCGAAATTTCCCCAAGGCAATAATAAGGATTGAATGACTGCGAATTATAAAGTAAATCGCCATTTGAAAATTGAGTCATTACTTTCTATATAATTTTATACATAATCTGCCCGGGAAGTTAAAATTAGTGATCCCTATACTAAAGACTGGCGGGAACCGCGAACTACATAGTTGATTTTATGTATTTTTTTTTGTCCGTAGCTAATTTTTAATTGAGTTGCATTATTATTTTTCTATTCGAAAAATAGTTAAAGAAGAAAAAATTAGTTGAAGGTGTTCCCTACGATTCCCTTCAGGGCATCAGACTATAGACACACACGGATGATGCCGACCACTACGCTGAGAAATAAAAGAATCATTCCAATTTATTCTTCTTATGCAGACTCTATGTTTTTGTAACTACGAATTATATTCAGTTATAATTTCTCTTACTTTTTTTATTGATCGCTCAAGACTTTTTACGTCATCTTAATGTTAATCTATGTTTACTTCCTCTACACTGTGCTTTAATTGTAACGCACGGGTACGCATCAGATTTCTGGTAGCTCCGATAGCGAAAACATTTTTTGTCCATCGATATTTTTTAATTGAGGTGGACTAATATTTTTTTATTTGAAAAATTATTAAAGAAGAAAATTGATAATTGTAGGTGGTTTCAACATGTACTAACAATTTTTCCGCTTTAACAATTTTTCAAGTTATAAATATTTATGCAACTCAATCAAAAAAATAGTCATGGATAAAAAAAATTTGCGCCATCAGAGCTATACGAAACATGATCCGTTCCGGTGAGTTACAATTATGTCTCAGGAAGAGCATATAAACGTATACATTTAGATTAAATTGATATAAAAAAAGGGTCGAGCAATCAATAAAAAAAGTTTAGTACATAGTTGCGTTTTCATTAAACTATGGCACATAATTTTCATGAAAGCTTCCACGACAGCAACGAATATCGAATAAACGTAAATGAATGTTATGGTTAAAAAGGATCTTTTTGTTACTTCGCGATGTCATTACATAACAACGATGTAGGTTTGGGTTTCAATTATTGAAGTTACTTATGAGAACTACCATATGGGACAGATGTGAGTAATAACGGAAAAGTAATGCAGCGATACCATGAGAGAAGATACTTCAGTCGAAAAAATGAGCCTGAACGTATTTTTATAAAAAATTTTCTTCAGAAATGGCAGTAATGGACGTATATAGGATTCCGATTTAGATTACTATTATCAGTTTTTTCGGAAGGTTCATAATTTTCACACCTTATATGGATGAATAATCTTTAGCAGATAAGCAATGATGACTTGGGTTAGAAAACTTTCTTATAGTACTAATTCCTCTCTAAAAGCGTGAAAAAAATAAATTAAAACTCGACTTCGAAATGCCCCCAGGAGGGTGAAATAAATTTCATAGAATCAGTGCCAAATCAATTTCCTCGTTTGGGCATACTTATTTGTAATATGTTTAATGAAATGAATACACGGGGAAAAACTGACTTGGCACCGATTCCATAAAATTTATTTCTCCCTTTTAAGAACATTTCGATGTTGGTTTTTAATTTTTTTGTAACATTTTTTTACCCACTAGTTTAATTTTTCGATATTGATTTTCGACCGCGAATCACTTAAGAAGACTGAACTGATTTCGATTTTTTAAATTTAGTTTACAAACTACGAAAAATACCGATAAAGAATATGATCTAATTTAAAAATAACTTACGATTGTTTGAGCTGGCTAAGTCGAACATTATGAGGTCTTCTTCGTTGAAATGCCGCTCACAAATAGCGCTGTGGTCCGGAAGATACTCCTGGGCATGTTCCGCCGCTGCCAGCCATTGTTGCCGGAGTTGACCTTCTTGGGGCAGCAGAAAGTAGTGCTTTGATGGCACTCCATTTGCTGATCTTCGGCAGCTCTCTACAGAGCAAAACTTCACCATTCCTACAAAATTAACAAAAAAGCAGGAAAGTTATAAATTAATGTGGTAAATGTTCTACTTATCTTTAAATTGCTCAACCAATCGATCACCATTTTAAACGTGTATCAGGTGCCTATAAAAAATCAAAAACATATCACTTTTTATATAGCGCTTATGTTAGGAAAATTTCAAATATTGTGGTTTTTACACTTTAGAAGTTCAATGTGAATACGGTAAGTGATGTATGCTTAATTATATCAAAAGCTAAAGACTCTTTCAGTTAGCACTAATAATGAACAAGTTTTATATACACCAAATCCCATCGAATGGTATCAAACTCTAATAGAACCATATAACACAATTGAAGTAAATAACTGGATGAGAATTGTATTTCAACAACATTTTGGTGGAATTTAAGGCATTAAATTATAATATTTGAAATGACAGATCCCCGATGCTGCTGTAATATATTGTGCAAGGATGGGTTCTAGAAGAGCAGCCTTCAATTCTCTAAAAGGGCACCCTTCTATTCTGTATTCTATAGAAGGGCATCCTTCTATTCTCTAGGGAAGCATTCTTGTATTCTTCCTTCGACTCTATAGTAGGGTACCCTTCTATCCTTTATGATACCTTTCTATTCATTTGAAGAGTACTCTTCTATAGAATAGAAAGGTGCTCCTCTTGAGAATAGAAGGGTGCCCTTCTATTCTTTAGAAGTTTACCCTTCTATTCTTTGGAAAGGCAACCTTCTATTCTTTGAAAGAGCACCCTTCTATTCTTGACAAGGGCACCTCTCTAGTTTTTAGAAGTTATGTGTTTGTGTTATATGACAACATCTGACCACAATTGAATAAATGTGTAGGTTGTCAATTGACGAATAAATGTAGAGCTTCTCATCGTTCAGTTCGATGCTAAAATTAATAAAATTATATTGAAAAAGGTCTTAGATCGGATTTTTCCTCACCTTATCGGGTTCAGAATTAAAAAGTGCTCTGGAATACAAAATTTGAACGCAATCGGCGCAGCGGTAACCATTGTATAAAAGAGTGCTCTAACCCATAAACTTACTGCACCAATTCAATAGAAATTGATTTAACTGTCTGATCAGGCAGCAGCGAGACTATTGTGGTTAAGGTGCTCCTTAGATGTACGAGCTGGATAGAACACGGCCGGATTCTTATCGAGCTATTGAAATGTTACGACTTGAAATGTTTCGGACTGCAAATAATTAACTTTGAAATTAATTAACTAATTAAACATATATGCAAAGTACAATACTCACACTCTTAACGCTCCCAGCAACTCTTTTTCCTGTGTTGCGTATAGTAGTGCACGACTTCGTATGTTTTACACCATTTCTGCGTGCAAATTTCGATTCAGTTTGCAAATTGACCTACTGTTTGACAGGAATTTTGACGTCTATTTGTTTGAAACTGCATTAACTGTAGGAGTTGTCAGTTTTACTTTTGTATGACGTCATGTCACAGAAATTGCAGAGCAAGACGGCCAGGTTTAAGGAGGAAGTGATATTACCCACCACTGTCCTCCATGACAATAGCTAAGCGTTCATAAAAAGCAAATGACGTAGATAAACAGCAAACACGGTAATGCAGAATTTGTCCTTTGACGAAAATTAATTTAATTGAAACAAAAAAGAAGAGAAAATTATATTAGATATAATGTTATTAGATGTCGCAAACTAATAAAATCAAGAAATAGTTAAAGAAAATAGAACGGAAAATAATATTGACCATTAATATTTTATGCTGATAGCATTTTGTTTAACATGTTGGTTTCAAACTCGAAAAAGAAACAATATCAAAATGTTGTAATTGAATTAAAATAAGAAAAAAACAAACAAAGAATAAGAAGAAAAGATATACATTTATTTTGATTTAAGATAAGTCTTAGGTTTATCCATAATAATTATTATTATAAAGAAACTGATGTTTTTTTATTTGGGCAATCTTTCAGCTTATGCTTAAATTTTTTTTGTCTTATTGTATGAGAAAAATTACAAGGAAAATCAAGAATCATTTTAACTGAAAAAAATATATAACATGAATTGCTAAATAAGATAACAACGACTTTCCTTTCCAGCGAACCCTTCTTTTTTCCAGCAGGAATGGTAGCGAACGGTAAGTATGCCGTTACAAGGGTAGGGTTCTAGGAACCCGCGGATGGCCGGTGTTACGAATTTTGTAAATTCATGTCAATTTCATAATAAATTCATTTTCAATTTCTTACATACAAATTCAACAAATATTAATCATCCTAATTCCTCACGTTTCAAATTGTTTAAAGAAAGAAAAATGTAATCTGATACGAAATTCAATATATACTTCAATACATTCAAATTTGTATTCCAATCCAAATATATACATTTGTTCTTCATCATACAAAATAGCATACATCTTATCAAACATTCCAAAGTCATAATCTTCTCGTAGCGTAATTCGACACTTAGATAAACGAAATGTCTCGTCACCAGTGCAAAACTTTGTTGCAAGATTAATTTGAACGTTCTGCCCGTTCAAAATGCAATCCAGCACTTTTCACATTAAAGAACGCATGAAGTAGGATATCTCTATTGAAGGTTTTATGATTTTGGATTGTGTAGTCTAAACAATCTTCATGAGAAGAATTTTTTGTTACTGTAAGTGTTATTTAGTTGAGGTAAGCATATTGTGACTATTTGAGATTTTGAAGTAGAAAATAAAAGGTCAGTACGATTTCTCTAGCGACACAAGCCTTTTCATTTTTTCCCAGTGAGGCAGCTGGGAACGTTAAGTAGAATCGTTCCTTGGCTGCAACCTCTGAACAAGCAAGTTTGTTAATAGTTAACATTTGGTGATACGCTGATTGTTTTTTTATTAATATTTTTTTAATTGTTCTGTGGATGCATTAACCTTTGAAGCTTATCAGGTGTTACACCAAATAAGTATAATTAAAGTAACAGGTGTTTCATCGTTAGAACTTCTTTCATCGAACATAATTTTGGTGGCCCCGACGTGATTTCGAAGGAACACAAAAGCAGCGAATAGGCCAACATGGATGCATTGACAAAAGCACAAAATGAGTTGGGCAGCTCCATCAAACAGGGTTTTTCTAATTTTAAAAAGGATAGTCAGGAGAGGAAGACTCTGGACTATTGCAAAAAGAGATTAACAATCCTCGAAGAGAACTGGAATTTCTTCCAGAAAAATCACAAGATATTGAGCGAGTTTTCGGGGACCCATAGTGAGCATCCATACTTTTCGAATTTCCATTTCGAGCAGGTCAAAGACGCCGTCCAGAAATACACCCGAGCCCTGGAAGACCTCTTGAATCGAGGATCAGGGAGCGAGATATCCAGCGACAAGCCCAGTGAGGTGATCCAGCTACTACGACGTCAAAAGGCCCTCATTAAATCGACAAATCATATGATTCAAGAATTCGAAGAGAAGTTGGAAACGACTCCATCCACGCAGTTCTACAAATTCAAGGCTGAAATGCTTAAGAAACAGAAACAGTTGTTGGACGAAAACTGGCATGTGGTCTGGGCTTGCTATGAAAACTACGATCAGAGCGAGGACGAGGAAGCATACAACAAAGTGGACACTAAAGTATAAAGGGCCATAGTTGAGCTTTACCAACGCATAGAAAGCACTCCAAAGACTTCGCAGTTCAATCACCAAGTAGTTGAGATGGACAAACTTCCAGCAATTAGCTTGCCCACGTTTGAGAGCAATTATACCGACTGGATTCAATTCAAGGATTTGTTCAACAGTTGATACATAACAGCCTAATCAGTGCAGCACCAAAGTAGTTTTATCTTGTAGGTAAACTATCTAGGGAGGCTCGCACATTGATTCATTATCTACCAGTGTGTGACCGGAATTACAAAGTAGTGTGGTCTCTGGTCAAACAACGATACCACAACGACAGGGTGCTGGTTAACGCATTTATCAGCAAATTTCTTTCGCAGCAGTCGACTCAAGCGGACTCAGCAGCTAGCATCAAAAGGCTGCATGATAAAACCAACGAATGTCTCAAGGGGTTACAGGGCCTTGGGGTAAACACAGAGCAATGGGATGCTATCGTTTCTCATATCATTCTGAAAAAGTTAGACAGGACAATACACATGCTCTACGAATAGACATTGGAGAATTCCCGATCATTAGAAAATGTCAGCAAAGCTCTGAGCTTCTTAGAGACACGCTTCCAGACTATCGAAGCCATGAAGGGCAAGCAATCATCTGAAACAAGAACAAATACAAAACCAAAAACACCGGTGTAAGTAGCGAATCCAGAAAACGTGTATTGTGTGGCGTGCCCAGAATCGCATCCTCTAATTTCCTGCAAGGAGTTTATCCGACAACCAGTGGCAAGGCGTCAATGATCCAACTTGTGCAGAAATTGCCTCAAAGCTGGCCACAGAGCCACGAAGTGCACTCAAGGGGTCTGCACTAAATGTAAACAAAGGCATAATACATTGCTTCACAATGAAGATGAGCAATGGAAGGCAAAGTATAACATCAAAACTTCACCTAAACAGCCCTTCAATGGTGTCTCTAAGATTGCGCTTGTATCTCAGTCAACCTTGGAAGAACCAGCCCATTTCATATTGGGAACCGTCATGGTTATACTTAGAGCAGCGAATGGTTGATCAGTTGAATGTCGAGCTCTGCTGGACACCGGGTCACAGTCTAACTTCATCACCGAGAAGGTAGCAAAAAGACCTGCGATTACTAGAGCTGCTGATCAAATCAGTATCCAAGGAATTGGCACGAATCGAAGTATCACTCAAACTAAAGTGCAGGTACAGATACAATCACGAATTGCAAAGTGCAAGCTTGACCTGGACGGCTTTATGCTACCAAAGATCACCACAGTTCAGCCTGCATCACAGCTGGACACATCCACATGGAAAATGCCCGTGAGCATACAATTGGTGGACCCTGAATTCCACAAACCGGCTCCCATTAAGGTTCTCATAGGAGCGGAGCACTGTTTCGATCTATAGCTCAATGGCCGTATTAACCTTGGTAAGGATTTACCCATGCTGCAAAGCACAATCTTTGGCTGAATAGTGGCCGGAAAAATATCGAAACCATCCCGAGGCAACGCCAGGTCAAGCCTCAAGGGAGGCTTTAGAACTCAACAAGCAAATTGAACGCTTTTGGGAAGTGGAGACGTTAGAAGCTTCAGCACCGCCTCAAACAAGTGCCGAAAGTAAATGCGAAGCTCACTTTAGTGAAAACACCAAGTGAAATCCCGACGGAAGATTTGTGGTAAGGCTCCCTTTTTCTAAAAACCCTTCAGTATTGGGTGATTCCAAAGAGCAAGCCCAAAGCAGGTTTCTAGCCATTGAGAGACGACTCAACCAAAATCCTGATCTCAAAGACCAGTATGTCAGCTTTAAGTGAGAATACATAAGGTTAGAACATATGTCCGAAATAACTTACCTTCCGGCTTTGCACTACATCCTGCCGCACTATTGTGTCTATAAACCAGAAAGCGAAACAACGGGACTCGGGGTTGTATTTGATGGATCTGCAAAAACCTCATCTCAACTCTCGCTCAATGACATCTTATTTACTGGCCCCAAGATCCAAGAAGACATCTTTTCCGTCTTAATTCGTTTTCATCTTCCACGATATGTTTGCTGTGCAGACATAGAGAAAATGTACCGGCAGATATTGGTGGCAGATGATGACCAGCAGTATCAAATGATTGTCTGACGTGAGAATTCACAAGAAGCTCTACGATATTATCAACTCGAAACGGTTACAAAGGGACTTACCACAGAACCATATTTTGCAATTTGATGCTCCACCGGTTAGCACAGGATAACAATATCAACAAACCACTGGGAGCAGCAGTGATTCTTGAAAATATTTCATGGGTGATACGATGTTCAGAGTAGACACTTTGAATGAAGCCTTAGAAACTCAGAGGCAGTTACGTGCGATTCTGAGTCAGGGTGGATTCAAGTTACGGAAATGGTGCGCAAATCATGGCGCATTCACCAGAGATCTTCCCAGTGATGAAGAGGCTACGTGGCTAGACTTGGTCGATGAAGGCAATCCACAAGTAAAGGCACTTGGATTGAGGTGGCTTCCAAAGGCAGATGAACTTCGGGTTACAGTCAACCACAGTGACACCTTAAACATCACGAAGCGGCATGTTGTCCAATATCGCTCACCGATTTGATCCTTTGGGTTTGATGGGCCCTGTCACGGTTACTGCTAAGCTCATGCTGCAAAAGCTCTGGCGTCTGAATCTTGATTGGGATGACATTATTCCTGAAGAACTCTTGGCTGATTGGCGCGATTTTTGACAAAACTTCAAAGCACTATGTGAAATAGCAATCCCACGGCACATTGCAGCACACAACCGTGTTAAAAACAAGCAGCTCCACATGTTTTGCGATGCCTCAGAGAGAGCGTATGGCTCTGTTATTTACATTCGGTCATCCCTCATTGATGGCACAATAATAGTTTGATTGTTGTGCGCTAAGTCTAGAATAGCGCTGATGAAGCCCATCACACTACCACAATTGGAATTGTGCGCCACCAAATTGGGCACGGACCTGGCCCAACGGGTAAAGACAGAGCTCAAATGAAGTGACCCAGTCCACTACTGGACTGATTCAGAAATCGTTCTGTCATGCTTGAGATAACAAGCTTCCTCACTACAGAAGTTCATGGCAAATCGAGTTGCTGCCATACAGGAACTTACGCTGGAGTCCCAGTGGGAGCATGTGCCATCCAAACAAAATCAAGCAGATCTCATATCAAGAGGAGTAGCACCCGAAAGATTCAAGCGTCACCAACAGTGGTTCTATGGTCCCATGTTTCTTCATCAACCAGAACACCGTTGGCCCAATAAAGCCATCGATACGGAAACACCCTTAGAGCGAAGACGTCCTGATTCAGCCTTAATAGTGACACCCACAAATGACGGCTTTGTGAAATTCCTAGCCCATATCAGCATACATCGAATCAAGCGAGTTGTGGCATATGGTCTTCGATTCATCAACAATTCCAAACCAACCGCATGCAGTCGTTTTGAAGTCTTATCCATGCTAGAGTTGGAGCAGGCAATGAACATCATCATAAAGGAAGTCCAGGTGGAAGTGCTTCCTCAGGACTTGGAGCAACTGCAAAAAAATATAAAGGAATCAATTCAACAAGCAGCATTAGCAGTCTATGTGCATTCCTTGACGAACATGGAATTCTGAGAGCTGGTGACCTTTCATTTGAAGTGGACCTGCGACGCCGCTGGCGACCACTACTAACACACTTTGCTGCCAGGTGGCTTGTCATTTCAAGTTGGTTGCGACGAGCGCACATCCCACGTCAATTTTATCGTGGGATGTCAAGAAGATTTGACAGCCACATGGGAGGAAAGTGTGGAAGTAGTGGCCGTCACTCAGGAAGAAGTCCCGGAGGGTGCCAACAAGCAGCAAAAAGTCTTAAAATTAACAGGAAGAAGAACTTTCCCACAAATTGGTCATCACAGATATCCATCGACTATTCAAAAGTAGTAAATGTATCAGAAATTGGAATTGACTAACCGCGGATATCATCAATCAATCCATGCAGAGAATGGAACCAGATCTACGGGGATACAAAACACCGCTAATAGAAAATTTGGGAGCTACACTGGACCAATTCGATACAATAGACTTCTCTGATTATGATCTACGCAAACGTGATGGATGTCCATATTTGCCTAGATTTAAGTGCCTGCATTAAACAACAACCGGAAAATACGAATGGACGATTACTTGCATGAATGTATCCCCAATTTGGAGTCAGTAGTTCTTGCTGGGAACAATTTCAAGAGTTGGGCGATTTGGAACCACTCACGCACCTCAAAAAGCTGGAAACATCGTGCTTGCTTGTAAACCCCGGATCTACAAAGCCATATTACAGTGAGTATGTTGCATACCAGTTAAATCTGATCCAATCTGAGGGACATATAAATTAAACAACGGAAAAAGGTAGACAATTTTTGTTTTAGAAGACGTTTGATTATGTAGATAACTGCCTATTAATCACAGAGATCTGTACAGTTTTAAAGTTCAGCATAAAATAGAGTAATCGTGACCCAACTGACAAAGGGTTGTCGTTTTCCCTGATCTTTGTCGTCAATTGGTTACATGGACCAATCAAAGCAAAATTGTCTCAAGGCAGATTTTAACTTGTAATTGTAAATTTCTCATAGAAAGCAGCGCGAATCGCAGTTAAACAAGTCAAAAATTATGTTCTATTACAATGTTGTATTACTTTATTATATATAATAACTAAAATTTTAGTTTTAAACAATTAGTAAGAGATAAGGAATGTTATGCACAAAGTTCATTGACGTGTGTGTATAATTTTCTTTTCTTTTTTTCTATTAAAAACCCATTTCGGATATTGTAAATTAAATTAAGATTAAATATGAATGTACGAGTATTTGTTGGGAATACATTAAAATCATTAGTTCTAAGTCTGTTGAAGATAAGCTGCTAGGATATAAAATATGAACACACTCCGAAAATGATCTTATGAAGAAAAACAGGATAAAATGGAATTGCTCTCTAATGTCTAACTTTAGGGAATGTTGCTTACGGAATACAATGTTGCATAGACTTTGAAGACGTTGGCGATGCAGTCATAAAAACGATAGGTTTTAATAAGTTGAGTCAGAATAGGGTTGAAAATCTTAGTTAGTAATTGCAACGCCATAAAAAAAATGGAATTGGCTAGGTTTTTGGATTGAGTTTGTTCATGCTTTGGATTTTTCTCGTCTTTAAAATTGAGAATGCTTTTTTAGAAACTGAGTTAATTCAATTTGTGGTTACGAATTTTCGTAGTTCGGAAAGTGCTTTTCAAAAAATCGTTCAACGCTGAAGTAAATTTAAAGTGAAAGCTTGATGGATACTTGAATCGAACTGAATTGGCTCTAAAATCTATCTTTATTCTATCGCCTTTCGATATTTCTGTATAGCAATTTCGCACAACATGCTATTGGGATCACTGTGTTGTTAACATTAATCACTCGATTATGTTGTGAAATAGTGCTGTGATACTTCTTAATGACGGATATTGTGGTCCGCTTGAAACCCCTTCTTGATTTTCATCTGCAAACCCAGTTGGATTCGACTGCAAAATCCAGTCTGCATTTTCGCTTGAATATCTTAGTAGTGGGGAAATCGTATCGCCACATTACATCTTCCCACATTGCAATGAATTAATAATCGAAATGCATCGTAACGATTGTAGTGCAAGAGGAGAAGAAGAAGTACAAATATTATACAATCGTATACATTTACTTTTATTAACTTTTAAGTTTTTTTCTTATTAAATATTTTTTCTGATTCCTTGTCCCTTTTTAAATAATTCTTAAAAGAATTTCTTGGTTTTATCAAATTAAACGCCATCGCTAATTTACCAGCGAGAATAAAATGTTGTGCAATATGTGCAAGAAGGAGCAAATTAAGACCTTAAAGTTTAATTTGATAGAATTGACAATTCATTTCATCTATATGAAACAATGAGTAGATTTTAGATTGTCATTGCTTGCATTTACTAATGTCCAGTGAAATTCAGAAATCAGCCATTTTTTTCACCAATCCCTTTATTTGGTTGATTTTGAATTTTAATATTTTCTTATTTTAATTTCTCTCCCATTGAAATTGGACCCGATTTTATAGAAAACTGGAAACACTCTTTGGTACAAGATTAAATGTTAATTTGTAAAAATTTGCTTTCGAATGAAATTGAACAATCAAATATGGTCTGTTTTTAGTTTCACTCATTTATCATTCCACTACTTGAAAATGAAACATATTAAAATCATTAAATATAATTACCCATTTAGATATACATTACTTATCAAAAGAACACATTAAATTATATTGAAAATAAAAATTAAGTAAGTTTTCCTTTGTAAATAATTTGTTACTATAACTAAAGGTTAACTTGAAGAAACAAAGGCGTTTCTATGTTGCTAAGTTTCATAAGCGCTGTATACTTAATTTTAATGCAGTAATTATTTTTATACTGAACACTGTCAGGTTTAGCGAATTTTATATTGAAAACGTATCGTAAAAATTTTACGAGGCCTAGAGTAACCAATTACAATAGGAGTTAAATTGTAGTATGGTCAAGTTTATCAAAATAACATGGATTGTTAAACCTTAACAACGACTTTCCTTTCCAGTGCTTCTTCTTTTCAGCGGGAAATGAGGTGCAGGGTTGGTATGCCGTCACGAGGGTAGGGTTTGAGAAAATCCGCTGAGGTCGGTTTCGCGTCGCGCGCGGTATGCGGTACCTTTGTTGTTTTGCCTTTTTGTTAGCGTAGCTTTCGTCGGGTTAAGTAAGCGTAGCATATTTTTCGGTACCGCGTCGGAAATTCGGGAACGCGAAGTAAAAATTAGGTTTTTGTCCTCGACTGTTTAAATGAAGAAATACGGAGTAACGTAAAGTAGGTTTCCTCTCCGTATGGTTTTGTTTTGTGACGCGTTTGAAAACGGGCATGTATTGGTGGCTGAAGATTGTAGATGAGTGTAATCCATTCGGAGACCCGCGACCAAAATCCTCTCTGATCGAGCTGGCCGACAAGCAGCCACCGCGTGAATGGGTAACGGTGCACGGATTGGTTGACCGGTTGGTACGATCCGTTGGCACTTCTCAGACTTAACGTCTAGAACCAATGAGAGGTCGGTTCCTCGTTTGCACGTAGACATAAAATCATTACGCCCTGTCATACTCCCTCAAAAATACTACGTTACCAGACTCATTATGAAGGAAGTTCATTGTGTCAACAACCACATCCGGGAAGCTAGTCTGTTGGCCTTAACCATACAAACATGGAAAAACTGTTGCAAGGACTCTAATTGACAAATGCGTTCTCTGTGCGCGAGAAAAACCAAAGCTACAACAACAAATAATATGTAGCCTCCCGAAAGACCGTGCCCATTTATAAAATCTGGTGTCGATTTTTGCGGCCCCTTTAATGTGCGAACCGAGATCCGTGGTAGGCCACCACAGAAAGCTTACGTTGCGTTATTTTTCTGCCTTGCTACAAAGGCGGTGCACCTGGAAGTGGTGAAGAATCTCACAACCAACGCATTTATCCAAGCTCTCAAAAGATTCCTTGGAAGACGTGGTAATTGCAACACAATCTATTGTGATAGTGCCACAAACTTCGTTTGGTGCAAACAGTCAGCTCAGTGAACTAAATGAGGTCATACATCGCTCAGGAGCAACACAGCAAATCTAAGAGTTCTGTCCGGGGAAAAGGATAAACTTCAAATTCATTCCTCCACGTGCGCCTCACTTTGGAGGTTTGTGGGAAGCAACAGTTAAATCAGCCAAGCTACTCTTTTTCAAAACTGCGTCATCCAGATCGTTAACTTATGAAGAGCTTTCAACCCTTGTAGTGGAAACAGAGGCCATACTAAATTCACGACCATTGACACCACGATCTGAGGACCCGAATTATTTAACAGCACTTACCCCGGCCACTTGCTCATTGGAGATCCATTCAATTCTACCATTGACCCCTACGCACAACTCAACACACTTTCACTGGGTGACAAGGAGCTAACCAGAATCAAGCAAGCAAGAATTTTGGAATCACTGGAGTAGGGAATACCTGAGTTAATTCCAATAACGCCATAAATGGAAAACTTCAATCGAAAACATCAATACTGGGACAATGGGGATAGTCAAGGAAAACAATATACCACCACTATCATGGCCTCTCGGGCGCATTACGCGATGGTGTCGTTCGGGTAGTAGAAATAAAAACTGCATCTGGAATAATCAAGCGGCCAATCCATATCGTAGCACCTCTTCCCATAGAAGCCAAAAATGATGGAAAACAAACTCAAATGCCGATACCCAATCTGCGGAGCCAATACCAGGACCATCGTCAGAATATCAATGCCCAAATCTAGATGTACGAGTGAAACAGAACGCACCTGAGCCTTCAACCAGTAAACGAGCCAACGATCCGGGACCTTCCACTAGCACAAAACGGAAAAAGGTGTCATGGGCTCTTACAACCCTGCTGGCAATATGCTTCATCTTACCAGCCAGGGCAGCAGAGGCTTCAGTCAAAATCACACCCTTCAAAGCTCATCCAGGACTATTTTTCGAGCCTCTCGGATCAGCATCCTTTATTGTAGATGAGAGGACCATGGTCGTATTCTACTCAATGAAACCTTTTTGGTCAGAGTATAACTCTATATGGAAAGCTGCCTCTAAACTAAGCACATTTTGCACACGACTACAAGATCCTGAATCATATGACGAAACATTGTCTTACCCTCAAGCTACGCTAACAGAGTTAACCAGGAACAACTATTTACTATCGACAAAGGCAAAGAGGTCAAGAAGATCACCATTCAACATCATCGGCAACGTAGCCAACTCATTGTTTGGTGTACTAGATTCAAGTTATGCTGAAAGGATGTTAAATATAATTAACCAGCTAGAAGATAACGATCAGTCGCTTATGGACCTCATAAAAAATCAAACCACTATCATCGACTCGACAGTAAACATAATTCAAAGATCGCACGAGGACACTACTCGAAGATTGCAGGAGTTTTATGAAGTTCTCAACACTACTACGAATACCGTCAATGCCATCAGCAAAGCTATCGACAGTCAGCGGTTGCACGAAATTTTCAATTCACCATCCATCCGTTTGATTCTCGCTGTATCCAACTTTCAACATATCCAAAACGCGCTACTGAATGTCTTGGTTGACACCCATCATGGGAAAGTGGGTCCGCTATTGTTAAGTCTGGTTCAATTGCAGAAATAGATACAACTTATCAAAGAAAACTTACCTACACACTTGTGTCCGCCCATTGACCCTGACAATCTAGTGGAACTCTACGGAACTATGAACATTCAAGGCTAGCTATTCAAGGAGCAGATCATTTTTCGGATTGAAATGCAACTGATCACAACCGCAAAATTTGAACTATTCAAAAATACATCGGTCCCATGATTTGAAACTAATGACACATTCACTGTGATTCAGCCGGACACTCAATACATGCTGATCAATTTACATCATGGTCAGTACTATCCCACCTCAGACCACGAACTCACAACAAAGTGTTATAAGGCGCAGAACTCCAGCTTCTTCTGCAATATCAATCAATCACCTATTAACATCAACTTCTATTCAAATGGATACGATATTAATATCTCTCTCCAAACTTCCAATCCACCGGAATGCCGGGTCCAGATGACATTATCTGCAAGAATCAAATACACAACACTGGTTAAACGGCACGGGAACTTTTGGTCTCTGTACAGGTTGTATTCTCAAACACGGTCAAACCACAATCGAAAGCGTCAACCGACATGTCACGTTGAATTCAACATTCGTTTTTCCAACACACAACGTCAGCGAAATCATTCCAATACACGATGAAAGCTATCAAATTCGAATCGACCCTAACGACAGATTGAACATTTCCGGAGACATCCACAGACTACATCAACGCCTCGATATCGTTAACAGAAATTCCGCAGTGCCAAAATTAACACACCATGAAGTTCATCAATTCAGCGTATCGTACACTTGCCTCTTCTTCATCTTAGTAGTTATCATCTTCATCGTTGTCAAATATTTTGGATTGCGTATCAAGCGTTTGAGCCAACAACCTGTTGCAGCACCAAGATGTAGATGTCAATCGCAGCAAGTATCAGTTCAAGGCGGGGAGAATGTTACGAATTATGTAAATTCATATCAATTTCATCATAAATTCATTTTCAGTTACTTACATACAAATTCAACAAATTTTAATCATCCTAATACCTCACGTTTCAAATTGTTTAAAGAAAGAAAAATGTAATCTGATACGAAATTCAATATATAATTCAATTCATTCAAATTTGTATTCCAATGCAAATATATACATTTGTTCTTCATCATACAAAATAGCATACATCTTATCAAACATTCCAAAGTCATAATCTTCTCGTAGCGTAATTCGACACTTAGGTAAACAAAATGTCTAGTCACCAGTCCAACGCTTTGTTGCAAGATTAATTTGAACGTTCTGTCCGTTCAAAATGCAATCCAGCACTTTTCACATTAAACAACGCATGAAATAGGATATCCCTATTGAAGGTTTTATGACTTTGGATTGTGTAGTCTAAACAATCTTCATGAGAAGAATTTTTTGTTACTGTAAGTGTTATTTAGTTGAGGTAAGCATATTGTGACTATTTGAGATTTTGAAGTAGAAAATAAAAGGTCAGTACGATTTCTCTAGCGACACAAGCCTTTTCATTTTTTCCCAGTGAGGCAGCTGGGAACGTTAAGAAGAAACGTTCCTTGGCTGCAACCTCTGAACATTAAAGATTGTTAATAGTTAACATTTGGCGATACGCTGATTGTTTTTTTATTAATATTTTTTTGAATTGTTCTGTGGATGCATTAACCTTTGAAGCTTATCTGGTGTTACACCAAATAAGTATAATTAAAGTAACAGGTGTTTCACCATTACAACTTCTTTCAGCGAGCAGCCGGTTTCGCGTCGCGTTCGGTACGCGGTACCATAGTTTGTTCTGAGTTTTTTCTTGGAGTCAGTTTTCGCAGTGGAATTAGAGTAGAAGATTTTTCGGTTCCGCGTCGGGAAAAAGTAACAGAAAATTCGGGAACACGAAATTAAATCTAGTTTTTGTTGTTGTCTGATTTGACTGATTGGAAGTTGAAGACGGAATAACGTAAGGATAGAGCTCTTTTGCGTATGTTGTATTTTTAGACGCGTTTGAAACGGGCACTTGATGGTGGCTGAAACAAAGTATTTGAGCGTAATCCATTTCAAAGACCTGCGAGCGAAATGCTCTCCAACTAGCCGGCCGACAAGCAGCCCCGCAAAATAGATTACGAGTGCATGAACTGGTTGCCCGATCACGCTTAGAACCGATGAGAGGTCGGTTCAGATTTCCTTCGGGAAATCTCGACGTTTGAGCGGTTTTAAATGGAAAATCATTACAAATGGTGCCCAAGGTGGGGCCAAAAACATCCAAAGGGGTAAAAAAACTCGCGTCTTCCAACAAGTTGGTCCTTTATGGAGGATTTAAGGTACCGTGGTACTCGAGCCCCACGGACAGGAGTATTCGAGTTGTATTACACACAGATGCAGTCACTCCACGTGAGTTGCAGCTTCCACTCTCCTTTGTTTTATATTTTTTTCGTGACAGACTCCTTCCGATGTGTTGTGCCAGGGTAAAATCTGTAAGGACCTTCTATTTTCTTAGTAGAACTGTCAGCCAGATGGGTTTCTCCTATCTGTCTGGACTCTTAAGAAAATAGAAGGATTCTACCCATTTTTTTATGCGTGATAGATGAGCACTTTCGGTTTGACTAGCGATGGCATATGTAGGAGCTGCGAAGCCCGGAATGCTTCGACGCATCGGGATCTTTGACCGCGTGCATAATTGTTATGGTAACGCTACCACTCGTCTTGTCGAGTCAATTAACGTAAATTAGAGATGGTTTTGTAATGTATTTGGGGTTGGGGATAATTTTTTATGAATCGGCCGGAAGCACCCTTTCTGCGGCAGACTACCATTCGCTCTCATTTCCCTATGGAGGAGTCGGCGCTGCTGGAAAGGAAAGAGTTATGAAACAATTTTTTTTATAGACACATTAGCTCGCTACTATCGGCTACGTAAATAGTATTCATTAAGTTTTTATACTTAAGGATTACTCAAATAGATACCTTTACGCCATCATCGACGACACAAGACCAATCCTACAATGGCAACGAAGAGGACTCCGGAAAAACGGTGGACCCGTTCCAAGACAGTGTAACCAGCGAACTGCGGGATTTGTTTCGAAGATGTGGTAGAGGGCGTAGCCAGTGTGCGATTGGAGTGCGGACACTTGTTCCACCGCGACTGTGTCCAGCAGCTCTTGCTAACATCAGCTCTCTGTCCATTATGTAGACGCCCGATCGACAGAACTGCCCTAGACGCCCTCCTCGGGGTGCACGCCCTATGCGTGGAGCAGTAGCAAAAGACCCTTGGGGTGCTGATCCGACTCAACCGCTGTCAGACACCCAAGGAGCCGTGGGCGGAGAAGCTCCAGTTGCAGGAGTACCGGGAGATGCCCCAACAGCGCAATCAAACAACACCGTCAACGACACGGTTTTGTCCTTATTGTAAGGGTTGTCCGATAGGATCGGATACTTGGAGAGAGGCTTCCAAGACATCCGGATCAGCCAGCCCCCCATCCGCGTAAGAACTCCATCTGGCTGGGAGCCAAATACCAGTGCGGCTTTGCTCAACTCTAGGCCGGCTGATGATTATAACCTCCCCCAAAGGAACGCGGGAATGGATCCCAGAGTCCCAGAGCATCGATCGCGTTACAGCACCGCACCACCACTAATACCTACAAAGCACGAATCAGTTCATTATAGCAGGCCCATCAATGATGCGAATCGCCCTGTGAATGTAGCAGTACCAACCCGAGACCCAACGCCCCGCATCATGGAGAGTTAGCAACTCAGCTTCACCGGCCTTAATTCGGTGACACCGGTGGACAGGTTCCTGTTTCGAATTCAAGCTTTAGTCATCAGTACGCTGGGAGGTGACTTCCCGGCTTTTTTTAGACACACACACACCTCTTGTTCAGCGGGGATGCTGCCGAATGGTACTAGAGCTTCAAGGAATCAGTACCACGCCCCGATTGGAATTCCTTCTGTGCAGGTTTTCGCAACCAATTCGAAGACGGCCTCACTGAAAGAGAATTGCATGAACAACTGAGGAAACGCAAGCAAGGCGCCCACAAATTATTCAACCAGTATTATACCAGTATACTACGCCTAAGCACTAGTTTACGAACACCCATGTCCGAGGACGAACTGGTGCAAATCATCAGGGAGAACATGAGGTGGGAGCTTCAGAACAGTCTCCTGTATGTGGCAATTTACACCGTACAGGCATTACGCCTCCATGCCCATTGGTAAGAATGGCTAGATGAATGGCGAGGAACCTTTCGTCCACAACCTTGCATGATGGGGCCTAATCCACGAAGTAACCATACTGCAGAACTAGTAACAGCGGATCACGTAGATAGTGACCCGACACACGTCGCGATGAGCGGAGCACCCCTGGAGCACGAGTTCAAACCAAGGGCTGACCGACGAAGTAGTTGCAAGTCCGATGGTCCGTGGGAACTGCCGACAACTGGGGCACTGGTGCTCCGTATTTCCGGTGCAACCGACAGTTTTCTGCTTCCGTTGCGGAAAGGCGGACATGTATGCACCCGATCGCGCGGATTGCAAGTTTCAAAAAACTTGGCAGTGAGTGCCGCAACCACCCGCCAGCACTCCTAGAACCTGAACAAGCCGATACCGAACCCATTGCTAGGTGCGACCAAGCCCCCTAGACGACCCCAACCTTGCTGAGTCGCACTGCCAAACACAATTGCCCTGAAGTTCCGCAGCCGACGTCATACGTTGCCGAGGCGGACGCGCAGGGGAAAGGTTACGAGACGAAAGTCCCTTGGCATACTAAGCCCTTCCACGTCAGACTGCGGGACTATCTAGATACTCATCAGCGCATCTTCAATGAGGAGATGGTTATAAATACTCCTCCGCGAAGGAAGCGAGCCTCGCGTCGGATGCGGAGCTTCTGGAAAAGGGTGAGGCAGTCGAGAAAGACGTTGCGGGCGAAACCATTAGACGAATTATTGAAGGATGACGTTTGGCCATACGCTTCAGCTCACATCCTGCAAAAGCGGCTAGTAGGCTTGGTTGATACTGGGGCCAGTGTGAAGTGCATATCAGCCGATTTCGCAGGAGAGGTTCTGACGACTCACGCAGGTGAAATCCAACATTTTATCACCTGGTTAAGCACGGTGGATTGAACTCGTCACTCCGCATTGGGGAAACTTATGACGGATGTCACATTAAAAGGGGTGTTTGAGACTCTGGAATTCTACATTGTACCCCAATTAAAACAGAATCCTTACCTAGGGGTGGGCTTCGTTCGAAAATTTAATTTGGCCCCGGCACTATTTTCCGGCACGATACTTGATTCTGTCGCCACTGTCCATGACGCGATCCGAACTTCCCACACACTTCGACAAGCACTGGTCGCGAATCAACAGCTGCGACTTGACTTGGCTATATCGGCTTTTCCATCGCATGAGAAGGAACGTCTCGGCAGGACGGCCCTGGTGTTTCACACAATAGATGTTCGGGATGAAAAACTCATAAAGCAGAGACATTTTGCCATATCTCCGGCGAAGGAAAATTCGTTATATGCCGAAGTTGATCGAATGCTAGCACTAGGCGTGATCGAAGAATCGCAGAGCGCATGGGCTTCCCCGGTCACTCAAGTTGTCAAGCCGAACAAGGTCCGACTATGCTTAGATGCTCAACGTTTGAATGCCGTCACTGTCAAAGACGCATACCCTCTACCTTTGATTGAGGGCTTCTTGAGTCGATTGCTTAAAGCCCATTACATTACGAGCTTGGACCTCAAAGACGCTTTCTGGCAAATCCTGTTAGACCCTGGCTCGAAGGAGAAGACAGCCTTCACGGTCCCAGGTCACCCCCTGTATCAATTTGTGACCATGCCATTCGGACTGTGTAATGCCCCTCAAACAATGACGCGCCTTATTGATAAGGTGATACCACCGCATTTCCGGCACCAAGTTTTCGTATATTTGAACGACATACTGCTTAAAACCGAGACCTTTGACGAATACATCGACTACTTCAGGAAGTGGCTTTGCACATCCGGAAGGCAGGGTTAACCATCAACATACAGAAGAGTCAGTTCGTAATGACGGAGGCTAAGTATTTGGGTCACATCATTGGTCATGGCAATATCAAGACCAACCCGGACAAGACACAAGCGATTGATGCTTTTCCACTGCTCAAGACCACCAAGCAGTTACGCCGATTCCTAGGTCTATGCGGATGGTGCCAACGATTTGTACGTGACTACGCAACCATTGCCACACCCTTGACCAACATGCTGCGTAAGGGACGTAAGTTCGTCTGGGAAGGGCCCAGCTTGCGAGCCTTTGAAGAGCTAAAGAAGAGTCTAACAACAGGCCCCGTACTGTATAGCCCGGACTTTGGTAAACCGTTCTCAACCCAATGCGACGCTAGTCAACATGGGGTGGGAGCAGCCTTAGTCCAGGTTGCGCAAGACAGTGAGGAGAGGCCTATAGCCTTTATGTCTCACAAGCTGAACCCCACCCAGCGGAACTACATGGTCTCGGAGCAGGAATGCCTGGCGGGTGTGTTGGCGGTGAAACGCTTTCGAGCATATGTGGAGGGATACTCCTTTGAAATCGTCACGGATCATACGCCTCTGAAATGGCTGATGAGTCAAACTGATCTCCACGGGCGTTTGGCCAGATGGGCCTTGAAATTAAAGGCGTTTGACTCCACGATTAGATACCGAAAAGGAAGCCAACATGTGGTACCGAAGACATTATCAAGGATGTTCGCCCCTGAAGGAGCCCAGTTGGGCAAGGAGGAAGACAGCCTCCTATTGATTGACCTGGACCATCCTGCCTCTAAGTCAATAGGCTACATCTAGCTGATGCATACTATTCAGAGCCAGTTTCCACAGCTGCCAGAACTGCGGGTGATTGAGGGATTTATATACAAGCGGGTGGGACACGCATCTGGAGACCCCATACAAGAAGAGGAACCGTGGAAGTTACGGGTGCCCGAAGAATTGACCATCGATCTTACTAGATGGGCTCATGACCACCGATTGAGTGTGCACGGTGGATACTCTCATACGCTTTGGCGGCTGAAAACCGATTCTTTTGACATAAGATGGTGCAGCAAATAAAAGTGTATGCAGCCGCCTGTGAGTTGTGTAAGTGCACTAAAACTGTCCTTTGGCCTCCGATGGGTAAGTGTGAGCTACCTGAGCATGTGTTCCGGCGCTTGTATATTGATCTTATCGGTCCTTATCCTCGTTCGACTTCTACTCACACGGGAGCTGTGGTGGTCCTGGACCAACTGTCCAAACTTCCAATCGTTGAGCTGATTCGGAACATGCACACCGGTCCGATAGTCAGCTTTCTGGTGAAACGCGTTTTCCATCTATATGGAGTACCGGAAAAAGTGATCTCCGACAAAAGAGTTTGGTTGTTAGATGTTGTTGATACTTAGATAAAGAAAAACTGAAAGTATATTTTTCCATGCATGTGAAGTGCTCGTTTGTGGTTCTTTCGTGATAATTTCGTTTGATTTGAGCTTTAGTGGTCTTCATGTAAGCCTATACAATAACTTTTTGCTCTACAGTGAGCTTTTATTGCTTCGTGTGGAAACCGATTTCGTTTTTCGGATGGCTCCCATAGCTTGAAATTACTTATGAAAATATATAATTGAGTTGCTTTTTAATAATTTTCCTGAAAAATTATGAGAGAAGAAAGATGATAGAAGATGGTGGTTTCGACGTATGTACTAATTCTCCTCACTCCATCAGTCTTATTAGATACAAACCGGTGATGGCGACTACCATGCTTAGAGGTGAGTAATTCGTATTCACAAAAACAAATTGAGTTTGCATAAGTAGGAAAATTCGAAATAATTCTCTCACCTCTACGCATCGTGATCGCCATCACCGGTGTGTGACTAATAATAGTGATGGCCTGAGGAGAACGCGATGAAACCACCTTCATCTAACATTTTTCTTCTCTAATAATTTTGCAGATAAATTATTAAAAAGCAACTCAATTATGTAGCTAGACACAAAGAATTTTCATAAGTAATCGAGTGTGGTGAAATGTTATAAAAAATGTTATAGCTTTGAAGTAAATTTCTCCCATGAAATGTGATAAATGAAATGGCACGATCGATATAATTTAGTATTATTTTGAATTTCACCCCTAGGGTGGAAAAAACAATTAATATTTTAGTTTCTAATAATCTTTACACAAACCTACGCAAGCGGAGAATTGCTCCACAGAGAACATGGCGAGGACATTATATCCACTACGCCGCAATTTCGTCGCGGAGGCAAGACATGCAATCAAAACGCCAAGACGATTCAATCACAAATCTTAATTTTATTCAACCATACTTCTGTATTTATACATTTTCCTTTCATTTAACCTATGTCTTACACAGCTAATTTGTTTTCTGTTCTTTTTACAGGTGTTAGCAAAAATTTATTATTTGACACAATTCTAGCTATGCTTTCCATTAAATCAATTTTATTGCCTCATGAACAAAAAATTACATATCTCCATATTACCAATATGTCAACATATGCATTTTATTTTCTTCTCGAGATAAATATCCATAGTCCATATATTATGCATACCAAAGACGTATAAACAAATGGACGAGCAACGAGAATCTGTGTACTCGTCCATGTGAGAAGCAAATTTGCCACATAAATAAGTTATAAATAGTTTATGCTCTCGAAACTATATGATTCCCTCTGCTCCTCCTTCCCCTTTTTCCAGACAGGTTTTTCTTTTCTCTCTTCAGAAGAATCGCTTCCCCCACTGACACCCGCGCACACCAACGAAATTTCATTCCACGTGCACACGATCGCGCCTTCGTATTCATTCGGAAAACAGTTTGAGTACAAACAACAAACGACTCTCATAGAAAACTCGAACGTCAAAGCGAAAGAAAATCGAAAAGAGCGCGAAACACGCGGGAAAACTCATGTGTCAAAGCGGATGGAAATTTCGTAAATTTTTAATTATAACAGTGAATTAAAGTTCCTATTACGTTCGCGCGATCTTTAAAATTAAAAACTTTTTAAATGTGAACGTGTTTCGCCGTGAATAGAGTGCTAAAACAAAAGCATATCACTTCACACCTCAACTTCACACAACTTTAGCGAAGGTTGCCAATTGCTTCGGCTCTCACGACCGGTTGTGGATCTAGTACTCTCTATATCTATGATGCATACACTCGTGTGTCAATAACCCATGCTCGTACGTATCACTTGGGTATGGTCGCTAACCTCTAGATGAGTAATACAATCAGCGTGCATTGAGTGTGGTCAGGGAATACCTCCACACGTCATGGGTTATGATTTTGTCGCAACGTGATACTCGACATTCAGAATGAGTGTAGAAGAAATAAAAGTAATTGCATTGTATGATTATGGAACTGGTATGTTTACATGTAGCCATGCAATAAGTTTGAAATCTCATGGTTGTCTTTTTGTTTGCTTAGGTTGTTCTTTTGTTGGCAAACAAATGGATTTTGTTAGTAAGCAAATGAATTGCATGATGTACAATTGAACATGTGTATATATGTTTGCTTATGATATGAACGTATGAATGTTATTACAATTGTTGTTTTTGTTCATGATATGTGAATTAAATCTGCTATTATAGTAAGTGAATGAATGTGTACATATGTTTGCTTAAGATGTGTACGTCTAAATATTATTATGTGTGTTGTGTTTTGATATGTGAATTCAATCTATTACAGAGGTATTTGGATAAATTTTCTAGTAAGAGCATGTCAATGTTTTGGATATTTTGCACCGCTAATGATGAGAGATTTCTTTGCAATTCATGTATTATTCTTTGAACGTCTGTTTTGTTTGGCTTTTTGGTAATCGGCTTGATGGGGAGTTGGCCATTTTCTGCTGTTGGAATAACATTTTGATTTTTTTGGTTGTTTCTAAAGTTCATTTTTTCTCGAGAGGCTACCACAGGACCTGTTTCATCTTGGATCATGTATTTGTTCACACGAGATTATTTATTATAGGATACACTAATCGGTGAAAATAACTGAGAGAATTCTCCAGTCTTTAATAGTCCTTTCGCTAATGATATTGAGAAATATAGGCAGCAGTCCGATAGACACGATATCTTTGGATTTAAACTCTTCAATCTGCGGTTCACTTGGCACGTTTTTGCAAAGTGATGGGCGAATGCGTTTTCTCTAGATTTTGATCAAAATCAAATGATAAACAAGTAAGTTTCAATAAAAATTGATTTTATTCTGTTCGGTGTATAGATTTGGAAAAATGATCCGCAAAATAGTCGAAAACCAAAATGGTGGCCTCTCAAGGCTAAAAAAATAATTACAATGTTACTCTAGTAGCAAATGGTGACCTCTCAAGGTTAAAAAACAAAGTGATTAGAATATTAGTTTAGTAGCAACCAAAAAAACAAATTTTTCCTGGAAATGAATTAAATGCATTTTACTGAGAAAATTACATTACAGAGTAGTCGTTTGATGGCAATTGTCAAGGCAACACCATTTTATAAAATGCATGATGCTAACCAAAGCATATAAACATACTGAATCTTCAATGCAAACTCGAACTAGACTGATGTGCTAATCAACCAAATTGTTAACCTATAGCCAAATCATTGTAATGGAGAAGGCTAAGTTTATCTTCAAATGACTAAAATCGAATGCATCGACACAAGCTCCATTAGAGTATCACAAAAAATCCAGACAATGTTAGGAATGCAAGCCACTTCGTAATACCTTTTGCCAAAACTGATCAAAAAGTTGTTCTTGGGCAAAGAAGTTTTGATCGCGGTGAGAGTTGGTGACGGCCGGAAAATTTTTGATAGAATAGACTAATTCAAAATTGTAATCAATTGAATTGAATATTAAGAGTAGAAGCACAGAAGTATCTTCGTGCCTAAAAATTGAAGTGATCTATCCTGTGCTTCCAGTGAATTAATGTATAGTGAAAAAAGTGCATAAACCAAGAAAACGTTGCGATACTAAATAACAAAGATTGGATAAAGAGAACAATTCTGAAAAATTTATAATAAAGTTTTTGAACTATTTGTGAGGTAAAGATATTCTTTGATAAGTACTTAATAATTATAGAAGTCAAGATTTGATCTTTAGAGAGCCTTTTTGTGAGCCCAGTGGGAAGAAGATCAAGGCTTTACCGCGTCCGTGTCAATATTGAATGGCAAGGCCCTTGTCGAAAATTAGTGGTATTCTTAATTTTGGTTGCATGAAGAATGTACAGATGCTAGTGGGAGTCTTGTTTACGCGGATATTTTTAATTAGAATATTTGTAAAAGTTTAATAAAAAAAGCTAATAAAACCTTCCGACGGATGCCAGAGTTACGCACAACAAGTGTAAAGAGACATTCCTCTTCGCAAACTCCTTTTTATTTAAAAAAAGACAAAAATAAAAGCATTATTTTCGCGTGGAACTGTGCAATAATTTACCTACTTTGCGAATTTTGTGCCCTCACATGGTGGGAGTTTAGTGTATAACATACACTAAACTTCAGAGCGGTAGATAAACCCGAGGGCATTACGTGCAGAGTCAACCAAGCAAACAGCGAAATCAAGTGTTCAAGTTATAACCAGTAATATTTTAAATTAAACATGATAATGCCTGCCAGAAGCGTGAAAAAGAAAGTAAAATCCAAGGAGATTGGATTTAAATAAACTAGAAATTAGGTGCGTCACTGTGAAATTGGAAGAGGGTAATAGCACCTATATCTAATTTTTGAATATCAGATCATTCCATCACATTAGCTAAATTGTCGCATTCTTTGCGTATATACGTGTTTTAAATCGCTCCTGCCAAAAGTTTTCAAAAATTAATTTTATTAAAACCGTCCATCTGATTTTAATTTTTATCAGCAAAAGCTTATATTGTCGAAGTAATCGACTGAGGAAATTTCTATAGAATATTATTTTACTTCGATTAGTAAAGAAAAGTGAAAACCCCGAGAAAACTTTAGGACCGCTAGCATGCAGGAGCCCGACGGGCTCCCATCGTTGGGGCAACCTGCGAAAACGACGAATATGAAACTGGCGATAATCAAAAAAAAAAAAACACAATGAAGAAAACTCCGCAGATGATGGATGCAAGCTGCTAATAATAGCGGACAATCAACAAATAATCAAATTGCAAAAAGAAAATGATCAACTAAGGTTAGAGATACAGCCCCTCAAAGATCTTTTCAAGAATGAGATGGAGTCTAGGAGACGCAGCCACAAAATCAAGTGCAACAGGAACAAAGGTGGAGAAAAGTGCGAAGCAAGCAATTCCAGAAGATGGTCTAAGTGCTGATGGCACCAAGAGAGTCAAAATGGAATGATGTAAATTTTATTCAGTATTTAGAAAATAAAATAAGGGGAAGAAACCAGCTCGCAGTGCTGCCAGTTCCTCTAAAAAAGCTTCCAAAAAGGCAGAAAAAGTTCCAACAATCAACGTGTTGCAGCAAAGCGGAAAATATATGGTTCGGCTATTGACAGCCGAAAATAAACTAACCAATTTCGAGATTGAAAGAGATAATTCTGAAAAATTAACTATTACAACCAAATCATTGATTGATTTCAAGTCAGTCAAAGATACGCTAAACTCTGGGGAGGTTTCACACAATCTATACCCCAAATAGTGAAAAAATCAGAATTTTTGGTTGAGAGGTTTGGACTGCGGAGAGGATACCGTCGATCTTCTTCAGGAACTCAAGGAAGCGGCACCAGAAATTGAATTTATTTCCGTCAAAGCCTTTGCAAATTTGAATTTCAGAGTGGTGGAGTGGGAACGCCTCCAGAAAAGAGAATTCAACCAGTGTTACCAGTGTCAAAGATTTGGTCATTCGGCTGCCAGCTGCGCCATGCACAATCGTTGTGTCAAATGCAAAGACATTCATGCTCCCAGTGAGTGCAAATCGGAAAAATCGGAAAATTATACTGCGTTAACTGCGGTGTTTTTGGTCATCCAGCATCATATCGAGGATGCTTCGGATATCAAGATGCAAAAGTAAAATTTGCTCCAAAGGAAACACAATCACCTTCCAAGTTCGACCAGCCCTGAGTATCATTTGCATTCGCCGCTAGAGGACCAGCAGAAAATGCTGCAAATCATGTAAGTGGTAATAATGAGCTGCTTCTCAAAATTTACCAGAGAATCGACAATTGATAAACATAATTTAAAGATTAACTTTAATTTTCAGCGTTTAGGGCTTTCAAATACCTCAAAATAACTTGTCATCCAGTCACATTCTCATGGAGAGGCTTCGCCTCATCTCGATCAACTTCGACTCCATTGTGACTCTACATCGACGTGACTGTCTCCTGGAATTTATTGTAAAGCCACAGTCTGACATCATACTTCTCACTGAAACCCACCTCAATTCATGGCACTCCATGATATTCAAGGGTTTTGAATTCGTAGGAAACGATAGGGTAAACGGTGATATGGGAGGCGGCACCAGAATATTGGTGAGAAGACCCTATTGTTTCCAAAGTATTGACAAAGTCGAATTTGAAAGCTTTAAACTTCTTGGTAACCGTTATCAAAATTTCACTGCCAGGTGGGGATAACCTCTACGTTATCTCTGCCTATGCAACTGATCGAAATGTTCTCAAACTCAAGGAGGAGCTTAATTCCTTGTTTCAAATACTTGAATTGAACAGGCTGCAAATTTATTATATTTTTGGCGGTGACCTGAATGCCAAACATATATCATGGCTGAACGCTACCAATAATCCAAGAGGTGTATTCCTGAAATCGTAGAAAACAGAGAACCAAATTGAATACAGGTGCAATCTATATGCGTCGGAGCTCCGAACATACTTTAGGACAAATTCATATTTGGACCTCTGCATTGCTGACGCAAGACTTGAATTCAGCTTTAATAGTCCTCAACGGAAACTGCAGGTGCTTCCTTACAATAGTGACCATAACGCAATCGTAATGGAAATAAATCATCAAAGGGATGATGTCTTTCTTATTCCATCCAGCTCATGTCCGGAGGGTTTTGTACTCAATTTCTCAGAAATGCAGTCACCAGTAACGAATAGATTCAAAAAATATATCAAAGAGATGTGCATGTTTCAAAGAAAATCCATTGTTTATCTATTTTCAATTATCGCCATTTTGTTGCAAGCAAACAAAAATCACTTAAATCATCAATTCCCAAAAATGTTAATGTTATTGACCTTATTTGAAAATTTCAAGAAGATCAAATCAAAACTGCAGTGACTGATTCGATGGAAAGTCCTTATAAAATACCAAAATCATGTGTTATTGTTTTTGTAATTGGAGAAATTTAAAATGGCTATAACTTCCGTGTATATCCTTTGATTTTCATCAAACTTACAGAGTATAAGGACCTTTTGTGGGACTATTTAAAAATTCAGTCATTCATTTCAGTTGGAGGGTACATATACGATTTTTTTGAGGAAAATATGAAATTCGAATATCATACTATGTTTTACAAAGTTGAGTGATTTTCGACTTATAAGGTATTTGTTGTCATTGAACTCATAAACACCTATCTCCATAATTTTTTTTCAGATTTTTCGGGTCACAGGTGTCCAATCCCGAGGGGGGAGCCACAAATTTTTCATGTATTTCCCCCCTGTGCACCCCTCGCAGCAAAAAGTGTCAGTTTGAGACCCGTTTTGAAAAGCTCTCATCGTGACCTTTCAAACATAACCATATTGGCCCCTTGTATATAGATTTTTTTCGGGGGCCACTTCCCTATAGGGGACGACCCCCCTTAAATACCTTTCAAAAAAAATGTTGTAGCTGAACTTTGAAGAGAGCACGACTTTACAACTATATACAAAATTTTATGTTTCTAGCAAGAAAAAGTATTGTGACACACGGATGCATAGACGGACAGACAGGACGTGATTTCAGTAGGGTTTCGTAAAATAATTTAACAAAACGAATTGAGGAAAGTTTCAAAAGAAGTTTAATTGAGAGTATCAGAAGCAATGTCCTCCTTCTGATGTTGTCAACGCTTGCTCAACAGTTTCTAATGGCAGGAATTTAACTAACGATGAAAAATATCTCTATTTGTCGAAGTTAGAGAAGCTGACGTTGGGAACGATTGAGAAAGTAGTTCCCAAGATTAAACATCGAAACAATATGGAAGGGTATGAAGGCTTAAAAGCCTTCTTCTCCCATGCGTCAACAATATTTATCGGCGATGTTTGGACTACAACCATCCCTCGTTGGTTTTGTTGAAATTTCATCTGAAGAATGCTTGGAAATTGATCCGTTCATACTTCAGGAGTGAAGTCAGCAATCAATGGTCAGAAAAACTGAGGAGTGTTAACCCACGACCCAGATGGCGTCTTCACGAAAGTGGATAGCGTATTCCGTAAGAAGTCTCGAGTGAAGGTATCGAATCTTGGAGTCGCTAGTGATGAGATAAACCTTCTCAATAGAGGTGGTATCGAAAATGATAGTATGACTCCCGATAGAAATGAAAACAGGATTATATGTGATGGATTGCAGAAATTTGCCCTGATTGGAACACATTTTGGATTGGTTCATCTACCAAACCCTGAGAGAGGGAATCAAATATTTTCAGAGGTCGTTGAAGCAAAAGTTTCCAAATTGAAACCAAGCCTGAACGGTCAATCAATTCTTCATTTTAATGAAACATTAACATCTGAACTCATACCGCTTGAATCTTATTGATTACTTTGTCAGCTATGAAAACTTGTGTTGCATATTTGGCAGGATAAACAACAAGAAATCACGTGGTACTGACGGTATTCAAAACATAGTTCTCTGACATTTGACTGAGTACCAATGACCAAATGGATTAGGAATTATTACATATTGTTCAACAATCTGTTGGGCAATTCATATTTCCTAAATGAGTGGAAAAGGGCTAAGGTATTTCCAATCTTGAAGTAAGGAAAAGAGTCTTTAAGCCCTAAAAGCTATCGCCCGATCAGCTTGCTGTCTAACATCAGCAAGGGATTTCAGGTCATATTAAACAAAGCATTAAACACCCACATTGACAATTATGAGTTGATGCCGAATTTCCAATTTGGTTTTCGTGCCAGGCATTCGACCAAACCTGCGATAACGAAAGTACCCTCAGACACTGTTGGAAACTAAGCAACAAAGAATGTAAGAAATTGACGTATTGTTACGAGCGATATACAATAAGCCAACCAAGCACACACCTCCATTGTCGTCGAATCATATACAGGGTGGGCCAGAAAGAATTGCGAATTTGAAAAAATCATTAAAAAAAACTGAGTACAATTCACATACAAATTTTTATTTCTATAAAAATTGACATCTGGGAAATTCATTTCTTAAAAATAACGTCATCCAGGTGTGCACCATCCCGCTGCAAACATTCTTCGAATCTGACCCTCAAATTGGTAAAAACTCGCTGGCACATTGCACGGGGAATAGCTACCATTTCTTCCCGGATATTGGTCTTCAACTGGTAAATCGTGGCTGGGTTATTGGTGTAGACTCTACTTTTTAGGTATTCCCACAAAAAAAAGTCCGGTGGTGTCAGATCCGGACTTCTAGGAGGCCATGCAATGTCACCTCGGCGCGATATCAGTTTCCCAGCAAACATCTCGTTTACGACCGCCAAAGAGGCATTAGCTGTATGGCATGTCGCGCCATCTTGTTGAAACCATGTCACACGATTAAAGGCTTCAAATTGTTGCAGTTGTGGAAAGAAAAAATCCCTTAACATGGCTATGTATCGGTCAGAATTTACAGTGACAGATTGGCCTTGTTTTTTCGAAGAAGTAGGGTCCGATAATTCCGTTCTTGTTGACCTTGGGCATCCTGCAGGCTTCTGTTTGAGAGTCGAACCAGTCTCTTCAAACTTTCTGACTCACGATCGAATCACACTTTCTTTCGGACACTGATTTAGGTCATGTAATCCAAACTCACGCCGAAATAAACGCCGAACAATAGCGCACGAATTGTGATTTTTAATAATGTTTAACGCAGAATGCACGTTGCGCTCCGGTGAAGTGATCCATTGCGACTAAATTTCCGAGAACCGAGCTACTTAACCCCACCACCCGCGCAGTCCCCTCTCTAAAGCTTCAAACGCAAGAGTGTTTTTAAAATCGTACGCCTTTCTGGCCCACCTTGTACCTGACGACCAATGAGCAAGCGAAAAGACTTCGCAGATCGCTTTACATAAGCAATCACAAATGTTACAAGCGATATACGACGTTGTACATATACGTTCACGCTCCGCCAACCAAGTAGATAACACCATGGTCGTCGAATCATACCTGTATACTGGATGACCATTGATGAAGCGAAAAGACTTCGCAAATTGCTTTACATAAGTGACTGAATCGACGAAGACGCACATGTTAAGCTTTGGAGAATGCTACCAGCGGGGTAAAGCTGGAGAGAGAGCCGAAAGAAAAGCTTTAAAGAAAGAGCTTTTCTAAATTGAGAGCAACACGTTTCGGTTACTCAGCATTTTAAGAGTGAACCGAGGCCAAAAGCTTGCTGGAGAACCATTTAAAACCAGCCAAACGAGCCAGTAGCAGTCAGTATTGGTACGATACTACCACCGTATCCGAATTCAGAGAATTCAGTAATAAATAAGTTTAGATCGAGTCATCAGGGCAGTAGTGCGTGTATAAGTTGCCGTAAAGCTGTTGCAGTTCCAGTCCTACGATTAGTTAGATGGTGAGGTGTTGGCTCAAGCCGCGAACCTCCTTCAGCTTGATTGCGTATTACGCTGCGTAGCCACCATCAGCTAACCCTTTTCTATTGTTTTTATTTCCCAGACATCTTCGCAAGAGAAAGTTGCGGTCAGCCGCACAAGGGATTCGTGCAGGCAGGAGCCAGGTCTGCGATAGCGTCCCAACGAGGCCCCCGCTCGCCAGCCAGGTCTGCGATAGCATCCCAGTTTACCGATTGGTAGCCAGAGCGACATCAACGCGGAGCCCAGGTGCACGCCCCCATAGGACACCCCCGAGGAGCCTAGAAGAAGCACTCCGGGAAAACCCCAAGGCGGGTCCTCGACCCATCCCCCGTGAGGAGTACCTTGCCAGGTTGAAGGCACCGCTTGACACCTCAGTCCACGAGAATAAGGCCGAGCGACGGCGTGGAGGACGTCGGGAGCAGTTGAGGCAGCAGCTCTACGAGTTTAACCTGCTAGCGCGCATATCGGTCACCGAAGCAGAGAGGACCAACTTCCAACGGAAGGTTTCGGAGCTGCGGCGTCAAATCAAGACCGACATCAAGGATCGCTTACGTGCGGCCAAACGAACTGGTACACCTGTAATTAAAAAGGATCAAATAAACAACAATTAACACATAACCAGGTGTTTCCTTTGGACGATTCCAGGGGTTTGAGCTAGAAAGGTAAGCTACAGGTGGCGTGGTTGGAAAGTGTTTGCAGGATAACATCAGGACACCCCGGAAGAGGCCGGGTGAATCCTGAAGGTTTTAACATTGGCGCAGCCGGTTTTGGTTTCCAAACAGCTCTAGAACGGCGATTTGCTGTGGGGTAATCAATATAGTACTTACTAAATTGATAAATTGTTTGGAACTGGAATCTTTTCCTTACACTCTCAACATAAGCGCACTCATCCACGCATCCTGATAGCTCGAGCTTCATACTCTTGGAAGTGTAGCCAAAATCACCTAGTTAGCGCTATAGGGACTTTAGCTCATTTTCAAAGAGAGGGTTGCATTATTATTAAAGTCCGGTACATTGACTTAAAAAAAAAAGATAATATTGCTGTTTAATTTGCGTGAATGAATAATAAGAACCAGTTAACAGGAGGAATTCATCAATTAACTCCAGAGGAAAGCAACGGGCTCGTATTACGAAGCGGTAAAGCACTCTCAACCCCAAAAAGTAAGTCTGAACCTTCTTGTTACAGCTCAAACCAACAGGTGAAGCGAGAAACCGAACCCGTTGAATTGGACACAGTCCTTGAATTAGCTGATACGGTTGATAGGTTGCATCCACATCGCGTAGAGCAAATTAAGCAGTTCCGCGCGCAAACAAAGCAATTTAAAGAAGAAATTAAACACTTCGGCGGTGTCTCGCTAAACCTGACCAGTTCTTTCGATTTATCGCAATCATTAAAAACGCTGATTACGTGCCACGATTGGAATCTATCGTTTGAGGCAAGCGAATCTACAAACGCGTCCATTGATCAGACCACTCATTCTAGTCCTGTTTGTATGACTGCTAAGGGAGTAGAGGTTAAGAACCTTACAGGCAATATGGCCGAGTATGCTAAAGTAGCTAAGTTGATGGGGCAGATGATTCCTTTATTTTCAGGAGCTCCAAGCTCGTCAATAGTTTTAGAACTACAGACATTTATTTGCTGCAGCAGGCAAGTTTGGAAGTATCTGGATAGCCAGGAGAAGATTGCCTTTATGCAGATTTTTCCAACTCGCCTTCAAAGAGAAGCTTACCAGCTGATATCGTCGCAGTTTCCGTCAACTCTAGACGCAGCTGAGGAACTTTTAAATCGGGTCTACTTGCCAAGGGAAACCTAACAGGAATTGGTGAGTGGACTCATCTCAGCCAAACAAGGCCCCACAGAGTCAGTATTGTCCTACACATCACGTCTGAGGCAAATACTTAAGCGATGCCAGGAAGCTGCTGTTGTTAAATATGGATCAGAGGCAAGTAAAATCGCGAACGCACAGCTGGAGGATTTTGCTAAGAATGCCTTTAAAAGTGGCGTTAGTAACCCCCACCTTTGTCAGTATTTGTTGACGCTAGAAACGTCTACGTTTGAGGATCTAGTCACTTAGGGTCTGAACATGGAAAAATTGCAACAAGGGGTTTTCCTCCTTCAAGGCAATTCGGCGCAGTTATATCCACAGATACCACAAGTACAACCCACTTTCAGTACTTGGTTACCTAGCCAACATGCGTTTACTCCTCAACAAGTTAGCTATACACCTAATCCGTGCGCCGGATCTTTCCAGCCACAGGTAGTAAGGGGACCAGACCCAAGCTCTGGCTCAAAGCCATCTAAATTTCCAAAGAGTCCGAAAATCACCTGTAACTTTTGTCATAAGCGAGGTCACACTTATGCAGACTGCTACAGTCGCAAAAATACTCCTTATTGTCCAGCATGTAAGGAGTATGGTCACGATCAGAAGGATTGTAAGGCGAGGCCAGCATCGGCAACTCCAGTTATTAGCGAGGGTCAAAGAGTTTTCAGTATTCAAGTAAGATGTGATTTCTGTGGCCGAAGGGGCCATGGCGTTGACACGTGTTTCCAAAAGAAAAGATGGGAAGCCAAGCATCAGGGAAACGAGGCGCAGTCGAGTTGAAAATCCCCGGCTCGGCTACATTGAAGACGGTGCAATCAGGAAGCCAACCTCTCAGTAAGGAGGTTGAATCTAGGGTGACACGGAGAAACACGGTAGATAACAGTTGCAGAAAATCCAGCCTCGTGACCGCTTCATTGCCTTTGGATATTGGGAAACAGGAGAAAACAAAATTTACCATTGATACAGGTGCAGAGGTTAGCATAATTAGCAAATCAGCAATACGCGATTCGTGTCCAATAGATGTGAGTCATAAGCTTACTTTGTCAAGCCCTTTTGGGGAGGGAGAAACCCTTGGTTCTACGCAAGGCAACTTCGAGCTCCCCACCAAGCTTCCTTGTATCTTCCGTGTAGTAGACACAATTCAGGGGGCGTTCAATGATGGTCTTCACGGAAATGACTTTCTAGCGAAAAATTGTAATATAGAAGGTCCTAGTGTTTCCTCGCACGGAAGCAAATAGTAATGAATTCAAGGTCCGTTTAGAGTGCCATGAAGGATCAGTAGATTCACGTCAGTCTTTGGCTCAGGCGCCGAATAGCGTATACAAGTTGTCCAAAAGGGTGGCGCAAAACGCGGCGGGTTCACCAAACCAAGCTGAGGGTGTGAATTGTGGTTCTGTCAAAGGACACACTATCAACCGCAAGTTCAATAGCGGATGGCGTGTTTCTAGCCAATGCTCTTTTAGATCCGGTTCACCCTGTAATAGGTATAATGAATTCGAGTGAGTCACCGGTCACACTTGAGCGGATTGACTTAGAACTCGAGAGATTGGATGAATATTTGGTGGATAATCTGGAGGCAACAAATAAGAGGGTGCAGCTCCAGAAAGCCTCTTGCATTAACTCCCCAGTGAAGCATCTGGGTGGTATATCAACAACGGGTATATCGACAACTGCTGAAGGGTCACAATTGATAAGTAACGGTCGGTTGGAAAACGAACCTGGACCAATGAATCAGGGCCTGCCGACCAGCATTATACGCAATGCATTACTAAAACAAGAACTTACGCTATATGAGCATATTAACTCTGAAGAGAGGGCCGGCTATTACTCAGCTATGTCAGGAGTTTAGTGACATTTTTTTCCTGCCAGGGGATAAGTTGAGTTACACGGAGGCGATCACACATGAGATTCCAATGGTGACAGATCAAGCACCTATAAATCAGAAAATGTACCGTTTGAGTCAGCCCCAGAAGGATATTATTAACGAGCAGCTCAAGGTAATGTTAGACAGCGACATTGTCCAGCCGAGCAAGAGCCCCTGGAACTCCCCCCTCTTGGTTGTGCCCAAGAAGGCCGGAGCCAATGGAGCAAAGAAATGGAGAGTAGTTGTTGACTTCAGGAGACTGAATGAGAAAACCATAGGAGACGCATTTCCATTACCCCGTATAGAAGATATTTTAGATCAAATTCTTCGTTATCTCGGTTTTTTTGCGCCATTTAAAAAATCTCCAAATAAATGTTCCTCCAACTTTTCCAGAAAAACGGAAATATTTTAAATTTAATGCTAAACAAATATATATTTCGGAGGCAAGAGTTCCTCCTTCTTCAGTGAAGAAGGAGGAACTCTTGCCTCCGAAATATATATTTGTTTAGCATTAAATTTAAAATATTTGCGTTTTTCTGGAAAAGTTGGAGGAACATTTATTTGGAGATATTTTAGATCAGTTGGGGCATTCACGGTATTTCAGCACGTTAGATTTGGCCAGTGGGTATCATCAAGTAATGGTGCAGCCGAAAGACCGGCCAAAAACTGCATTTAGCACCAGTTATGGGCACTATGAATTTAAGCGAATGCCTTTTGGTTTGAAGGGGGCACCAGCCACTTTTCAGAGGCTAATGAACTACATACTAACGGGTTTACAAGGTTTTGACTGTTTGTGTACTTGGATGACATAGTGGTTTATGGGAAAAACTTGAGGGATCACATCGATAAACTACGGAAAATCTTGAAACTCCAACCGGAGAAATGTCAGTTCTTTCGACCCGAAGTGGTATATTTAGGACATATTTGCTCCCAAACGGGTGCGCGGCCAGATCCAAGTAAGACTAGCTGCGTGCGGGATTTTCCCGTCCCTACAACGGTGCGCAGACTACAGTCCTTTTTAGGACTAGTCAATTATTACCGGAAGTTTATTCCCAATTTCTCGAAGATAGCCAAGCCTCTTACAAATTTATTGCGGAAGGATGTTCGGTTTACATGGACGGATAAGTGTATGGAAGCATTTCAATTGCTGAAAAATTCGCTTGTAGAACCACCATTGCTGGCGTATCCTGATTTTTCCCAGCCATTTAATCTCACCACCGATGCAAGTAACGAGGCCTTGGGGGCCGTCTTATCTCAGGGAGAAATTGGCAAGGACCACCCCATAGCCTATGCAAGTCGGACTCTGAATAGAGCGGAGCGGAATTACTCTACAATTGAAAAGGAGCTACTTGCGATGGTTCGGGCCGCTAAAAATGTCAGGTGTTATTTACAGTGACGACGTTTCACCATCTACACGGATCATAAACCCCTAAAGGGGGTGTTTAACGTAAAAGATCCTACCACACGGTTGGTAAGGTTTCACCATAAGTTGTCGGAGTTCGATTACCACATTGAGTACAAACCGGGCAAGTACAATACTAATGCCGACGCTTTGAGTAGGATTCCCCAGGACTCTGCCGGGGAGGCAGGTGATAAATATCAGTGTAATGTCCTCACTAGAGCACAAAAGCGGCGAAAACTACCTGATCAATCTCCAGAAGACTCTTCAGCAGAGCCGGCACCGGGAGGTGGCCAGAAAGACAATGGTATTACCACTGACGGTACGGAGGGGTCGATTGAGCCCACGCTTCCACAATCCACGCCGGAGCAACAGAATTTATCTGACTTATTTTTCGAGGATCCCTGTACAGGCCCGATACTAGGAGGGCCCCAGGAGGACATTGGTAACTACGCAGCTGATGGTGATGAAACAATTAAGATTGTCTCTCCGCAACCCGCGGTACAACCTGATCTCCTGACTCTAGGTTCACCAGAGGAGGTAAGGGCGGCCATATTGGAGTTTCACGATTCTCCTTTTGGAGGGCATCAGGGGGTTACGAAAACCTACAGGAAGATTCGCAAGAAGTATAAATGGAAGAATATGCTATCAAACATTAAAAAACATGTGAGGACGTGTAAGAAATGTCAAGCTATGAAGGCTTCTCCCCAACACCGCATGCCAATGGTTGTCACGGATATAGCGGAGAAACCATTTGATAAAGTATATCTGGATATCGTGGGGCCCCTCATTGAGACAACTTCTGGGAATAAGTACATTTTGACCTTTCAGGACAATTTAACAAAATTTGTGGATTGGTACGCTTTACCGAACGCTGAGGCGGAAACAGTAGCCAAAGTGTTCTTTGACGAGATTATTGCTAGGTATAGAATACCGAAGCAGCTAGTTACCGATCAGGGGGCTTATTTTGTAGGGAAATTATTCAGGCAAGTATGTAGGCTATTAAATATAAAGAAAATGCAAACTACCGCCTATCACCCACAATCCAATGGAGCCTTGGAACGAGCCCATAGACCCCTTGTTGAATATTTGAGATCCATGGTGGATGACAATCCGCAGGTTTGGGATCAGTTTTTGCGTACGGCCGCGTTCGTGTACAATAACAGTGAACACGATAGCACGAAACACACTCCAATGGACTGTCTTTATGGATTCGCGGCAGATGTTCCGTGGAACCTTAAGAGGGACCCAGCTCCTCTCTATGACTATGAGAATTATTATCTATTATTAAAGCACAAATTACAAAAGATGTATACCTTGGCACGTAGGAATATACTGGAGAGTAAGTTAAAATCCAAGGTCCATTACGATAACAACGTCAGACCGGTTACTTTCCATATAGGGGATAAGGTATTGCTTAAAAATGAGAATCGTAGGCAGAAGCTCGTGCAGGTATGGGTAGGACCATATGAGGTCAAAGCCGTTACTTCCCCCGTCAACACCACGATTGCGATAAAGAAAAAACTGGTCAATGTTCATAACAATCGACTTAAACTATACTACGAATAAATTGTTCTAACTCCTCCCTTTTTTCTTTTTTTTTCCGTATTTCTAGTAATGGCCACCGGCATCATCATTTTAGGCCTGCTTGGCGTTGGAGTTTTGGCAACCCCGAACGAGGATCTGAGAACGTATTCATTGGAGAGCATAGCGAACACAGGAATATTATTTGAAGATATTGGTGGTCTGTTGAGCTATCACAGCACCTGGAATGTCGTAATGGATTTAGATCTAGGAGAAGTACAGGATCTAATAGGATTGGCCGAACGAGCTGAACAACTTGTTAAAATGCTTTGTGCAGGAAAGAGTTTAGGATGTGCGGAGCAGTTAAGGTGGAAAATCTTAAGATTCGCTCTCAAGCTCTGTTCGAGTCACTGATGCCTAAAAGGACTAAAAGGTCATTCATTGATGGGGTCGGGAGAGCATTACATTCGTTATTCGGCACAATGGATGATGAGAATGAGAAAGAGTTGTACAGTCGGTTAGATAATCTGGAGGACAGGGAAAAGGAATTGGTTAAATTGGAAAAACAAAGGATAAGTGTTGTAAACATATCCTTGGAGGAAATTCATAAACCGCTATCAGATGTGATTAATAGACAAGCGGAGCTTGGCTTGCAAATTAAGGACATCTTTCTTATGACTGACAAATTACTTGCAGCAGAACGGAGGAACGTGGTACTGACTTCACTGCTAGCTCAACTACTGGAAATTGAAACCCGGCAACGCACCCTCATTGACATAGTTGTGTCGGTGCAGAACAATATAATACATCCTCTTCTTATTTCCAGCAAAAAGTTGTTTGAAATTTACGTTAAACCAGGCAATAGATGTCCTGAGTTCTGCGAACAAATTTTGGCACAAGCAGCAGAGTTACAGCATTTCAGATGGAAAACCAAGCTAGTGGTAATAATCACGATGCCTCTTTTAAAAATACCACTAATGGAGTTGTATCAAATACACTTTTTCCCGATCAGAACTAACGGGACACTTCTTCTAATACCGGATGTGGAATACTCCTTCATAGCGGGTGATATTACCACTCAGCAATTCCTATTACTTGCGGACAATACGCGTCACAAGAAAATAAAACATCCGCAACCTGGTGACCTTTATGTGGTACCATTAACTACGCCGATTGTTCAGTCACCACCGTCCACAAATGAAATTATTTCGCTCCTGTATAACCCACTAAAACTGAAGACAGTGCTTCCCCTTCGAGTTAGTACATCGGTAATCGATTCCTTGATTAAGCTGAGTAAACCAAACAGTTGGATCTACTTCCTGCAGACAGAAACACCCATCCATATCCGATGCGACACTGGTATCATGACGCATAAGATGATTGGTCAAGGTATCCTAACCCTCCATCTCCCATGCACAATTCAAATTAACGAAATGACTATACATTATGAAGCGGAAAGTACTCACCTTTTCAATATAATTCAACCGCAATATTTCCCAGAAATAGACCCAAGGATTTTAGAAGTAGACGTTGCTGATTTGGGGACTAATCACAGTATGCCTAAAATGAAGCTAGTTACAGCCAGAAATGGAGGTACTCAGTTCGCGGCACGCGCACACAGTTTAAATGAAATTTATTCGCACCTCGAGCGGATCAAATTTAACGAGTCGACCAGAAAGAATGTGCACTTATCCACGGCCTCGACTAGCCTGGCAGCGGTCTCATTATTCATAATCGGGATGTATCTTTCAATCAGGCTTATTAAGGGGCGTTGTCATACGAATGCAAGCAAACGTGCTCCTACAGAGGTGTCAAACCCCGGCATTGCTTTACAAATCTGTACTGAGGAGGTGAGCCAGCAGGCTTCCCCGATACCACTAACTACTGAAAATTCTCAAAATTTCGTCATCTGCAAGGAGCGGTTTGTAACCCCGCCTAGCCCGAACACACAAATACCTACAACCCTACCCCTCAAGCAAAACCCCACCCGTTCCTTCCAATTAGTTTAGTTATAGCAGAAGAGAACGTTAACACAAACAAAAACAAAAAACAGAAAATAACACAAAAAAAAAAACATACTAGATATAAAAAAAGCACAAAAAAGGGGAAAAAAAACCGGAAAAAAAAAACCAAACAATATATATATTTATATAACACAAAAAAAATTGGGATGAAAATCATAATAACTGCACAAGGGAAAAGTAAATATATTCAAAGTAATGAACTAGTTTCAAGTAAGCAAAAAGAAACAATCCCATGCATTAGCAACTGCTATAAAACATATACTAACCTCATACCTTATTAACAATCGTCAACCAAACGACTACTATGCACAGATTCCCCACACCTCGCACGCTATAGTCATCAAGCCATGATTCATTAGCCGCGAAGCTTATCCCATACGGAAGATACGACCAACTTGCAATTACCATACCCATAACGATCTCCCTATTAGCATATCATAGCAAGCGCCGGTTGCTTGCGGCGAAGCGCCAGATTCGATTCGCACATATGCGTATATGCGTTGAAAAGCAAAGAACATTATTCCCTGATATGGAATTTAAATGAGCATGCAAACTTTCAGCCCGAAGTTTAGGTGTTATCACACCATGAGAAGCAAGTAAAACGAACGTACCCGATAAATTTCCCCATCTCGCATAAACTCAATAAAAGCGTTCTCTCTGGGCTGGAATAATAATGAAGCTAATCGAGTGATTAGCGTTGACATCGTATCAACCGTACGAGTATGGGCAAATAGAATGCCATCAAGCTCAACTTTCTATCCCTATGAAAATACCCACACACTCCATCCCATTAAAAACTAATTAATTACGTTCCGCCTTCATACTAACGAAAATTCCCACTAACCTATTGGCACAATAATTAAGATGGAGAACTATAAGAAAGTTTAATTTAATAAAATAAGAAAAATATCAGTAATATTAAGAATAGTAAGAAACAATTGAAAAATGAACATGCACAAATAAAGAGAAGAACCAGAATGTAGAGTAAAAAATAATAATAGGAAATGGAATAAGTATAGTGATAATCAAATATAAAATTAAAAGTAAAAATGCCAAATATAAGTAGAAATAAATATAAAGACAAAAAAAGTGTTAATCAAATGTAAAATTAAAAGATAAAATGCCGAATATAAGTAGAAATAAATATAAAGGTAAAAAATGTGTTAATCAAATATAAAATTAAAAGATAAAACGCCAAATATAAGTAGAAATAAATATAAAGACAAGAAAAGTATTGATCAAAGATAAAATTAAAAGAAAAAATGTCAAATATGAGTAGAAATAAATATAAAGACAAAAAAAAAACTCAAAGAAAAGGTGAAGGAGAAAATAAAAAGTGCCATTTCACCTGCACCACTCACATTAAATCCCAACTAACGCTAACCGTTTATAATTTACTAACACCTGTACTACAGACTAATAATGCACGAATTTGTTCGAAATGTACACCTTTGATTAAAAGAAAAATCGGCATTGAATATGCATGTTAAAAGAAAATGTACTGTATTATTAAGTAAAGCCGATTATCTACCTATTGCAAAGAAAATTGAATACCGGTGTTATCCAAATGTAAAAAGTAATAGTTTAACCTCAAGAGAAAATGATTTAAGACCGGAAAATTGTATTTAGCCTACGGTTCAACATCTGTGACAAACGAAACATTAACTTATGGTACCCAAGGAAATATTAAAATATGATTATATTAATTTAAGATTGAATCCAACAAAATATAGCAACGAATCAAACCTCAAATTATATTTTTATTGTAGCAATTCATGCAACATTGACCTGTAATACATAATAATTAGTATGAACATTAACTTATGGTACCAACCGAAATATTATTATATTAATTTATGATTGAATCGAACAAAAACAGTATGGAATTAAACCAGATATTGATTTACAAATTTTTAAATGTGGAAGTTTACTATTACAACGTTGAAGTGTTAAATAACACATTAAGTATCGTCAGTTAAAAGCATTAATACACGAAATTAAGCGATGGAATTACGTAGCACCCAGTAAATTACGCAGAACAATCAACAATAAGCAGCAGCAGCAGATACACTAAGTAATTCGCATCATGGGAACAGAGCAACGATTTATTGTACTCTCCAAGTACACTAAATCCCATTTTCAACCCCCGGAAGAAATGTTACGAGCGATATACAATAAGCCAACCAAGCACACACCTCCATTGTCGTCGAATCATATACCTGACGACCAATGAGCAAGCGAAAAGACTTCTCAGATCGCTTTACATAAGCAATCACAAATGTTACAAGCGATATACGACGTTGTACATATACGTTCACGCTCCGCCAACCAAGTAGATAACACCATGGTCGTCGAATCATACCTGTGTACCGGATGACCATTGAAGAAGCGAAAAGACTTCGCAAATTGCTTTACATAAGTGATTGAATCGACGAAGACGCACACGTTAAGCTTTGGAGAATGCTACCAGCGGGGTAACGCTGGAGAGAGAGTCGAAAGGAAAGCTTTAAAGAAAAGCTCTCACTCACTCACCAATTCGCCGCGAGAGATTCACCATCCGGACAAGTGAGACGGAGCGGGGAGGAAAGAGCTTTTCTAAATTGAGAGCAACACGTTTCGGTTACTCAGCATTTTAAGAGTGAATCGAGGCCGAAAGCTTGCTGGAGAACCATTTAAAACCAGCCGAACGAGCCAGTAGCAGTCAGTATTGGTACGATACTACCACCGTATCCGAATTCAGAGAATTCAGTAATAAATAAGTTTAGATCGAGTCATCAGGGCAGTAGTGCGTGTATAAGTTGCCGTAAAGCTGTTGCAGTTCCAGTCCTACGATTAGTTAGATGGTGAGGTGTTGGCTCAAGCCGCGAACCTCCTTCGGCTTGATTGCGTATTACGCTGCGTAGCCACCATCAGCTAACCCTTTTCTTTTGTTTTTATTTCCCAGATATCTTCGCAAGAGAAAGTTGCGGTCAGCCGCACGAGGGATTCGTGCCCAGCAAGCCCCTTGGAGTGGAGCAGGAGCCAGGTCTGCGACAGCGTCCCAACGAGGCCCCCACTCGCCAGCGTGTGCATCCCAGTTTACCGAGTGATACCAGAGCGACATCAACGCGGAGCCCAGGTGCACGCCCCCATAGGACACCCCCGAGGAGCCTAGAAGAAGCACTCCGGGAAAACCCCAAGGCGGGTCCTCGACCCATCTCCCGTGAGGAGTACACTGCCAGGTTGAAGGCACCGCTTGATACCTCAGTCCACGAGAATAAGGCCGAGCGACGGCGTGGAGGACGTCGGGAGCAGTTGAGGCAGCAGCTCTACGAGTTTAACCGGCTAGCGCGCATATCGGTCACCGAAGCAGAGAGGACCAACTTCCAACGGAAGGTTTCGGAGCTGCGGCGTCAAATCAAGACCGACATCAAGGATCGTTTACGTGCGGCCAAACAAACTGGTACACCTGTAATTAAAAAGGATCAAATAAAAAACAATTAACATATAACCAGGTGTTTCCTTTGGACGATTCCAGGAGTTTGAGCTAGAAAGGTAAGCTACAGGTGGCGTGGTTGGAAAGTGTTTGCAGGATAACATCAGGACACCCCGGAAGAGGCCGGGTGAATCCTGCAGGTTTTAACAGTATGTACAGCTTACTTTTTGATACATTTCTGAAAATAAATTTAAAAAGATTTTTCTTTGCTAAGTATCAAGATTTATTATTTTATTTATACGACCGGTTTCGCTGGTATCTTACCAGCATTATCAGGTACAATGAATGAATTTATCCTAGAGTAAGCCTATTTATATGTAGCGCCATCCTAATTAAGCATATCAATTAGAGACGTGACATGAATGAAAAATGACAAAAAGGTTGCTTTTACGATAGGGCGTCAAATAAGCCGGATTTAAAAATATCTATTTGGTCAGAAAGTACAATTACATTACGATTCTTTTCAAGTTTATAAATTTCTAAGTATTCTAAAATAGTATCTAAGTTGTTTGGATCTCTTTGCTATGGTTGACTTAAATTAGCTAAAAGCACTAGTTTTCCTTGAAACCATAGAATTTTGTTTATTTTGCAAATACCGATATTTCGGAAGTGAGTCAGAATTGTCCTTTGTGTTTGTGTTGGCTTCCTGTGTATTCCAAAGCTGAATTCACCGTTCTTCGTATAAAAACATAAGTCGAAAAATGTAAGCAAACTGCTGTCCTCCGTCTCCATCGTGAAAACACTCCAACACATTCTTTGTTAATGAAGTTAAAAATATTTTTCTTTGCTAAATATCAAGATTTACTTTTTTATTTATTCGACCGATTTCGCTGATATCTTGCCAGCATTATCAAGTACAACGAATAAAATTATCCTAGATTAAGACTTTCTATATGGAGCGGCATCCTAGCTAAGCCTATCAATTAGAGGTATGATATCAATGAAAAATGACAAAAAGTAGCTTTTACGATAGGGCGTCAAATAAGGCGGATTTGGTCATTAAGTACAATTACATTACAATCCTTTTCAAGTTTATAAATTCGAAAAAAGTCTAAAATATTTAATGATGATTTTTAAATTGTCTATTTCTGAGAATTTATGATTGGTAACTAAAAAGTGATTAGCAACATTGGATCTTGGATTTAAGATGCTCGTTAAATCTGATTTTGAATGACCTCCCCTGTTTTTCCTATGTAAGAAAAAGGCTTGACTATGGGTTCCCCTCTCGGTCCACTAATGGCAGACATATTTATGGACGCCGTTGAGAAATCCATCTTTGAATCGAAATTCTCAAATTTCATCATTTTTCGGCATAGAAATTTTAATGACATTCTAATAGGCTCCATAAGTGATAATCATCAACTTGGACAACTCTTAGATTTTTGCAGCAACATCCATCCATCTATAACATTCACACTTGAAACACCGACAAGTCAACTTTCTTGATCAAACGATTAGTAGAAATCAGTGTAACGAACTTAACTTTAATATATTTAGAAAACCGACCTATTCAGATGCCACTATCCCAGCGGACTCATATCACCCTTGGTCACCATGGTATAAAGAATAACAAAGTATGTTCGCTCACTAAAGCTGGATCGCCATTTAAAGCTTTTGTGACGTCACATGGATCGAATCGGTTGGATCGGCAAATGTTGATTTCTTTTCCAATAAGTGTTATTTTAACATTAAAAGGAAAATGCCATTTTTTAATACAAATGATTGGATGTTTATTTTATTATAAAGAAAAAGGTATGCCGTTTATAGTTAAAAAATAACATCGGGCAAATAACCACCACAACCACGCTTTCAGGACCATATCCTTTTCATGAAATTTTCCATAACCAAATCCAATAAGAGGTGTTATTTTGATATTAAAAGAAAAATTTCGTTATTTAATATAAATGATCAGATGTTTATTTCATTATAAAGAAAAAGGTATGCCGTCAATAGTAAAAAATAACATCAGGAAAATAACCACCACGACCATGCTTGCAGGACCATATCCTTTTCATGAAATTTTCCATAATGAAATCCAATAATAGGTGTTATTTTTAATATTAAAAGAAAAATGCCATTTTTTAATATAAATGATCGGATGTTTATTTTATTATAAAGAAGAAGGTATGCCGTTAAAAATAACATCAAGCAAATGAAAAATAACATCAAGCAAATGACCACCACGACCACGCTTACAGTACCATATCCTTTTCATGAAATTTTCCATAACCAAGTCGCAAAGTGGCTGCCCTATGTCTTCGATAGCCTCACGAATTCTTTCTTTGAGGTCTTGAATCGACGCTGGGCTATAGGCGTAGACCTTTTGTTTCACGTGGCCCCAAAGGAAGAAGTCGCAAGATGTTAAATCACAAGATCTATTCAAAATAACACCTCTTATTGGAAAACACTATATTCAGAATTTAATAACTTAATCTACCGATATTAATCTTAATAGTAAAGCCAACAGAGTGTTTCATAGATTTAAAACATATTCTCGACTCAAACTGAACTTAGGCATGCGCAATATTAAATATAAAGGAAAGTATAAAAAAGTGAGGGAAACATTTCCATGATAGCAATGTGATATTTATAATATGTATTAAAACCGAACTACCTGCATAAAATAAAATTGCCTGCACCTAATGCTTGCAATATTTGAATTGATAAAAATTCGATGGGATTTGTCAATGAGAACGTTACGTGTCTCGTTGATTGTCCTTGAATTCGAATTGAATAAAATTTTAAAATTAACGATCCCCTGAAAATCGTTTATACTTGCTGAAAAACGTCACATTGAATGAAACGTTTGTATCCCAATTCAAGAATTGAAAAAAATTCATTTTTCTTAATTTGTACTCATCACTTACTTTGTTGCTTATAAATAAATTGAAATGCATGGATAATTAAAGATAATGTATTGATATTCCAGAGAAGAAAACTAGTTAATGTATTTAAAATATTTGCTATAAGTGTGCCTTAATCTGATCAGATAATAATATATTCAACATACTATTAACTAAAAATGCGCACCTATTCCGAAGCAGAGCAATTGCATTTATCATATGTATTCCTTGAACTTGAAGATTTATTTATATTAGTATGAGCATAAAATTAATTACAAAGGTAAAAATCAAGCAAAAAAATGGATTTATATGAGAAATCTCTGATTTTATTTCAAACAAGTCCTGAAATCCATATAAAATTCATTAACAAATGCATTCTATCTGAAAGCTCCGACCCATGTGACGTCACATAAAAAGCTTTTTTCATGAGCGAGCATACCTTGTTATTCTTTATACCATGCTTGGTCACAAAAGTTATCTGCATATAGACCCACGGTTCAACTTGCATTTTCTATACCCCGCTCCATAGGAGATCTAAGAGAAAAAATAAGAGCTTTAAAAGATATCGCGAAAAATAACGGTTTCTCTGAATACCTCATTGATGAGTTAACAAAGAAAAAACAGAAAGAAATCACAATAAATAGAATTCATCCGAAAACCACGGACATAAATACTAAAAATTCATATCTCTTACATACTTCGGTCCGGTGTCTGATGCAATTTCTGGTATTTTATCAAATGAAAATGTCCAAATAGCCTTCAGATCGTCAGAAATTATGCAATATATTCTGTAGCAGCAAATCTGGAGTTTATAAAATTTGTGTGAAGAATGTAACAGTGCTTACATAGGGCAAAAAAGGAGGTCAAGCGAAATCAGATTAAATGAGCATTTTAAATCCTTAAAAATAATTCCAACGTTGCTAATCACTTTTTAGATACCAAACATAATTTCTCAGAAATAGACAATTTAAAAATCATCCACACTTTACCTAAATAACATGAATTAAATAGTTTAGAATCCTTAGAAATTTATAAACTTGAAAAGAATAGTAATGTAATTGTACTTAATGACCAAATAGATATATTTAAGTCCGGCTTATTTGACGCCCTACCGTAAAAGCAACCTTTTTGTCATTATTCATTCATGTCATTTCTCTCTAGGATGCCGCTACATATAAATAGGCTTACTCTAGGATAAGTTCATTCATTGTACCTGATAATGCTGGTGAGATACCAGCGAAACCGGTCGTATAAATAAAATAATAAATCTTGATACTTAGAAAAGACAAATATTTTTAAATTTATTTTCAGAAATGTACCAAAAAGTAAGCTGTACATACGTCAATTTCTTTCATTTTTGTTGCTTAGTTTCCAACAGATGTCTGAGGGTACTATCGTTATCGCAGGCTAAGATTAATAAGAACTGGATGGGCTAAGCTCATATAAAATGCATGAGAGAGCATGTGACCGGTTTCTGCTCTCTTCCAAGTGAACAGTCTGTCATTTCCTCCCCGTCTGCCTCTTGCTGGTCACTTTCTTGTTCCAAAAGCTGACTAGGTGTGAACTGACTGTCAAGTTGACTGATACAAATTGGACGCCAAATTTGCCAATTTGCAAGTTTCGTCGCGAATTTTATCCGATATTAAAACTATGGAAAGTGTTCGCGATCTAAATTCGTTCCAAGTGTTTAAACATTCGATTGGAGTTTGTGATTCAAGTTACTTTAACGTGTGACACTGTGTAATTAACTTAGAATTTCAAAATGAAATGTGTAGTGCCTTCGTGAAAAAATCATAGTGGAAAAGGATCTGTACGTGTTTCCTTTCACAAGTGAGTAGTTATCATATTAATGTTTTGCATGTTTTTCATACAATGCTGAAGGTTTTTCTAATAGAAAGCAAATTTTTGGTCTTGTATGAAAAATTGTTTACATTGAGCAGCAGCTATGTTTGCTTGTGCAATTTGGCTCTCTCTAAGGTTGTAAACAAGAGCGTAGCAGTAGGAAAAGTGGTCGCAGGGGTTGTTGCAACCATATTGTCACGTGGTTGTCCACTCCAGTATTATTAAATTACTCAATGATCGCAGGTATGATCGAATGCCTGGCAGGAAAACCAAATTGGCAATTCGTCATTGACTCATAGTTCTCAATGTGGGCGTTTAATGCTTTGTTTAATATCACTTGAAATACCTTGCTGATGTTAGACAGCAAGCTGATAACTTTTAGGGCTTGAAATTCTTTACCTTTCTTCAAGATCGGAAATAACTTAGCCTTTTTCCACTCATTTGGGAAATATAAATTGCTCAACAGATTGTTGAACAATATGTAATAATTCCTAATCCATTTGGTTATTGGTACTCAGTCAAATGTCAGAGAACTATGTTTGGAATACCGTCAGTACCACATGATTTCTTGATGTTTATCCTGGCAAATATGAAACACAAGTTTTCATAGCTGACAAAGTAATCAATAAGATTCAAGCGGTATGAGGTCAGATGCTAATGTTTCATTGAAATGAAGAATTGATTGACTGGTTTGAATTCGGAAACTTCTGCTTCACCGACCTCTGAAAATATTTGATTACTTCTCTCAGGGTTTGGTAGATGAACCAATTCAAAATGTGTTCCAATCAGGGCAAGTTTCTGCAATCCATCGCATTTAATCCTGTTTTCATTTCTATCCGGAGTTATACTATCAATTTCGATACCAGTCCTATCGAGAGGGTTTATCTCATCACTAGCAACTCCAAGATTCGATACCTTCACTCGAGACTTCTTACGGAATATGGTATTCACTTTCGTGAAAACGCCATCTGGGTCATGGGTTAACACTCCTCAGTTTGGTTGTAATCCAAATATCGCCGATAAATATTGTTGACGCGTGTGAGAAGAAGGCTTTTAAACCTTCATATCCTTCCATATTGTTTCGATGTTTAATCTTAGGAACAACTTTCTCAATCGTTTCCAATTAGAAACTATTGAGCAAGCATTGACATCATAAGAAAGAGGACATTGCTTCTGGTACTCTCGATTAAACTTCTTTTGAAGCTTTCCTCAATTCGTTTTTAGGGTTTTGTAAAATAATTTTACAAAACCCTACTAAAATCGCGTCCTATCTGTCCGTCCGTGTGTCACAACACTTTTTCTCGCAAACTATTTAAGCTAGAAGCATCAAATTTTGTATACAGGAGTAAAGTCCTGCCCTCTTCAAATTTCAACTACAAAAAATTGTTATAAGGTATTTAAGGGGGGTCGCTCCATATAGGGAAGTGGCCCCCGAAAAATTTCATCAAAGGTGGCCGATATGGGTATTATTTGAAAGGTCTTGATGAGAACCTTTCAAACGGGTCTCAAAATGACACTTTTTGTTTCGAGGGGTGCACAGGGAGGAGAAATACATGAAAAATCTGTGCCCTACCCCTCGCGATTGTACACCTGTGATCCGAAAAAATCTGAAAAAATTATGGAGGTAGGTGTTTATGGGTTCAATGACAACAAATACCTTAGAAGTCAAAATTCACTCAACTTTGTTAATAATAGTATTGTCCAAACATTAAAATAACATAAGTTGCCTTTCTTAAATATCATTCAAATTCCATTTTAAATTCTCATCATTGAATGCACATCTAATTTTAATAGTAACTTAAATTTCATTAAATTCCATTCACATAAATTGGACGCCCATTGTAATCAAATAACTGTTTCTGTCTTGAAGTTTTCAGTCAAAACAAATTTCTGTTGCATTCCGAAAAACTGAAAACTTCAAGACGCGCATACACATGATTGTGCATCGTCAGCGATATGATATCATGTTCCCATGGATGATGTTGGATCGTGGGAGCATGTTCATATCGCTGGCGAGTAAATTTAGCATACATGTACTTGTGCATAGTCAACGATATTTTCTCTCATGTGAATCTTAGCGCTTGGGAATAAGTAATAGAATTAGTTTTTGTAAATGTGTATAAAAAGAATGGAAAATTAATAAACGATGTCATTTGCCCATCATCATTTATCCGTAGCGTTTGATTTTGATCTTGACCATTTTTCTACGATAGAGTTTGGGTATTGTACCTAAATTTGTTTGATAATCACACAGATATTGAATCTGGGTGGTAACGTTATAATTTGGAAAACTGTAAAAATTAATTCAAGCGGCAAAAGAAAATACTTAGTCGCTATATAAACAAGTATGATATTCGAATTTCATATTTTCCTCAAAACAATCGTATAGGTACCCTTAAACTGAACGAAATTCAAGTTTTAAGTAGTCCTACGAAAGGTTCTGTAAGTTTGATAAAAATCGAAGAATATACACGGGAGTTATAGCCATTTTAAATTTCTCCAACTACAACAACAATAACACATGATTTTGGTATTTTATGGACTTTCTATCGAATCAGCCATTGCAGTTTTGATTTGATCTTCTTGATACTTTCAAATAAGGTCAATAGCATTAATATTTTTGGGAATTGATGATTTGAGTGATTTTTGATTGTTTGCAACAAAATGGCGATAATTGAAAATAGATAAACAATGGATTTTCTTTGAAACATGCACATCTCTTTGATATATTTTTTGTAGCTATTTGTTGCTGGTGACTGCATTTCTGAGAAGTTGAGTACAAAACCCTCCTGAAATGAGCGTAGATCTGTCTATCCAACTTGTTTTGAAATTGAATCGATGACTTTCATGTTGAACTGGAACGAGAAAGACATCATCCCTTTGATGATTTATTTCCATTACGATTGCGTTATGGTCGCTATTGTAAGAAAGCACCTGCAGTTTCCGTTGAGGACTATTAAAGCTGAATTCATGTCTTGCGTCAGCAATGCAGAGGTCCAAATATGAATTTGTCCTAGGTTATGTTTGGAACTCCAACCCATATAGATTGCACCTGTATTCAATTTGGTTCTCTGTTATCTACGATTTCAGGAATACACCTCTTGGATTATTGGTGGCGTTCAGCCATGATATATGCTTGGCATTCAGGTCACCGCCAAAAATATAATAAATTTGCAGCCTGTTCGATTCGAGTATTTCAAACAAGGAATTGAGCTCCTCCTTGAGTTTGAGGACATTTTGACCAGTTGCATAGGCAGAGATAACGTAGAGGTTATCCCCACCTGGCAGGGAAATTTGGCAACGGACACCAAGAAGTTTAAAGCTTTCAAATTCGATTTTTTCCATATTTTGGAAACAATAGGGCCTTCTCACCAATATTCTTGTTCCGCCTTCCATATCGTTTCTTACGAATTCAAAATCCTTGAATATCATGGAGTGCCATGAATTGAGGTGGGTTTCAGTGAGAAGTATGATGTCAGACTGTGGCTTAACAATAAATTCAAGGAGATAGTCACGTCGATGTAGGGTCACAATGGAGTTGACGTTGATCGAGATGAGGTGAAGCCTCTCCATGAGAATGTGACCGAATGACAAGTTATTTTGAGGCATTTGAAAGTCCTAAACGCTGAAAATTAAAGTTATTTTTAAATTATGTTTATCGATTGTCTCCGGTAACGAATTAAGTTGTGGTAAATTTTGAGAAGCAGCTCATTATTACCAATTACATGGCTTGCAGCATTTTCTGCTGGTCCTCTAGCGGTGTATGGAAATGATGCTCAGGGCTTAACGAAGTTGGAAGGATACTCAGGGCTTAACTAAGTTGGAAGGTATGACACTACGGTGTAATTGTGTTTGCTTTGGAGCAAATTTTACTTTTGCATCTTGATATCAGGAGCATCCTCGATATGATACTGGATGGCCAAAAACACCGCAGTGAACGCAGTATAATTTTCCTTTAGGCTCCGTGTGAGCCAATTGGCACTCACTGGGAGCATGAATGTCTTTGCAGTTGACACACTGATTGTGCATGACGCAGCTGGCAGCCGAATGACCAAATCTTTGACCCCGGTAACACTGGTTGACTTCTCTTTTCTGGAGGCGTTCCCATCTCACCACTCTGAAATTCAAGATTGTGTTGGAGTGTGTCTCGTTAATATGGGGAAGGCCTACGATACGGTGTGGTGTGTCGCCATGATGTGCAATATTCTATACGGGAATTCATTAGTTGTTTGTGTATTTAGTGATATATATATATATATATATATATATATATATATATATATATATATATATATATATATATATATATATAATTGTAGTCTGCGTGGTGTAGTGGTGAGGGCACTAAGCACGTAAGCCAAAGGTCTCTGGTTCGAGTTTCGTTGGCGTCAACGAAATTTAGTTCGAGTGATTCTTCGGACTATAAGCCTGTTCAGTTATGACACGTGCTGGTTTAAAATCAGAACGTATCGCAGCTGCGTGGAAGGACACACGGCGGATTCTACGTCTGGCACTTGTTGCGTGTAGACGTGGTTTTAATCGCCCCTGTCATTAATTTTAAAAATGTAAAACTAATATTTCACAAAAGTTAATTGAAAATAATTTTTTTAATTGTATACTTTCACCGTCAAATTATTCAAACATTTATCGAACACCTGAAATTTATTTTTCCCTCTAGTCTCGCTGCAAAAGCAACGAAATGGAGGAGCCAGATGGCTTCAGCCATCAACCAGAACGATCGAGTCCATCGCCAACGATGACGGGCGAAAAAAAGCTGAAACGAAGATACGATAACAACGAAGAAAAGCCGCAAGTTTTATCGGTCATCAAGATCCAGCAGTTAATCAAAGCTAACGAGAAAGCTGAGAAGGTTGAGAAAGAAAACGAAGAGCTCAGACTTCGGATCCAATCACTAGAAGCACTAGTTGGAACATTGACGTTAACAAAACAAAAGAAATTAGCAAAGAAAAAAAAGAGGTAAATTCAAAAACGATTGAAAAGAAATCTATGAAACGGAAACACGACACTGATGAAGAGGATGTCCTCAGCGCAGGCAGAGCAAATTTTAGCGCGAATTATTATGCGGCGCTAGCTGGGCTAGAAGATTCCATGAGTATTGAAGAGGATAAAGGTAATAAAACTTCTGAACATTGTACTGCTAAGCCAGAAAATGGATTTATTGAATATTTAAAAATTTAAAATAGGGAGAAAAAAAAAGAGAGAAAAAGTCCCACCAATCAATGTATTTGGGCAAACAGGCAAAGATATGGTTCGGCTTTTGGCAGCCGAAAATAAGCTAAATGGTTTTGAGATCAAACGAGTCAATGCCGATAGACTGACAATTAGAACTAAGTTATTGGTTGATTTTCTAGCAGCAAAAAGTGGGTTGAATTTTGAAGATTTTCCACATTTTACATACACCCCCAAAAGCGAGAAAAACCAGAGCTTTTTATTGAAGGGTATGGACTGCGGAGAAGACACAGTCGATCTTATTAAGTTGCTTCAAGAAGTTGCACCAGAAATAGAATTTATTTTCGTTAAAGACTTTGCAACAAGGAGATCAATTGTCGAACGTAAAAACTTGTCTTATTACTTGGCTCAGATTTCCAGCATAAGCAGTTCAAGTGTCCTACAAAAAATAAGGTACTTGAACTTCCGTGGGTGAGGTGGGAATGCCTGCAGAAAAGCGAGGTCAACCAGTGCTACAGGTGTTAAAGATTCGGGCATTTGGTGGCCAATTGTGCATTAATCGAGCAGTCACACCAGCAAACTGCTCGAATACTTCTCTATCTCTTGCTCGGAATTTCGTGGTAGATTTAAAAAAAAAATACGTAATTACTCAATATTCGTAATTTGTAGACTACTGTTTCTTCTTATTATTCTTATTAAATGTTAGTTCATGTCAATTTCCCTTTATAATAAATGTTAATTTATATCAATTTTCTTTTATATTAAAATTTAAATGTTTGCCTTGAATTGTGTTCGTCATGAGATTTAACATCTATTACTATTTAAAATCTTCATTTCTTTACTTCATTTAAATTTTCTTTACTTCGATTAAATTTTGTTTTAAAAAATATATGAATCTGCACATGGAGTTCCGAGTTTGGGAACGCTGATGTAATACACCCCAATGGTGTATTACATCACGGAAGGCAAGGTAACTGGGCTGATCTAACTCAGCTGATTTGATTTTACCGGTTGCCAGATGAATAGAAGACAAGTTTTTGGAACGGCCGGGAGTTCGAGTTGGACCACGACACGGGCTACGAGGTGGAGAGTGCGCGATACTACTACGGAAGCTTCATGATTATTGCTCTAGTCATGAGTGTTTTATCCAGTAGACTTGAACCCATAAAAAAACGATTCTCGAGAACCTTACGTAAATTGCCCGCCAGCAATGTTCGCTTGTGTTGTATGTTAAAGTTGTTTGTTTGCGCTGCTTATTTAAATTTTTTCTCGCATGAACCATACGCAAGATGTTCTTCTAAACTCTTGCATGGTTGTGTTGGTCTCCAGTTTTGTTTACAAAAATCAAATTTACTTTAGGTAATGATTCATGCATCGTTTAAAGTCGAAAGGGAGTCAGAATATCAAAAATACTTTTCCAGCGTTCAATCCAAAGTCATTATAGTTCGAATTTTCGTATTTTTTCATGTACCCGGTAGAGATGTTTTTAGAGTGAACTGCAATTTCCGCAACACAGTGCTGGATAACTGCTGCATGTTAAAGTGGTTGATGTAAATTGACTGGAATAAACCCTGTTCCAATTCCATGAAATTGCGTTATTATACCGGTTACGTAGCGTGTAGCGAACGAGAAAGCAAATGTTTGGTCGATTCGTGGTAGCAGCACAAAGATGAAAGTGGGCAAAACGACGAAGACTAGCAGTTGCGACAAACGTTTCTCGAGCGCCTTCCATAAGCGAGTGTGTAAAGGGTGACTGTCGTGCATCATTATTTATTAGAATTGTTGAATTTGTTCCGTGAACACGTTCTTAGTGAACTTGAACAGTAAATTTTCCCCTTTAATGAACGGAGTGTTGTACTGCGGTCCCTACGATTAAGACAGGAATGCCGAAATTGAAGTTCTTGCATTGGGATGAATGGTTCATATTGTGGTTTTGGCTGTGGATATGGACTTCATCAACCATAGCACAGCAACGCAATCAGTGAGAAGGTAGTAGTCAGTCATACTGGTATAACCTTGCCAAGTGCATGTATTAGAGCGAAACAATTGCTGGAGCTCATCACTATAATCAGCCATCAAATTTTATTGCAAAACCATTGTGATTTCGGTAATGCGTGGTTGCTCAGTCGTCAGATACCGGAAGTGTGTATCTGCGTATATGTGATGGTGCCCGAATAGACTTATTTTTTTTTTAAATTAAACCTAGTGGCGTTAAGACCACGCATTGCGAACATTTATATTTCAAATGGGTAAAAATTCATATGAAATCCATCCATGCTCGAACCTGCGCTACAATCACTTCTTGCCAACGACATTTCATTTAGCAGAACTAAAAGCGAAGAAGTTACAGGTAACACTACAGCAAATTCGAGAACAACTACAATTTAATCTTTTGAAACATGCAATGTACTGCTATTAGATAACTATCCTTTTTCACCGAGAGGAATTTACTCTTATAGTTTTTGTAATTTGTCTTAAATCTAAGACAACAAACGAAAACAAACAACAGCTACAATATATAATCCTAATATTGCAATATTAGAACTTAATATCGGGCCAAGCCGAAAAAAATACCCCAGTTTCAAACAAATAAGTTTATGTTTTCTTTTGTTTTATTTTTAATGGATAGAATGAAGTTTTATTATTACATTCTGATGTAGTATACCTTCTATCATTAATTAAACCGTGAAAATAAGAGTTAGTTAATATTTTTTTGCAATACTAAAGTAAAAAATAAAATGAATTGTTAAACTTACACCTCGGTCTTTCCGTTTCGGTGTATAGGACCCGCAACGATGGCAGGCTTTTCGTCTAATATGGACTGGCCATCGGCGCACTCCTCCGTTTTTTCGTTCTTAGCAGGGGCTCTTGCCGGGTAATGTGGCCTTCTGCTTGCGTGCCCTTTTATGATATAGGGATATGTGACTTCATTGCATAACTCTATAGCATAAATTGGTTACGTTTCTGCTTCTCATTTGAGGGAAGGAGTCATAAAAAGTGCTTTTGTATGAGTTTTTCACTCAAATGGGAAACACATGGCGCCATCTACGTTTGGATCATTGATCCGGTTGGGAGGGTCCTAGGGGGCACCACCTCCATCTGTATGCCCCACTCTTATTTGTGGGCCATAAGGATCATCGTTAATGACGAAGTCTCCACCAGTCTGTCCGTTTTCGCTCGTCCCAAGTTGCTCTCTGAACGAGCAATTTCAACCCTTAGTGGATTACTTCGGCCTCGACACCAGCGATCGGCATTCGATCCCTTTAATTCGTGAATTCGAAATTTTTTTGTAGTGGGTCCTTGTGATAGGGGGAAAGGACCCACCCCACGACACCGCAACGCTAGCCTGCCAGCGCATTCACACGTCCCTAGACAAGGCCAATTTCGGCAACTACTACCATCCTTTTCCGCCGAGGCAGCAGACCATCGCTGCAGTCCTGTACGGAGATCTTCATATCCATTTTACTAAAATTGCGCCAGAAATATACGTGTGTAAAGTGCAAAGATATCCATGCTCCCGGCGAGTGCAAATTGGCTCAGATGGAGCCAAAAGAAAAATTATATTGTGTAAACTGCGGTGCCTTTGGTCATCCAGCATCATATCGAGGATGCCCCCGGTATCAAGATGAAAAGGTAAAATTCACTCCAAAACAAAGTCAAGCACACCGCAGTGTGATACCTACCAGCTTCGTCAAGCGCGGGGTGTCATTTGCATTTGCTGCGAGAGGACCAGCAGACAATGTCAATAAAATAAATAATGTAAGTGGTAGTAATGAACTGGTTCTGAAAATTTATCAGCAATCAAATTCCTTATTGGAAAGAATCGATAAACAAGATTCTAAAATTAACATTGCTTTTCAGCGTTTCGAGCTTTCAAATGCCTCAAAATAAGTTGTCGTCCAGTCACATTCCCATGATTAGGATTCGTCTCATCTCGATAAATGTCAACTCCATTGTGACTCTATATTGACGTGACTGTCTCCTGGAGTTCTTTGCCAAGCAAAAGCCTAACATCATGCTTCTTACTAAAGCCCACCTCAATTCATGGCACTCCATGATATTCAAGGATTTTGAATTCGTAAGAAACGATAGGTGATGGGAGAGGTGGAGCCGAGATATTGATTAGAAGACCTTATTGTTCCCAAAATGTAGATAAAGTCGGATTCAAAAGTTTTGAGTCTCTTGAAATGTCCGTTATCAAAATCTCACTGCCAGGTGGTGATAACTCCTTTGTTATCTCTGCCTATGCAACTGGTCGAAATGTTCTCAAGTTCAAGGAGGAGCTCAATTAGTTGTTTGAAATACTCGAGTTGTACAGGCTGCATAGTTATTATATTCTTTCTGGTGACCTGAATGCCAAGCATACATCATGGCTGAACGCCACCAATAATCCAAAAGGTGTATTCCTGAAATCGTAGTTAACAGAGAACCAAATTAAATACAGGTGCAATCTACATGGGTCGGAGTTCCCAACATACCCTAGAGAAAATTACTATTTGGACCTCTGCATTGCTGACGCAAGACTTGAATTCAGCTTTGATAGTCCTCAATGGAAACTGCCAGTGCTTCCTTACAATAGCGACCATAACGCAATCGTAATGGAAATAAATCATCAATGGGATGATTTCTTCCTCAATCCAGTTCAACATGAAAATCATCGGTTGAATTAAAAAAAAAACAGACTGGGAAAAGTTTCAAAAGAAGTTTAATCGAGAGTATCAGAGACAATGTCTTCCGTCTGATGATGGCAACTCTTGCTCAATAGTTCCTAATGACAGGAATCTAATGAACGATGAAATAGATCTCTATTTGTTGAAGTTAGAGAAGTTGACGTTGGAAACGATTGAGAAAGTAGTTCCTAAGATTAAACATCGAAACAATATGGAAGGATATGTAACACCGACCATTGCAAGGTTGAAAAGATTGAAAAGCCTTGTCCTCACACGCGTCAACAATATTTATCGAAGATTTGTGGACTACCACCATCCCTCGTTGTCTTTGTTGAAATTACACCTGAAGAATGTCTACAACTAAATCCGGTCATACTTAAGGAGTGAAGTCAGCAATCAATGGGGGAAATGTTGAGGGGTATTAGTCCACAGGACCCAGATGGCATTTTTGCGAAAGTGAATACCATATTCCGTAAAAAGTCTCAAGTGAAGGTATCGAATCTTGAAGTCACTAGCGATGAGATAAATCTTCTCGATAGGGCTGGTATCGAAATTGATAGTATGACTCCGGATAGAAATGAAAGCAGGATTATTTTTGAGGGATTGCAGAAACTTGCCTTGATTGAAACACATTTTGAATTGGTTCATCTACCAAACTCTGAGAGAGGGAACGAAATATTTTCAGAGGTCGTTGAAGCAAAAGTTTCCGACTTCAAATCAAGCCTGAATGGAAAATCGATTCTTCGGTTCAATGAAACATTAACATCTGACCTCATACTGAGCTTGAATCTTATTGATCACTTGATCAGCAATGAAAATTTGTGTTTCATATTTCACTGAATAAACAACAAGAAATCGTGTGTACTGATGGTATTCCAAATGTAGTTCTCCGTCATTTGCTTGAGGTTGCTATTAGGAATTATTGCATATTGTTCAACAGCATGTTGAGCAATTCATATTTCCCAAACTAGGGGAAAAGGTTTAGGTACTTACGATCTTGAAGAAATGAAAATAATTTTCATGCCCTAAAAGCTATTGCCCGATCAGCTTGCTGTCTAACATCAGCAAGGTGTTTGAAGTGATACTCAACAGAGCATTAAACGCCCACATTGAGAAATATGAGCTGATGCCGACTTGAGAATTTGGTTTTCGTGCCAAGCATTCGACCACACATGCAATAAAGAAAGTAACCTCAGACATCTATTGGAAACTAAACAGAAAATGTATTGGAGCATGCCTCATTTATATGGGGAAAGCCTTCGATACGGTGTGGTTAGATGGACAAGTTTTAAAACTCCTTCAGGACAAGTTCCCCAGATACCTTGTCACCATGATGTGCAGTATGTTATACGAGAAATCGTTTGTTTTAACCCATGGAAATCTGACAACAATGCACGAATTCAAGGTCTTGAATGATCTACAGCAGGAAACAGTTACTGTGCCCCTGCTCTTCTCAATCTTCATTCGCAAGCTCTTGAACGGCTTTGATTTTAACGTCTCGCCAACGCGATCATTGGTAGCGTTTGCTGATGATCAGACCGTCTATACGGCGGACCAAAAAGCTACAATAGTTCAGAGAAATCTCCAAAAAAAGTTAAATGATGTACAGCTATACACTGACAATTCGCGAGTGAAAATCAATGCGCAGAAGTGTGAAACAATCTTGTTTCGGACAACGCTGCAGGGGGTCAGTCAAGATCAGAAACGTAATTGGAAAGATTTCCACATCATCGCTGGTAAGGGTAGATCACATCGGGTTCCACATAAATTCTGTGTTCGATACCTTGGTGCTCATCTCAATCAGTATCTGAACTATACTGAACATGTCAAAATCATGCTCAGTAAGGCACTGAAAGTAGTCATGGCCCTACAAAGACTCTTTCATTCCAAATATATTGATCAAAAGGTCAAAATTATCTGTTACAAGACCCTGGTTAGACCATTTTTGACACATGGATGTCAGATCTAGTATATCCAGAGTGCTAGTACTATGCAAAAGTTGAGAGTTTTCGAAAGGAAATGTCTTCGTGCATGTACTGGTTTGAACAGAAAGCCTTAGACAGATTGAAAGCATTATATAGCGAATAGAAGAATTTATTGAAGTGCTAAGGTGACAAGAGTCGCTATTTTCATATTGAAACTTCTTCGGAATCATATCGCAAGATCTATAACTGTGAGTGAAAACCCTTGGATTTTACAGCCGTTCCACCCTACAGACGGGTATCGCCACTGGCTTCGTTCTTCCAGAAGCATTCGAGTATTTGGACATGAATCGATATGTTTTTGATTCTGACGGCGTCCCAGTTATATATCACATTGTAATGTGACGTCTCCGCCCGGGAATCGAAGTGATTCCGATCCCGAACCCTGGCAACCAGCCAGATGGGTATGACTTCGAAGTGCAAGCGGACTTCATCTTTCGTGCGGATATCATTGCGCAGAAAATATTTTTTTTTTCAAATATTTATATCTGTGGATATAAATATTTGAAAAATAATATTAATTAAACACCGATACATTTTGAAGCAGATCTATCTGGCAATGCCGCCCACAGTTGCCATCAAAACATCGAATAGATAGAAACGTGGGAAACTGGTTGGAAGTGTCATTCGGAGATAACCTTTAAAAGTGGAAGTGCATTTTAAGTTGCAGTTTGCATATTTTTGTTTAATTTATTTGGTTCGGGTGTTAGATGGCCAGAGGTTCAACAGTTGCTTCGACCATGCGTCTTCGGTGGCTTTAAAGTGATGATTCATTGAGCATTTAATAACCGCCAGGGTATCGGCATTCCATCTTACAAGCTAGAAAACCAAAATAAATCTCGTATTGAAGAGTGGAAAGCAGCCATTACGTTAACAGGTACGAAATATTATTTTAAGTGGATGCTTCTCTTATTTTTACTGTGCAAAGAAGATAGAATATTTCTGTCATATTTATTTGTATCATTGCGGCCTTTGCTTCTTTCAAATGGCATTAGTGAAGAACGAACGCCAAAATATAATAAAATTCCACCACGTATCATATTGTCCATAACAGTAATAATAGCATAATTCTTAGGACTAGCATTTTAATTTCGGAAGAATCATCACGGCAACCATAATGACTTATCAACGAACCTTAATGGTATTGGGAGTGATACAGACAAAGCACAAAATGATTTAACAACGATGGCAAGTAACAATAGTTACCTGGAAAGTATTGGTGCTAGTAACAATAGTAGGAAAGATAATAAAATTGCAAATAGTCAACGGAAGCGAAATTACGTTAGTGATTCGAGTGAAAATAGCAGTACCAACGGTTGTACTTTACGTAACAATAAGAATTTGAAGAAAAAGAGCGTCGTTCGTCGGTCTTGTCAATCGATCTCAACGAAGAAGGTACTCAAATAGCCGATGAAAGTGATGATGAAGAGATTTCTGCGCATACAACCATCGTTTCAGCCCCACCTGGTTCCAGCAACCAGCGAATCATGACGAGGAGAAAATCGGCTCGAAACCATCAAAACGGTGATCACTAATTTAAGGACTAGAATTATGTTGGACATAATAACAAACCATTTTCGTAATTTCCTACAATCTAATGCAATACTCTAAACTCAATGTGCATGGTGATTGGTTCGAAGCAAACGGTATTGAAGAGAGTGTTTGCTTTTTCATTTCTTCATTCCGAATTTACTTGCACAGTGGAAATTGCTTTACGTGCCGGGCACGCAATTTTGTTTCGTCTTAACAAAACAAAAACTTGGGTAAATAATGGTAGGATGAGCTTAAGCTTGTTGGATAGAAATCTTCTTTAGAAAATAAGTGACTCTTTTTACAATGCGGTGTTGTTAGTTGTCGCGTGCATTCGTTTTTGATAACGCTTCTCAGGACTTCGGTAGTGACAAAATTGCCTAATTTCTACTGACTATACTACTCGTATAGTACGCAATTCATATGTAATGTAAAACGCAAAAGAAATGAACAAAAACAACCTTAATATTGCAGTTCACAATTAGGCCTCATTAGTGTTGTGACCAACTCCCAGTCCATCCCATAAGTTTGATTTTGTGTTTATGTTATTTAAGACGAAATTTTTAAGCAACATCACCAATAAACGAATTTAGAAGACAAAAAAATTTTAAGAATGACATGTAAAATGGCGCAGTGATTTTTTTTTTTGTTAAGAAAACAAAAAAAAACTCAGGTAACGTAGCATGTGTGTAAAGTAAACTTGTTTTCGACGCAAGTACAAGATAAAGACGAAATTCGTCCTTTTCTATAAAAGCAAACACGTTTCATAATCTTCAAAAAGTGTGTCACTTTGAACACATTAACTCTTATCTGAAAATTGTGTTATGGTTCTCTTTTATTGAAGAATACAATGAAGTTAAAATGAATTGCTGACCGGAAAAAAAAACTATTTTAAGTTTTCCATAAAATTATTTTCAATTTTAGGTTATTTTATTCATTAACCTTGAAGTATTTATTTATTCAACCTAGATGTTAGCTTAAACTTAATTTGTTCATGCAACATACTTTAAATTTTAATCATATTTGAATAATTTTTATGTAATTTTTAACATGTTTTTTCATGATTGAAGATGCTTTATTACTTCGTTCAAAGTACCAATAAAAGATCTTGGAACATTTTAGAATATTAATTATAGTTTTGAGTTAGTTCATAGCGTAAACAAATTTCGCTATATTTTTGAATTTATTTAACAAAAATGTTTCATTCGTTTGATCGTACACAAATAATTTATCCACTTCGCACTATGAAGTTCATATTGTTGATTTCTATAAATGCAACTATTTTAATAATAAAATTGTTTACTCCAGATAACATATGTACTTCGAGCGTAAAAAATTAAAAAAAAAAAAAGAAAAAAAATTAAATAACTTATAAGTTAGTTAACTTCAAGTTTCTGACTCGATCTTACAAAACGCTATTTTTATTCTAACATTTTAATTCCTTATTAGATTTACATAGTTTTAACTTACTATTTTGTTTCGCAAGATATTTTCTTAATGAGTTAAAAATTACATAAGTCCATTCCAGTTAACTTTGAATTCGAATTCTTTCGAATTATAATTTTTCGAAATAATTTTATAATATTGTTATTTAATTTCGCAAGAATTTAGAATGAGTTTCAGCACTTCTAGTAAGCTAAAACCAACTTTATATCCTATTGTATAAACAAATATGCTCACATAATTATTAACAATGAAATTTACATTACTAGTTAGCTCAAGATTTCGTTGTATCACACAAAGGATGAGGTTTATTTTCACGATGCTAAGTAATAATATCTATATTCCGTTCAATAGCAACAACTCTATATAATTTCTCTGTTTATTAGAATTTTAGTGCTCTATTAGAAGTAGACTATGCGCATGAGATTAAAGAAGGAATGTATTTTTATCAGTTTAAATAATTAAAATGGATTGCTAAATTTAATCACGACTTTCCTTTTCAGTGGTTCTTCTTTTTCAGCGGGAAAGGAAGTGCAGGGTAGGTATGCCGTCGCGAGGGTAGGGTTTCGAGAAATCCGCTGAGGTCGGTTTCGCGTCAGGCGCGGTACGCGGTACCTTTGTTGTTTTGTCGCTTTATTAGAGTAGTTTTCGTCGGGTTGAGTTAGAGTAGCATACTTTTCGGTCCCGCGTCGGAAATTCGGGAACGCGAAATAAAAATTAGCTTTTGTATTTTTGACTGGTTAATGAAGAAATACGGAGTAACGTAGAATAGGTTTCCTCTCCGTATGGTTTTGTTTTTGGTAACGCGTTTTGAAAACGGGCGTCTACAGGTGGCTGAAAATTGTAATTGAGCGTAACCCATTCGGAGACCCGCGACCGAAATCCTCTCCGAACTAGCTGGCCGACAAGCAGCCACCGCGTGCATGGGTTACGGTGCACGGATTGGTTGACCGGTTGGTACCATCCATTGGCACTACTCAGACTTAACGTCTAGAACCGATGAGAAGTCGGTTCCACGTTCGGACCTAAAAAGGTTAAAAATCTTTACAAATGGTGCCCAACGTGGGGCCTAAAACATCCTAAGGGGGAAAGAAATTCACGTCTTTTGACGAGTTGGTCCTTTACGGAGGATGTAAGGTACTCTGGTACTCGAGTCCCACTATCAGGAGCAGTGGATTTGTGTGATACACACTAGCAGTCGCTTCACGTGAATTGTAGCTTCCGCTCTCCTTTGTTTGATTTTGTTGTCGCGACAGAATCTTTCCGATGTGGTGTCCCAGGCTAACCCCTGTGAGGACCTTCTATTTTCTTGGTGGAACTGCCAGCCTGATGGGTTTACGTATCAGCATGGACTCTCAAGAAAATAGAAGGCTACCTTGCCTTTATGTCGCGGAAGGATTCTACTTATTTCGTATGCGTGATAGACGAGTGGTATCGGTTCAACGTTCGGTGGCGTATGCTGGAGTTGCGGAGCCCGGAATGCTTCCACGCGTCGGGAATTTTGACCGCATACTAAGCCGTTACGGTAGCTCTACCACTTGTCTCGTCGAGTCATTTAACGTAGTTTAGAGACGGTTTTGTAATGTATGTGGGTTTAGGGGATAAAGTTTGTAAATCGACCAAAAGCACCCTTTCTTCGGCAGATTACCACGCACTCTCATTTCCCGTTGGAGGAGTCGACTACTGGAAGGGAAAGTGTGTATTAAAAATTTTTTTTTCCTAGCGTACTATTAATAGCTCGCCACTATCGGCCACTAACTTAGTAGTGAGTTTTCTTTTTCACTTATATAGTAGGAATAAGTATATCTTATATTATTTTTTTTTCAGTAACATTAGCAACAACCAAAACCAGCAACAACAAATATGGCAACGAAGCGGACCCCAGATAAGCGTTGGACCAGATCCAAAACGGTCCAACCAGCTAACTGCGGGATCTGCTTCGAAGACGTAGTGGAGGGCGTACACAGCGTGCGATTGGATTGTGGACACCTATTCCATCGTGCCTGTGTCCAACAGCTCCTCCTCACGTCCAAGCTTTGCCCGTTATGCCGGCGACCCATCGAGCGGACCGCCCTAGACGTCCCCCTCGGAACGCCCGTCCCAACGCGTGGGGCAGTGGCGAAAGGAGTTCCAGAGGCCGAACCGTCCCAACCACTGTTAGACCTTCAAGGAGCCGTAGGCGGTGAAGTTCCGGCCGCAGTTGTCGTGTCCAAGGTGACCCCCATGCCTTCCGCCCACTCCATTGACACCCTCGTGGCGTTGATGCGAGATATGTCGGAGAGGATTGGCAACCTGGAGGGAAAGCTCCAGAATCTCCCCATGAGCCAACCACCCAGCCGCGTGAGAACTCCGCTTGGCTGGGAGCCCAATCCCAGTGTGGCTATGCCCCACCCTCGACCATCCGAGCAATGGGCCCCACCTCCAAGGAACTCGGGAATGGATCCCAGAGCTCCCGAGTATAGACCACGACACAGCACCGCACCCCCGTTGGTACCTCTAGTCCCCGAGGCAGTTCCGTACAACAGGTCAATCGAGGATGCGATTCCCCCCGGGAACGCATTGACACCTTTTCGAGACCCAACGCCTCGTATCATGGAGAGTTGGCGCCTGAACTTCGCGGGTTTCAACGATATGATATCGGCGGACCGGTTCCTCTTCTGGATTCAGGCGTTAGTATCCAGCACCCTGGGAGGTGATTCCTCGGCCTTCCTCCGGCATGCACATCTTTTGTTCAGCGGTGACGCTGCCGACTGGTACTGGAGTTTTAAGGAATCGACGCCACGTCCCACTTGGAACTCTTTCAGTGCAGCCTTCCGCAATCGATTTGAGGATGGCTTCACTGAGAGGGAACTAAGAGAACAATTAAAGAAACGGAAATAAGGCGCTCACGAACCGTTCGACCAGTACTACACAAGTATAGTGAGATTGAGCACTCGCTTGCGAACAACCATGCCCGAGGACGAACTGGTAGAAATTATCAGAGAGAATATGCGCTGGGATCTTCAGAACAGCCTTCTGCATTTTCTCATCAACACCATACAGGGATTGCGCCTCCATGCTCGTAGGCAAGAACAATTGGATGAGCGGCGAGGTACCTTCCGTACACAACCTCGCATATCGGGACCAAATCCCCGAAATCATCATACCGCGGAGTTGATGGCAGCAGACCACCTGCTTGCTGACCCAGTACCAGTACCGAGGAGCGGAGCACCACAGGAGCTTGAGGACCCAGCATTGATTGATCGACCCTCCCTTGAAGCAATTACAAGCCCGACGGTCTGTTGGAACTGCCGACAAACAGGGCATCGGTTCTATGCATGTCCAGCGGAACCGACGCTCTTCTGTTACCGATGCGGGAAGACCGACACATATGCACCTGACTGCGCAAATTGCAAACTGCGAAAAAACTTGCCACCGAGTGCCGCGACCACCCGTTGGCACTCCTAAACCCCGGACGAACCAATCCTGACCCCATCACTAGCTATGACCAAGCTCCCGACATGACTCCAATTCTGCTGACTCGCACCGCTAAACCCAGTTCTCTCGAAGTTCCACAACCGACGCCATCCTTCGCTGAGGCCAACGCGCAGGGAAATGATAGCGAGGCGAAAGTTCCTTGGCTTGTCAAACCTTTCCACGTCAGGCTGCGGAATTATTTGGCTACTCGACAGCGCATCTTCCATGAGGAGTTGGCTACAACTGTCCCGCCGCGAAGAAAGCGAGCCACGCGTCGGATGCGGAGCTTCTGGAGAAAAGTCAGGCAGTCGAGGAAGGTGCTGAAGGACATACACTTAGACGAATTATTGAGGGATGACGTTCGGCCATATGCGTCAGTACACCTCCTGCAAAAACGAGTGTCAGGCTTAGTCGATACGGGAGCCAGCGTGAATTGCATATCCGCCGATTTCGCAGGAGAGGTACTGGCAATGCACGCGGACCAAATCCGTCATTTCACCTCCTGGTTAAGCACGGCGGACGGAACTCGTCACTCTGTAGTGGGAAAAATTACGACGGATGTCACCTTTAAAGGAGTAACTAAACCTCTGGAATTTTACATCATACCTCAATTAACCCAGAATCTATCTAGGAGTGGATTTCGTTCGAAAATTTAACTTGGCCCCGGCACTGTTTTCCGGTACGACCCTGGAGTCCGTCACCACAGTTCCTGACCAATCGCAAACCACTCACTTATTACGACATACACTGGATGTAAATCAGCAACTGCGACTTGACTCGGCTATATCGGCTTTTCCATCGCATGAGAAGGAAGGTCTCGGGCGGACTGCACTGGTGTTCCACACTATAGATGTGGGGGATGCTAAACCCATAAAACAGAGACATTTTGCCATATCTCCGGCGAGGGAAAAGTCGTTATATGCCGAAGTGGATCGAATGCTAGCATTAGGCGTAATCGAAGAATCACAGAGCGCGTGGGCTTCCCCAGTCACCTTAGTTGTCAAGCCGAACAAGGTCCGGCTATGCTTAGATGCCAGACGCTTGAACGCCGTCACTGTCAAGGACGCATACCCTCTACCGTTGATTGAAGGCATTTTGAGTCAGTTGCCAAAAGCCCACTTCATCACGAGCTTAGACCTCAAGGACGCCTTCTGGCAAATTCCTTTAGACACTGGTTCAAAGGAGAAAACAGCCTTCACAGTCCCAGGTCGGCCCCTGTATCGATTCGTGACCATACCATTCGGATTGTGCAATGGCCCCCAAACAATGACGCGCCTTATGGATAAGGTGATACCACCTCATTTGCGGCACCAAGTTTTCGTTTACTTGGATGATTTGCTGCTTATAACCGAGACCTTTAACGAACACATCGACCTGCTTCAGGAGGTGGCTCTGCACATACGGAGGGCAAGGTTAACCATCAACATACAGAAGAGTCAGTTCGTGATGACGGAGGTGAAGTATTTAGGTCACATCATTGGGCATGGCCATATCAAGACCGATCCGGACAAGACTCAAGCGATTGACGTTTTTCCATTACCCAAGACCACCAAGCAATTACGCCGATTCTTAGGCTTATGCGGATGGTACCAGCGTTTAGTACGTGACTTTGCCACCAATACCACTCCTTTGACCGACATGCTGCGTAAGGGACGTAAATTCGTCTGGGAAGAGCCCAGCTTGCGAGCCTTTGAAGAGCTAAAGAAGAGTCTGACTACAGCCCCCGTACTGCACAGCCCGGACTTTGACAAACCGTTCTCAATCCATTGTGACGCGAGTCAACATGGGGTGGGAGCTGTCTTAGTCCAGGTTGCACAAGACGGCGAGGAGAGACCTATACCCTTCATGTCTCACAAGTTGAACCCAGCCCAGCGAAATTACACGGTCTCCGAGCAGGAATGTCTAGCTGCGGTGTTGGCCGTGAAACGCTTCCGAGCCTATGTGGAGGGACACACCTTTGAAATCATTACGTATCACGCTTCTCTGAAATGGCTAATGAGCCAGACTGATCTCAACGGCAGATTGGCCAGGTGGGCACTGAAATTACAGGCATTTGACTTCACAATTCGCCACCGAAAAGGAAGCCAGCATGTAGTTCCCGACACCCTATCCAGAATGTTCGCTCCTGAAAAAGCCGAGTTGGTCCAGGAGGACGACAGCCCCCAATTGATCGATCTGGACTATCCTGCCTTCAAGTCAGCCAGCTACACCCAACTGATTCACACTATCCAGAATCAACTGTCCCAGCTTCCTGAACTGCGGTTGACGGATGGATTTATTTATAAGGTGATGGGACACGCATCCGGAGACCCCATACAAGAAGAAGAACAGTGGAAGTTGTGGGTGCCCGAGGAGTTAACCACTGATCTTATCAGACGGGCTCATGACCACCCATCAAGTGCGCACGGCGGATACGGTCGTACACTTAGGCGGTTGAAAACCTGTTTCTTTTGGCCTAAGATGGCACAACAGATAAAAGCGTACGTAGCCTCCTGTGAGCTATGCAAGTCCACTAAAGCGCCCAACACCATTCTTCGGCCTCCCATGGGTAAAGTTGAGGTCCCCAAACGCGTGTTCCAGCGCTTGTACATTGATCTTATCGGTCCTTACCCTCGATCTGCTTCTGGTCACACGGGAGCTGTCGTGGTCCTGGACCAGCTCTCTAAATTCCCTATCATAGAACCACTACGTAACATGCACACTGGACCTATACTCAGCTTCTTGGAGAACCGAGTCTTTCACATGTTTGGAGTTCCAGAGAAACTTGTCTCCGACAACGGGGTCCAGTTCACCTCAAGCAAGTTCCGAGACCTAATGTCCAAATACGGCATCATTCACCAACGAACCGCCGTCTATTCACCACAAGCCAACGCATCCGAACGACTGAACCGTACGCTCATAGCGGCCATTCGCGCCTATGTCCACCCGAATCAGAAGGACTGGGATCGCAAGTTGCCCGCCATCACTAGTGCTCTGCGCTCGTCGTACCACGCCACTACCGGCATTTCGCCGTATTTCGTATTGTTCGGCCAGTACAGGATCCGTCATGGAAGTGCTTACCGGCTTTTGCGGCAGCTGAAATCGCTAGAGGACCCAATCGTGGTTCTGGAACCGCACGAAAAGCTCCAACTTCTGCGAGCTCATCTGCGGGAGAAGATTGAAGAAAGTAGACGGATGGGGGAGGAGCGGTACAACTTGCGATCCCATCCCTCTGGCTTTAAGGCAGGCGACGAAATATATCGTCGAAACTTCCGGCAGAGCGATGCCACCCGACATTACAATGCCAAACTAGACAAGAAATTCGTGAAGTGTCGAGTCCTACAAGTAATAAGCCCCACACGATACCTCATCGCGGACATGACTGGTAAAACCCTGGGAATTTACCATGCAAAAGACCTTCGACGATGAAGTGCAACTATTCACGCGAAAGAAAAAAAAAACCCCATGGCTTACCTAAATCTCTGCCTGGACGAAGACCTCCGGATAACACCTGACTCCCTACTGTATAGCCACTATCGAGTCTTCACTGAAATTGTTGTAGCCTATTCCTCGAAATCGACCTTTGAACCGCCACGGCCCTAACCAAGACCTTTTACATAGAAGGCGGGATCGGAGTTACTTCGATTTTGGGGGGGGGGGGGGGGAATGTGTAATGTGACGCCTACGCCCGGGAATCGAAGTGATTCCGATCCCGAACCCTGGCAACCGGCCAGATGGGTATGACTTCGAAGTGCAAGCGGACTTCATCTTTCGTGCGGATATCATTGCGCAGAAAATATTTTTTTTTTCAAATATTTATATCTGTGGATATAAATATTTGAAAAATAATATTAATTAAACACCGATACATTTCGAAGCATATCTATCTGGCAATGCCGCCCACAGTTGCCATCAAAACATCGAATAGATAGAAACGTGGGAAACTGGTTGGAAGTGTCATTCGGAGATAACCTTTAAAAGTGGAAGTGCATTTTAAGTTGCAGTTTGCATATTTTTGTTTAATTTATTTGGTTCGGGTGTTAGATGGCCAGAGGTTCAACAGTTGCTTCGACCATGCGTCTTCGGTGGCTTTAAAGTGATGATTCATTGAGCATTTAATAACCGCCAGGGTATCGGCATTCCATCTTACAAGCTAGAAAACCAAAATAAATCTCGTATTGAAGAGTGGAAAGCAGCCATTACGTTAACAGGTACGAAATATTATTTTAAGTGGATGCTTCTCTTATTTTTACTGTGCAAAGAAGATAGAATATTTCTGTCATATTTATTTGTATCATTGCGGCCTTTGCTTCTTTCAAATGGCATTAGTGAAGAACGAACGCCAAAATATAATAAAATTCCACCACGTATCATATTGTCCATAACAGTAATAATAGCATAATTCTTAGGACTAGCATTTTAATTTCGGAAGAATCATCACGGCAACCATAATGACTTATCAACGAACCTTAATGGTATTGGGGGTGATACAGACAAAGCACAAAATGATTTAACAACGATGGCAAGTAACAATAGTTACCTGGAAAGTATTGGTGCTAGTAACAATAGTAGGAAAGATAATAAAATTGCAAATAGTCAACGGAAGCGAAATTACGTTAGTGATTCGAGTGAAAATAGCAGTACCAACGGTTGTACTTTACGTAACAATAAGAATTTGAAGAAAAAGAGCGTCGTTCGTCAGTCTTGTCAATCGATCTCAACGAAGAAGGTACTCAAATAGCCGATGAAAGTGATGATGAAGAGATTTCTGCGCATACAACCATCGTTTCAGCCCCACCTGGTTCCAGCAACCAGCGAATCATGACGAGGAGAAAATCGGCTCGAAACCATCAAAACGGTGATCACTAATTTAAGGACTAGAATTATGTTGGACATAATAACAAACCATTTTCGTAATTTCCTACAATCTAATGCAATACTCTAAACTCAATGTGCATGGTGATTGGTTCGAAGCATACGGTATTGAAGAGAGTGTTTGCTTTTTCATTTCTTCCTTCCGAATTTACTTGCACAGTGGAAATTGCTTTACGTGCCGGGCACGCAATTTTGTTTCGTCTTAACAAAACAAAAACTTGGGTAATTAATGGTAGGATGAGCTTAAGCTTGTTGGATAGAAATCTTCTTTAGAAAATAAGTGACTCTTTTTACAATGCGGTGTTGTTAGTTGTCGCGTGCATTCGTTTTTGATAACGCTTCTAAGGACTTCGGTAGTGACAAAATTGCCTAATTTCTACTGACTATACTACTCGTATAGTATGCAATTCATATGTAATGTAAAACGCGAAAGAAATGAACAAAAACAACCTTAATATTGCAGTTCACAATTAGGCCTCATTAGTGTTGTGACCAACTCCCAGTCCATCCCATAAGTTTGATTTTGTGTTTATGTTATTTAAGACGAAATTTTTAAGCAACACCACCAATAAACGAATTTAGAAGACAAAAAAATTTTAAGAATGACATGTAAAACGGCGCAGTGTTTTTTTTTGTTAAGAAAACAAAAAAAAACTCAGGTAACGTAGCATGTTTGTAAAGTAAACTTGTTTTCGACGCAAGTACAAGATAAAGACGAAATTCGTCCTTTTCTATAAAAGCAAACACGTTTCATAATCTTCAAAAAGTGTGTCACTTTGAACACATTAACTCTTATCTGAAAATTGTGTTATGGTTCTCTTTTATTGAAGAATACAATGAAGTTAAAATGAATTGCTGACCGGAAAAAAAACTATTTTAAGTTTTCCATAAAATTATTTTCAATTTTAGGTTATTTTATTCATTAACCTTGAAGTATTTATTTATTCAACCTAGATGTTAGCTTAAACTTAATTTGTTCATGCAACATACTTTAAATTTTAATCATATTTGAATAATTTTTATGTAATTTTTAACATGTTTCTTCATGATTGAAGATGCTTTATTACTTCGTTCAAAGTACCAATAAAAGATCTTGGAACATTTTAGAATATTAATTATAGTTTTGAGTTAGTTCATAGCGTAAACAAATTTCGCTATATTTTTGAATTTATTTAACAAAAATGTTTCATTCGTTTGATCGTACGCAAATAATTTATCCACTTCGCACTATGAAGTTCATATTGTTGATTTCTATAAATGCAACTATTTTAATAATAAAATTGTTTACTCCAGATAACATATGTACTTTGAGCGTAAAAAATTAAAAAAAAAGAAAAAAATTAAATAACTTATAAGTTAGTTAACTTCAAGTTTCTGACTCGATCTTACAAAACGCTATTTTTATTCTAACATTTTAATTCCTTATTAGATTTACATAGTTTTAACTTACTATTTCGTTTCGCAAGATATTTTCTTAATGAGTTAAAAATTACATAAGTCCATTCCAGTTAACTTTGAATTCGAATTCTTTCGAATTGTAATTTTTCGAAATAATTTTATAATATTGTTATTTAATTTCGCAAGAATTTAGAATGAGTTTCAGCACTTCTAATAAGCTAAAACCAACTTTATATCCTATTGTATAAACAAATATGCTCACATAATTATTAACAATGAAATTTACATTACTAGTTAGCTCAAGATTTCGTTGTATCACACAAAGGATGAGGTTTATTTTCACGATGCTAAGTAATAATATCTATATTCCGTTCAATAGCAACAACTCTATATAATTTCTCTGTTTATTAGAATTTTAGTGCTCTATTAGAAGTAGACTACGCGCATATGAGATTAAAAGAATTAATGTATTTTTATCAGTTTAAATAATTAAAATGGATTGCTAAATTTAATCACGACTTTCCTTTTCAGTGGTTCTTCTTTTTCAGCGGGAAAGGAAGTGCAGGGTAGGTATGCCGTCGCGAGGGTAGGGTTTCGAGAAATCCGCTGAGGTCGGTTTCGCGTCGTGCGCGGTACGCGGTACCTTTGTTGTTTTGTCGCTTTATTAGAGTAGTTTTCGTGGGGTTGAGTTAGAGTAGCATACTTTTCGGTACCGCGTCGGAAATTCGGGAACGCGAAGTAAAAATTAGCTTTTGTATTTTTGACTGGTTAATGAAGAAATACGGAGTAACGTAGAATAGGTTTCCTCTCCGTATGGTTTTGTTTTTGGTAACGCGTTTTGAAAACGGGCGTGTACAGGTGGCTGAAAATTGTAATTGAGCGTAACCCATTCGGAGACCCGCGACCGAAATCCTCTCCGAACAAGCTGGCCGATAAGCAGCCACCGCGTGCATGGGTTACGGTGCACGGATTGGTTGACCGGTTGGTACCATCCGTTGGCACTACTCAGACTTAACGTCTTGAACCGATGAGAAGTCGGTTCCGCGTTCGGACCTAAAAAGGTTAAAAATCTTTACAAATGGTGCCCAACGTGGGACCTAAAACATCCTATGGGGGAAAGAAATTCACGTCTTTTGACGAGTTGGTCCTTTACGGAGGATGTAAGGTACTCTGGTACTCGAGTCCCACTATCAGGAGCAGTGGAGTTGTGTGATACACACTAGCAGTCGCTTCACGTGAATTGTAGCTTCCGCTCTCCTTTGTTTGATTTTGTTGTCGCGACAGAATCCTTCCGATGTGGTGTCCCAGGCTAACCCCTGTAAGGACCTTCTATTTTCTTGGTGGAACTGCCAGCCTGATGGGTTTACCTATCAGCATGGACTCTCAAGAAAATAGAAGGCTACCTTGCCTTTATGTCGCGGAAGGATTCTACTTATTTCGTATGCGTGATAGACGAGTGGTATCGGTTCAACGTTCGGTGGCGTATGCTGGAGTTGCGGAGCCCGGAATGCTTCCACGCGTCGGGAATTTTGACCGCATACTAAGCCGTTACGGTAGCTCTACCACTTGTCTCGTCGAGTCATTTAACGTAGTTTAGAGACGGTTTTGTAATGTATGTGGGTTTAGGGGATAAAGTTTGTAAATCGACCAAAAGCACCCTTTCTTCGGCAGATTACCACGCACTCTCATTTCCCGTTGGAGGAGTCGACTACTGGAAAGGAAAGTGTGTATTAAAAATTTTTTTTTCCTAGCGTACTATTAATAGCTCGCCACTATCGGCCACTAACTTAGTAGTGAGTTTTCTTTTTCACTTATATAGTAGGAATAAGTATATCTTATATTATTTTTTTTTCAGTAACATTAGCAACAACCAAAACCAGCAACAACAAATATGGCAACGAAGCGGACCCCAGATAAGCGTTGGACCAGATCCAAAACGGTCCAACCAGCTAACTGCGGGATCTGCTTCGAAGACGTAGTGGAGGGCGTACACAGCGTGCGATTGGATTGTGGGCACCTATTCCATCGTGCCTGTGTCCAACAGCTCCTCCTCACGTCCGAGCTTTGCCCGTTATGCCGGCGACCCATCGAGCGGACCGCCCTAGACGTCCCCCTCGGAACGCCCGTCCCAACGCGTGGGGCAGTGGCGAAAGGAGTTCCAGAGGCCGAACCGTCCCAACCACTGTTAGACCTTCAAGGAGCCGTAGGCGGTGAAGTTCCGGCCGCAGTTGTCGTGTCCAAGGTGACCCCCATGCCTTCCGCCCACTCCATTGACACCCTCGTGGCGTTGATGCGAGATATGTCGGAGAGGATTGGCAACCTGGAGGGAAAGCTCCAGAATCTCCCCATGAGCCAACCACCCAGCCGCGTGAGAACTCCGCTTGGCTGGGAGCCCAATCCCAGTGTGGCTATGCCCCACCCTCGACCATCCGAGCAATGGGCCCCACCTCCAAGGAACTCGGGAATGGATCCCAGAGCTCCCGAGTATAGACCACGACACAGCACCGCACCCCCGTTGGTACCTCTAGTCCCCGAGGCAGTTCCGTACAACAGGTCAATCGAGGATGCGATTCCCCCCGGGAACGCATTGACACCTTTTCGAGACCCAACGCCTCGTATCATGGAGAGTTGGCGCCTGAACTTCGCGGGTTTCAACGATATGATATCGGCGGACCGGTTCCTCTTCCGGATTCAGGCGTTAGTATCCAGCACCCTGGGAGGTGATTCCTCGGCCTCCCTCCGGCATGCACATCTTTTGTTCAGCGGTGACGCTGCCGACTGGTACTGGAGTTTTAAGGAATCGACGCCACGTCCCACTTGGAACTCTTTCAGTGCAGCCTTCCGCAATCGATTTGAGGATGGCTTCACTGAGAGGGAACTAAAAGAACAATTAAAGAAACGGAAACAAGGCGCTCACGAACCGTTCGACCAGTACTACACAAGTATAGTGAGATTGAGCACTCGCTTGCGAACAACCATGCCCGAGGATGAACTGGTAGGAATTATCAGAGAGAATATGCGCTGGGATCTTCAGAAGAGCCTTCTGCATTTTCCCATCAACACCATACAGGGATTGCGCCTCCATGCCCGTAGGCAAGAACAATTGGATGAGCGGCGAGGTACCTTCCGTCCACAACCTCGCATATCGGGACCAAATCCCCGAAATCATCATACCGCGGAGTTGATGGCAGCAGACCACCTGCTTGCTGACCCAGTACCAGTACCGAGGAGCGGAGCACCACAGGAGCTTGAGGACCCAGCATTGATTGATCGACCCTCCCTTGAAGCAATTACAAGCCCGACGGTCTGTTGGAACTGCCGACAAACGGGGCATCGGTTCTATGCATGTCCAGCGGAACCGACGCTCTTCTGTTACCGATGCGGGAAGGCCGACACATATGCACCTGACTGCGCAAATTGCAAACTGCGAAAAAACTTGCCACCGAGTGCCGCGACCACCCGTCGGCATTCCTAAACCCCGGACGAACCAATCCTGACCCTATCACTAGCTATGACCAAGCTCCCGACATGACTCCAATTCTGCTGACTCGCACCGCTAAACCCAGTTCTCTCGAAGTTCCACAACCGACGCCATCCTTCGCCGAGGCCAACGCGCAGGGAAATGATAGCGAGGCGAAAGTTCCTTGGCTTGTCAAACCTTTCCACGTCAGGCTGCGGAATTATTTGGCTACTCGACAGCGCATCTTCCATGAGGAGTTGGCTACAACTGTCCCACCGCGAAGAAAGCGAGCCACGCGTCGGATGCGGAGCTTCTGGAGAAAAGTCAGGCAGTCGAGGAAGGTGCTGAAGGACATACACTTAGACGAATTATTGAGGGATGACGTTCGGCCATATGCGTCCGTACACCTCCTGCAAAAACGAGTGTCAGGCTTAGTCGATACGGGAGCCAGCGTGAATTGCATATCCGCCGATTTTGCAGGGGAGGTACTGGCAATGCACGCGGACCAAATCCGTCATTTCACCTCCTGGTTAAGCACGGCGGACGGAACTCGTCACTCTGTAGTGGGAAAAATTACGACGGATGTCACCTTTAAAGGAGTAACTAAACCTCTGGAATTTTACATCATACCTCAATTAACCCAGAATCTTTATCTAGGAGTGGATTTCGTTCGAAAATTCAACTTGGCCCCGACACTGTTTTCCGGTACGACCCTGGAGTCCGTCACCACAGTTCCTGACCAATCGCAAAGCACTCACTTATTACAACAGACACTGAATGTAAATCAGCAACTGTGACTTGACTCGGCTATATCGGCTTTTCCATCGCATGAGAAGGAAGGTCTCGGGCGGACTGCACTGGTGTTCCACACTATAGATGTGGGGGATGCTAAACCCATAAAACAGAGACATTTTGCCATATCTCCGGCGAAGGAAAAGTCGTTATATGCCGAAGTGGATCGAATGCTAGCATTAGGCGTAATCGAAGAATCACAGAGCGCGTGGGCTTCCCCAGTCACCTTAGTTGTCAAGCCGAACAAGGTCCGGCTATGCTTAGATGCCAGACGCTTGAACGCCGTCACTGTCAAGGACGCATACCCTCTACCGTTGATTGAAGGCATTTTGAGTCGGTTGCCAAAAGCCCACTTCATCACGAGCTTAGACCTCAAGGACGCCTTCTGGCAAATTCCTTTAGACACTGGTTCAAAGGAGAAAACAGCCTTCACAGTCCCAGGTCGGCCCCTGTATCGATTCGTGACCATACCATTCGGATTGTGCAATGGCCCCCAAACAATGACGCGCCTTATGGATAAGGTGATACCACCTCATTTGCGGCACCAAGTTTTCGTTTACTTGGATGATTTGCTGCTTATAACCGAGACCTTTAACGAACACATCGACCTGCTTCAGGAGGTGGCTCTGCACATACGGAGGGCAAGGTTAACCATCAACATACAGAAGAGTCAGTTCGTGATGACGGAGGTGAAGTATTTAGGTCACATCATTGGGCATGGCCATATCAAGACCGATCCGGACAAGACTCAAGCGATTGACGTTTTTCCATTACCCAAGACCACCAAGCAATTACGCCGATTCTTAGGCTTATGCGGATGGCACCAGCGTTTTGTACGTGACTATGTCACCATTACCACTCCTTTGACCGACATGCTGCGTAAGGGACGTAAATTCGTCTGGGAAGAGCCCAGCTTGCGAGCCTTTGAAGAGCTAAAGAAGAGTCTGACTACAGCCCCCGTACTGCACAGCCCGGACTTTGACAAACCGTTCTCAATCCATTGTGACGCGAGTCAACATGGGGTGGGAGCAGTCTTAGTCCAGGTTGCACAAGACGGCAAGGAGAGACCTATAGCCTTCATGTCTCACAAGTTGAACCCAGCCCAGCGAAATTACACGGTCTCCGAGCAGGAATGTCTAGCTGCGGTGTTGGCCGTGAAACGCTTCCGAGCCTATGTGGAGGGACACACCTTTGAAATCGTTACGGATCACGCTTCTCTGAAATGGCTAATGAGCCAGACTGATCTCAACGGCAGATTGGCCAGGTGGGCACTGAAATTACAGGCATTTGACTTCACAATTCACCACCGAAAAGGAAGCCAGCATGTAGTTCCCGACACCCTGTCCAGAATGTTCGCTCCTGAAGGAGCCGAGTTGGTCCAGGAGGACGACAGCCCCCAATTGATCGATCTGGACCATCCTGCCTTCAAGTCAGCCAGCTACACCCAACTGATTCACACTATCCAGAATCAACTGTCCCAGCTTCCTGAACTGCGGTTGACGGATGGATTTATTTATAAGCGGATGGGACACGCATCCGGAGACCCCATACAAGAAGAAGAACAGTGGAAGTTGTGGGTGCTCGAGGAATTAACCACTGATCTTATCAGACGGGCTCATGACCACCCATCAAGTGCGCACGGCGGATACGGTCGTACACTTAGGCGGTTGAAAACCTGTTTCTTTTGGCCTAAGATGGCACAACAGATAAAAGCGTACGTAGCCTCCTGTGAGCTATGCAAGTGCACTAAAGCGCCCAACACCATTCTTCGGCCTCCCATGGGTAAAGTTGAGGTCCCCGAACGCGTGTTCCAGCGCTTGTACATTGATCTTATCGGTCCTTACCCTCGATCTGCTTCTGGTCACACGGGAGCTGTCGTGGTCCTGGACCAGCTCTCTAAATTCCCTATCATAGAACCACTACGTAACATGCACACTGGACCTATACTCAGCTTCTTGGAGAACCGAGTCTTTCACATGTTTGGAGTTCCAGAGAAACTTGTCTCCGACAACGGGGTCCAGTTCACCTCAAGCAAGTTCCGAGACCTAATGTCCAAATACGGCATCATTCACCAACGAACCGCCGTCTATTCACCACAAGCCAACGCATCCGAACGACTGAACCGTACGCTCATAGCGGCCATTCGCGCCTATGTCCACCCGAATCAGAAGGACTGGGATCGCAAGTTGCCCGCCATCACTAGTGCTCTACCGGCATTTCGCCGTATTTCGCATTGTTCGGCCAGTACAGGATCCGTCATGGAAGTGCTTACCGGCTATTGCGGCAGCTGAAATCGCTAGAGGACCCAATCGTGGTTCTGGAACCGCACGAAAAGCTCCAACTTCTGCGAGCTCATCTGCGGGAGAAGATTGAAGAAAGTAGACGGATGAGGGAGGAGCGGTACAACTTGCGATCCCATCCCTCTGGCTTTAAGGCAGGCGACGAAATATATCGTCGAAACTTCCGGCAGAGCGATGCCACCCGACATTACAATGCCAAACTAGACAAGAAATTCGTGAAGTGTCGAGTCCTACAAGTAATAAGCCCCACACGATACCTCATCGCAGACATGACTGGTAAAACCCTGGGAATTTACCATGCAAAAGACCTTCGACGATGAAGTGCAACTATTCACGCGAAAGAAAAAAAAAACCCATGGCTTACCTAAATCTCTGCCTGGACGAAGACCTCCGGATAACACCTGACTCCCTACTGTATAGCCACTATCGAGTCTTCACTGAAATTGTTGTAGCCTATTCCTCGAAATCGACCTTTGAACCGCCACGGCCCTAACCAAGACCTTTTACATAGAAGGCGGGATCGGAGTTACTTCGATTTTGGGGAGGGAATGTGTAATGTGACGCCTACGCCCGGGAATCGAAGTGATTCCGATCCCGAACCCTGGCAACCGGCCAGATGGGTATGACTTCGAAGTGCAAGCGGACTTCATCTTTCGTGCGGATATCATTGCGCAGAAAATATTTTTTTTTTTCAAATATTTATATCTGTGGATATAAATATTTGAAAAATAATATTAATTAAACACCGATACATTTCGAAGCATATCTATCTGGCAATGCCGCCCACAGTTGCCATCAAAACATCGAATAGATAGAAACGTGGGAAACTGGTTGGAAGTGTCATTCGGAGATAACCTTTAAAAGTGGAAGTGCATTTTAAGTTGCAGTTTGCATATTTTTGTTTAATTTATTTGGTTCGGGTGTTAGATGGCCAGAGGTTCAACAGTTGCTTCGACCATGCGTCTTCGGTGGCTTTAAAGTGATGATTCATTGAGCATTTAATAACCGCCAGGGTATCGGCATTCCATCTTACAAGCTAGAAAACCAAAATAAATCTCGTATTGAAGAGTGGAAAGCAGCCATTACGTTAACAGGTACGAAATATTATTTTAAGTGGATGCTTCTCTTATTTTTACTGTGCAAAGAAGATAGAATATTTCTGTCATATTTATTTGTATCATTGCGGCCTTTGCTTCTTTCAAATGGCATTAGTGAAGAACGAACGCCAAAATATAATAAAATTCCACCACGTATCATATTGTCCATAACAGTAATAATAGCATAATTCTTAGGACTAGCATTTTAATTTCGGAAGAATCATCACGGCAACCATAATGACTTATCAACGAACCTTAATGGTATTGGGGGTGATACAGACAAAGCACAAAATGATTTAACAACGATGGCAAGTAACAATAGTTACCTGGAAAGTATTGGTGCTAGTAACAATAGTAGGAAAGATAATAAAATTGCAAATAGTCAACGGAAGCGAAATTACGTTAGTGATTCGAGTGAAAATAGCAGTACCAACGGTTGTACTTTACGTAACAATAAGAATTTGAAGAAAAAGAGCGTCGTTCGTCAGTCTTGTCAATCGATCTCAACGAAGAAGGTACTCAAATAGCCGATGAAAGTGATGATGAAGAGATTTCTGCGCATACAACCATCGTTTCAGCCCCACCTGGTTCCAGCAACCAGCGAATCATGACGAGGAGAAAATCGGCTCGAAACCATCAAAACGGTGATCACTAATTTAAGGACTAGAATTATGTTGGACATAATAACAAACCATTTTCGTAATTTCCTACAATCTAATGCAATACTCTAAACTCAATGTGCATGGTGATTGGTTCGAAGCATACGGTATTGAAGAGAGTGTTTGCTTTTTCATTTCTTCCTTCCGAATTTACTTGCACAGTGGAAATTGCTTTACGTGCCGGGCACGCAATTTTGTTTCGTCTTAACAAAACAAAAACTTGGGTAATTAATGGTAGGATGAGCTTAAGCTTGTTGGATAGAAATCTTCTTTAGAAAATAAGTGACTCTTTTTACAATGCGGTGTTGTTAGTTGTCGCGTGCATTCGTTTTTGATAACGCTTCTAAGGACTTCGGTAGTGACAAAATTGCCTAATTTCTACTGACTATACTACTCGTATAGTATGCAATTCATATGTAATGTAAAACGCGAAAGAAATGAACAAAAACAACCTTAATATTGCAGTTCACAATTAGGCCTCATTAGTGTTGTGACCAACTCCCAGTCCATCCCATAAGTTTGATTTTGTGTTTATGTTATTTAAGACGAAATTTTTAAGCAACACCACCAATAAACGAATTTAGAAGACAAAAAAATTTTAAGAATGACATGTAAAACGGCGCAGTGTTTTTTTTTGTTAAGAAAACAAAAAAAAACTCAGGTAACGTAGCATGTTTGTAAAGTAAACTTGTTTTCGACGCAAGTACAAGATAAAGACGAAATTCGTCCTTTTCTATAAAAGCAAACACGTTTCATAAACTTCAAAAAATGTGTCACTTTGAACACATTAACTCTTATCTGAAAATTGTGTTATGGTTCTCTTTTATTGAAGAATACAATGAAGTTAAAATGAATTGCTGACCGGAAAAAAAAACTATTTTAAGTTTTCCATAAAATTATTTTCAATTTTAGGTTATTTTATTCATTAACCTTGAAGTATTTATTTATTCAACCTATATGTTAGTTTAAACTTAATTTGTTCATGCAACATACTTTAAATTTTAATCATATTTGAATAATTTTTATGTAATTTTTAACATGTTTCTTCATGATTGAAGATGCTTTATTACTTCGTTCAAAGTACCAATAAAAGATCTTGGAACATTTTAGAATATTAATTATAGTTTTGAGTTGGTTCATAGCGTAAACAAATTTCGCGATATTTTTGAATTTATTTAACAAAAATGTTTCATTCGTTTGATCGTACACAAATAATTTATCCACTTCGCACTATGAAGTTCATATTGTTGATTTCTATAAATGCAACTATTTTAATAATAAAATTGTTTACTCCAGATAACATATGTACTTCGAGCGTAAAAAATTAAAAAAAAAAAAAAAAAAAAATTAAATAACTTATAAGTTAGTTAACTTCAAGTTTCTGACTCGGTCTTACAAAACGCTATTTTTATTCTAACATTTTAATTCCTTATTAGATTTACATAGTTTTAACTTACTATTTCATTTCGCAAGATATTTTCTTAATGAGTTAAAAATTACATAAGTCCATTCCAGTTAACTTTGAATTCGAATTCTTTCGAATTGTAATTTTTCGAAATAATTTTATAATATTGTTATTTAATTTCGCAAGAATTTAGAATGAGTTTCAGCACTTCTAATAAGCTAAAACCAACTTGATATCCTATTGTATAAACAAATATGCTCACATAATTATTAACAATGAAATTTACATTACTAGTTAGCTCAAGATTTCGTTGTATCACACAAAGGATAAGGTTTATTTTCACGATGCTAAGTAATAATATCTATATTCCGTTCAATAGCAACAACTCTGTATAATTTCTCTGTTTATTAGAATTTTAGTGCTCTATTAGAAGTAGACTACGCGCATATGAGATTAAAGAAGGAATGTATTTTTATCAGTTTAAATAATTAAAATGGATTGCTAAATTTAATCACGACTTTCCTTTTCAGTGGTTCTTCTTTTTCAGCGGGAAAGGAAGTGCAGGGTAGGTATGCCGTCGCGAGGGTAGGGTTTCGAGAAATCCGCTGAGGTCGGTTTCGCGTCGTGCGCGGTACGCGGTACCTTTGTTGTTTTGTCGCTTTATTAGAGTAGTTTTCGTCGGGTTGAGTTAGAGTAGCATACTTTTCGGTCCCGCGTCGGAAATTCGGGAACGCGAAATAAAAATTAGCTTTTGTATTTTTGACTGGTTAATGAAGAAATACGGAGTAACGTAGAATAGAATTCCTCTCCGTATGGTTTTGTTTTTGGTAACGCGTTTTGAAAACGGGCGTGTACAGGTGGCTGAAAATTGTAATTGAGCGTAACCAATTCGGAGACCCGCGACCGAAATCCTCTCCGAACTAGCTGGCCGACAAGCAGCCACCGCGTGAATGGGTTACGGTGCACGGATTGGTTGACCGGTTGGTACCATCCGTTGGCACTACTCAGACTTAACGTCTAGAACCGATGAGAGGTCTGTTCCGCGTTCGGACCTAAAAAGGTTAAAAATCTTTACAACATATATAGACGGGCCACCGATAAGAAGATAAAATATCCTCTGAATTTGATCATGAGACCAACAATTGCAATGGAGATACTCATTTGCTAGATTCGTTGATGCTCACCGAGCTGAGACGGAGCAACCTAGGTATTGGTGGCTGAATGACAATGTCTAAATTATTCGTGTTTATTTTCATTTTTGGGATTTTTTGTTACTTAGTTTTTGAGTTTCAGCTCATTATTGTTACATTTGATGTTGTTGTTTATTTTTGTTAAAAATTGGGTATGGGTTAAGCATATGTTATGTTTATTATATTAGATTAGAGATAAGGTTAAATGCCTAGGTTAGGGACATTGTGATAGAATTTTTTAGTATAAGATAATGTTTATGATCGAATTTTATTAGAATTAGATTATAACATATTAGGCGAAGGATCAAAGTTCACCGTTGTTTTAAAATTTTTGAATAGTGTAGGTGGGTTTTTTCTCCTTTTTCCAATCAAGTCATAAAATATGTAATAATCTTAATTAATTTGAATTTGCTATAGTTTTTTTGCTAAAATGTGTTTAATGATAACGTATAAATTTAGAGAGCCATTTGGGCCATTAAGTTTTTGTATGCTTAATTGTTTGGAATTTGCTTTATATTCTTTTAAAATTTATAACGATTAGTATTCAATAAACCGCTTTTGACTTTGACTTTGACGGACACACGGCCAAAGCGTAATAATAATCATATCACCTTGTGGAATGCCGATACATTCGATCATGATAATGAGATACTCTATCTCTAAGCGAAGGCCCGAAAGGGGCTGTAGTGCTACGAAAAACAAAAACATATACTATATATATAGTTATATAATATTTGCAGACGGATGTTCTTGTCAATAAACACCTAAAATGCTCCTGTGGCTCCCCAGTATAACATTTTCTTATGATTGTGAAATTTTTCTCCTTTGTAAATTTATTGCTTACTGCTTGATTTCAGTTATGGGCCCTATTTGATTTTATAAGCAAAAACGTAGAATCTACTAATCGTACTGTTACTCACTAAGGTGATCAAATTCTGACTTCCGAGTATTTTTGCTCTTGTATGCATAAATCCCCAAATACTTCCTAAATGATTTTATCATTATTTTATTATTCGACTCAATTTTATACACTCGCAGATGTCGGGAGCGAATCTTTTATATATTTTGACTTCCCCCTCCGCTTTATTTAAGAAGGCTTAACACCTAATCTTAAAAATTCTCATTAAGGTCTTTCAGTTAACTCTCAAATCGACTATCTTGTTTTTAATTTGACTTCCATATAGTCGTATGAATGGATCGCCTTTAAAACATTAATTTTTTAAAACCGAAATTGTGGAGACGTGCGTCGTAACGGTTGACAGACATATTTATTAAATATAATCGTAGCATATGTAATTTTCATTGCAGGTTGCTGTGACGCAAAGACGAACGGACGACAGACAGGTCCCCATGTTCTAAGGGTCTAGTAAATTTATTTTACATAAAACTTAAAAAAAGGGACTGACAACGTCAACAGCTAATGATGAATAATTATTTTATAAAGTAGAATTATACGGTACTTTACCGAAATATTACTGCCACTTCTTTTTTAGGGTTTTATAAATAATTTTACAAAACCCTACTAGTTTCGCGACCAGTCTGTCCGTCCGTCCGTGTGTCACAGCAGTTTTTCTCGGAAACTACTTAACCTAGAAACATCAAATTTTGTGCGTAGATGTGAAGTGGTGATGTCTTCAAATTTCAACTACAAAAAAATTTTATAAGGTATTTAAGGGGGGTCTCCCCATATAGGAGAGTGACCCCCCGAAAACAAATTTCATTGAAGGTAGCCGATATGGGTATCAAATGAAAGGTCTCGATGAGAGCTTTTCAAAACAGGTCTTAGTTTGGCAAAATTTGCTTCGAGGGGCAAACAGCGAGGAGAAATACACGAAAAATGTGTGTCCCCCCCTCGCGATTGAACTTCTGTGATCCGAAAAGACTGAAAAAAAATCAGGAATGTAGGCCTTCGTGTGTACAACAACAACAAATACGTTGGAAGTCGCAATTCACTCAACTTTGTTAGTAATAGTATGATTTATCGATTTTATGTTTTCTTGAATAAAATCTTAACGGTACCCGTAAATTCGATGAAATGTCTATTTATAATATTGATCTATCCTGAAAGTTTCATAAAGATTGAATCATATTTAGCGAAGTTATAGCGGTTTGAATTTTCCTGTATTACTATGGAACATTATGCGCTGCATTTATTACTATGGCAACATATGGCTATGGAACAACATGCGCTTTTTACCGACTCAGACACTACAGTTTCACCCTATTTGCATGAAAATTTCAGGAATGATAGATGTCATGTATATCTTTGAGAACCGGTTCAGCTAGTGGTATCAGTAATCGTAAAAAAAAAAGTGGCTGTTTTAAATGCGAAGATTGAATAATTTTGAGTTATTTTTTCCCAACCTCAACGTTTAAGGTTCATGCTTTGAACACTTGATTCAATTGAATGAATGACTGAAGATGAGTACCTACAATTAATGCTCATAATTGAAACAAGTCAAGGAGGCAGGAGAGAGCTCCTAGCAAAAGGGCTTTGTAACCATTCTAGGATTCGAAAAAATTGGCCATGAATCGATGATTTCAGTACAGGAGAGTGGCCCCTGAAAAAAAAAATCATCAAACGTAGCCGATATGAGTATGAAATGAAAGCCTTCATGAGAGCTTTTCAAAATAGTTCTTAAACTGTCAGTTTTTGCTTCAGTGGGGGCACAGGGGGGAAATACATGAAAAATGTGTTTCCTCCATCGCGGATGGACATCTAAAATAATTATCAAGGGAGATGTTTATGAGTATAACAATAGCAAAAACCTCAGAAGTCGAAATTCGTTCAACTTTGTTAAAAATAGTATGATCTTCGTATTTCATATTTTCTCCAATAAAATCGTCTTTGATATGTTTCTTGATTCGATTCGATCTGGTGACTGCATTTTGTAAATTGAATACAAAACCCTTCTGACATGAGCGTAGGTCTGTTTACCCAACTTGTTTTCAGGTTATAATCCGTGGTCCCAAGGAAGACGTCGAAAAGGCCAAAATTCAACTGCTCGAATTGGCGAATGAGCGAAAAACGATGTCCTTTATCGCAGAAGTAAGAGCGAAACCACAGCATCATCGCTTTCTGATTGGAAAAAAAGGAGTGTCCATTCGCAAGATTCGCGAAGCGAATGGCGTTCGCATAGTTTTTCCGTCAATTGATGACGAAGATGAAGAGGTGATCACCATCAGCGGTAAAGAAGAAAACGTTCTTGCAGCAAAGGAACAAATGCAGACAATTATAAATGAAATTGGTAAAGTAACTGAGGGAGAAATGTTGGTCGATGCTAAATACCATAAGCATTTCATTGCAAAAAGGGGAGAAGTCTTAAATCGAATTTCAGAAGAATGCGGAGACGTAATGATTTCATTTCCGCGATCAGGTACTGACAGCGGTCGAGTTACATTTAAAGGTTCTAAAGATTGTATTGAAGCAGCTAAGCAACGAATTACTGAAATAGTTTCTGACCTGATTCACAAAGACAATAGAATGTGTTATTCCTCACCAGCATCACCGAACGATAATGGGCTCGCGTGGTACCAAAATACAAGCAATTACTTCCGAATTTGATGTTCAAATCAAGTTTCCAGAAAGAGTATCTACAGATGATACAGGGGAGCCGTTAACTGCTGGAGAGGAAAGTAGTATTCATCGTGATATCATGAAAATCACTGGGCTTTCTGAGCGATGCGAAGCGGCTGAACAAGCTCTTATCAATCTTATTCCAGTGATAGTTGAAGTCGATTTTCCTTTCGATTTACATAGAGCCATCAATGGGCAAAGAGGAGCCAAAATTCGCGATTTCATGAATCGTTACAATGTTATTAAAATAAAGGGAACACCAGATAAAGTGAAGGAAACCAAATTGGCTTTATTGAAGCAAGTCAAAGAAATAGAAGCCGAGCGTAGAGACAAGGAATTACGTTCATACGAGCTCAAAATTGAAGATAATCCTAAATTTCACCCTAAAATAATAGGATGACGAGGGGCTGTTGTCAACAAAATACGAAATGATTATAGAGTGAATATATCTTTTCCAAAAAGAGATGATCATGATGATCGTATTATAGTAATCATCGGCTATGAAAAGAATGCAAACGAAGCTAAAAACGAAATTCTTAAAATTGTCAATGAGCTAAACGAGCAAGTAGAAGAAATCATAAATGTCGATCATCGTGTACATCCACGTTTAATAGGACAAAGAGGTAGAAATATACGTAAAATTATGGATGAATTCAAGGTGGATATAAAATTTCCAAAGGTAGGAGATGAGAACCTTGATGCTGTAACAATTGTTGGCCTTGCGGGAGCTGTGCCAGAAGCGAAGGATTATATTTTAAATTTGGAAGAAGAATTTCTTCAAGACATTGATGCACTGCACTGTTCTAGAACAAGCTTTGAACAAAACGGGTAAGAGTGGGTTTGTTGTTCATGGTGCTCCGTGGCAGCCAAATTCCAGGGGTGAAATAAGCAGTGGCCTCAGGAGTGCTGGTGAACTAAATGCTCCCGATACCCAATCCTGTGAAGATTTTCCTAACTTTTGTTTGACAAATATTACAAGCAATGAAGATCCTCAAATTTCATCTGCATGGGGGCCACGTCGTTGAAATGTGAAACATTTGTCCAGTATATTTTTGAATGTTTATTGTGCTAACTTTAAAATGAAGCATTCATACAAAAATGGAAGCAATAAAGTGTATTTGCGCTCTTATATACTTGATTTATGGTTTACTTATATAAAAGAAGCAAAGTCCCGATCCCTTTATTCATCTTTCGCGAAGGAAATTCTTACTTAAAATTATCGTAGCTTGTAATAATGTATATATTTGCTAGTTTTCATCGTTGGAAAACTATATCAAGGTGTCAAGCAAAAAACTGAAGAAGTAAGTCTTTTCTAAAATGACTCATATTGCTGTCTTTTTGATTGTATTTGCAATATTTCGGAAAATTCTCAATAATAATTGTTCTAAAATCTTCCATATATCCGCATTAATTGTCCACTATGCATAGAATTTTTTACGCACATAAATAAAACGGTTTATTTGTCGTTCTTTACTTTATTTAGCAAAAAACTAGAAAGTAAATGGTTCTTTGACACTACGTTTGCGCTTTATTTGAATCAAAAAGATATGAGTACGCTTTGATTGACTATTTTTGAACGTAAGATGAAAATTCAAATTTAAAGCTTTGTTCTTATCAATGTTTTTTAAGTACCTCAGTCCCATTTAAACGATACAGTTGAGTGTAAATCTTTCAACCGATATTTATGGGAATCGGCAATATGAAATACTCAAAGTATATAGCGAAAAATTGAAAAAGTTTGAAGGACAGGTCTCAAATTTCAAAATAACGGCTAGTCAAAGTTCGAAAGATTAAAGGTCTTAAAAGGTCATAATATGCATTGAATTTATACTTTTTAAGTTACGTAGTTGATTGGATAATAATTCCAGTTGATAAATTGGCCTGGGCAAAGTTGAAGGCACTGGCCATTTGGGCCATCGTTTGTTGTAACTGATGGAAATTTGACAACAATTCGCGAATTCAAGGTCTTGAATGGTCTACAGCAGGGAATAGTCACTGTGCCTCTGCTCTTCTCAATCTTCATTCGCAAGCTATTGAACGGCTTTGATTTTAGCGTCTCACCAACGCGATCATTGGTAGCGTTTGCTGATGATCAGATCGTCTATACGGCGGACCGAAAAGCTACAATAGTTCAGAGAAATCTCCAAAAAATGTTTAATGATGTACAGCTGTACACTGACAATTGGCGAATGAAAATCAATGCGCAGAAGTGTGAAACAATCTTGTTTCGGACAACGCTGCAGGAGGTCAGTCAAGACCTGAAACGTAATTGGAAAGATTTCCACATCATGGCTGACGAGGGTAGTTTAGAACGAGTTCCACATAAATCGTGTTTATCTCGACCAGTATCTGTGCTATACTGAATATGTGAAAATCATGCTCAGTAAGGCGCTGAAAGTAGTCATGGCCCTACGAAGACTCTTCCATTCCAAATATATTGATCAAAAGGTCAAAATTAGCTGTTACAAGACCCTGGTTAGACCATTTGTGACATATGGATGTCAGATCTGGTACATCCAGAGTGCTAGTACTATGGAAAAGCTAAGAGTTTTCGAAAGGAAATGTCTTCGTGCATGTACTGGTTTGTACAGAAAGCCTGAGACGGATTGGAAACATCATATATCGAATAGACGAATTTATCAAACTGCTGAAGTGACGAGAGCCGATATCTTCATATTGAAGCTTCTTCGGAATCATATCGCAAGATCTGTGGCTGCGAGTGGAAACCCTTGGATTTTACAGCCGTTTCACCCTACAGACGGGTATATTGCGACTTGCCTCGCTACTGGCTTCGTTCCTCCAGAAGCATTCGTGTATTTGGACATGTATCGATATCTTTTTGATTCTGACGGCGTCCCAGTTATATATCACATATATAGACGGGCCACCGATAAGAAGGTAAAATATCCTCCGAGTTTGAGTTCACGAGACCAACAATTGCAATGGAGATACTCATTTGCTAGATTCGTTGAAGCTGATCGAATTGAGACGGGGCAATCTAGGTATTGCTGGCTGAATGACAATGTCTAAATTATTCGTGTTTATTTTCAGTTTTGGTGTTTTTTGTTACTTAGTTTTTGAGTTTCAGCTCATTATTGCTACTTTTAGTATTGTTGGTTTTTTTTGTTAAAAATTAGGTATAGGTTAGGTGTATGTTATGTTTATTATATTAGGTTAGAGGTAAGGTTAAACGCTTAGGTTAGGAACATTGTGATAGAATTTTTTAGTATAAGATAAAGTTTTTGATTTAATTTTAGTAGAATTAAGTTAAAACATATTAGGTGTAGGATCAAAGTTGACTGTTGTGTTTAAATTATAAATAATTTGGGATAGTGTTGGCTGGTTTTTTCTCCTTTTTCCAATAGATTTTCAAAATATGTAAAAATCTTAATTAATTGAATTTGCTATGGTTTTTTTTGGAAGGAATATGCTTAATGATAACGTATAAATTTAGAGAGCCATTTGGGCCATTAAGTTTTTGTATGTTTGTTGTTTGGAATTGGCTTTATATTCTTTGAAAATTTATACCGATTAGTATTGAATAAAGCGCTTTGGACTTTTGACTTTGAAGGCTCATTAAGATGTACAAATGGATATAGTTTGATTTATATTATGTATATCTTAAGGATTATCATTATCGATCGAGTGGGGTAATTTTGGTTGTTAGATGTTGTTGATACTTAGATAAAAAAAAACTTGAAAGTCTATTTTTCCATGCATGTGAAGTGCTTGTTTGTGGTTCTTTCGTGACGTTTTCGTTTGACTTGAGCTTTTGTGAGGTCTTTGCTTAACTTTAAATTGATCATATCACCCTTTTTACATCAACTTAATGTAAGCCTATACAATAACTTTTTGCTCTACAGTGAGCTTTTATTGCTTCGTGTGGATATCGATCTCGTTTTTCGGATGGCTCCTATAGCTTGAAATTATTTATGAAAATATGTTATTGAGTTGCTTTTTAATAATTTTTCTGAAAAATTATGAGAGAAGAAACAAGTTAGAAGATGGTGGTTTCGACGTATATACTAGTTCACCTCAGTCCATCAGTCTTATTAGATATACACCGGTGATGGCGACCACCATACTTAGAGGTGAGTAATTCGTAGTCACAAAAACATATTGAGTTCGCATAAGTAGGAAAATTAAAAATAATTCTCCCACCTCTACGCATGGTGGTCGCCATCACCGGTGTGTGACTAATAATAGTGATGGCCTGAGGAGAACGCGATGAAACCACCTTCATCTAACATTTTTCTTCTCAAATAATTTTGCAGATAAATTATTAAAGTGCAACTCAATTATGTAGCTAGACACAAAGAATTTTCGTAAGTAATTGAGTGAAGTATTTGGACAAATTTTCCAGTAAGAACATGTCGATGTTTTGCATATCTTGCACCGCTAATGATGAGAGATTTCTTTGTGATTCATGTATTATTATTTCATCGTCTGTTTTGTTTGTCTTTTTGTAAATCGGCTTGATGGGGAGATGGCCGTTTTCTGCTGTTGGAAAAACATTTTGTTTTGTTGTTTCTAATGTTGATTTTCTCTCGAGAGGCTACCATAGGACAGCCCTCCGCAAACTGTTTCATGTTGGATCATGTATTTGTTCACACGAGATTATTTATTATAGGATACACTAATCGGTGGAAATAACTGAGAGAATTCACCAGTCTTTAATAGTCCTTTCGCTAATAATGTTGAGAAATATAAGCAGCAGTCTGCTTGACACGATATCTTTGGATTTACACTCTTCAATCTGTGGTCCACTTGGAACGATTTCGCAAAGTGATGGGCGAAACACCTTAAAGAATAATCACTGCGATCTAAGAAGGGATGTGATCCCTACGGCGTCTGGGATAGGAATGATTGGATTTATACGAAACATGATGTTAAGATAGATATCGGTGAGATGTAATGATTTTGCCATTTCGGCGATCATTTGAGTGCAGTTGTGGAGGTTTCAAAATGCGTTGTCTCTAGATTTTGATCAAAATCAAATGATAAACAAGTAAGTTTCAATAAAAATCGATTTTATTCCGTTCGGTGTAGATTTGGCTAAATGGTCAGCAAAATAGTCCAAAAACCAAAATGTTGGCCTCCCAAGGTTAATAAAACAATCAGAATGTTACTTTACTAGCAACAAAAAACAAAATTTTCATGGAGATGAATTAAATGCATTTTACTGAGAAAATTACGTTACAGAGTAGTTATTTGGAGTCAATCGTCAAAGCAACACCTTTATATAAAATCCATGATGCTAACCAAAGCATATAAACATACTAAATTTTCAATGCACACTCAAACTAGACTGATGTGCAAATCAACCAAATTGTTAACCATTAGCGAAATCAATGGAATGGAAAAGGCTAAGTTTATCTTCAAATGACTAAAACCGAATGCATCGACACAAGCCCCATTAGAGTAGCACAAAAAACCCATTAAATGTTAGGAATGCAAGCCACTTCGTAATACCTTCTGCTACAACTGATCAAAAAGTTGTTCTTAGGCAAAGAATTTTTGATCGCTGTGAGAGTTGGTGAAGGCCGGAATATTTTTGGGAGAATCGACTGATTCAAAATTGTAATCAATTGAATTGAATATTAAGAGTAAACACGGCAACGTATCTTCATGCCCAAAAATTAAAGTGATCTACCCTGTGCCTCCAGTAAATTAATGTATACTGAAAAAGTGCATCAACCAAGAAAACTTTGGGATATTAAATAACAAAGATTGGATAAAGAGAACAATTCTGAAAAGTTTATAATAAAGTTATTGAACTATTTGTGAAGTAAAGATATTCTTGGATAAGTATTAAATAATTATAGACGTGATTTAGTTCAGGGGATTTTTCGGATTAAATCAGTACATATCACTCAGTGGTGATATGTACTGATTTTATCAGATCATACCATAGCTGAGCAAGCACACGGGAGCATGGTACTGACCAAACAAACTTCTGAAAAAATCAATACGGTCATGAAAATGAGATACTCTATCTCTAAGTGAAGGCCCGAGAGGGGCTGTAGTGCTACAAAGCAGAAGAAATAATTATAGAAGTCAAGATTTGATCTTCAGATAGACTTTTTGTGTGCCCGGTGAGAAGAAGATCAAGGGTTTACCGCGTCCGTGTCAATATTGAATGGCAAGGCCCTTGTCGAAAATTAGTGGTATTCTTAATTTAGGTTGCATGAAGAACGTACAGATGTTAGTGCGAGTCGTGTGCAGTCGCGGACATTTTTAATTAGAATATTTGCAAAAGTTTAATAAAAAAAATGATAAAACCTTCCGACGGATGGCTGAGTTACGCACAACAAGTGTAACGAGACATTTCTCTTCGTAAACTCCTTTTTATTTAAAAAAAGACAAAAATAAAAGTATTATTTTCGTGTGGAACTGTGTAATGATTTACCTACTTTGCAAATTTCGTGCCCTCACATGGTGGGAGTTTAGTGTAATGCATACACTAAACTTCAGAGCGGTAGATAAACCCGAGGGCGTGACCTGCAGAGTCAACCATGCAAACTGCGAAATCAAATATTCAAGTTATAACCAGTAATTTTTTAAATTAAACATGGTAGTGCCTGCCAGAAGCGTGAAAAAGAAAGTAAAATCCAAGGAGATTAGATTTAAATAAACTAGAAATTCGGCGCGTCATTGTGAAATTGGAAGAGGATAACAGCATCTATATTTAGTTAATTGAATATCAGATCATTCCATCACATTAGTAAAGGTCTACAGCATCCATGGAAGAGCGAAATTGTAGCATTCTTTGCATATAGACGTGTTTTGAATCGCTCCTGCCAAAAGTTTTCAAATTTTAATTTTATGAAAAACGTCAATCTGATGTTAATTTTTATCAGCAAAAGCTTATATTATCGAAGTAATCGACTGAGGAAATTTCTATAGAATATTATTTTAATTCGACTAGTAAAGAAAAGCGAAGAACCCAAGAAAACTTCAGGACCGCTGGCATGGAGGAGCCCGATGGGTTCCCACGTTGGGGCAACCTGCGGAAACGACGAATACGAAACTGGCGATAATCAAAAAAAAAAAACACAATGAAGAAAACTCCGCAGATGATGGATGCAAGCTGCTAATAATAGTGGACAATCAACAAATAATCAAATTGCAAAAAGAAAATGATCAACTAAGGTTAGAGATACAGCCCCTCAAAGATCTTTTCAAGAATGAGATGAAGTCCAGGAGACGCAGCCACAAAATCAAGTGCAACAGGAACAAAGGTGAAGAAAAATGCAAAGCAAGCAATGCCAGAAGTGCTGATGGCACCAACGAGAGTCAAAATGGAACGATGTAAATTTTATTCAGTATTTAGAAAATAAAATAAGGAGAAGAAACTAGCTCGCAGTTCTGCCAGTTCCTCTAAAAAAGCTTCCAAAAAGGCAGAAGAAGTTCCAACAATCAACGTGTTGCGGCAAAGCGGAAAAGATATGGTTCGGCTATTGGCAGCCGAAAATAAACTAACCAATTTCGAGATTGAAAGAGTTAATTTGGACTCCGGAGAGGATACGCTCGATCTTCTTCAGGTACTCAAAGAAGCGGCACCAGAAATTGAATTTATTTATGACAAAGCCTTTGCGACAAGAAGGTTGACCTTAGAAAGGAAGAATTTACCACTTTACCTGGAACAAATTACAAATAAGAGCAGTCCAAGTGCCCTTCAACAATTAAGATACTTGAATTTCAGAGTGGTGAGATGGGAACACCTCCAGAAAAGAGAAGTCAACCAGCGTTACCGGTGTCAAAGATTTGGTCATTCGGCTGCCAACTGCGCCATGCACAATCAGTGTGTCAAATGCAAAGACATTCATGCTCCCAGTGAGTGCAAATCGGAAAATTATACTGCGTTAACTGCGGTGTTTTTGGTCATCCAGCATCATATTGAGGATGCTCCTGATATCAAGATGCAAAAGTAAAATTTGCTCCAAAGGAAACGCAAGTACACCGTAGTTAACGCAGTATAATTTTCCGATTTTTCCGATTTGCACTCACTGGGAGCATGAATGTCTTTGTTTCCTTGAATTTATTGTTAAGCAACAGTCTAACATCCTACTTCTCACTGAAACCCACCTCAATTCATGGCACTCCATGATATTCAAGGATTTTGAATTCGTAAGAAGCGATAGGGTAAACGGTGATATGGGAGGCGGCACCAGAATATTGGTGAGAAGACCCTATTGTTTCCAAAGTATTGACAAAGTCGAATTCGAAAACTTTGAATTTCTTGGTGTTCGTTAACAAAATTTCATTGCCGGATGGTGTTAACCTCTTCGTTATCTCTGCCTATGCAACTGATCGAAATGTTCTCAAGCTCAAGGAGGAGCTTAATTCCTTGTTTGAAATACTCGAATCGAACAGGCTGCAAATTTATTATATTTTTGGCGGTGACCTGAATGCCAAACATACATCATGGCTGAACGCCACCAATAATCCAAGAGGTGTATTCCTGAAATCGTGGATAACAGAGAACCAAATTCAATACAGGCGCAATCTATATGGGTCGGAGTTCCCAACATAACCTAGGACAAATTCATATTTGGACCTCTGCATTGCTGACGCAAGACATGAATTCAGCTTTAATAGTCCTCAACGGAAACTGCAGGTGCTTCCTTACAATAGCGACCATAACACAATCGTAATGGAAATCAATCATCAAAGTGATGATGTCTTTCTCGTTCCAGTTCAACATGAAAATCATCGATTCAATTTCAAAACAAGTTGGGTAGACAGATCTACGCTCATGTCAGGGGGTTTGGTACTTAACTTCTCAGAAATGCAGTCACCAGCAACGGATAAATTCAAAAAATATATCAAAGAGATGTGCATGTTTCAAAGAAAATCCATTGTTTATCTATTTTCAATTATCGCCATTTTGTTACACCTGTATGCAAAATTTGATGTTTCTAGCTTAAATAGTTTGCGAGAAAAAGTGTTGAGACACACGGACGGACAGACAGGACGCGATTTTAGTAGGGTTTTGTAAAATTATTTTACAAAACCCTAAAAACGAATTGAGGAAAGCTTCAAAAGAAGTTTAATCGAGAGTATCAGAAGCAATGTCCTCTTTCTGATGATGTCAACGCTTGCTCAATAGTTTCTAATGGCAGGAATCTAACTAGCGATGAAATAGATCTCTATTTGTCGAAGTTAGTGAAGCTGACTTTGGAAACGATTGAGAAAGTAGTTTTCAAGATTAAACATCGAAACAATATGGAAAGATATGAAGGTTTAAAAGCCTTCTTCTCATACGCGTCAACAATATTTATCGGCGATGTTTGGACTACAACCATCCCTCGTTGGTTTTGTTGAAATTTCACCTGAAGAATGTCTGGAAATTGATCCGTTCATACTTCAGGAGTGAGGTCAGCAATCAATGGTCAGAAAAACTGAGAATGTTAGCCAACGACTCAGATGGTGTTTTCACGTAAGAAGTCTCGAGTGAAGGTATGTAAGGTTGGAGTTGCTAGTGATGAGATAAACCTTCTCGATAGGGCTGGTATTGAAATTGTATATTGTATAGTATGACTCTGGATAGAAAAGGAAACAGGATGGATGGATTGCAGATTGCAAACTTGCCCTGATTGGAACACATTTTGAATTGGTTCATCTACCAAACCCTTAGAAAGGGAATCAAATATTTTCAGAGGTCGTTGAAGCAAAAGTTACCGAGTTCAAACCAAGCCTCAACGGTAAATCAATTCTTCATTTCAATGAAATATTACCATCTGACCTCATACCACTTGAATCTCATTGTTGTGTTTCATATTTGGCAGGATAAACAACAAGAAATCATGTGGTACTGACGGTATTCCCAATGTAGTTCTCCGTCATTTGCCTGAAGTTGCTATTAGAAATTATTGCATATTGTTCAACAATCTGTTGAGTAATTTTCATTTCCCAATGGGGAAAGACTAAGGTATTTCGATCTTGCAGAAAGGAAAGGAATCTTCAAGCCCTAAAAGCTATCAGCTTGCTGTCTAACATCAGCAAGGTATTTCAAGTGATATTAAACAAAGCATTAAACGCTCACATTGGGAAACATGAGATGATGACGAATTGCCAATTTTGTTTTCGTTCCAGGCATTCGACCATACCTGCGATAACGAAAGTACCCTCAAACAACAAAGAATGTAAGAAATCGACATATGTACAGCTTACTTATTCATGCATTTCTGAAAATAAATTTAAAAATATTTGTCTTTGCTAAGTATCAAGATTATTATTTTATCTATACGACCGGTGTCACTGGTATCTTGCCAGCGTTATCAGGTACAATGAATGAATTTATCGTAGAGTAAGCTTATTTATATGTAGCGGCATCCTAATTAAGCATATCAATTAGAGACGTGACATGAACGAAAAATGACAAATAGGTTGCTTTTACGATAGGGCGTCAAATAAGCCGGATTTAAAAATATCTATTTGGTCATAAAGTACAATTACATTACTATTCTTTTCAAGTTTATAAATTTCTAAGGACTCTAAACTATTTAATTTATGGTATTTAGGCAAAGTACGGATGATTTTTAAATTGTCTATTTCTGGGAAATTATGATTGGTATCTAAAAAGTGATTAGCAACGTTGGAATTATTTTTAAGGATTTAAAATGCTCATTTAATCTGATTTTGAATGACCTCTTTGTTTGCCCTATGTACTGTTACATTCTTCACACAAATTCTATAAACTCCGGATTTGCTGTATTCATCGGTCGGTTGTTTGGCGCTATAGAAAATATTACATAATTTCTGACGGTCTGAAGGCTATTTGGACATTTTCATTTGATAAACTACGGGAAATTGCATCAGACACCGGACCGAAGTATGTAAGAGATATGAATTTTTAGTATTTATGTGCGTGGTTTTCAGATAAATCCTATTTATTGTGATTTCTTTCTGTTTTTTCTTTGTTAACTCATCGATGAAGTATTCAGAGAAACCATTATTTTTCGCGATATCTTTTAAAGTTCTTATTTCTTTCGTAGATCTCCTATGGAGCGGAGTATACAAAATGCAAGTTGAACCATGGTTCTATATTCAAATAAATTTTGTGACCAAGAGTGATATGAGTCCGCTGGGATAGTGGCATCTGAATAGGTAGGTTTTCTAAATATTTTATATAAGTCCGTTAGTAATACGTATTCGAATTATAATGTTAATAGTTCTTTACAATTAAATTTGAATATAACACTTTTCTTTCCTTTATAACAAAGTTAACTATTAATTTTTTATTTTACTAAATTTTAACTTTTATACAATTACAAATTTTCACTTTTTAAAATATTTCTCCCAAGCCGAGTTGAACTTTACCGCTGTGCTAAGGAACGTCAAGTTACGTAGCGCGCACATTATTCGACTACATTCGATTCGCGCTTATGTGATGTTGACAGATATGAAGAAGTGTCATTGTGGCAAAAGTTATTGAAGAAAATGGATGATTTTGAATTGATTTTGATGTTTATATTTTTAATAATATGTCATAATTTTGTTGATGAAAGTTTTCTGTTAAATAAATTGGTTTTTCGTTAAATGATTCAATACTAGAGTGGAGTTGTGGATAATAGATGAGAACACCTGTTTTCTGCATAATTCCTCACAAGTTGGATAAAATTTTACTCACCCTTTCAAATGGCAAACAACAATGTATTGTTGTCACTTAAAATAAACAATGTATTTGACATATTGACATAAAAAGTTGGTTTGATTTCAATTTTTCGTGTTGCGTATGTCACCCTGTTATCAAATGGACTCAATGTCTTATTAAATATTCGGGTTTAACTTTTTTGACATTTACTTTTTGTCTGCTTATGTTCATTCTAGCTCAGCCTTTAATCGCAACTACTAAACTTCAAGAATTAAATCCGGATCTAAACCCTTTCAGTTACATTAGATTAAACTTCTGAATCGGACCAACCTTTTATTTCTTAATCGCTTTTGTGCAGATTTTTGGTTGTCTACATATCGACATTTGTTTGCGTTATGGTTTTCTGAACGGCAGAGATCGCAGAAATACAAACTCTCGTATTTGATTTGAGTATTATTTGAAGTAATCGAGCAGTTAGTTAAATTTAATATCTTTTTTTTTCTTTAAATTATTTGATAGATTCACATCGAATTCAAATTTTATTAATGTCAATATATAGATTTTTTTTTTCTTTCCGCACAACTAAAACTGCTCGATTATTCAGCGCCGGCAAAAGGTTAAAAGAAATTTCTACATAATATGTCCCAGTTGCTTTGTACAAATTGTATGGGACATCAATTTCCCTCCAATTTCATGAGAACGAACGCAGCCCATTAAGATTGAGCTGGTACGATTCGAGAATTTGACAGGGCGGGCTCATGTGGGGGTATCCGCGGAGAATGGACTTGGCCGGTCTGAAAAAGAACGGCAACGTTTTAAAAACGGAATGAGAGCGTGAATTTTTGATAGTGGCGCGTAGAATTTGGGTTTCCTTTGTAATTTGCATGCTTGCAAGGATTGATAGTTTATAGCGACGCGAACGGAGCGAGATCGGTTCTTGTGTGGGTGAATCAAGTGCATGGTGCTTAGAAGGTCAACTGCAAGTGCCAGTCGCAAATACTTCAATTAATAAATTTAATGAGACCTCAGTGTGCAAGCGCCGTAATTTTTTTACTTGTTCGTTGCACAGCGATCAGGACGAGTTGGCCCAGCGTGTGCCAGAGATATTTTTGCGCGAGTGGAGTTCGGATTCCCGCTGCCTTTTGTAAACGGGAAATTAGAAAAGCGTCTTGTGGAGTAGCGCTAGCGCAGGACTATATATATATATATATATATATATATATATATATATATATATATATATATATATATATATATATATATATATATATATATATATGGTAAAAATCGGAAACATTGTTTTACACATACGATGATGGAACATAGCTTCACGTTTGCTTCAACAAGGCTTGTGTCATGATTCTACCTAGCTACAGGACATATTCACACTACGCGCGTGCTAAGATATTTGAAGGAGTTGGATCGTTCAAATTATAGAAAATGGTACAGCGATGACAAATATGCGAGTGGAGTCAGGACGGGTCAATCAAGGCATAAATCATATTTATATCGTAGTTTTCTTACCTTGGCTGCGGTTCGATGGACATGAAAAGAAAATAATTCATTGATTGCCACAAATGGTTCATTGATTACCACAAACAATTCATAAACACAGTGTAATGGTGATAAATATTGAGAGAGATTGGTTAATTAACTCATAAAGGATATCCAGGCCGTCAAGTAAGCATTTACAGACAATCAGTATTTAGAGGATTCTTTTTTTGCAAATGAGATAAAATTAGTTTATTGCCTTCTCGCAGATTTCAGTTCGAAGCATCAGTAATAGAACCTCTGATTTTCCCAAGCCGAACCAGAAGTAAAATATTTTCAACCTAATAATTTTCAAAATAAGTTTATAACTATCAAATGAAGATATTGTTATTTCAGGTAAACATTTTTTTTGTGTTTGGACTTAATGCCTTGCATTTCAATAGTGGTAGGTCTCAGTAATACCTCGATCATTTATTATTTGATATTGTGGATTCGAGTGGACTACATATATTTTGCAGTGGACGGAAACAGAATACTTCATAAATACTGAACGGATACGCTATTGACATCATCTCTTCGTGAAACTTGATTTGCACGACATAGTACTGTTTCCTTGAATAAAAATAGAAATGATTTTCCTTTAGGTGTCAGGATGTATGTTTGCTAATCGTAAAGTGGGTGGGAGTCGTTTTATATCAGGTTTTGTCGGAAATAACTGTTTTATTTTAACTTGGTATTCGTTGGAAAAATCGACACCCAAGAGACTGTTTATGGTCCTCTGTAGAATTGATTTATGAAATGCAGGGCGTTCATTTATTCGAATAATAAGCTGCAAATTATTTTATCCGCGCCTTCGTTATTGAGACTTTTAAATTTTATGGGCGTTTTGAATTTCTTTAATTGTATTAGGGGTTTGAAAGTCCCACTCATATCGAAACCGCTGTTTTCCAACTTTCTTTGCATTACAAAGCATGGATGATTGTTTGTTTCACAAATTCCGAACTCTGGCAGATTTCATGTCTGCGATAGATCCTTACTGACTGTATTTTGCGAATCAATTATGGTCTTTGGTTGTAATATTTGAACTATTTGAATCTTATAAAAGGTGTATAAAGGTTACACTTTTCCTTCTTTTATAGTACAATGCATAAGTTCTAAAGGTTATAATTACCCCCATAAAGTGGCACCTTATTCTTGTTCTGAATCGCCATCTGTTGAGCAGGTATTGAACGACCAGTATATTTCTCTTATTCAAATAACTAATTTCATTGATTTCTCAGTTAAGAAGTTGGCCCTCAAATTGTTTATAGCCATTCAGTTTAGCTCTTCATGATATGTTTGTATTTTATCCATGGGAAGTAATTAAATTCTAGGTGCGTGCTCCCCAAATAGCGGTAGTGGAATCTGTTGATGTAATTTAATTTAAATATGTAGCTTAAACAATACTATTCACTATTCAATGAAAACATCAATAACCTCTAGCCTTCTAATGAAAAACAAACCCAATCACTAAGTCGTTTATTTGCGTTATTCTCATGTCCAAAATCCTTTTATTGTTCGAAACAGATCGACGCGTACTTTTTTTGGGTACCCAATGAAATCAGTTTAAAATTATATATTGTGAGGTAAAATTACGTTCAAAACATTCTGTGAATTTCATACCAGTTGATTAGAATGCTCCGTGTTTCGTTTTCATGGTGGAAAACTAGATCTAATGAGTGCACGAACGAAAAGGTTTACGGGCAATAATTTGACTTAACGTAAAAAAAAGGTTACATTATATTTCAATAAATTTAATGTCAGATTAGTTTTGTATATTATAAATGGTTCGGGTCGAATTGCGAAAAATTGTACTTTTTATTGTAATTCCATATTTGTTTCAAGTTAGTAAATAAAAAAAAACAATGTTGCATTAAAAGTCTAACTTCGGTCTTTTCATTTCTTTTCTTTGGACCGGGTAAAGGATCCGGTACGGTGGCAGGCTCACCCCATCAAACATGAGCCAGCCGCTGGGTACCTACTAACTTCTTTGTTTCAGGTGACGTCGCGGGTTGAGTGGCCCAAGCAGAGTGCCTCTTTATGACATAGAGTTATGCAATCGAATTGCATAATTCTATGGCATAAATTGGTCACCGGGGTACTCCCCTTCTGATGGGAAAGTTTATACAAGTCAAGTTGTAAGAGTTTTCCACTCAGAAGGGGAATACCTGGCCACTGCAACAAATATGGATTTAAATCCGGTTGGGTGGGTGCGAAGGGGCTCCATCACCACCCGGTTGCCCTTCTCTCATTTGTGGGCCATGAGCTTCGTCCGGTAACGACGAAGTTACCCTAAGTCCGCCCCCCTTTTTACATCTTCCACTTGTTCTCGGAACAAGTCCTTTTTCTCTCGGTGTAGTTACCTACACTTTTTGTGACTTCGGTCGCTTCGTTTTAGTTTGACCACAAAAATTCGTGAGTGCGAAATTTTTTGTAGTGGGTCCTCGTGCTGGGGAAATGAACCCGCCCCACGACACCGCAAGGTTAGCCTGCCAGCGCATTCACGCGTCCCCAGACGAGGGCATTCTCGGCAGATATCTCTATCTTCTTCTGCCGGGGCAGCAGAACATCGCTGCAGTCCTTTACGGACTTTTGAAACTCTTAATTCACTACATATTATTTTCGTTCGCTGGCATATAAGAATTTAAATTGTTTTTCGAAATATCGAGTTACAGAAACTATTGCTTTTGAAGAACTTTAATTAATTTTAAAATGTTAAGTTGTGAAATTCTGATTCAGATTCAAGTTACAATTAATGGAATTGATTTCCTGTTGATTGACGATGCAATATTTGAAATCTAAGTTTAAAACGATTGATCAGAATAGTGAAAAAATCAGAATTTTTTGTTGAGGGGTTTGGACTGCGGAGAGGGTACGCTCGATCTTCTTCAGGTACTCAAGGAAGCGGCACCAGAAATTGAATTTATTTATGTCAAAGCCTTTGCGACAAGAAGGTTGACCTTAGAAAGGAAGAATTTACCACTTTACCTGGAACAAATTACAAATAAGAGCAGTCCAAGTGCCCGTCAACAATTAAGAAACTTGAATTTCAGAGTGGTGAGATGGGAACGCCTCCAGAAAAGAGAAGTCAACCAGCGTTACCGGTGTCAAAGATTTGGTCATTCAGCTGCCAACTGCGCCATGCACAATCGGTGTGTCAAATGCAAAGACATTCATGCTCCCAGTGAGTGCAAATCGGAAAAATTGGAAAATTATACTGCGTTACCTGCGGTGCTTTTGGTCATCCAGCATCATATCGAGGATGCTCCGGATATCAAGATGTAAAAGTAAAATTTGCTCCAAAGGAAACGCAAGTACACCGTAGTGTCATACCTTCCAATTGCGTCCAGCCCTGAGTATCATTTGCATTCGCCGCTAGAGGACCAGCAGAAAATGCTGAAAATCATGTAAGTGCTAATTATGAGCTGCTTCTCAAAATCGACAAACATAATTTAAAAATAACTTTAATTTTCAGCGTTTAGGACTTTCAAATGCCTCAAAATAACTTGTCATTCAGTCACATTCTCATGGATAGGCTTCAGTTCATCTCGGTCAACGTCAACTCCATTGTGACTCTACATCAACGTGACTATCTCCTTGAATTTATTGTTAAGCAACAGTCTGACATCCTACTTCTCACTGAAACCCACCTCAATTCATGGCACTCCATGATATTCAAGGATTTTGAATTCGTAAGAAGCGATAGGGTAAACGGTGATATGGGAGACGGCACCAGAATATTGGTGAGAAGACCCTATTGTTTCCAAAGTATTGACAAAGTCGAATTCGAAAGCTTTGTATTTCTTGGTGTTCGTTAACAAAATTTCATTGCCGGATGGTGTTAACCTCTTCGTTATCTCTGCCTATGCAACTGATCGAAATGTTCTCAAGTTCAAGGAGGAGCTTAATTCCTTGTTTGAAATACTCGAATCGAACAGGCTGCAAATTTATTATATTTTTGGCGGTGACCTGAATGCCAAACATACATCGTGGCTGAACGCCACCAATAATTCCTGAAATCGTGGATAACAGAGAACCAAATTCAATACAGGCGCAATCTATATGGGTCGGAGTTCCCAACATAACCTAGGACAAATTCATATTTGGACCTCTGCATTGCTGACGCAAGACATGAATTCAGCTTAAATAGTCCTCTACGGAAACTGCAGGTGCTTCCTTACAATAGCGACCATAACACAATCGTAATGGAAATCAATCATCAAAGGGATGATGTCTTTCTCGTTCCAGTTCAACATGAAAATCATCGATTCAATTTCAAAACAAGTTGGGTAGACAGATCTACGCTCATGTCAGGGGGTTTGGTACTTAACTTCTCAGAAATGCAGTCACCAGCAACGAATGAATTCAAAAAATATATCAAAGAGATGTGCATGTTTCAAAGAAAATCCATTGTTTATCTATTTTCAATTATCGCCATTTTGTTACAAACAAACAAAAATCACTCAAATCATCAATTCCCAAAAATATTAATGTTATTGACCTTATTTGAAAATTTCAAGAAGATCAAATCAAAACTGCAGTGACTGATTCGATGGAAAGTCCATATGAGATACCAAAATCATGTGTTTTTGTTTTTGTAATTGGAGAAATTTAAAATGGCTATAACTTCCGTGTATATCCTTCGATTTTCATCAAACTTACAGAATATAAGGATCTTTTGTAGGACTACTTAAAATTGAATTTCGTTCAGTTTAAGGGTACCTAGACGATTTTATTGGGGAAAATATGAAATTCGAATATCATACTATTATTAACAGAGCTGAGTGAATGTTGACTTCTTGTCGTTGTACTCATAAGCACCTACCTCAATTTTTTTCAGATTTTTCGGATCACAGGTGTCCAATCGCGAGGGGGGGGACCAATTTTCGAGTATTTCACCTCCTTGTGGACCCCTCGAAGCAAAAAGTGTCAATTTGAGACCCGTTTTGAAAAGTTATCATCAAGACCTTTCAAATAATACCCATATCGGCCACCTTTGATAAAATTTTTCGGGGGCCACCCCCCTATATGGGGAGACCCCCTTAAATACCTTATAGAAATTTTTTATAGTTAAACTTTAAAGAGAGCACGACTTGACACCTGTATGCAAAATTTGATGTTTCTAGCTTAAACAGTTTGCGAGAAAAAGTGTTGAGACACACGGACGGACCGACAGGACGCGATTTTAGTAGGGTTTTGTAAAATTATTTTACAAAACCCTAAAAACGAATTGAGGAAAGCTTCAAAAGAAGTTTAATCGAGAGTATCAGAAGCAATGTCCTCTTTCTGATGATGTCAACGCTTGCTCAATAGTTTCTAATGGCAGGAATCTAACTAGCGATGAAATAGATCTCTATTTGTCGAAGTTAGAGAAGCTGACTTTGGAAACGATTGAGAAAGTAGTTTTCAAGATTAAACATCGAAACAATATGGAAGGATATGAAGGTTTAAGCCTTCTTCTCATACGCGTCAACAATATTTATCGGCGATGTTTGGACTACAACCATCCCTCGTTGGTTTTGTTGAAATTTCACCTGAAGAATGTCTGGAAATTGATCCGTTCATACTTCAAGAGTGAGGTCAGCAATCAATGGTCAGAAAAACTGAGAATGTTAGCCAACGACTCAGATGGTGTTTTCACGTAAGAAGTCTCGAGTGAAGGTATGTAAGGTTGGAGTTGCTAGTGATGAGATAAACCTTCTCGATAGGGCTGGTATTGAAATTGTATATTGTATAGTATGACTCTGGATAGAAAAGGAAACAGGATGGATGGATTGCAGATTGCAAACTTGCCCTGATTGAAACACATTTTGAATTGGTTCATCTACCAAACCCTTAGAAAGGGAATCAAATATTTTCAGAGGTCGTTGAAGCAAAAGTTACCGAGTTCAAACCAAGCCTCAACGGTAAATCAATTCTTCATTTCAATGAAATATTACCATCTGACCTCATACCACTTGAATCTCATTGTTGTGTTTCATATTTGGCAGGATAAACAACAAGAAATCATGTGGTACTGACGGTATTCCCAATGTAGTTCTCCGTCATTTGCCTGAGGTTGCTATTAGAAATTATTGCATATTGTTCAACAATCTGTTGAGTAATTTTCATTTCCTAGTGGGAAAAGACTAAGGTATTTCGATCTTGCAGAAAGGAAAGGAATCTTCAAGCCCTAAAAGCTATCAGCTTGCTGTCTAACATCAGCAAGGTATTTCAAGTGATATTAAACAAAGCATTAAACGCTCACATTGGGAAACATGAGATGATGACGAATTGCCAATTTTGTTTTCGTTCCAGGCATTCGACCATACCTGCGATAACGAAAGTACCCTCAAACAACAAAGAATGTAAGAAATCGACATATGTACAGCTTACTTATTCATGCATTTCTGAAAATAAATTTAAAAATATTTGTCTTTGCTAAGTATCAAGATTATTATTTTATCTATACGACCGGTGTCACTGGTATCTTGCCAGCGTTATCAGGTACAATGAATGAATTTATCGTAGAGTAAGCTTATTTATATGTAGCGGCATCCTAATTAAGCATATCAATTAGAGACGTGACATGAACGAAAAATGACAAATAGGTTGCTTTTACGATAGGGCGTCAAATAAGCCGGATTTAAAAATATCTATTTGGTCATAAAGTACAATTACATTACTATTCTTTTCAAGTTTATAAATTTCTAAGGACTCTAAACTATTTAATTTATGGTATTTAGGCAAAGTACGGATGATTTTTAAATTGTCTATTTCTGGGAAATTATGATTGGTATCTAAAAAGTGATTAGCAACGTTGGAATTATTTTTAAGGATTTAAAATGCTCATTTAATCTGATTTTGAATGACCTCTTTGTTTGCCCTATGTACTGTTACATTCTTCACACAAATTCTATAAACTCCGGATTTGCTGTATTCATCGGTCGGTTGTTTGGCGCTATAGAAAATATTACATAATTTCTGACGGTCTGAAGGCTATTTGGACATTTTCATTTGATAAACTACGGGAAATTGCATCAGACACCGGACCGAAGTATGTAAGAGATATGAATTTTTAGTATTTATGTGCGTGGTTTTCAGATAAATCCTATTTATTGTGATTTCTTTCTGTTTTTTCTTTGTTAACTCATCGATGAAGTATTCAGAGAAACCATTATTTTTCGCGATATCTTTTAAAGTTCTTATTTCTTTCGTAGATCTCCTATGGAGTGGAGTATACAAAATGCAAGTTGAACCATGGTTCTATATTCAAATAAATTTTGTGACCAAGAGTGATATGAGTCCGCTGGGATAGTGGCATCTGAATAGGTAGGTTTTCTAAATATTTTATATAAGTCCGTTAGTAATACGTATTCGAATTATAATGTTAATAGTTCTTTACAATTAAATTTGAATATAACACTTTTCTTTCCTTTATAACAAAGTTAACTATTAATTTTTTATTTTACTAAATTTTAACTTTTATACAATTACAAATTTTCACTTTTTAAAATATTTCTCCCAAGCCGAGTTGAACTTTACCGCTGTGCTAAGGAACGTCAAGTTACGTAGCACGCACATTATTCGACTACATTCGATTCGCGCTTATGTGATGTTGACAGATATGAAGAAGTGTCATTGTGGCAAAAGTTATTGAAGAAAATGGATGATTTTGAATTGATTTTGATGTTTATATTTTTAATAATATGTCATAATTTTGTTGATGAAAGTTTTCTGTTAAATAAATTGGTTTTTCGTTAAATGATTCAATACTAGAGTGGAGTTGTGGATAATAGATGAGAACACCTGTTTTCTGCATAATTCCTCACAAGTTGGATAAAATTTTACTCACCCTTTCAAATGGCAAACAACAATGTATTGTTGTCACTTAAAATAAACAATGTATTTGACATATTGACATAAAAAGTTGGTTTGATTTCAATTTTTCGTGTTGCGTATGTCACCCTGTTATCAAATGGACTCAATGTCTTATTAAATATTCGGGTTTAACTTTTTTGACATTTACTTTTTGTCTGCTTATGTTCATTCTAGCTCAGCCTTTAATCGCAACTACTAAACTTCAAGAATTAAATCCGGATCTAAACCCTTTCAGTTACATTAGATTAAACTTCTGAATCGGACCAACCTTTTATTTCTTAATCGCTTTTGTGCAGATTTTTGGTTGTGTACATATGGACATTTGTTTGCGTTATGGTTTTCTGAACGGCAGAGATTGCAGAAATACAATCTCTCGTATTTGATTTGAGTGTTATTATTTTCGTTCGCTGGCATATAAGAATTTAAATTGTTTTTCAAAATATCGAGTGTTTCTGTAACTCGAAGAACTTTAATTAATTTTAAAATGTTAATTAATTTTAAAATGTTAAGTTGTGAAATTCTGATTCAGATTCAAGTTACAATTAATGGAATCGATTTCCTGTTGATTGACGATTGCAATATTTGAAATCTAAGTTTAAAACGTTGATCAGCTTTCCTTTTGCGCTGCGCAATATCTTCAGATATGACTCCTCCCTCCTTAAGTTGCGCGTCCTCGTGCAATGTATTTATATTTAATTTAATGTTCGAATTTTGTCTGAGAAATTTGTAATAGATGATTACAACAATGGCGATTATAATTGTAATTAAACTTTTCCATGAAGCTGTACTATGATCCAATTCTAACAATTTTATGTGATTTATATTTTGAATATTCTGGGCATGAATTTTTTTTTCTAACGTTAAATTTTCCTGCTCTTTATATGTAATATTTTTAAATATATTTGGTAAAATTACATTACTATATACCACATTATTTTTATGAATGAAGGTTATATTTCCTCCGGTTACCTTACAATTTGCAAATTTAATATTATGATTTTTAATTATAATTTGTTAATCGTTGCAATTTACACATATTGGGGTGGTGTTCAAATTTTTTGTTATAATTATATTTTCTGTTATTCTGTTAATGCTTTGGTGTCCGTTTTTTCTCATCGTACAATTTTGAGGATTGGCTACAATTTTACTTATACTGATGTCCATTTCAAAAAAGATCCGTAGGGACTAAATATTGTCCTTTTTGTTCGATGGGGCTCAAGGATAAACAGCTTTGTCTTTATTTTTTCTATTAACATATTAACACAAGGGAATTTAGAAATTATATCGGTTGATGTAGTATTTGCTACATTATTTAACATATCTTCAAATGTTTGCAGGTTAATTACATTCATATAATTAACCTTAGAAAAGTTTTGGAAAATCTGCACGTGGCTGTCTCTAATAAGAGTATATCCGTTTCCTTGAGGTATTTCGGTTATTTCAAGATTTCGGCCATTTGTAGAGATTAATGTGGGCAAGACTACCAACAAGATAATCCCTGTAAATAAAAGCGTAAATTGTCAGAGGATTCCCAAAAATTTAAATTATTTAGTTATTATAATTATTTTATGCAAAAGAAAAAATTTTATATTTTTTTTTCTTCTTATGTCTGACTAATTACTGTTTATGAATTAACAGTAATTAACAGTACACACTGTCCATTAATATGGATAACTTTCACCAACTTCTGACATCTTTCAGTCAAGATGATGTTTAGCTCGGACGTGGGATCTTCCATTGTTGGAACTTTTTCTGTTTCATAAATGCTTTTTTATTCGTTATATTATGGTTAGGTCTGGTGATAAATGGTGTCATGTTTTTCGCGCTTAAATTTGTTTTTAATGTATTTCAGGTCTATTTCTTCATCCTGTTTATCCTTGTTTTTATTGTCAATACTTTGCTTTTGTTTCTTTATTATTCTATCTCTTATAGATTGGTATTCTGAAGAATTTACAATTCCATTGTTTATTTCAATTGGTTTATGATTTGTTGCGGAGTGTATTGTATTGTTATAATTTTTCATGATTTCTTGAACGTCTATTAATGATGTTGCTAATTTTGTTTCTGTAATTTTGATTCGGACGTGTTCATTAAAGGTGTTGCCTAACCTATCTATTGTCGCATTGCCAGTTTTGCATCCAGGGGTTGTTAAATGGAGAGTAGCTTTTTCATTTTGAAGAAAATTCCCTAGGTTACTGGCAAGGGTACTCTCATTATCATCATATGATTAGGTTTTCCACAGGTCACATAGTGCTGATTAAGTGCCGATTGTATGTCAATCCATTTCTAGATTTCAGGGGAATGGCCTGTCCAAATTTAGAAAATTTATCTATGTCCATATGTCCACATGAACTATCTTATGGGGTTTTTCGGGAATAGGAGGCTTCTCAAAGTGGATCTTCGCTGGTCTTCTTTCGTATTTGCTAAGTTGACAAATATGACAGTTATTGATAGTTTTTGTTATTTCTGTTTTTAAATTAGGATAATAGTATTCAGTTTTTATTCCTCTGTATATTTCCTCAATCCCTCTATGGTTAGAAGAAGAGATATTAAAGGAACATAACTTTAATATCTCTTCTTGAATATGTCCTTTTTCGGTGCAGTCAAAAAGCATGTAGCTACATTTGATAAATTTAAGTTTTGTGTGGGGGCTGCGTCATTTTAAGTATTCGGTTTGAAACTGAGTGTATCTCGCGAGGTTGGGGATATAAACTGCAACAAGTCCCTTTCCAGGCGTATGGTTGTTAAGGACATACTGGAAGTATTTGTCATTAATTTCTTTCGCAATACATACTACACTTGTTTTTCCGAAATATTTTTGATTTTCAATTCTATTTTTTCCTCCTTCTTTTATGATTATCTGGTATTTAAACATATTTAATGGTGCTTGGGATATAAGAATATACTCTAGATTGGCTTCATTTGCACTATGACAGGTCATTGTTGATTCATTACCTTCATCAAGTTCGTTTATGTTGATTAATATATCATTATTTATTGCGTGATAATGATCATATCACCTTGTGGACTGCCGATACATTCGATCATGATAATGAGATACTCTAACTATCTCTAAGCGAAGGCCCAAAAGGGGCTGTAGGGCTACAAAGAAGAAGAAGAAGAATTATTATTTATTCGGGGGCGGGACAAAGCGTTTGCCACATGATTCTCTTTGTCGTTTACATACTCAATATCGTAATTAAATTCTTCCAGCTTAACTTTCCACCTCTGCAATTTGAGGTTAGGTTCCTTAAGATTCGCCAACCAGGTTTAGGGTTTATGATCAATTTTGATGGTGAACTTTCTACCATAAAGATACGGTCTAAAATACTTGGTTGCCCAAACAATGGCGAGTAGTTCTTTTTCTATTGTGGAATATCTAGTTTCATGACCGTTAAGAGAACGTGAAGCATAACAAAGTGGATAAGTGGCATAATTGGAAGCGTCAGTTGTCAATTTGATTTTTTTTTCGAAATTTGGATGTTTAAGAATAGGGTCAGAAGTTATCAATTGTTTAAGGTTTTGAAAGGAGTCAACATAATCAACATCTCGTGGATTTACTTTAGCGTCCTTTTTTAGACGAAGCGTTAGTGTTTTAGCTATTTTTGAGAAGTCTTGTATAAACTCCCTATAAAATCCCACTAGTTCCAGAAATGATTTTATATGTTTGGTGGTCTTGGGTATTGGAAAATTTTGGAGAGCCGTAGTTTTTGTAGATTTTGGTTTTATGCCTTCGGTTGTTACTATGTGCCCAAGGAACTCTGTTTCCTTTTTCAATAATTTGCTTTTATCTATCTGAACTTTCAAGTTAGCCATTGCCAATGTATCCATTATTTTGCAAAGAGAAGAAAGGTGTTCCTCTAGCGAGGTGCTAAAAATTTTAATATCGTCCATATAGACGTAACAGATTTCACTAATGTGTTCAAATAAAATGGTATTCATTAATCTTTGGAATGTTGCCGGGGCATTCTTCAAGCCAAACGGCATTCTAACAAGCTCATAATGTCCCTTGTTGGTCGAGAAAGCAGTTTTCGGAATGTTCTATTCCTCAATTTCAATTTGGTGAAAACCCATGCCCAGGTCTAGAGTTGTAAAATACATGCATTTACCCAATTTATCCAGGATACCATCAATGTTTGGTATAGGAAATTTGTCATCAATAGTAATGCTATTTAATTTCCGATAATCGACCACAATTCGCCACTTCATTTTCCCGGAAGCGCCAGATTTTTTAGGGACCACCTGAATCGGGGAAGAATAAGGAGATTTATTTGGACGTATAATCTCTTGGTCCAGCATTGCTGTGATTTGGGTTTCAATCTCTCGCTGATGCACCTGTGGATACCTGTAGAATCTAGTGTATACTGCAGTATTGTTAGTAGTTTTGATTTCGTGCTTTATTGAGTGAATGAAGGTCAAATCATCACCTTCTCTGCAGAAAACGTTCCTACAAAGTATGTTATTGCCTATTATACCGTTAAAAAAGTTATTGAACTTATATTCTAGGAAGGTAAGTTTTTTGTCTCCCCCAATTTCCCTGAATGGTTTTATTTCGACAGCATGTGAAAAGAGTGTGAATATTGAAGTTGTTAGTTGGTATCCTTAATTTTGGATGACACAGACCAGGGTCAATTATGCTGACGGCCACACCTGCATCTATCAGGAATCTGAATGGGCTACCGTATGAGTTTATTCTGATATAGGGTACTCGGTAGTAACAAGGTTTTCCGAGGCTGGCTCTGAAAAATTTTCGGGCTCATTGGTGTGGATAAATTGTCCCGAAGTATCCACCTCCATTGGTTTTTGATGTCCATAATTAGTGATTCGTTTTTGAGCAGAGAGATGATGATTATACCAAAAATTCTTATAGTTTAAATTATTTTTTCGGTAATCGTTGTTTTTATTTTGGAAGTATTGTTTTGGATAATTTTGATTTTGGTAATATTGATATGAATAATTTTGATTTTGGGGATTTTGATCATTTGAATTATTGTTCTGATTATTTTGATTTCGGCTATTATTTTTGTTACCAGTTTTGGGTTTAGGATTATCTCTTTTATGATATAAATGCCCAGTTCCTGTAAGAATAAAAATAGCTTTTTCTAGAGTGTCCGGATTTCTACAGAATAATATAGTGCGGCATGGTTCGGGTATATTTTTTTTAAATATATCTAATGCAACAGCTTGATTATCTAATACAAACTGTTTGTTATTCGATGCACGTTCCCGTTCACCTTTAAGATTTAAGTTCGTCAACTGTTTTTGTATAATATTGATGAAGTCTAAAATTGATCCTCTAAATTCAGTGGTTCTTAACTCGTTCAATAACTGATTGCTGTTCCTTTGATCTGAGAAATTTACATAAAGGACCTGCTTCATATCTGCCCAAATATTTACATATAGACTCGCATCCAATATCAGGTTGGCTTTTTCTGTTACCCTGTGTATAAACTTAACTTGTATAAACTTAGCTTTAAGATTTACAATCCTACACAATTTGCACGTTAATTCGCATTTTGTTGTAACTGAAGCAGATGTTTTTACTGTTGCAGGTTTCTCTTTGTGGCTGATTGCTTCCAACGATTGAAATCGATATTCTAAGAACTTTAAAAACTCATCGATTTTTTGGTTGTCCTTTGGTTGCTTTAATGATTGTTCATATAAAATGTGGCTCTGGCGATCCAGTTTCTTTACCATAATGTGTAAGATTAATGGATCCCACGTAGATGTATCTACACCAATGTTTCTCAAAGCGAGTAGACTCTTATGGATGGTGTCATAAAATGTCCGTATGGCTGTAGCAGACGGACTTTCAGACGGCAAATTGGCTTGACCAATAATTTTTTGGATTAAGGCTGATGTTAGTATTCTTTTATTGTTGTAACGTTCCTACATTGTGGTCCACGCTGTATTATATTTCCTTCAGTCATGGACAAATGTCGAATCAGTTTCTCAGCCTCTCCAGTCACGTTTGATTTCAAGTACCACATTTTATGTATAGTCAATATTGGCTGTTTGTCAATCATTTCTGAGAACAAATCTGAAAACTGTGGCCACTGTGGAATGCTAAATGCTCTCTTGCCGCATCTTCTATCATATCATAGTCCTTGGAACTATAACCGAAGGTATGCGGGCTTTCAACTGATTCCCAAATATTGAAATTTAGTTCTTCGATTTTTTGCCACAACTGAGATAATGTTTTTTGCTGCGTGTTTATGTATTCAGCGGTGTGGTCCTCATATCCTTTTGATAATCGAGCAAGCAACCGCTCCAGAGATACCATCATGGCTTTCTGTTTCCGAATCCTTGGAATCACCTTGTCTTCATCACCGTCAACCTGTGATTTTACTTGCTGGTGCTGTATTTTTTCGTTCTCTTGCTCTGATTTGTTGTCTATGGCATTGTTAAATATGTCCAAATACCGATGAACCAAGTCACTCACTTCTCTGTAGTACTCTTTTTGGAAGTATTCATGGTCAGTAGCAGTGGGGCACAGCTCCCTGATTTCATTATCTCCAGATTCAAACTTTAGCCATAAATCGTCTAGATGTCGTCGTCGAGACTCATAATATCCCTTTGTTTTTCTTCGCTCTGGGCCATCTTTTTTGTAGTTGGTAATAATCTTTTGGATCTCACGTCCATAATCCAACTGTTTAGCTGCAAGCTCTTCCATTATTGCTGTTAAATTTGTTGTAAAATTTCTTTGTTACAAGAATGGACACGGATGGCACTGAATCGCGATGAATCGGATTATTAAACACTGATACACGATACGAATGTTCAGCTTGAATGAATTCTTGAATTGTCCAATAATACATGACACAGAGTGTTTGCTTTGTTGCATGGGCCACTGATTATAACACAAATGATTGAGATGCGTGTTCAAATAGGGGTCACCAAATTCCAGTTTTGAATGTGTTGATCTGTTCCAAATAGGTGGATAAATTTTAATAGACCATGATCTTCCACTCGCTGGTGATATGAGCGACCTTGCCGAGTTGTTCAAAATGTAGTCCGACAGTTTGATCAAATTGGGTATTTTCAAATACTTGTTCTGCATGTATTATGTTTGCAGGCATCACCAGGCACACCAAGAATAAATTCATTATTAATGAGGCCCTTTTCTTCACCTTCCTTTTTGATGGTTAAATTTTATTTTCTGATGAATCATTTCGCTGGTCTGATTCATTTGCTAGATGAAGAGAATTGCTGGGTTTTCGTTTCCGTGATGTCTTCTCATTTGAATCTTCGTCAAAATCGTTGCTACTCCCTTTCCTGCGATATCTTCATCATCCTTGTAAAGGTCATCAGTAGATAGCGGAGCCAGCTTATGTATTGGCCGACTTCTTACCCCATTAACTGTTTTTACATCCATCACTCGTACTGCACCATCATTTCCAGGTTAAAACTTGATGATGCGTCCTAAAGGCCATTGCATAGGAGGTGCATTGTCTTCATGTAGAATGACTAAAGTGCCTACTTCTACATTTGCTGCTCGATCCTTCCAACTTTGGCGGCATTGTAATTCGTTTAGGTACTCACGCGACCATCTACTCCAAAACTCATGTTTTGAAGATGAAACTTGCTTCCATCTTTCAGCCAAACTCGTACTTCCTTTGCTTTTTCATCACATTGGGCCACCAAAGGTTCCCCAATCAAAAAATGTCCTGGAGTGAGAGCAGTCAAACCATTGGGGTTGGATGACATTGGCGAGATGGGTCTTGAATTTAATACAGCTTCAATTCCAATGATAAAGGTCTCCATTTCTTCATATGTTAACAATGCCCTTGATATACTTCTTATCAGCAAATGCTTAGCAGATTTTACCGCCACCTCCCAGAGTCCTCCGAAGTGTGGAGCTCTTGCTGGGATAAAATGAAACTGAATGCCTCTTGTAGTGCATTCCTTGTCAATGTTTTCTTGAGCTTGCGCGGAGTAAATACTGGGTTGTAGCTCAGTAAGCTGATTCTTAGCTCCCACAAAGTTGGTGCCATTGTCGCAGTACAAGTTTTTGCAATGGCCTCTGCGGCCAATAAATCGTCTTAATGCTCCTATGAACGTTTCAGTAGTTAAGTCCGTGGCCAATTCCATGTGAACGGCCTTTGTTGCAAAGCAGTAAAAGACGACAATGTAAGAATTTTGGGGTCTTTTTGCACGTATCTTGAAGTTTACCCATACTGGGCCGCAAAAATCAACTCCTGTGTTCAAGAATGGGCGAGCTGGTTGTACTCTTGTGCATGGAAGATTTCCCAATATTTTACTCATTAGCTTCGGTTTGGCTCTGCAGCATGTTATACACTTTTGGACCACAGATCGTGTCATTATTTTACCTTTCAATGGCCAGAATCGTTGACGACATACGGATAACAAAGTTTGGGGTCCACAATGATAATTTTCCTCATGAATCTTTATCAACAACATCTTTACAATTGGATCGTTGTACGGCAGCAGCATGGGTAGCTTAGCATCATATGCTAGTAATTACGATTCCAATCGACCACCTACTCTCATAGTACCGTGTTCTTCGAGGAATGGGGCTAAATTTGATAACGGACTTGTTTTTGTCACTTCTCCATGTTTAAGAAGATTTTTGATTTCCTTTTTAAAGTCCAAGCGTTGAATTTTTTGGACTATGAATAGTAACGCGTCATCTAGCTCCCGTGTAGTTAATGATACATCTATGGGTTAATTTGCTTTTTGTGGGGACTTGCAGCGCTTAGTAAATCGTACAATGTACGCTACTATTCGTTGGAGCGCCCTGTACTTGTTTCCATGATTGATTTTATATATTATCTCTCCAGGCTCGATAGCTGCTGAGGCAATTGTAATGGGCTGCTTTTGCTTCCTTTCGATATCATTTTCAACATGAAATTTATTAGACGGTTGTGTAGGCCATGCAGTCTCCTTGCCATGCAAAAATATTGGTCCATAGAACCAAATAGTACACGAATGGAAATGTCTTGAAGCAACTCCTCGAGACAATAAATCTGCTGGATTATCCCTGGATTTAACGTGCCTCCATTGTTCAGGTAATGATAGCTCTTGAATAGCCGCCACTCGATTTGCCACAAAGGTATGATAACAAGCTGATGATGAATTGATCCATGCCAGTACAATTTCAGAGTCAGACCAGAAAAAGGTTTGACCATTTTCATAATTTAAATCTGTTTTAATTTTCATGGCTAAACGTGCACTTAATACTGCAGCGCATAACTCAAGTCGAGGCAACGTTTGCTTCTTCATCGGGGCTACTCTGGATTTTGCGCTAAGTAGCCTCACAACTACTTTTCCATCACTGATCGTAAATATATTGCAGCTCCATAAGCCCTCTCAGATGCATCTGCAAATGCGTGAATTTGAGGAAATTGAACATTTTTCAAATATTCTAGTTCTGCACGAAAAGTTTTCCATTGTCTTTCAATTGCTGTTGGTACCGCCTGGTCCCAGGTAATATCTTGATGCCAAAGTTGTTGAACCAGAATTTTAGCCGTAACTACCACTGGCCCTAAGATTCCAAGAGGATCAAATATTCGAGCCAGTTCTGAATTTATTGTTCTTTTTGTTACTTGTTGCATTAGTAGGACGGATACTTGTATGGAGAACTGATTTGTTTTGGGCGACCAAATTACTCCCAATGTATTCACTGTGTCAACCCTTTCATCGTCGAAATCCAAATTCACTTCTATTTCGTTATCTGGGACATCTGTCAATAACTTCCTATCATTAGCACACCACTTTTGCAGTTTAAATCCAGCATATTCTAAGATCTTCGCCAGCTGGTGTCTTGTTTCGATGGCAGCCTGTAGTGAATCCGATCCAACAAGTCCATCACCTACATAAAAATTGTGTTGCAGTGCTTTTGCTCCTAACGGATATCATGACATATTTTCGGATGCCACCCTTCTAAGGCATTTAATGGCTAGATAAGGAGCAGCGCGTGTACCATAAATTACAGTGTTCAAGCTGTAGTATTGCAGGGGGTGGCTTGGATCTTCTCTCCAGACAATCAATTGAAACTTCCGATCATCCGGGTGTACTAAAATTTGCCTGTACATTTTTCCATTGAAATTACTTTACTTATTTGATAGAATGCAAATTAAGGCAATGAACTTTATGATTAAATTATTTTGTATGATTATGGATTTGGATTGTAAATCTTAAAGGTTAGTTTATACAAGTTAAGTTTATACACCCTGCTTTTGATTATGCTACAGACAATATTCTGTGATGGGACATCGTACTGCGTTAGGGTTGGAACCATGATGTTTACCATCTGCACAAAGTTTTTGCCTTTAAATATAGGTAAGCTCAGAGCGTGTTTAGTGGGGTCCAGATTGATGCTTAACCTAGGGGGATTAGAATTAGGTTGACGTAAAACTTGGTTGCCTGTTTTCGTTGCCATTTCCTTTACAATTGCGGTCTACACACTTGTTCGTGCTTCGTCCTTTTAAGCAAATCGCCTATTCGAGTTTATTTTGGGTGTAATATTCGTTCACACTCGCAAACACAAACCGGAGAAAAAAGGCTTAAAATTATGTACGTAGCGTCACAAAGAATTAAAATTCACTTATAAAACTTTCAATCAGCGCAAATGAAATTCATAAATCGAACTTTTTATATTCGCGAACTAAGCAAGCTTTCCGTTTGCACGCAGTAATCGAACTTAACTTGATCGTTGACACAGCAAACTTTTCGTTTGAACTTATTTAATAACTAAGGATGAACTTGGCCGCTCACACTTTATCAAAACTTTTTCCGCCTAAATTTAGTCTTAACACTTGACACATCCTAACAACTGCGCCAGTAATACGTATTCAAATTATAATGTTAATAGTTCTTTATAATTCAATTTAAATAAAACACTTTTCTTTTCTTTATAACAAATTTAAACATCACTTTTTTGTTTTACTAAATTTTAACTTTTGTAAAATGACAAATTTTCGCTTTTTTAAAATATTTCTCCTGAACCGACTTGAATCTTAATCGCTACTACTAAACTTCAAGAATTAAATCCGGATCTAAACCATTTTATTTACATTCGATTAAGCTTCTGAATTGGATCAATCTTTTATTTCTTAATCTGCTTCTGTGCAGATATTTGGTTATCTAGATATGGACATTTGTTTTCGTTATGGTTTTCTGACCGGCAGAGATTGCAGAAATACAATCTCTCGTATTTGATTTGAGTATTATTATTTCCGTTCGTTGGCATATAAGAATTTAAATTGTTTTTCAAAATATCGAGTTACAGAAACTATTGATTTTGAAGAACTTTAATTAATTTGAAAATGTTAAGTTGTGAAATTCTGAATAAGGTTCAACTGGAATTGATTTCCTGTTGATTGACGATGCAATATTTGAAATCTAGGTCTAATACAATTGATCAGCTTTCCTTTTGCGCTGTGCAATGTCTTCAGATATGACTCGTTACACCGACTTCTGCTAATCGTTTGATCAAGAAAGTTAATTTTTCGGCTATTTTCTGTTTCAAGTGTGAATGTTATAGACGGATGGATGTTGCTGCAAAAATCTAAGAGTTGTCCAAGTTGATGATTATCACCTATGGAACGTATTAGAATGTCATCAACATTTCTCTGCCAAAAAATGATGAAATTTGAGAATTTCGATTTTAAGATGGATTTCTCTATGGCGTCCATAAAAATGTCTGCCATTAGTGGGCTGAGAGGGGAATTCAAAGCCAAGTCTTTTTCTTACATAGGGCAAACAGGGAGGTCATTCAAAATCATATTCAACGAACATCTTAAATCCTACAATGCATTCATAAAAAAATCCAATGTTGCTTATCGCTTTTTAGACACCGATCATAATTTCCCAGAAATAGACAATTTAAAAATCATCATTAAATATTTTAGAATCTTTAGGAATTTATAAACTTGAAAAGGATTGTAATGTAATTGTACTTAAGGACCAAATAGATATTTTTAAATCCGCCTGATTTGACGCCCTATCGTAAAAGCAACCTTTTTGTCATTTTTCATTCATGTCATATCTCTAATCGAAAGGCTTAACTAGGGATTCTTCGTCTAGCACTCGTTGCGTTTAAACGTGTTTTTAATCGCTCCTGTCATTAATTTTAAAAATTAATTAATTTTTCGCAAAAGTCAGTTTCAAACAATTGAAATATTTTTTTTACGAGCCAGTCAAAAGCAAATTTTGATTTTATTGGGAAACCCATCACCGTCGAATTATTCGAGCATTCATCGAATACTTGAAATTCATTTCCTGAAGAAATATCAAGCGGAAATACGTTCAAGGGAAGTCCCGGTCTGAGAACATTCCCTCTAGTCTCGCTGCGATAGCAACGAGATGGAGGAGCCCGATGGCTTCAGCCATCAATTAGAAGGACCATGCCCATCGCCAATGATGATGGGCGAAAAAAAACTTAAAAGAAAATACGAGAATCAAGAACAAAACCCGACAATCCTATCGGTTATCGAGATCGAACAGCTGATCCAAGAAAAAGAGAAAGCTGAAAAATTTGAAAAGGAAAATGAAGAACTCTAGCTTCGAGTTAAATCGTTAGAAGCACTTGTTGGAACGTTAACGTTCAACAAGGATAAAGATATCAAAAAACCACACTCAAAATCTGAAGACAAGAAAATTAAAAAGCCACAGGAGGAAGCTAGTCAAGAGGATGTCCTCAGCGCAGGAGGCGCAAATGACAGCAAAAATTATTATGCAGCGCTAGCTGGTCTTGAAGAAACGATGAACATTGAAGAGGATGCAGGTAAAACATCAAAATTAGATAATGATTTGATTGAATATCTTAAAATTAAAAATCGGGAGAAAAAACCAAAAGGTTTGTCTGCTGGTCCGTCTGTTGGTCCGTCCGTTAAGATTGATGGAAAAAAAGGAAAAAAAGAAAAAGTCCCACCAATCAATGTGTTTGGGCAAACGAGCAAAGATATGGTTCGGCTTTTGGCAGCCGAAAATAAACTAAAAGATTTTCAGATAAAAAGAGTCAATGCCGATAAATTTACAATAAGGACTAATTCGCTGGTTGATTTCCAGGCAACAAAAAGTGCCTTAAATTCTGGAGATGTTCCGAAAAGCGAGAAGAACCAAACGTTTTTATTGAAGGGTCTGGACTGTGGTGAGGACAAAGTCGATCTCCTTCAGGTGCTCCAAGAAGCTGCACCAGAAATACAATTTATTACAGTCAAAAACTTTGCAACGAGGAGATCGATTGTGGAGCGCAAAAACTTGCCTCACTACTTAGTCCAGATTTCCAGCAAAAGTAGTTCGAGTGCCCTGCAGAAAATACGGTACTTGAACTTCCGCGTGGTGAGGTGGGAACGCCTCCAGAAAAGTGAGGTCAACCAGCGCTACAGGTGTCAAAGATTCGGGCATTCGGCTTCCAATTGCGCCATGAAATATAGGTGTGTGAAATGTAAAGACATTCATGCTCCCGGCGAGTGCAAATTGGCTCAGGCGGAGCCAAAAGAAAAACTATATTGTGTGAACTGCGGTGCCTTTGGTCATCCAGCATCATATCGAGGATGCCCCCGGTATCAAGATGCAAAGATTAAAGTCACTCCGAAACAAAGTCAAGCACACCGCAGTGTGATACCTACCAACTTCGTCAAGCCCGCGGTGTCATTTGCACTTGCTGCGAGAGGACCAGCAGACAATGTAAATAAAATGAATAATGTAAGTGGCAATAATGAGCTGCTCCTTAAAATTTATCAGCAACTAAATTCCTTATCAGAGCGAATCGATAAACAAGATTCGAAAATTAACATTGTTTTTCAGCGTTTAGGGCTTTCAAATGCCTCAAAATAATTTGTCAACTTCATTGTTCCTTTACATCGGCGTGATTAGCTCCTTGAATTCATTGCCAGACAAAAGCCTGACATCGTGCTTCTCACTGAAACCCACCTCAGTTCATGGCACTCCATAAGATTCAAGGATTTTGAGTTCGTAAGAAACGATAGGGTGACAGGTGATGGGGGAGGTGGCACCGGGATATTGGTTCGAAGACCCTATCGTTTCCAAAATATTGAAGAAGTCGAATTCAAAAGCTTTGAATCTCCTGAAGTGTCCGTTATCAAAATCTCACTGCCAGGTGGGGATAACCTCTTCGTTATCTCTGCCTATGCAACTGGTGGAACTGTTCTCAAGCTCAAGGAGGAGCTCAATTCCTTGTTCGAAATACTCGAATTGAACAGGCTGCATAGTTATTATATTCTTGCTGGTGACCTGAACGCCAAGCATACATCATGGCTGAACGCCACCAATAATCCAAGAGGTGTATTCCTGAAATCGCGGATAAGAGGGAACCAAATTGAATACAGGTGCAATCTATATGGGTCGGAGTTCCCAACATACCCTAGGACAAATTCATATTTGGACCGTTGCATTGCTGACGCAAGACTTGAATTCAGCTTTAATAGTCCTCAACGGAAACTGCAGGTGCTTCCTTATGATAGCGACCATAACGCAATTGTAATGGAAATCAATCATCACAGGGATGATTTCTTCCTCATTCCAGCTCAACATGAAAATCATCGGTTGAATTTCAAAAAAACAGACTGGGGAAAGTTTCAAAAGTAGTTTAATCGCGAGTACCAGAAGCAATGTCCTCCTTCTGATGGTGGCAACTCTTGCTCAATGGTTCCTAATGACAGGAATCTAACTAACGATGAAATAGATGTCTATTTGTCGAAGTTAGAGAAGCTGACGTTGGAAACGATTGAGAAAGTAGTTCCAAAGATTAAACATCGAAACAATATGGAAGGATATGAAACACCAACCATCGCAAGGTTGAAAAGATTGAAAAGCCTCCTTCTCACACGCGTCAACAATATTTATTGACGATTTTTGGACTACCACCATCCCTCGTTGTCTTTGTTGAAATTACATCTGAAGAATGTCCGGAACTTAATCCGGTCATACTTCAGGAGTGAGGTCAGCAATCAATGGGCGGAAAAATTGAGGGGTGTTAGCCCACAGGACCCAGACGGCGTGTTCGCGAAAGTGAATAGCATATTCCGCAAGAAGTCTCGAGTGAAGGTATCGAATCTTGAAGTCACTAGTGATGAGATAAATCTTCTCGATAGGGCTGGTATCGAAATTGATAGTGCGACTCCGGATAGAAATGGAAACAGGATTATTTGTGAAGGATTGGATAAACTTGCCCTGATTGGAACACATTTTGAATTGGTTCATCTACCAAACCCTGAGAGAGGGAACGAAATTTTTTCAGAGGTCGTTGAAGCAAAAGTTTCCGACTTCAAATCAAGCCTGAACGGCCAATCAATTCTTCATTTCAATGAAACATTAACATCTGACCTCATACCGAGCTTGAATCTTATTGATTATTTTGTCAGCTATGAAGACTTATGTTTCATATTTCGCAAGATAAACAACAAGAAATCATGTGGTACTGATGGTATTCCAAATGTAGTTCTCCGACATTTGCCTGAGGTTGCTATTAGGAACCATTGCATATTGTTCAACAACATGTTGAGCAATTCATATTTCCCAAATGAGTGGAAAAAAGCTAAGGTATTTCCGATCTTGAAGAAAGGAAAAGAATCTTCATGCCCTAAAAGCTATCGCCCAATCAGCTTGCTGCCTAACATCAGCAAGGTGTTTGAAGTGATACTCAACAGAGCATTAAACGCCCACATTGAGGAAAATGAGTTGATGCCGAATTGCCAATTTGGTTTTCGTGCCAGGCATTCGACCACACATGCAATAACAAAAGAAACCTCAGACATCTGTTGGAAACTAAATGATAGACAATGTGTTGGAGCATGTCTCATTGATATGGAGAAAGCCTTTGATACGGTATGGTTGGATGGACTAGTTTTTAAACTCCTTCAGGACAAGTTCCCCAGACACCTTGTCGCCATGATGTGCGATATGTTACACGGGAAATCGTTTGTTGTAACTGATGGAAATCTGACAACAATGCGCGAGTTCAAGGTCTTGAATGGTCTACAGCAGGGAACAGTTACTGCGCCTCTGCTCTTCTCAATCTTCATTCGCAAGCTATTGAACGGCTTTGATTTTAACGTCTCGCCAACGCGATCATTGGTAGCGTTTGCTGATGATCTGATCATCTATACGGCAGACCGAAAAGCTACAATAGTTCAGAGCAATCTCCAAAAAATGTTCAATGATGTACAGCTGTACACTGACAATTGGCGAATGAAAATCAATGCGCAGAAGTGTGAAACAATCTTGTTTCGGACAACGCTGCAGGGGGTCAGTCAAGACCTGAAACGTAATTGGAAAGATTTCCACATCATGGCTGGTGAGAGTAGTCTAGAACGGGTTTCACATAAATCCTGTGTTCGATACCTCGGTGTTTATCTCGATCAGTATCTGCACTATACTGAACATGTGAAAATCATGCTCAGTAAGGCACTAAAGTAGTCATGGCCCTTCGAAAACTCTTTCATTCCAGATACATTGATCAAAAGGTCAAAATTAGCTGTTACAAGACCCTGGTTAGACCAGTTTTGACATATGGATGTCAGATCTGGTACAACCAGAGCGCTAGTACTATGGAAAAATTAAGAGTTTTCGAAAGGAAATGTCTTCGTGCATGTACTGGCTTGTACAGAAAGCCTGAGACGGATTGGAAACATTATATATCGAATAGAAGAATTTATCAAACTGCTGAAGTGACGAGGGTCGATATCTTCATATTGAAACTTCTTCGGAATCATATCGCAAGATCTGTGACTGTGAGTGAAAACCCTTGGATTTCACAACCGTTCCACCCTACAGACGGGTATATTGCGACTTGCCTCGCAACTGGCTTCATTCCTCCAGAAGCATTTGTGTATTTGGACATGAATCGATATGTTTTTGATTCTGACGGCGTCCCAGTCATATATCACATATATCGACGGGCCACTGATAAGAAGATAAAATATCCTCCTAATTTGAGTTCACGAGACCAACGATTTCAATGGAGATACTCATTTGCTAGATTCGTTGAAGCTGATCGAGTTGAGACGGGGCAATCTAGGTATTGGTGGCTGAATGACAATGTCTAAATTATTCGTGTTTATTCTCAGTGTTGGTGTTCTTCGTTATTTAGTTTTTGAGTTTCAGCTCATTATTGCTACATTTAATGTTGTTGTTTATTTTTGTTAAAAATTAGGTATAGGTTAGGTATATGTAATGTTTACTATATTCCGTTAGAGATAAGATTAAACACTTAGGTTAGGAACATTGTTACAGAATTTTTTTAGTATAAGATAAAGTTTTTGATTGTTTTTTATTAGCAATAAGTTACAACATATTAGGTGTAGGATCAAATTTTCACTGTTGTGTTTTAATTATAAATAATTTTAGGATAGTGTTGGTTGGTTTTTTCTCCTTTTTCCAATTAAATTTTAAAAATATGCAATAATCGTAATTAATTGAATATGAGTTAACGATAACGTACAAATTTAGAGAACCATATGGGCCATTAAGTTTTTTGATTGTTATTGTTTGGAATTTGCTTTATATTCTTTTAAAATTTATAACGGATAGTATTAAATAAAGCGCTTTTGACTTTGACTTTGACTTAGGCTTAACTAGGATGCCGCTACATATGGAAAGGCCTACTCTAGGATGAGTTTATTCGTTGTACTTGATAGTGCTGGCAAGATATCAGCGAAACCGGTAAGTCTTGATACTTAGCAAAGAAAAATATTTTTAACTTTATTAACAAAGAATGTGTGGGAGTGTGTCTCATCGATATGGAGAAAGCCTTCGATACGGTGTGGTTGGATGGACTTATCTTTGAATTCCTTCAGGACAGGTTCCCCAGACACCTTGTCGCCAGGATGTGTAATATGTTATACGGGAAATCATTTGTTGTTTATACATGTATATATATATATATATATATATATATATATATATATATATATATATAAATATATATATATATATATATATATATATATATGTATATATAAATATATATATATATATATATATATATATATATATATATATATATATATATATATATATATATATATATATATATATATGTTCATGTCATTGAACCATTACATTGCATAATTTTAAACGCATGCCAGTGAACTTGCCTCAAATATAATTTGCTTACTCCAAATAACATTCCATTGATTAAATTCTGTTCATGTCATTAAACCATTACATTGCATAATTATAAACTCATGCCAGTGAACTTGCCTCAAATGTAATTTGCTTACTCCAAATAACATTCCATTGATTAAATTCTGTTCATGTCATTAAACCATTACATTGCATAATTATAAACTCATGCCAGTGAACTTGCCTCAAATGTAATTTGATTACTCTAAATAACATTCCATTGATTAAATTCTTTTAAAATTTTCTGCAATTTCGCAAAATTTATTAGCTCAACGAAAAATACAATGTAATTGAACTTTATATCATTAAGAAAAGCTTCGATCATGAAATATGCTCTCCAATACTCAATATTGTAATATAGCCATGTCCATGAATTACCTTTCAATCAATTATTAGGTGTCATCAAAATGTTAATTTGTAAATTTGTATAAATAGCTTTAAGTGCATTAAAATTATCATTCGACTTCAAAGTTTGTTTCCATTATCATCGATTGTAATTTTCAGGAAGATCTACGGTTTGATCATTTGGCGCCCGAGCAAAAATTATATTTTCAATATAAAATCACGTCTTTTCAGATTCTCACACATAGCTAAACGATGGCAAATCAAGCGTAAAAAACCCAAAATTTAAATATTGCAGCAACAAAGCGCATCATTTCCAATTTTAAAAAAGACGGCGAGAAGAGGCATGGAGTGGCTTATTTCGAGACACGCTTGGAGAAGCTACAGCAACAATGGAGAAGCTGTGAGGAGTTGCATGCAGATGTAAATCTAGCTTTAGAAAAGACCCCAGATCAACTTAAGCTGTATAACGAGGAGTATGAATCATTGGAGTCTTTGGTTCTGGAATACTTGACGCTGTTTCGTTCCAAGTTGTACGAGTACAGGGGATCCATGGAAACAAGCACAGTCGAATCCGTGAAGCTGGAGAGGATCCGTATTCCCACATTCAACGGGCAGTATGCGTCATGGTCCGGATTCCGAGATACACAATACACGATAATTCACAGTTGAATTCAGTACAAAAATTACAGTATCTCCGGAATGCCGTGAAAGATGACGCAGAGAAACTCATCAGCCATTTGAGTATCACTGCGGCCAATTATAGTGTGGCATGGAAGCTATTATCTGAACGTTATGACAATCATCGAGCCATTGCCCAGGAAGTCCTACAACGATTCTGAGATATCCAGAAATGTCGTTCTAACGACATCAACGGCTTCAAACGAGTGTTGGATGTCACTCATCAATTGGAGGCATCTCTGCAGGCAATTGAAGAGGAGTCTTTTGATTTCGTGATAATCTTTTTTCTAAACCAGAAATTAGACGAAGAAACTCGCAAGGGTTGGCAAAAGGAGATTAGTGGGATCTAAACCATGCCATCACTTACAACGTTTTTGGAGTTTATACAAAAGAGATTGATGATGCTTGAAGCTTTATCAGGGAATTCAAAACCATGGAGCAAAAGGGCGGTTAGCGTGCACACGTCCCATGTTGAGGTCAAGCAGAGTTGTCCAAAATGCAAGGCAAGTCATCGGCTTCTAAGTTGTGACTCGTTCAAGCAACTTGAGCTTCAAGCTAGACGCAATTTCGTTTCATCGAAACAACTGTGCTTCAACTGCCTAAGTGACAAGCACAAAGTGACTGGGTGCACGTCAAAACATAAGTGTAAGACTTGTGAAAAGCCTCATCATACGTTACTCCACAATGATGAGGCTAAAAAAATAGTAAACACTACGGTCGAGGTGAAGGCGCAATGTGCGCAAGCAAACCATGCTCTTAAGCAGACGAACCTTTTGCTATCAACGGCTCTAGTTCGGGTTCAAACACGTACAGGCGAATTAGCAACGCTTCGTGCTTTGCTCGCTACTGGCGCACAACGATCATTTATTACCACTTCAGCTGTTAAAAATCTTGGTATCCAGCCAAAGAAGGTGAACGCATCAATTCTTGGGGTTGGAGGAAATCAAAAACTTGCAGCTAATGGTCTAGCTTCAATCACTGCTTTGGTGAAGAACAAAAATGGAATGGAAGAGAGCAACAAATTTAAGCCGCTAGTGTTAGACAGAATAACAGCCTTAATACGTTCTCTTCAAGTGGCTTATACACTTCCAGATGGAATGAAGCAATCAGACTTAGCCGATCCATCATTTAATGTACCAGGTGAAATTGACATACTAATTGGCGTAGATGTATATGGTTGCATTTTACTACCAGAATTTCGGACTGGGAACCCATGCGCTCAGAATACAAAACTTGTTTGGGTTCTTTTCGGACCTACTGCAGCTCCATCCAAACCCCAACCATTCAATGCTCTGATTTCTTTTGAAGAATTTGACAGCCATTTAAAACAATTTTGGGAAATCGAGGATACTACGGAAGAAAAATCAGTGACTGCTGACGAAGTGCTTGCCGAAAAACATTATACCGAACATTGCCTTCGTACGGATACTGGTCGATACATAGTGAGTCTACCATTTAAAGCCAGGGAAGAACTATCGTCCTGTGAAACCACCAAAATTGCTCAAATACAGTTTCGCAGATTGGAACAAGCACTCATCCGAAATCCTGACTTATACGCTCAGTACAAAGAGTTTATGGAGGAATACCTCAGGCTTGGTCACATGCAGTTAGTACCTTCAAAAGACATCAATACGAAGCCAAGTTATTATTTGCCACACCATGCAGTCGTGAAAACCAGCAGTTCTACCACTAAGCTTCGAGTGGTATTCAACGCGTCTCAAAAGGGAAAGGGCGGAAAAGCTTTGAATGACATCCTGTTAACTGGGCCATCCATTCAGCAACACATCCTGCATGTGCTTATGCGTTGGAGGCAGCATCGATACGTACTAGCGGCGGACATTGAGAAAATGTACCGCCACATTTGGATCAATGAGGAGGATGTGGATTGCCAACGAATACTCTGGCGCTTCAACCCAGAGGAACCCATCCGACATTTTCATCTGAAAACCGTCACATATGAAACATCGATCGCACCATTCTTAGCCATTAGAACACTTCAACAATTGGCAACAGATGAGGCATCAAAGTACCCTGAAACAGCTGCTGTGATACTCAGAGATTTTTACGTTGACGACGTGTTAACAGGCGCAGACGAGCTGGATACACTAGTTAACTTGCAAGCCGATTTGCGACATATCATGCAAAGTGGAGGATTTCATTTACGAAAATGGACATCCAACCATCCTGATCTGCTCAAAAACATTCCGCCAGAAGACAGAGAAACACAAATGACTTTTGACATTTACATGAAAGGAGCCGTTAAAACATTAGGACTACAATGGCATCCTGGAGCGGACCATTTTCCGTTCACAATTAACCGGAACGTTCCCAAAGAAATTACAAAGCGAAGCATTCTGTCCGAAGTTTTTAAGCTATTCAATCCTCTAGGATGGATACAGCCATGCATAATCATTGGGAAAATCACTGTACAGAAACTATGCCTAATGAAGTGCAACTGGGACGATACTTTACGAGAAGAAGATGTAGAAGATTGGCTCACTGTTCATAAGCAACTACCTGCGTTGAACAAATTAAAAGTTCCAAGATGGATTGGCTGCTCCAACCAAGATCAGTTCGAATTGCATGGATTTTGTGATGCCTCTTCTCAAGCCTACGCCGCCGTTATTTACGTCAAAGTAAAAACTCCAAGTTCTGTGAGTATCAATCTGGTTACATCAAAGGCAAAAGTGGCACCCGTGAAAACACGCACCATACCTCGTCTAGAGTTGTGTGGGGCCGAGCTACTAGTAGATCTGATGGATCAAGTGGTACAAGCACACGGTTGGAAGCATGTTCCAAAATTTTACTGACAGACTCTTCCATTGTGCTGGATTGGATTCGAAGCCCAGCATCTAAGTGGAAAGTCTTCATTGCGAATCGAGTAGGAAACATTCAAAGGAAGAGTAAGTCACAACAATGGCACCATCTTGCAACTAAAGATAATCCAGCCGATCTTGCGTCTCGAGATGTCTTCCCAAAGGATCTGTTAGAATCAACTCAATGGTGGAATGGCCCAAGCTGGCTTAAAACGTTCACTCCAAGATCTTGTTGCCTCACAAAGGACGATGTGGGAAATGGATCCATCCATCAGGTTACACTAGCGATCGATAAATCGTTCTTGGATCCGGAAATTCTACGTCGCTTCTCATGCATCAGGAAACTGAAAAGGGTTGTTGCCTTATGTCAACGCTTTAGTCACAACACACGAAACACATCGTTTAAACGAACAGGAGATCTCACTAAAGGCGAACTTAAAGATGCAGAAATATTATGCATTCAATTAGCACAAGCCCATGCATTCCACGAAGAAATAAAACATCTTCAGCGATCGAATACAGTACCAGATAGTAGCAAATTAAGATCTCTAGCTCTATGGATTGACACAAATGGTGTCCTACGGGTGGGTGGCCGCATCTACCATGCACTTGTCGGTGTAGAAAGAAAGCATCCAGCCATTATTCCAAAGGGACCTTTAGCGCAGCTTCTCATCAAGGAAGCACATCTACAAACACTCCATAGAGGGGTTTTACTAACGCTGAGTACATTACGCTTGAAGAACTGGATCATCTCTGGCCACACGATAACACGAAACATTCTAAGAGACTGCATAACATGCTTCAAGATGACAGCTAAACCGAACGAACACCTTATGGGATTATTGCCACCAGCTCGAGTCCGTTTCGAAAAACCATTTCAGGAGACAGGTGTGGATTATGCAGGTCCAATCAACATACGTTGGAGCTCAGGACGAGGTTTGAAGACAACTAAAGCATATGTGGTCATATTTGTCTGCATGGCTACAAAAGCTTTCCACCTCGAACTAGCTCTGACTTGTCGACACCTACTTGCCTAGCAGCAATTCGTCGCTTTATCGCTAGGAGAGGTAAATGTCGCACAATCTTCAGCGATTGTGGCACTAATTTTCGCGGGGCACAAAAGCAGCTCAAAGAAGAATACGACAAGGTAGCACGCAAAGCTGGTGCTGAGCTAGCCCAAGAAAATATTGAGTGGAAATTCATCCCTCCCGGTAGCCCGCACTTTGGGGGCCTCTGGGAAGCCGGTGTCAAGTCGATGAAGCAACACTTGCATAAGACAATTGGCCAGCAGATTCTGACGATTGAGGAATTCAACACCCTTCTGGCTCAGATAGAAGCATGTTTGAATTCCAGACCTTTGACCGACATAAGTTCAGACCCATCTGATGTGAGCGCTTTAACACCAGGTCACTTTGTTACCGGAAGCAACTTGTTTGAAATCAAAAGCGATCCAAGTGAGTGCGACGCTACTCTGCTCAAAAGATGGAAGCTGGTGCAATATATGAAGCACTCGTTTTGGCACAAATGGTCACGCGATTATTTGAATCGTGTTCAACAGAGACCAAAGTGGCTCACTCCACGGCCCACCATCAAGGAAGGTGATATTGTATTGGTAAAAACTGCCAACATACCATCAATGCAGTGGCCACTTGCAAAAGTAATCGCCACTCATCCTGGAGTGGATGGTTTAGTGAGGGTTGTTACCCTGAAGCTGAATGGAAAACACACCAAACGAGCGATAACCAAAGTCTGCAGCCTTCCTTTCAACCATGAAATCAACGAGACAACGAATTACACAGCTACCATTTCAAACTCATCATCTTCGCCAGCAGCTGGTGCACCTTCTTCGTTATGTAAAAGAAGCTTAGCACACGAGAACCAAAGTGAACCCAAACATAAAAAACCAAGACCAAAGTCAGTCAGCCTTCCCACTGTTGTACTTTCCACTTTGCTTGCACTAGGATGCTGCATACCTCCAAGCTCATCTACCGTCACTATCTCATCTTTAAAGGGAGGATTATACATCGAACATGTTGGAACAGCTAACCTTCTTCGAGGAGCACTACAACTAAATTTCAAAGTGCCTTTAACTGATCTCAAACTTGACGAGCGAAACATTGGGAAAGTCGACGAAAGTGTACAAACAATGTGTAAGTCCGCTCAAAAAGTAAATGACCAAATTTACTGCTGGGATCTGTATCAGCATCTTTCTGAGTTATGCCGAGAATCCGTAAACCGCATAAACACACTTCGTTTCTTACACTCTCGAAAAACCCGAGGGCTGCTAGGACAAATGCTGACTTCCTTATTTGGTGTGAATGACGAAGTCATTATGGACATTACCAATCTTAACGAGAATCAAGAAAAATTAAAGCAGCTAGATCTTAAACAAGGGAAAATTGTGCTTAAAGCGACAACTGTATTGAATTCAACTGCTTCTATAATCAATAAGAAGCTTTCGAGATTTTCCGAACAGTTACAACACAGATTGAATGAAATTAATAGATCGAAAGAATGGTTCACTAAGATTGACCACAATCAACTCAATATCCGCTTTCTAGCACTCTACCAATACGCTAGCAACTATATTTTCGACGTATTCCATAAGTACGACAGCATTCTACGAACAATTTACACAAAGTCCGGAATATGGGAATGCGTAAAATAAGCAGACCTAGAATCAGCTATCTACAACTTACAACCACTTCTAACAGCGCATTTGGAAATAGTACATGCCGCCACAACAAAATTTGCAACCACTTATGAAGGAGATTGTCTACAACTCACTGGTCAAGTTTCAATAATAGACAATCGTAAATATGACATAGTCAAAGCTTGAGCAATTCCCATCCAATAAAATCACGATGTCTTCACCATTTTTGATATTAAATCTACCATGCTCGGAATCAACTACGACGATGCACTTAACTTCGACACTACAGAGAACGACGTATTCAACGCAATGAAAATTAATACGAACCACTACTTGCTTTCAGCAGCGACACTCATCAACCTGAAGATATGACCAAATTGTATAATCCGTGAAATCTACAATTCATACAAAGGGAAACGATGTCCAACTAAGACCTTCAAGCTGTTTAAACCCGTTTGGAAACAATTAACAAATCCTAATTCTTGGATCTTTTCTACCCCTAATCCAACACCAGCACAAAGCGTATGCCACGGTACCAGAACCAACATCATGCTAAATGGGACCGGAATACTACGAGTGACACCAGAATGTACTATCACAACAGCCGAATACATCCTCACTCCACAACTTAACCAAGATATCGAGTTTCAAGCTTACGTCACACCATTTGTTCTCGCTCGTAATATCACTGAAACCTCAGAAATTACATATCACCTTAACATTTCCACTATACTCCCAGCGACAAACGAATTTTCGGCGCTCGTAACCGAACAACAAGACGTCCTCACATCCATCGAGAATTCCTATTGGAAGGTGATCCAACACCATGGGACGACAGCACGAGTCACAATCTTAACGACAAGTCTTCTACTAGGCACTGCTCTGATTACCTACTATACCCAGAAGCGATTATGCAAAACCATCCAAGTGGAGAACACGCCATCACGAAGCAACTGGTTTGACGAACATCAAATAACGAACTAGATCACTCTAGGAGTGCCGGTAATGTTCATGTCATTGAACCATTACATTGCATAATTTTAAACGCATGCCAGTGAACTTGCCTCAAATATAATTTGCTTACTCCAAATAACATTCCATTGATTAAATTCTGTTCATGTCATTAAACCATTACACTGCATAATTATAAACTCATGCGAGTGAACTTGCCTCAAATGTAATTTGCTTACTCCAAATAACATTCCATTGATTAAATTCTGTTCATGTCATTAAACCATTACATTGCATAGTTATAAACTCATGCCAGTGAACTTGCCTCAAATGTAATTTGCTTGCTCTAAATAACATTCCATTGATTAAATTCTTTTAAAATTTTCCGCAATTTCGCAAAATTAATTAGCTCAACGAAAAATACAATGTAATTGAAATTTATATCATTAAGAATAGCTTCGATCATGAAATATGCTCTCCAATACTCAATATTGTAATATAGCCATGTCCATGAATTACCTTTCGATCAATTATTAGGTGTCATCAAAATGTAAATTTGTAAATTTGTATAAATAGCTTTAAGTACATTAAAATTATCATTCGATTTCAAAGTTTGTTTCCATTATCATCGATTGTAATTTTCAGGAAGATCTACGGTTTGATCAATATATATATATATATATATATATATATATATATATATATATATATATATATATATATATATATACACATATATATTTATATATATATATATATATATGTATATATATATATATACATATATATATATATATATATATATTGTATATATACATACATATATATATATATATATATATATATATATATATATATATATATATATATAGATATATAGATATATATATATATATATATATATATATATATATATATATATATATATATATATATATATATATATACTCGTATATATATATATATATATATATATATATATATATATATATATATATATATATATATATATATATATATATATATATATATATATATATATATATATATATATATAGCTGCAGTCCGCGTAGTGTAGTGGTTAGAGCACTAAGCCCGTAAGCTGAAGGTCTCTGGTTCGAGTTTCGCTGGCGTCAACGAAATTTAGTTCGAGTGATTCTTCGGACGGACTATAAGCCTGCTCAGTTATGATACGTGCTAGTTTGAAATCAGAACGTATCGCAGCTGGGTGGACGGATATACGACCAAAGCGTGATATTGATTATATCACCTTGTGGAGTGCCGATACATTCGATCATGATAATGAGATTCTCTATCTCTAAGCGAAGGCCCGAAAGGGGCTGTAGTGCTACGAAAAACATAAACATATACTATATACTCGTATATAGTTATATAATATTTGGAGACGGATGCTCTTGCCAATAAACACCTAAAATGCTCCTGTGGCTCCCCAGTATAACATTTTCTTATGATTGTGAAATTTTTCTCCGTTGTAAATTGACTGCTTACTGCTTGATTTCAGTTATGGGCCCCATTTGATGTTATAAGCAAAACCGTAGAATCTACTAATCTACTGTTACTCAATAAGGTGATCAAATTCTAATTTCCGAGTTTTTTAGCTCTTGTATGCATAAGGCATTAAATACTTCCTAAATGCTTTTATCATTATTTTATTGTTTGACTCAATTGTATACACTCGCAGATGCCGGGAGCAAATCTTTTATATATTTTGACTTCCCCCTCCGCTTTATTTAAGAACACTTAATACCTAATCTTAAAAATTCTCATTAAGGTCTTTCAGTTAACTCTCGAATCGACTGTCTTGTTTTAAGTATGACTTCCATATACTCGCATGAAGGGATCGCCTTTAAAACATTAATTTTTTAAAACCGAAATTGTGGAGGCGTGCGTCGTAACGGTTGACAAACATATTTATAAAATATAATCGTAGCATATGTAATTTTCAATGAAGGTTGCTGTGACGCAAAGACGAACGGACGACAGACAGGTCCCCATGTTCTAAGGGTTTAGTAAATTTATTTTACATAAAACTTAAACAAGGGACTAACAAAGTCAACAGCTAATGTGTGCAATTGTAATACCTATATTACAACTTCTCATACTTACCTATAATATCTATAATCCGATCTTAAAATTTCATAATTTTACCTTACTCAACTTTTCCAATTTTTCATTACTAACCTTTGTTTTATGTTAATAATACAATGCATTTCCTTCATATGAAATGCTTCCTACAAACCTACATACGGACATTCCACACATTCACATGTAGAATCTTATCATTCTTAAACGATCAGTATCTACAAGACTTCATATGTACACATGCGTACAAAGTACTCATCGATGAAAACAATAGATTATCGGGCACACTTACGTTTTTATGTGCGGATTCATATTTCCGGTAATTTAGGTGCATCATGTGTGTGTATGGTTAATGCGTTTAATGTTTGTACATAAGAATTGGTCAAGTGTAATTTAAGTGTAGTAGGTCAGAGTAGAGTAGAATGTAGAATTTATTGGGTCATGAGTAAACCATGCGACACCGCTGGATATTTTGTGGAGCGGAATTAATGAGGGTGAGAAATTTATATTGAAAATTAATTAAGTTCTCTTTTTTTGTTGACGATTGTTAAAATGTATTGTAGTATAAATAGATTTAGTGAATTTAAATACAGTGCATTCTATTCAAAGTAATCTTGAAAGTCGTTTCATTGGTACTACTCGTAAGAATCTAAAAGTCATGAAGATAATTTTTCGCTAGACTATAGCAATAATGGCATCGTGGTCTTACAAGTCCTCGTCACTCTATACGCGGAGCAATCCGCTGTATAGATAATTAGTAACTTATATATATAACTCGAAAGAGGACAACACAGCTATCCCATTTCATGGTTATCTTGTGAACAACGCTGAGGGACCGAAAATGTCAACGACAGAGCCGTCAGAAGAATTAAACGAGGATTTTCTGAACCTGCACCCGGAAGACAACTTCGATGCAATTTTTGATAGATGATGCAACCTGTCAGAGAAGGAGTTAGAATACGTGCCGAAACCATCCTCAAGCAACGTTGTGGCAATATACATCCCTACAAAAATTGAGGATTTGCAGCATGTCAGCCCAAAACCTCGACATTTGGAGGAATTTATAAAGCGGTCGAAACAGAAAGACTTGCCGGTGATGCCGAAGAAAAGGCGTGCGTGGGGAGGAATCAAAACGAAATTGAAGAAAGCCGATGCGGAGTTGCACCATGTAATTAAATTAACACACTGCAAATCAAAGAAGCTTTTACAGCGACAACTGGATAATTTACGACCAGAATATTGGAAACATCGTTAAGATAGGCAACGAGTAATCAACAAATAACAACGTTGTGATTGTTGAAGAATACCGGCAAACTATTATCACTTCAACGGTTTTTCTGGCTGCGATAGTTTTATTCTACATTTACGATCGATATAATAAGAAATATGTGGTTAAGAGAGTTAATCGAGCCGGAAATATATAGTAATTATAATTTAGAGTATTTTATTTCATAATAAATCCTTGCATTTTATATTCAAGCTATCGCTCTGTTTAATCAGTTTAGCTTATGGACAAGATAAAAGATATTGTTGATGACAACGAAAGGAACCAAAGGAACTTAAAGAAAAACGGGTAGAATTTGTATGCTATTGAAACTCTTTGTGAAAAATAAGATGTTTTGAAAAAATAGAGGGAATCATTTAACTCTTTATTATCTGATATTTCAGAGAGCCAGTCGAATTTAAAATTTAATTTCGGGCAGATGCTGCAACTCTTAAGAGAGAACTTTGACTTCAGTTAACGCAACAAGGATACACTGGTCAGGATATCAAAATTTCAGACACAGAAGATATTGTAGTAGACTTAGAAAGTGGCCTCCCGAACTTGGAGGAAAAATTCAGAATGACAGAATTTTCGTTAGAAACTGCATTAAAGGTTATTCACGTCTTCGAGGGCAAACATAAAGAATTAGAATTCATTTTGAATTCATCATTAACAGAATTGTTGATAGATTTTGCAAGAAACGTTAAATTGAGCGCATCTGTTAAATTTCCGATTACCGACAGTGGCATTGTCTCATTTGAAAACCTAAAAGATGTTCTGTTGTGTAAATTTAAGAACAACAAGACTATACCTCAGTTTTTTACCCAGCGGAGCAGTACGGTGCAAAAGAAATCAACAGTCTCTGTCTATAAGGATAAAATTACTTCCTTAATTTGTGAATTGAACCAACTACAAGTTCAGGAATTAGGCAGTTCAGCAACAGCCGCTGAGAAGAAGATTATATTAACTTGAATGACAGTTATGCACTCACTATATTTAAGAATGGTCTGAATGATCAGTTGAGAAGTACTGTTTTTTCATCTAGACCAAAGAGCTTTATTGAAGCTATTTCATTGGCCTTGGAATGAGAGAATTCTGAACCGCCATCGGTCACAAGTGTGATGCATTTTAATGCGAATAACCAAAGAAAGCATAGCAAAAAAAGTCGTAATAATAGAAATAATTATCGGAACCACGATAACGATACGGCCAATAGGAATTATAAGATCAGCAATAACAATACAAACGAAAGGATTGATAATTATAACAGCAGGAATAACTGTAGTCAAGGAAACAATAGTGATAATCAACGGGGTAGAAATTACAATAATGGTAGATGTTCTAACAATAGAAATGACAGAGGAAACAATGTTTCAGGTAATAGACATAACAATTACAGAAACAACCGGAACTGAAACAACAGGAGATACGTAAATGTTGTCTCGAATCAGGGAAACTGCCAAGTGACCGGCGAGGTCGTGAATGTACAGGACAACCTTCCGGTGCAAAACACAAAATTTATAGGATTACAAATACCTGCGCAAATTTTGTAACAATTTACTTCCATAATGCAGGTAAAAACCTCAAGTTTCTGGTAGACACGGGGGCTGACGAGATTAGATCTAATGAAAAAATTAAACTCTCAGGGGTAACTAAATAGGTTACTAGTTCATTAGGGACTTTAGACTTAGATTTACAGATTGGGGAATATAAACTAAAACATTCATTTCATATCGTAACCGAAAAATTTCCGATAATCACGGATGGTATCTTGGGAAGAGATATGCTAGTCAAATATATGTGCAAAATTGACTACGGGACATAATACACCATTTTGTTTAATATCAGGGATGATGAAGTTGTGTTGCCTATGAATACAAGAAAACCCAACAGTTACCAGATAAACGTATCTCCAAGAACAGAAGCGATAGTTCCGGTAAATTTGAAGCTAGATGAAGACTGCGTTTCATTCCAGTCAGAAATTCAAAAGGGTATTTTCGTTGGGAGTACTATCATACCCGCGAAAGGAGTCCAACATGTGAAAGTTCTGAACACGACAGACAATGATGTTGTCATTAAGAAATTCGAAGCACAAGTTGAACCCTTGAGCAACTTCAGTATCCTTGCACTACATAAGAGTGACAAAAGACATCAGGAAAGTCAGATGTCGGATAGTAAACTTTTCGAAAAATTGCAAGAAACGATAAACAAAGATAATTTTGGTAAACCATGCATGAAAAATTTATTGAGCATAATTAGAGAATTTCAAGATGTATTCTATCTATAGGGAGAGAAATTAACCACGAACAACTTTTACAAACAACGGTATATATTAAAAATTATAGGTTGCCTCAAGCCCAAAACAAGGAAATTCTGCAACAGGTTAAAGACTTGCAATCGAATGACATCATAGAGCCGTCGGTGAGCCCTTATAATTCACTGGTATTGATAGTGCCAAAGAGGTCGATTGATGGAGAGCAGAAATGGTGGTTAGTGGTCGATTTCCGCAAAATCAACGATAAAATCGTTAACGACAAATTTCCATTGACAAGACTCGAGGACGTTTTGGACAAGCTTGGAACAGCAAAGTATTTCTCTACTTTGGATATGACTAGCTCTTTTCATACAAATTGAACTTGAGAAAGTGTCTAGGCCACTAACAGCATTCTCTACAAACGATGGTCATTATCAATTTAAACGATTACCGTTTGGTTTGAAAATTTCATCTAACAGTTTTCAACGAATGTTAACTCTTGCATTAAGTGGTTTGAGTCATTACGACAATCTTAGCAAGGTATTAAGTAGGCTGCGTAAACACAATTGAAAGTTAAACCTGCAAAATGTCAATTTCTGAGATCGAAAGTAGTGTACTTAGGGCACTTAATCATAGATAAAGGTATCAAAACCGACTCATTAAAGTAAGAGGTCATCAAAAACTACCCGGTACTACGGAAAGCGGATGAAGTAACGGAGATTTGTAGCTTTCTGTAATTATTACAGGCAATTCATCCCAAATTTTGCGCAAACGGCCAAATGTCCTAATTCTCTGCTAAAGAAAAATGTTACGTTCAATTGGACTGAAGATTTTCAAAAAGCTTATGAGACCTTAAAAGCAAAACTCATTGAACCACCTATCTTGCAATACCCAAATTTTGAAAAACCATTTATTCTCACCACAGACGCATCTAATTATGCATTAGGAGCAGTTCTGTCACAAGGTGAAATAGATTATGACTTACCGATATCTTACATTAGCAAATCGTTAGCAAATCATGATATCAACAAACCAACTATTGAGAAAGAACTACTAGCGAAACATTGGGCGATAAATTCCTTTAGACCTTACCTTTACGGTAGAAGATTCGTAGTGGTAACTGACCATAGACCACTTATATCGCTGTCCAGTCACAAGAATCCATCTTCAACATTAACGAGGATACGCGTAGATTTATCCGAATATGACTTCACGATAGTTTACCAGAAGGGCAGCATGAATACCAATGCGGACGCCTTATTTAGAATCGAATTGGATTCAGACATACTCAAATCAATGATACCTCCAAACACTGATGAATGTGCTAAACGAAAGTTACTAGTTGTAACCAGGGGCATGGTAAAGAATACAAAGAATGAAAAGAAAGTCCACAACGGTTGCACCCACACCGAAATAGAATCTGTTCAACTCTATTGTTGGGATTGCACAAGTCTGTCTAACAAAACTGGTATACTCAAACTGAAATTCATAATGTTGCACGATACAAATAATGGAAATAACATAGAACGTACTAAAAACTATATAGAAGCACGTTATAGCGATGAATCTGGTAAGAAACACGTTGCTACCAATGCTAAGCTCATAACAAAAACTGCTGATAAACGTTCAGAAGAGAGCAATAGTGATAAGTCTAATTTGGGTTTCGTTTCAATATTAGAAAAGCTGCTGGAATTCACCAGACGAGAAAACATCAGTGAACTCTCTTTATCTGAAGATGATGAAATATTTAAATCCATGGGCAAAAACAAATTCAAAAGTATCTTTAATACGTTGCAACAAGGAAGTACACATACGAAGTTGAAAATATTAATTTACAAGCCACCCAAAATAATAACTGATGCACAAAAACAAAAGAAATTGATTAAGGAGTATCACGATACGCCTCATGGAGGACGTTTTGGAGTACGCCAGACGTTACTCAAGTTAAAACAAAAGTTTTGTTGGAAGAACATGAATAACATGATCAAAGAGTATTTATGTTGGAAGAACATGAATAACATGATCAAAGAGTATGTAAATGGTTGTAAGACTTGTTGCGTGAGCAAGCAAGTTAGACACACAACTGAAAAAATGCTGAGAACAGATACGCCATCTGCAAGTTTTCAAACGATAGAAGCAGACACAGTAGGTCCACTTTGCATATCTACCGGTTACAGATATATATTGACCCTACAGTGTGAATTAACAAAATTCGTAGTAGCATTCCCCATAGAAAATAACGAAGCAAATACTATAGCAGTAGGTATAGTTAATCAATTTATTTTAAAATTTGGACATTTTAGTAAGTTAAAAACGGATTTGGGAACTGAATTCTCGAACAAACTCATGTCTGAAATATGTAAATTACTACACATTGAGCAGATCTTCTCAACTCCTTACCATCACCAAACCTTAGGAACAGTCGAACGCAATCATCGAGTACTTAACGAATATATGCATTCTTTTGTCGATGATTACGAATGGGACAAATGGGTACCATACTATACATTCGCATACAATACAACACCTCATGTTAACATGGAATATACTCCATATGAACTAATATTTGGAAAACTTCCATGTCTTCCCAACGAGATATTTAAAGATAATGACAAGATCTATGATTTAGACCATAATGCGAATGACCTAAGAATGAGATTGAGGACATCGCTACTGAAAGCACGCAATATAATAGAAAGAGTAAAAACTAGAAGCGTGAGTAATCAAAAGTATACAAATCCTATTACCATAAATATTGGAGATTTAATTTTATTAAGACAAGAGAACCGTTAGAAACATCAAAAAGCATATAAAGGTCCTTACGAAGTCCTAGACATAAAAAATAGCAACATTCTTATAGAATTAGATGGAATATCAAAATATGTACATAAAAATAACGTTTAACTTTATATATAGACAAAAATAAATACTTTGTAAACTAGAATTCACGAATCGAACAAAAATCTTAAATACGTCAAAAAAAAACAAAAACACAATTTAGATTAATGATAATTTTCCTAATAAGAAATGTTATGTGATTCAACTTATATATGCATAAATTCACATCTAAGTTTAATCAAAAAAAGGTTGGAGGTGTAATACCTATATTACAACTTCCCATACTTACCTATAATATCTATAATCTCTATATTACAATTTCATAATTTTACCTTACTCACCTTTTCCCATTTTTCATTACTCACCTTTGTTTTAATAATACAGGGTTATCCATTTCGTGGTAGGAAAGTATAATCTTGCCATTTGACATCTGTCAGAATTAAATCTCATTCAAAGCATGTTTTTTTTAGTTGAAGGTTTGCCATTTAGAAATATGCTTTTAACAGTCGAAGAACGCGTTAAAATTATTAAATTTTATTATAAAAATGGTGATTCTGCTGTATCAACATTGAGGGCTTTACGAGCCGATTACGGTCGACATAATCGACCTACACAGCAAACAATTTCAAACACAGTGGGAAAATTTGAAGAGACTGGATGGGTTATTGATATTGCAAGGCCTGTGCATCATCACAAGACTCGTTCTGCTGAAAGTATCGCTGTCGTTGCTCAAAGTGTGGAGGAAGACCCGAATTTGCCAATTCCTCGGCGTGCTCAGCATTTAGGCTTGTCTTACGGCTCATTGTATTGGATTTTGCATTTGGATTTGCATCTCCATCCGTACAAAATCCAACTCACTCAAGAACTTAAGCCTCAAGACCATACACAACGCAGAATGTATGCGAATTGGGGGATTGAACAACAAGCCATTGATAACGATTTTTCGGACAAGCTTTTCTTTAGTGATGAGGCTCATGTTTCGCTCAGTGGTTACGTAAATAACCAAAATTGCCGCATATGGGGCTCTCAAATTTCTCAGGTGATTGCAGAAAGGCCTTTGCATCCGGAAAAAGTTACCGTTTGGTGTGCATTATGGTCTGGTGGTGTTATTGGCCCGTATTTTTTTGAAAATGATCAAAGAAGAGACATTACAGTCAATTCTGACCATAGCGGCGCTATGGACGGATGTTAACCGATTGTTTTTGAAGAGAAATCGAAGATTATGATCTGGAGAACATGTGGTTTCAACAGGACGCAGCCACAAGCCACACAACACAGGCTAATTGAGCAATTATGAAATTGTAATATAGATATTATAGGTAAGTATGGGAAGTTGTAATATAGGTATTACACCTCCAACCTTTTTTTGATTAAACTTAGATGTGAATTTATGCATATATAAGTTGAATCACATAACATTTCTTATTAGGAAAATTATCATTAATCTAAATTGTGTTTTTGTTTTTTTTTTGACGTATTTAAGATTTTTGTTCGATTCGTGAATTCTAGTTTACAAAGTATTTATTTTTGTCTATATATAAAGTTAAACGTTATTTTTATGTACATATTTTGATATTCCATCTAATTCTATAAGAATGTTGCTATTTTTTATGTCTAGGACTTCGTAAGGACCTTTATATGCTTTTTGATATTTCTAACGGTTCTCTTGTCTTAATAAAATTAAATCTCCAATATTTATGGTAATAGGATTTGTACACTTTTGATTACTCACGCTTCTAGTTTTTACTCTTTCTATTATATTGCGTGCTTTCAGTAGCGATGTCCTCAATCTCATTCTTAGGTCATTCGCATTATGGTCTAAATCATAGATCTTGTCATTATCTTTAAATATCTCGTTGGGAAGACATGGAAGTTTTCCAAATATTAGTTCATATGGAGTATATTCCATGTTAACATGAGGTGTTGTATTGTATGCGAATGTATAGTATGGTACCCATTTGTCCCATTCGTAATCATCGACAAAAGAATGCATATATTCGTTAAGTACTCGATGATTGCGTTCGACTGTTCCTAAGGTTTGGTGATGGTAAGGAGTTGAGGAGATCTGCTCAATGTGTAGTAATTTACATATTTCAGACATGAGTTTGTTCGAGAATTCAGTTCCCAAATCCGTTTTTAACTTACTAAAATGTCCAAATTTTAAAATAAATTGATTAACTATACCTACTGCTATAGTATTTGCTTCGTTATTTTCTATGGGGAATGCTACTACAAATTTTGTTAATTCACACTGTAGGGTCAATATATATCTGTAACCGGTAGATATGCAAAGTGGACCTACTGTGTCTGCTTCTATCGTTTGAAAACTTGCAGATGGCGTATCTGTTCTCAGCATTTTTTCAGTTGTGTGTCTAACTTGCTTGCTCACGCAACAAGTCTTACAACCATTTACATACTCTTTGATCATGTTATTCATGTTCTTCCAACAAAACTTTTGTTTTAACTTGAGTAACGTCTGGCGTACTCCAAAACGTCCTCCATGAGGCGTATCGTGATACTCCTTAATCAATTTCTTTTGTTTTTGTGCATCAGTTATTATTTTGGGTGGCTTGTAAATTAATATTTTCAACTTCGTATGTGTACTTCCTTGTTGCAACGTATTAAAGATACTTTTGAATTTGTTTTTGCCCATGGATTTAAATATTTCATCATCTTCAGATAAAGAGAGTTCACTGATGTTTTCTCGTCTGGTGAACTCCAGCAGCTTTTCTAATATTGAAACGAAACCCAAATTAGACTTATCACTATTGCTCTCTTCTGAACGTTTATCAGCAGTTTTTGTTATGAGCTCAACATTGGTAGCAACGTGTTTCTTACCAGATTCATCGCTATAACGTGCTTCTATATAGTTTTTAGTACGTTCTATGTTATTTCCATTATTTGTATCGTGCAACATTATGAATTTCAGTTTGAGTATACCAGTTTTGTTAGACAGACTTGTGCAATCCCAACAATAGAGTTGAACAGATTCTATTTCGGTGTGGGTGCAACCGTTGTGGACTTTCTTTTCATTCTTTGTATTCTTTACCATGCCCCTGGTTACAACTAGTAACTTTCGTTTAGCACATTCATCAGTGTTTGGAGGTATCATTGATTTGAGTATGTCTGAATCCAATTCGATTCTAAATAAGGCGTCCGCATTGGTATTCATGCTGCCCTTCTGGTAAACTATCGTGAAGTCATATTCGGATAAATCTACGCGTATCCTCGTTAATGTTGAAGATGGATTCTTGTGACTGGACAGCGATATAAGTGGTCTATGGTCAGTTACCACTACGAATCTTCTACCGTAAAGGTAAGGTCTAAAGGAATTTATCGCCCAATGTTTCGCTTTTAGTTCTTTCTCAATAGTTGGTTTGTTGATATCATGATTTGCTAACGATTTGCTAATGTAAGATATCGGTAAGTCATAATCTATTTCACCTTGTGACAGAACTGCTCCTAATGCATAATTAGATGCGTCTGTGGTGAGAATAAATGGTTTTTCAAAATTTGGGTATTGCAAGATAGGTGGTTCAATGAGTTTTGCTTTAAAGGTCTCATAAGCTTTTTGAAAATCTTCAGTCCAATTGAACGTAACATTTTTCTTTAGCAGAGAATTAGGACATTTGGCCGTTTGCGCAAAATTTGGGATGAATTGCCTGTAATAATTACAGAAAGCTACAAATCTCCGTTACTTCATCCGCTTTCCGTAGTACCGGGTAGTTTTTGATGACCTCTTACTTTAATGAGTCGGTTTTGATACCTTTATCTATGATTAAGTGCCCTAAGTACACTACTTTCGATCTCAGAAATTGACATTTTGCAGGTTTAACTTTCAATTGTGTTTACGCAGCCTACTTAATACCTTGCTAAGATTGTCGTAATGACTCAAACCACTTAATGCAAGAGTTAACATTCGTTGAAAACTGTTAGATGAAATTTTCAAACCAAACGGTAATCGTTTAAATTGATAATTACCATCGTTTGTAGAGAATGCTGTTAGTGGCCTAGACACTTTCTCAAGTTCAATTTGTATGAAAAGAGCTAGTCATATCCAAAGTAGAGAAATACTTTGCTCTTCTAAGCTTGTCCAAAACGTCCTCGAGTCTTGTCAATGGAAATTTGTCGTTAACGATTTTATCGTTGACTCTGCGGAAATCGACCACTAACCGCCATTTCTGCTCTGCATCAATTGACCTCTTTGGCACTTTCAATACCAGTGCATTATAAGGGCTCACCGACGGCTCTATGATGTCATTCGATTCCAAGTCTTTAACCTGTTGCAGAATTTCCTTGTTTTGGGCTTGAGGCAACCTATAATTTTTAATATATACCGTTGTTTGTAAAAGTTGTTCGTGGTTGATTTCTCTCCCTATAGATAGAATACATCTTGAAATTCTCTAATTATGCTCAATAAATTATTCATGTATGGTTTACCAAAATTATCTTTGTTTATCGTTTCTTGCAATTTTTCGAAACGTTTACTATCCGGCATCTGACTTTCCTGATGTCTTTTGTCACTCTTATGTAGTGCAAGGATACTGAAGTTGCTCAAGGGTTCAACTTGTGCTTCGAATTTCTTAATGACAACATCATTGTCTGTCGTGTTCAGAACTTTCACATGTTGGACTCCTTTCGCGGGTACGATAGTACTCCCAACGAAAATACCCTTTTGAATTTCTGACTGGAATGAAACGCAGTCTTCATCTAGCTTCAAATTTACCGGAACTATCGCTTCTCTTCTTGGAGATACGTTTATCTGGTAACTGTTGGGTTTTCTTGTATTCATAGGCAACACAACTTCATCATCCCTGATATTAAACAAAATGGTGTATTATGTCCCGTAGTCAATTTTGCACATATATTTGACTAGCATATCTCTTCCCAAGATACCATCCGTGATTATCGGAAATTTTTCGGTTACGATATGAAATGAATGTTTTAGTTTATATTCCCCAATCTGTAAATCTAAGTCTAAAGTCCCTAATGAACTAGTAACCTATTTAGTTACCCCTGAGAGTTTAATTTTTTCATTAGATCTAATCTCGTCAGCCCCCGTGTCTACCAGAAACTTGAAGTTTTTGCCTGCATTATGGAAGTAAATTGTAACAAAATTTGCGCAGGTATTTGTAATCCTATAAATTTTGTGTTTTGCACCGGAAGGTTGTCCTGTACATTCACGACCTCGCCGGTCACTTGGCAGTTTCCCTAATCCGAGACAACATTTACGTATCTCCTGTTGTTTCAGTTCCGGTTGTTTCTGTAATTGTTATGTCTATTACCTGAATCATTATTTCCTCTGTCTTTCCATTGTTAGAACATCTACCATTATTGTAATTTCTACCCCGTTGATTATCACTATTGTTTCCTTGACTACAGTTATTCCTGCTGTTATAATTATCAATCCTTTCGTTTGTATTGTTATTGCTGTTCTTATAATTCCTACTGACTGTATCGTTATCGTGGTTCCGATAATTATTTCTATTATTACGACGTTTTTTGCTATGCTTTCTTTGGTTATTCGCATTAAAATGCATCACACTTGTGACCGATGGCGGTTCAGAATTCTCTCATTCCAAGGCCAATGAAATAGCTTCACCAAAGCTCTTTGGTCTGGATGAAAAAACAGTACTTCTCAACTGATCATTCAGACCATTCTTAAATATAGTGAGTGCATAACTGTCATTCAAGTTAATATAATCTTCTTCTCAGCGGCTGTTGCTGAACTGCCTAATTCCTGAACTTGTAGTTGGTTCAATTCACAAATTAAGGAAGTAATTTTATCCTTATAGACAGAGACTGTTGATTTCTTTTGCACCGTACTGCTCCGCTGGGTAAACAACTGAGGTATAGTCTTGTTGCTCTTAAATTTACACAACAGAACATCTTTTAGGTTTTCAAATGAGACAATGCCACTGTCGGTAATCGGAAATTTAACAGATGCGCTCAATTTAACGTTTTTTGCAAAATCTATCAACAATTCTATTAATGATGAATTCAAAATGAATTCTAATTCTTTATGTTTGCCCTCAAAGACGTGAATAACCTTTAATGCAGTTTCTAACGAAAATTCTGTCATTCTGAATTTTTCCTCCAAGTTCGGGAGGCCACTTTCTAAGTCTACTACAATATCTTCTGTGTCTGAAATTTTGATATCCTGACCAGTGTATCCTTGTTGCGTTAACTGAAGTCAAAGTTCTCTCTTAAGAGTTGCAGCATCTGCCCGAAATTAAATTTTAAATTCGACTGGCTCTCTGAAATATCAGATAATAAAGAGTTAAATGATTCCCTCTATTTTTTCAAAACATCTTATTTTTCACAAAGAGTTTCAACAGCATACAAATTCTTCCCGTTTTTCTTTAAGTTCCTTTGGTTCCTTTCGTTGTCATCAACAATATCTTTTATCTTGTCCATAAGCTAAACTGATTAAACAGAGCGATAGCTTGGATATAAAATGCAGGAATTCATTATGAAATAAAATTTGAAGAGACTGGATCGGTTATTGATATTGCAAGGCCTGTGCATCATCACAAGACTCGTTCTGCTGAAAATATCGCTGTCGTTGCTCAAAGTGTGGATGAAGACCCGAATTTGTCGATTCCTCGACGTGCTCAACATTTGGGCTTGTCTTACGGCGATATTAGGTCCCATGGAAAACATTTGAATGATGTTGTATTTCACGTATAATGACAAAGTTTAGTCTTAATATTGAGTGAAAAATTTTGTTTCCATCTGAATATTTTATGTATTTGCTTTAGCTTTACTTTCACAAGCATAAAAACGATAACCCTATAAAATGCATTTTCTTCATATGAAATGCTTGCTACAAATTTATATATAAACATTCCATGCATTTACATGTAGTGTTTTTGTACCGCGATAAGATTATTTTCTTACTGCCCAATTCACAATTTTGTACTTTACTAAATGTGCAAATTCTAACTCTTTTTTATAAAATATATATTTTTACCTAGTAATTATATAGCGGTTAGGCACGCATGTAGACTAGGCGGTTAACGCCGGAATGAATTGTTGAGTGAAACAGAGTCGAAGTCGCCAGTTTAAAGTTTGACCAAGTAGTGTTTTTTTTCATATATCGACTTATCCCATTTATACAATTTTTCTATCATAAATACATATTTAAGTCTAACAAAATATTGTTTGCTTCAGCAAAAAAATACTTTAACAAGAAAATTCCTTATTCTAAATTTTCAACTTCAAAAATCTATACTAAAAAAATTTACTTCTTCAATGGAATTCTATACGTTGTATTTCCCATAGAATGCTATTACAAAACAAAAAACATTAGCTCTGCATAACGTGAATGCATTCATACATACTACATGTTAATTTCCAATAAGAAAAAAAGGGAACAAGATACCATATGTGAAGTTCTTAGACCCCACATATGAGCAATGTCAAGTGCATCAAGGAAAACGAAAGCATTCAAGGCAATTAGTTTATGTTTGTTAGACAACACGTGCCTTCGTTGTTTTCATGAAATATGATACGCAATTGTCATCGCAATTGTCTTTTCTTGTTGTGTGTTTGTAATATTGTACATATGAAACCATGTGAGTGAGGATTGTTCCACACGTAAGAATATGGGTTCATATGGGAAGAAGTACATATTGTCACGTGTTATGGTTCGCGGCCAATAATTTTAATGTTCCAGGAAAGTGAAAACGCAATGTCTTTTAAATTAAGTTAAAAGAGTTTATTTAATTACTTAAATATTCACACTCACTTATTTAACTATTTCACAATTTTAATTTTCACTATAAAAAGTCTAACTTCCACTTGTCCATAAATTTCTATCGCAATTGTCTTCCAAAATCACTTCACAATCAACGAAAATAACTTTTCTATTACTCGAACAATATCGCTTTTCTATTCGCTTCACACTTTCGCAGTTTTTTTTACTATCGCGGTTCTAATGAATGATCCCCCCATTCATTCAGCTCGCCTTTATATAGGGTGTCTACCCATTCAACCCATTTCTCGTACATTGGCGAATGTTCTGCCGAGAGGTACCTGGTATATTCGAGCAGCTTAATGAATGGAGTGACGTCACTTTCAGATGTTGATCATGTTTGGTGGGTTCTCGTGGTTTCGAGTAAATTCACTTTGTTGATCATGAGGTTCTTAATGGTTGTGAAAACAATTGCAACAGTAGCTCGCAGAATTATTCGTTCATGTAACAGTATGATAGATTTTGATTTAGTTTGTAGGTTTAAAGCGGGTCATGCATATTTATTTATATTGATGCATTAATGAATTTAATATGAATTTACCTAATGGGTATTTTATTGTGTAATTATAAATGCATTACAATTTAACTTATCAGGCAAGTAATTTACTTGGATTTTGATACTTTCGCTATCGTAAGCGAACATCCTCCCCCCCTTTGAACGAACTGTTTAAAGATGGATTTCTGGATTCACCTGGAATCCCTCAGCTTTCGCCTTGCGTGGTGCGGGTATAGGGTGACGGTTGCGTGTAGGCCACCTCCTGCAAAATTTCCACACAAGGTACAATAAACAGACCACCGAAAAAGATAAGCCCAAGTATCCAATGATGAAATGATACGCGTGAGTTGACTTGCTTGTTGGGAGTTCTGTTTCAGCGGCTGGCAGCTTGTTGATGCTCTGTTGTAGCTCTGTTGTAGTGTTTTTGTCCCCGTACGTGGCCGACATTCGTCTGTTATTGAAATTTTCGGTGAACTCGATGAAGTCGAAAATATTTCGCGAAGGAATGATGGACGTTCTTATCATCGTGGGATGTACTTTGCTCGTCTGTAATGTGGTAACCTCGTCTTTGATGCTGCATCCGCGAGTTACGTTGAAGATGCCCGATCTGGATTGCAAGCTAGTTGAGATTGTCGCTCTACAAATGATGTCGATGCTCACAGGTTTGTTTGTTACATAACTACAGTGATTTGGATTCAAGATCTGGGCCCACCTTACGGTTTCCTTTGTTTATATGACTTCACAGCTGGAAATGTTGCCCGATTCAGTTAGGATGGCCATTTTGCAGTGGTTGATACTAGATCAACGTCAATGCATCGGATGCCGTAGTTTGCAGATGAATTCGGAATAGTCAACAGGAAGACATTTTGAGATTTCCAGTTCGGACGTTGGGTAAAATCGATCTCGATGTAGATTTACTAGTAGAATTTGTGTTGAAAGAATAACGGTGAGAAATGTTTCATTAGGTAATATGGAACGATTTGCAGGGTTTCGAATATTTTTTGTGATAGAAGTGGAATCTTTATTCGGAAAATCATTTGCTTGCTTAACATTCTGCTTTCTATGGACATTATTCCGTATAATTTTGCTAAGTGTCCATGATCTCCAGGTACTCGCAAAGTTGGTGGGAGGCACTCTTTAATCATAATTAACTAGTCTCGTAGCTGTCTTGGAGTTATTACTTGCGGATTGACTTTGCCATGATGAGCCCTTGTTATCACTTTTAAAGCGTCGATTGTGCCCTTTGATAATGCGATATCATCAGTATTAACCGAATTGCTAGAGTGTTGAAGTATTCAGTTATTTTTTCTTGATGGAACTCGTGGTTTATTCCTTTAATGGTGTTGAGGGTCTGGGTTACATACTTCTCGTTAATTTACCCGTCTTTCAACTGCTTTCTGCGACACTTTCATGATATTTGTAGTGCAATCGATTATGGATGTTTGATTCCTCAGTAGTTCTAGCAAGTATCTGTCATTTTGTTGAAGGTAGTTTATCGTCTCTGACATTTTTTCCGTATATTCATCATCCAAAATGCCGAATAGCAAATGAGCGATGTTACCGAATATTATGAGAGGGGATCGTTTTCCTCGACTATGGCGTTCATGACGCAATAGCTCGTTGTTCTCTGTTAATTCCATAACCGTGTTTGCAAATTGAGCTAGCGTTGGTACATAGGAATGCTTCTTTACTATTTTGCTACAGAGGTCATCTAGGTTTTCAATCCCTTTATTTACAGTGGCTAGCTCCTTCCAGTAGTTAGTCATGTTGTAGTAAATAATTTAATTCCATTCGTTGGATGACAAATGAGTGAAACCCATTCGTTCAAAATACAAACCAGGTGCTGATTTGAATGGTGATATTGTTGCCTGATTGTTTCCTAGCACCGACAAGACAAGGCATGTGAATAATAATAGGCTGATTGAAAGCTGACTTTGGCGCGGTTTTTTGGAAGAAGGTGGACCTTCGGGTGGGGGTGGACTTGTTGTTTCGTCTGTATTTGCTTGTATCGTAGGGTGTGGGGACGCTGTACTGGTGACGTTTTCTTCGTTGGTTTCATCCTTCGCTTCGCTTCTGCGTCGACCTTTACTGGTAGTGGAGCAAGATTGTGGATTGCACTTTTGAGAACACCTGTAACCGTTTTTATGATTGCAACTCGGACTAAACCATCATTTCCCTTTAAAGTCCCCAGTATGCGACCAAGAGGCCATTGCATGGCCGAAAGATTGCTGTCCTTTATTTTAACCATCATGCCAGGCTGGGCGTTCTGGCATTTATGCTTCCATTTGGTTTGATACTGCAGCTCGGTTAAATATTCTTTGAACCATCGCTGCCAGAATTGATTCTTGAGGTAAAGAGTGCGCTTTCAGTGTTGATGAAGATCTACTCGCTGTGGGTTTTCAGTGGATTCAGCAGTGCTGGTTAACGGTTCGCCTATAAAAAAATGTCCTGGGGTCAGCACACTCAGGTCGTTGGGACTTGAAGACATTGGCGTGATAGGTCGTGAATTGAGTATCGCTTCTACTTGCACTATAACCGTCTCCAACTCCTTATATGTCAGCGAGTTTTTGTTTACGCTGCAAGGAAGCAAGTTTTTGGCAGATTTGGTGGCTGCCTCAATCAGTTCACCGAAATGTGGCACTCTTGGTGGGATGAAATAGAATTTGGTTCCTACAAAGTTCGTAGTGTTGTCGCAATACAAATGTTGGCAGTTTCCACGTCTGCCCACAAAGCGTTTTAGCGTGCCGATGAATGCGTTAGTTGTCAAGTCGCTTACCACTTCTGAGTGCACTGCCTTTGTTGCAACGCAAACGAATAACGCCACGTAACACTTTTGAGGCTTTTTTCCTCTAGCTTTGTAATGAATCCAAAATGGGCCACAAAAATCAATTCCTGTTGTTCGAAATGGCTTATCAGGTTTGATTCTTCTTTATCTGGGATAAAAGTTTTGGCTGTGCTTTTCTGCAGAGAACGCAATTCAATTCAATTGACCGGGCAATTGTCTTCCCTTTGATAGGCCAAAATTTTTGGCGCGTGGTAGCGAGTAGTCCTTACGGTCCGGCGTGAGAATTTTTAATGTGAATGTTTGTCATTACCAGCCGAGCTAGTATGTCGTTGTATGATAGCAACATTGGGTGTTTTGCATCATATGTGATGTTAGTTTCTTGTAATCGTCTTCCAACCCTGAAAACACCATTCTTGTCCAAGAATGGGGCGAGTGAACTTAAGTTGCTTTGCTTGTCTACCATGGCCGTTTTTTCAAGGGAGGCTAACTCTTGTGAGAAGTTTTGGCTTTGTGCTTCCCCTATAAAAGTTGTGCCGTGGCTGCATTCAATTCTTCAATAGTTAGGTATGATGAGCGTTTGAATCCTCTGCTTTTAGTGTTATTTACGAACCCGGGAATGTAAGTCAAAAGAATTCCGGTTTTCGATCGTAGACAGTATGTCTCCTTTATTTGCAACTGAAAGTGCTACCTTTGCTTGCCTCGTTACTAGATTTGTTTCAAATTTTTGATTCCTCAGCCATATGCTTTCACCGCCATGTAGAAACCTCGGCCCATAAAACCAAAAAATTTATTCTTCAATTTGTTATGTAAGATTCCACGGGAAACCAAATCGGCAGGATTTTCCTTGGATGGTACATGTCACCAATGTTCAGCTGTGGTAAGCTCCTGTATAGCTGCTACTCGGTTTGCAGCGAAGGTGACGTATGATGATGATGGGCTCCTCAGCCAGGCAAGAACTACCTCAGAGTCCATCCAAAATGTGCATAGAACATCATTCTATTGTAGTTCTCCTTTGACCCGAGCAGCGAGCTTGGTAGTGCTACCTTTGATTTGGCACAGAGCAGTCTCACAACCACGGTACCTTCAATTTGTTGTGATTGCACGTATATCGCTGCACCGTATGCCTTCTCTGATGTGTCGCTAAAAGCATGTAATTCAATGCTTCGCGGGTTTTTGCCCGAAAATACATGCCTGGGAAACTTGATATCTTCAAGGCATTGCAGTTCTCCACGAAATATGACCAAATAGGAGTGCATCTCCATTAGTACAGCTGCGTTCCAATCTATCTTTAGATTCCATAATGCTTGAAGAAATATTTTGGCTTTGGCCACCACTGGGCTCATTACTCCTAATGGGTCGAAAAGATACGCAATGCTAGAGGGCACTGTTCTTTTAGTCACGTTACCGTGGCTGGGCTGGACTGTTTTTACGCAGAAGTTGTCTTCTTGGGGAAGCCAGATTATGCCCAACGTCTTCACATGATAGCTGTCTTTGCCGTTTATGTTCAATTGAACTGCTTGGTCCTCTTTAAGAATGCCCTGAGGTAGCCGACTATGGTTTGTGCACCACTTCCGCAATTTGAACGCCCCTGATTGATGCAATTTCTTCAGTTGCCTTTGTACCGAGAGGGCTTCCGTTAGACTGTTAGCTCCCGCCATGACGTCATCGATGTAAATATTATTCCTTATCTTTTGCGAACCCAATGGGGCTGACGTTTCAGCTTGTGCTGCTTTTTGCCTGAGACATCTTATGGCTAAGTATGGAGCCGTTGTAGTGCCGTATGTCACCGTAGTTAATTGGTAACACTTAACTGGTCCATCTGAATGGTCTCTCCAAAATATAAATTGAAATTTCTTATCTTCTTCCTTTACTCTTATTTGACGGTACGTTTTTTCGATGTCCACCGTAAATACAAACATCGGAAGCCGGAAGCGTAACAGAACGGTAAAAACATCCTCTCGCAGAAAAGGTCCAGTGTGCAGAATTTCGTTCATGGAGGTATTTGTAGACGTTTTTGCCGAAGCATCAAATACCACTCGCAGTTTAGTTGTGGTACTTTCTGGTTTTATGACACAGTGGCGCGGCAAGAAGTAATGGGGTGTATGTACCTGCTGAATATCATACTCTTCCATGTGTTCCAACTGACGGTATTCCTTCATGAAGTCGGTGTACTTTTGTTTCAGCGATTCGTTCTTGTTTAATTTACGTTCCAAAGCCAGAAAAAGTTTATATGCTGTCTCTTTGGAGTAACCCAGCAACTTAGGGTCTTTCATAAATGGTACTTTTACAACAAATCGTCCATCTTATCCTCGCCTGGTATTAGCAGTGAAGTGTTCTTCACAACCTTTTTCTTGCTGCGTAAGATTCGAGCCTGGCTCCACTTCGTCCAGTTTCCAGAACTCTTGCACCCTTTCTTGAAGTTCACCACAATCATGACTGCAGATACCGCAGTTAAAAGTGTGGGTGCCCGAATTTGCCACTTGACCGGAGACGATCCATCTGAACACGGTATTCTGTAGGCTTGGTAATTTCTTCCCCAATCGTATTTGCCCAACCGAAAGTATTGGCAAAAAGTTTTCTGCTCTAATGAGAATATCAATTTGACTTGGGTGATTGAATTGAGGATCCGCAAGCGACACATTCTGAGGAATAGGCCATGCTACGATGTCAATGAATTCTGACAGTTGATAATTTGTAATTTGCGGTAGAAAAAAGGCTTCAATTCTGGCTGGAAATCCTGTTGTCCAGGACCGTATCGAAAAACCTTTTGAATTCCTTGTCCAATCCCTTGAACACACAATGCTTCGGGAACTTCCTTCGAACCGTCTGACCAGATCTTTAGTGATGAAATTTAATTGAGACCCGGAGTCAACAACAGCCCGACATTCATGCTCTCGACCATCCACAGTCAATACCTTGACACGTACAGTGTTCAGTAAGGTTCCTCCGTGTGTTGTTGGTTTTCGCTGCTAGGCTCGTTAAGTTTGATGGCATTGTCAATGTTTCTGCTTGTGCTGGAGGCAAAGTAGAGCTTAACTTGGTAACCTGATTATCGATGTGCAATAATGTATTATGCCGTTGCGAGCACTTCTTGCAGCCTTGGAGCGAACACTGTTGACTATTATGGTCCGCCCTCAAACAGTTGTAACACCGATTATTTTTCTTCACAGTCTGGAGACGAACCAATGGCATTTGATTCAGGAAAGTTTTGCAAGAATATAGTGGAAGCGTTCCTTTGTATGGGCTCTCTTTGGATGACGTCACTAGCAAGGCAGGCTTAGTTTCTTTTTGCTTTAGAGACGGCGAGCCCTCTTTGCCGAGGGTTTCAAGGCTTTGAAAACGATTCTCCAGAAATAGTAGAAAATACTTCACAGTGCCTAGCTGCCAGGGCTCTGCCAATGATTGCTCATACTACGTATGTGTAGTATGGTCCAACCTTTTCACTAGTACATGTAGTAGTATTGAATCCCAGACGTCGATTAAAATGCCTAAATTCTTGAGTCCAAGTAGACATTCATTGGTTACGTCCTGTAGATTTCTAACTGATGATGCAGATTCAACAGAGCTCGATGGTTGAGAGAGAAGTTTGTTGAAGAGATGTGTCACTAGCAACCTTCTGTTGTCATATCTCCTCTTAACTATATTCCATGCATCTAAATAATTCTCGCTGGAAACTGTCAAATGCTGCACTAATCGTTTTGCTTCGCCTGATAGATTGCTAAGCAGAAAATACATTTTCTGCGCATTTCCGATTGCACGGTTGTGGATCGGTTGGAGATACAAATCACGAAATTGAGTCCACTGCAAGTAATCACCGTCAAAGGTCGGTAATACGATTTTTGGCAATTGAACTCAGGTATGCTTTGATTGCAGCAGTGGATTATCGCTTCTCCTTTCAGTGCTTTTCATATGTTCTTGCAGTGGGATTATTGTCTCTTGAGTCCAGCAGTGAAGTTCTTGGCAGATTTCAGGACTGTACTCAAAAGGGCTTCTTTCAGTGGTTTGTTTCCATATTGCCTGATCGTTCTCTGCCAGTTGATTCACGTATCTTTGTAATAAGTTGACCTTAAGTGTGTGATACTAGATAGAATGTGTACTACTAGTCTTGTGTTCAACGCCTTGAATTAAGTACGTGGTGGTTCTCATTAAGGCCCTTTGCTTCCGGATAATTCTTGGAAGAATATCCCTTTCTTCGTCGTCATCGCCTTTGAGTTTGAAGTCTGCATGACGTTCTGGGTTCCTGGTGGCAGATATGTCTCCAGATCTGGTTGCAGGTGATGATGCCATGGGGTTGTCGTTAGAAGAAGTTCCCTCCAATTTTCTCCTCGCGTCAACCAGTGCATGAATGGAGCTTCTCGTACACCTTTCAAATTTCGTTGTAATAATTGTTGGCAAAGTACGGATGATCTGGCGCGGTCACTTCAAATGGTTTCAATGGTTCGTGGACTTGATCAAACTCATACCAGTACCTTTCTGACAAGCCTAGTCTCTTGTCTAGGTACTCCTTGGTTTTTCTGGGCACTGAATCTGAAGTCTGCCAGCAGCTGTTCCAGTTTGCTCCCCAGCTCGAATTGTGTAGCCGTCAATTTCTCCATTGTACGGCTTGTTTAAATGCTAAGATTGATTGCAATGGTAGGCTTTGCTCTATTATCCTCGCTCTGGATCACGTCGGGGTCACCAAGGTAATTTTTTACCGCCCAATTCACAATTAAGTACCTTAGCAAATGTGCAACAAGCAAGGATATATTTGTAGTGCAGTAATAGAAATATTCTAACTCCTTTTAATAAAATATATATTTACCTAGTAATTATATAGCGTCCAGGCATGCATGTAGATTAAGCAGTTAACACCGGAATGAATTGTTGAGTGAAACAGAGGCGAAGTTGCCAGCTTAAAGTTTGACCAAGTAGTGTATTTTCATATATCGACCTATCCTATTTATACAATTTTTCTATCACAAATACGTATTGCCGCGTGCTATGGTTCGCGGCTGATAATTTAAATATTCCGGGAAAGTGAAAACCCACTGTCTTTTAAATTAAGTTCAAAGAATTTATCTACTAAACAATGCAAAATGATTAATTTCACTATTAAAAATCTAACTTCCACTTGTCAATAAATTTCCATTACAACTGTCTTCATTTAACAATCAATATCGCTTATTATTCGCACTCCACACTATCGCAGTTTTAATATCGTGGTTTAACTATATCGGTTGTAATTATTCTCCCTTTTGTTCAGCTCTCTAGCCATTCAATTCTTTTCTGGTACATTGGCGAATGTTCTGACGAGAGCTACCTTGGATATTCGAGTAAGTGCAGTGACTTCACTTTCAGATGTTGATCATGCTTGGTGGATTCTTGTGCTTTCGAGTACATTCTTTTGTTGTTCATAATGTTCTCAACGTTTGTGAAAACAATTGCGACAGTAGCTCGCAAAATTATTTGTACATGTGACAATATTTAACTCTAACAAAATCGCAAAATTATTTATATATGTAACACTGCCCCCACCTCAGTTCTTTTCGCTCCAAAAAGATGTGTCGCCAGTTGTAGTCAAGCCTCCCTGGATATAATATGGGGCAAGATGGTCCAGGTGCACGATTTTCAGTTCGGCTCTTGGCTTACGATGTTCCTGTATGCGATATACGATGTCGTTAATTCACTCTGTAAACCAGTATGATTTCCACCGTTGCGGGTTGTTTAGCCACACCAAATCATCTTGCTGGAAGCCAGTAGAATTTGCCTTTAGATCATACCTGGTCTTCATGCGGTTAGTAGCCGACTCGAGGTGTTTTCACACTGCGCGATCTATCTGGTTCAACCAATGCCTTACCTCACTTGCGTACTCCGAGATCGTTTGGGGTTTCTCAGGGGGTGTTCCGAACTTTATATCAGCCGGCAGACGAATAGTCTCCCAAAAATGACTTTGGCTGGGGCTTCGCCCGTCAATGCGTGTCCGGCAGCTCTATACGCCTTTAAGAATAATGGGATGTGCCGGTCACAGTCTCTTCAGTTTCGTCAACTATCTTGGCCAGGTGTTTATTGAGCGTGCCGTTGAAACATTCGACCATTCCATCGGATTGGGGATGCAGTGGTGTTGTCCTCGTTTTCCGTATTCCCAGCAGCTCGCACATTTCGCCAAAAAACGAGTGGCTCAACGTTTTGGCCTTGGTTCGAATGAAGTTCGCAAGGTACGCCGTACATACTGACCCAATTTAACACTAGGTATTGGGCTACAGTAGTTGCTTCCTGGTTGGGAATGGGGTAGACCTCGGGCCATGTGCTGAAATAATTAGCCATACCCAGCATGTATCGATTTCCCCATTCGGATTCAGGAAAGGGTCCTGTGATGTCAACAGCAATCCTTTCAAACGATACACCCACATTGTTGGTTTGCATTTGTCCTCTCAGTCGTCGCTTTGGGCCTTTGACGGAAGTGCAAATTGTGCATCTGCGACACCATTCCTCTACGTCTTCTTGAGCGTGGAGCATGTAGAACCTTTCCCGCAATTTCGATAAGGTCTTGTTAACACCAAGGTGGCCTCCCGAGGATTCTTCGTGCATCTCCTTAACCACATCGTTGACTCGGCTTTCAGGGACTATAGTTTGCATCCTATAGGAGCTGCCATCTGCCGTTTCCCATTTCCGCTTTAGTACGTCACTCTCCACCTGAAGGGAGTTCCATTGTGCCCAATCGCTTTTCAGGGTTGTGCCATGCATTGAAACGTCTTTCACCTAAGGTCGCCCAGTCGTCTCCTTCCATACGAGCAATGGTTCGATACCTTCACCGGCTAACTGGGCATTTCAAATCTCCTCTGATGACCAACCTTCATCGAATCCGACCGTTATCACTTGCAGATCAATGGTCGGTTCCTTTTCCTCAATTCGTCAGCAATGCTTGCGGTTAGCTGGACATGGCTGACGAGATAGGGCGTCAGCATTTCCATGAACTCTGCCCTTGTGAAGTCGTCATTCTCTCACTAGGTCTGGTCGTGTAATTGATCGGGTTGCACCAGTGTCGATTGTTATGGTGCAATGTTCTCCGTCAACTTGCCCCGGAAGGCATAAGTCTGCTTCTCCACGATGTAGTCTTGACACGCTGATGGGGGTGCTAGGTACGACGATCCTCCTAGCCAACGTCCACCCAACGAAGTTGGCCCCTTCAGTTTGATGGGATTCCATTGTGGGCTCCTGACTCAGTCTGGATCTCCTCCATCCTGGATAATAGCTCCATTTTCTTCACTTAATGCAGTCTCTTTGCAGGTGCCCCCTCTCTCCGCAATTCAAGCATCTCGGTGCACCATTTACATGTGGCTCTCGCTCATTTTCCAAGCGCTCTCACCTGCACTCGTCTGCCACTACCTCGCGAACCCGGGCAGTGGTACGAGTCACATTTTTTGCTGTCTCAAAACCCAGATCATAAGCCAATGCGTCCTTAACTGTTTGCTTTGGAGCTAAGCGCATGGCTCGTTGCGATTCCTGGTCTATTGATGTGCTGATGAATGTTTCTGTTGCTGCGTCATCTCGATGTTCTGGGTCGTAGACTGGGTAAGCCAAAAGTGCCAGTCGCTCAATGTCTTGGGCAAGCTGCTGTAAGGTTTCACCAGGCTTTTGCATCTGATGCCGTAGCATTGACCAATAAATCTGCTTCAGATGATTGTCCCCATAACGCATGTCAAGCGCATTCATTGTAGCAGCCGGGTTTGAGTGCAGCTCAACGGGGATAGTCCGCAAAAGCTCGGCAGCTGGGCCTGTTAGAGCGAGAATCAATGCAGTTGCTCGTTTCTGCTCATTCCAGTGGTATGTCCTAGCGGCGGCGTCAAACTGGATTTTGTAAATAGTCCAGACTGTTTGCCCGTCGAATATTGGTGCTTGCACATTTCTGGATGTGCTTTGCGCTGCGGTTAGAAGCGGGGCTAATGAAGTGGTTACTACTGCCTTCGTTGCTTCCAATTCCTTTTTAATGTTTTCCATCTCATAGTTGATTCTCTCCTCAACGTGGCTGACCTTTTCCTCCACCTGGTAAACCTTTTCCTCGACTTGGTCAACCTTGGCTCCTCGCCTTTAATTTGTTTGTTCAGACTACCGAACTCCACTTTTATTTTGGTTGACTGTTTCTCCAGCTTGTGTATGATGTCTGCCTTGATTTCGGTCGCTTGTTGGTCCAGCTTCGCTGATTGTTCATTTAGCTTCGCTAATTGTTCATTTAGTGTCACTGTTAAACTGGATGACTGTTGCCGCTGCTCTTGCTGCATCAGCATTAACATTTGCATCAGTGCATCTCCTGTTTCCTTCGATTTCGGCATTTCCGCTTCCCCCTTAAGCTCCGACATTTTAAATTCATTAATTTTCAAAAGTTAGCTTTGCGGTATTTTTATTATTTTTTTTTTCCACCAAATTTTCACGTAAAATTTCGATATTGTGCATTTTTAAAAATGTTTTCACTTTCGAAATTTTCTTTCTCACTTCTCGACACCACTGTCGCGTGTTATGGTTCGTGGCCGATAATTTTAATGTTCCAGGGAAGTGAAAACACACTGACTTTTAAATTAAGTTCAAAGAGTTTATTTACTAAACAGTGCACAATGATTAATTTCACTATTAAAAATTTAACTTCCACTTGTCAATAAATTTATAATTCAACTGTCTTCACTTAACAATCAATATCGCTTTTTAATCGCACTCCACACTATCGCAGTTTTACTATCGTGGTTTCACTATATCGATTGTAATGATCCCCCCATTCATTCAGCTCGGCTTTATATATCCATTTCTCGTACATTGGCGAATGTTCTGATGAGAGCTACCTTGGATATTAAAGTAAGTGCAGTGACGTCACTTTCAGATGTTGATCATGCTTGGTGGATTCTTGTGCTTTCGAGTACATTCTTTTGCTGATCATGATGTTCTCAATGGCTGTGAAAACAATTGCAACAGTAGCTCGAAAAATTATTTGTGCATGTGACAATATTCAACTCTAACAAAATATAGTTTGCTTCAGCAAAAAAATACTTTCAAAAGAAAAATTCTTATTCTAAATTTTCAACTTCAAAAACTTATACTAAAAACATTTACTTCCTCAATGTAATTCTACACGTTGTATTTCCCATAGAATGCAATTTAAAAAAATCATTAGCTCTGCATGACGTGAATGCATTCATACATACTACAAGTTAATTTCCCATAAGAAAAAAGGAAACAAGATATCATATGTGAAGTTTTTAGACCTTACACATGAGCAATGTCAAGTGCATCGAGAAAAACGAAAGCATTCAAGGCAATTAGTTTATGTTTGTTAGACAACACGTGCCTTCGTTGTTTTCATGAAATGTGATGCGCAATTGTCTTCGCAATTGTCTTTGCTTGTTGTGTGTTTGTAATATTGTACATATGAAACCATGTGAGTGGGGATTGTTCCACACGTAAGAATATGGGTTCATATGGGAAAAAGTACATATGATAGATTTTGATGTAGTTTGTAGGTTTAAAGCGGGTCATGCATATTTATTTATATTGATACATTAATGAATTTGATATGAATTCACTTAATGGGTATTTTATTATGTAAGTATAAATGCATTACGATTTAACTTATCAGGCAAGTTGTAATGATTTTCCTCTACGTCCGCTCGAATGAAATCGGAACCAATCTCTCATCGGTTCTAGACGTGAAGTCTGAGTCGTGCCAACGAATGGTACTAACCGGTCAGCCAGTCCGTGCACTCGTAATCCATTACACAGTGGCTGCTTGTCGGCCAGCTAGTTCGGAGAGGATTTCGGCCGCAGGTCTTTCAAATGGACTACGCTCAATTACGTGTTTCAGCCACCATTATGTGCCCGTTTCAAACGCATCAAAAATTCAAACATACGAAAAAGGAACCTACTTTACTTTATTCCGTATTCTCTTCATTCTTCCAGTTATTCACAAAAACTAGGTTCAATTTCGCGTTCCCAAATTTCACCGACGCGGTACTGAAAAACATTCTACGTTAATTCAACCCCCAAGAACTCTACGCTAAGAAAAATGCAAAGCAAACGAAGAGAGACAGTCCATCCACGGATTTCTAGAACCCTACCCACTTCACGGCATACTTACCGTTCGTTCTCACTCTCGCTGAAAAAGAAGGGCAGGCTGGAAAGGAAAGTCGTTGTTCAGTTAGCAATTCATGTTGTTTTATTCAATTTCGTGACAATGTTTTTTTATACCGTCTAGGTAAAACGGATCCTAGTTTTTTGGTACACGGTATCATACGGTTATATATATTGCAAAGGATAAGTTTGGCTGACGTGTTCTTATACGTAACAATTGATTTTTACAATTGTAACCAAGGCAATAAAAAAAATCCCTTGAAAATAAAGGAAAAGAAATTATTGATTCCTGATCCACTTTCTCGAGTTCTTCCCTTGCTTTCTTTGTAATTGTCTGAGAAAAAGTGTATTTTATTGGAAAATTCGCTTGAACTAAGTAAGATCTAATCAAATTGCCGGTTATCAGAGAGGTTGCAAAGTTTGTTATCCTACACTGGAAGCTATTAGACCAATTTATAAAATCAGAAAAATCCAAAAATTTCTTTTGGCAAGGTCAGTAAAAATACTGCCAAAACCAAAATATTAATTATAAAGTCAAAAATTTGAACATACTGCTAACATACTCTCTAATTTTAAATCCTTTTTTTTAGGCACAAATTTAAATAAATTTCACCATCTATCTTGCTTGTTGATAGTTTTGATTGATTGAAATCAATATTATTTATAAATGAAATTATCAGGATTTTTAATGTTATTCGTAGAATTTTTTTGTTTTTCATTTAAAATTACAAAAGAATATCAAATTATATTTCATCCGTTAATGAATTCTCTTCCTTTATCATTCAAATCAACCTTAGCATCGAATCAACATTATAAAGATGTTAATGGTAATATGTATGGCTTAACTCTAATCCGACAACTTCTTAATTCCCTTTTTAAAAATATTGAGAGGAGGAAAACATACAAACATAGCTCTCGTCTATAACAGGTGGGTCGTTATATTATTGCATATTATTTCTGTTTCATCAGTGATCAATTAAGAGAGAAATTGAGTTCTAAAATTAGGGGCGCTTTAACCACTGTCCTATATAAATCACAAACGTAAGTAGAAGATAAAAAATCTTACTAAATTAATTCTAAGAGAAAAAGTATTAAGAATAAATTGACTACAAAACAAAACATGAAACGAATAAATTTGATTGCATGTGACATGATGTTCATAACAAAATAAAGACCACACTTTAGTTTAAAATTTGCATGCTTTCATTCTATTCAATTTTTCAGTAAAATTCTCTCCATAATATTTTCTGTACCGCATATGCATTTGCTAGTCTTCTTCCTTTTGATTAATTCTAGCTAAAATTTTACTAGCAATATGAGTACATTTAAATTATTTGTACTTGTTCGAATTCCCGTTGTAGAAATCGAAACTAGTCAGTGCTTCGTGCAAAACCTTTGGCAAATTTTCCTCCCTTATTCTCGTTTTCGTGTCTTTTATTCTCTCTCCCTGTCTCGTCACTGCATATGTTATTATTTTATTTACTTTAGTACCAATATAGCTAGGGCTTTCATCAGAATGCTTACCTAGGTTCAGCGTTGCATACTAAAGAAGTCCTGCAGTGACGTAGACGTGACCTAGGTACTTTTTAATGGTGTAAATGCAGTACTGTTAGCCGCGATGATGTTAATGATTTCAAAACAGGTGTGGACGTTTTCGTTGAGGATGAAGTTGGCGTGGTTATACTCGTAGAAGTTAATGGCGATTGTATCGACGATATCCCACAATCAAGGGAATCGGATGGTTTCTTGATAGGAATTTTGCCTTCGAATTTCTAAGCAGAGTTGCACACTTGTAAAGCTGGATGTTGTGAATGATAAGGTGACGTTGCTAGAAACAGAGTTTGGGTTAGTTCAGCCAAATTAAAGCCAACTGGGAAAACAGTGTTACTTAATATCTCCGGTGAAGCGCCTACTGCTGATGCTTGCCTGCCTTATTCCCACTCCGATTGTGTGCGTTTTTATTACACCACGAACGATATGTGATACACGGGAAAGTTGACAGGTGGGTTTTATGCAGAACAGATTCTGGGTTTCCCCGTTCCAAGATCTCGTAAGTGGTGTTGAACTGCTACTCGTACACAGACTCTCCAAGTGGCTGCTTCGGACGGCCAATTTGATAGTGTTCGAACAAACTGACGTGGGATTGGCTGTCATCACAACTGACGTGAGATGGGAAGCCATATGGTGGCAATGTGCATATGTATTGGCTGCCAGTGGCGTAGGCCCAATTTATTACAAAGTAATTTACTTGGATTTTGATACTTTCGCTATCGTAAGCGAACATGTGGAAACTTATCATTCTTAAACGATCAGTATCTACATGACTTCATATGTACATATGCGTACAAAGTACTCATCAATGAAAACAATAGATTATCGGGCACACTTACGTTTTCATGTGCGGATTCATATTTCCGGTAATTTAGGTGCATCATGTGTGTGTATGGTCAATGCTTTTAATGTTTGTACATAAGAATTGGTCAAGTGTAACATAAGTATAGTAGGCCAGAGTAGAGTAGAATGTAGAATTTATTGGGTTATAAGTAAACCATGTGACACCACTGGATATTTTGTAGAGCAGAATTAATGAAGGTGAGAAATGTATATTGAAAATTAATTAAGTTTTTTTTGTTTTGTTGACGATTGTTAAATTGTATTATAAATAGATTTAGTGAATTCAAATAAAGTACATTCTGTTCAAAGTATTCTTGAAAGTCGTTTCATTGTCGTAAGAATCTTAAAGTCATGAAGATAATTTTTCGCTAGACTATAGCAATAATGGCGTCGTGGTCTTCACGTCCTGGCCACTCTATCTGCGGAGCAATCCGCTGTATAGGTAATAAGTAACTTATTTGCTGGCAGACTTCTTCAATTAATTTGAAATTAATAAAGCTCGAAAGAGGACAACACAGCTATATCATTCCACAATATTTATTGGAGCGTATCTCTGAATCTTGATGAATAATTATTTAATAAAGTAGAATTATACGGTACGTTACCGAAATATTACTGCCACTTCTTTTTTTCAGTATTCCCAAGGAAGGCGTTAGAAAGGCCAAAATTCAACTGCTCGAATTGGCAAATGAGTGAAAAACGATGTCGTTTATCGCAGAAGTAAGAGCGAAACCACAGCATCATCGCTTTCTGATTGGAAGAAAGGAGTGTCCATTCGCAAGATTCTCGAAGCGAATGGCGTTCGCATAGTTTTTCCGTCAATTGATGACGAAGATAGAGAGGAGATCACTATCATCGGTAAAGAAGAAAACGTTCTTGCAGCAAAGGAACAAATGCAGACAATTATAAATGAAATTGGCAAAGTAACTGAGGGAGAAATGTTGGTCGATGCTAAATACCATAAGCATTTTATTGCAAAAAGGGGAGAAGTTTTAAATCGAATTTTAGAAGAATGCGGCGACATAATGATTTCATTTCCGCGATCAGGTCGGACGGCGGTCGAGTTATATTTAAAGGTTCTAAAGATTGTATTGAAGCAGCTAAGCAATGAATTACTGAAATAGTTTCTGAACTGGATTCACAAACGACAATAGAATGTGTTATTCCTCACCAGCATCACCGAACGATAATGGGCTCGCGTGGTACCAAAATACAAGCAATTGCTTCTGAATTTGATGTTCAAATCAAGTTTCCAGAAAGAGTATCTACAGAAGATACAGGGGAGCCGTTAACTGCTGGAGAGGAAAGTAGTATTCGTCGTGATATCATCAAAATCACCGGGCTTTCTGAGCGATGCGAAGCGGCTGTGATTGTTGAAGTCGATGTTCCTTTCGATTTACATAGAGCCATCATTGGGCAAAGAGGAGCCAAAATTCGCAATTTCATGAATCGTTACAATGTCCATGTGGCTCTTTCGCATCAAGATCTTCGGGTCGATATTATTAAAATAAAGGGAACACCAGATAAAGTGAAGGAAGCCAAATTGGCAAGTCGAAGAAATAGAAGTCGAGCGTAAAGACAAAGAATTACGTTCATACGAGCTCAAAATTGAAGTTGATCCTAAATTTCACCCTAAAATAATAGGACGACAAATGGCTGTTGTCAACAAAATACAAAATGATTATGGAGTGAATATATCTTTTCCAAAAAGAGATGAACATGACGATCGTGTTACAGCAATCATCGGCTATGAAAAGAATGCAAACGAAGCTAAAAACGCAATTCTTAAAATTGTCAATGAGCTAAACGAGTAAGTAGAAGAAATCATAAATGTCGATCATCGTGTACATCCACGTTTAATAGGACAAAGAGGTAGAAATATACATACGTAAAACTATGGATGAATTCAAGGTGGATATAAAATTTCCAAAGGTAGGAGATGAGAACCTTGATGCTGTAACAATTGTTGGCCTTGCGGGAGCTGTGCCAGAAGCGAAGGATTATATTTTAAATTTGGAAGAAGAATTTCTTCAAGACATTGATGCACTGCACTGTTCTAGAACAAGCTTTGAACAAAACGGGTAAGAGTGGGTTTGTTGTTCATGGTGCTCCGTGGCAGCCAAATTCCAGGGGTGAAATAAGCAGTGGCCTCAGGAGTGCTGGTGAACTAAATTCTCCCGATACCCAATCCTGTGAAGATTTTCCTAACTTTTGTTTGACAAATATTACAAGCAATGAAGATCCTCAAATTTCATCTGCATGGGGGCCACGTCGTTGAAATGTGAAACATTTGTCCAGTATATTTTTGAATGTTTATTGTGCTAACTTTAAAATGAAGCATTCATACAAATATGGAAGCAATAAAGTGTATTTGCGCTCTTATATACTTGATTTATGGTTTACTTATATAAAAGAAGCAAAGTCCCGATCCCTTTATTCATCTTTCGCGAAGGAAATTCTTACTTAAAATTATCGTAGCTTGTAATAATGTATATATTTGCTAGCTTTCATCGTTGGAAAACTATACCAAGGTGTTCAACTATAAACTGAAGAAGTAAGTCTTTTCTAAAATGACTCATATTGCTGTCTATTTGATTTTATCTACAATATTTCGAAAAATTCTCAATAATAATTGTTCTAAACTTTTCCATATATCCGCATTAATTGTCCACTATAGATAGAATTTTTTACGCATATAAATAAAACGGATTATTTCTGAATGGTTTGTCGTTCTTTACTTCATTAAGCAAAAAACTAGAAAATAAATATAAAAAAAAAAATGAGAGAAAGTATATACCCTTTAATTCTAGTATTTTTATTTTAAATTTAGTATACAATTGTTTCGTTCTCTACTTGAGAACAAATGAAACATTTGGATAGGTTAAAGAGTTTAGTATAAATATTGGGACACTTATAGTTTAGGGAATAGTAATACTGAGGAAGTTCTCAAGTAGTTAACGAAACAATTGTATACTAAATTTAAAATAAAAATAGTAGAATTCAAGGGTATATACTTTCTTTCATTTTTTTTTATATTTGAAAGTTCTACTGAAAGCGGAATATCTTTAACTAATAGAAAATAAATGGTTCTTTAACACTACGTTTGCGCTTCATTTGAATCAAAAAGATATGAGTACGCTTTCATTAACTATTTTTGAACGTAAGACGAAAATTCAAATTTAAAACTTTGTACTTATAAATGTTTTTTAAGTACCCCAGTCCCATTAAAACGATACAGTTGAGTGTAGATCTTTCAACTGATATTAATGAGATTCGGTAATAGGAAAGACTCAAAGTATTTAGCGAAAAATTGAAAAAGTTTGAAGGTCAGCTCTTAAATTTCAAAATAACGGCTAGTCAAAGTTCGAAAGATTAAAGGTCTTAAAAGGTCATAATATTCATTGGATATATACTTTTTTTTTAAGTTACGTGGTTGATTGGATAATAATTCCTGTTGATAAATTGGCCTGGGTAAAGTTGAAGGCACGGGCCAGATAGATCATCCAGTGATAGATTTGGTAGTTTCTAAAGGCTCATTAACATGTAAAAAATGGATAAAGTTTGATTTATATTATATACTTTATATCTTAAGGATTATTATTATCGATTGGTGTAATTTTAGTTGTTAGATGTTGTTGATACTTAGATAAAAAAAAACCTGAAAGTTTATATTTCCATGCATGTGAAGTGCTCGGTTGTGGTTCTTTCGTGACCTGCTCGTTTAATTTGAGCTTGAATGAGGTCTTTGCTTAACTTTAAACTGATCATTTCACCCTTTTTACATCAACTTAATGTAAGCCTATACAATAATTTTTTGCTCTACAGTGAGCTTTTATTGCTTCGTGTGGAAATCGATCTCGTATTTCGGATAGCTCCTATAGCTTGAAATCACTTATGCCAGAAATTACTTTTTTATAATTTTTCTGAAAAACTATTAGAGAAGAAACATGTTAGAAGAAGGTGGTTTCGGCGTATGTCTTGGAACAGAAAGCTAACAGGAACGGCCCGATGCTAATGGAACACTGCTTTTTCTTGTCATCATTTCTCTCTGTCAATAAGAAGAATCTTCATATCATCATATGATTTTTTTGCATTCGCTGTCAAATTCGGCTGTAAAAAACCGTGAACAAACTCGTTCGGTGTGTAATTTTCATGTTAAAATCAGTGAAAATTAGCAACTTTTGTATTGTTCATCAACAAGACTATAAGAGACTATTTATCGCTTAAATTGTAATTGAGGAAAACTTTATATATATACATTAATATATATAAATAGAGAAGTGCAGCGAAGTTTCTAAAATCATGTGTATTGTGAAAATAAGCAGTAATATAAGCCATCGTCAGCCCACAAAGGTATTATTTCATAGCTTAGTATCAAAATGAAACGTAGAAAAGAAAAGACAATATTTTGAAAAGTTTTTTCACTGAAAATTATTGCCTCGAATTCATGCATGATCATGTTTACATTTCGGTGGCCACAATTTTATTCGCCTTTTTTTGGCGCAGTACCGTCTTAATCTTGGGGGCAAGTTTTTGCTGGCATGCTTGAAAAATTTTATTGATAAAGTCGATTTTATTGATTTTTTCAAGCAAATTTCAAAATCATATTGCACATATATGAAGATAAAAAATATATAGTTTATTATGTTCAGCATGTACGAAAATCACATTATTAATGAATGAATGTTTTTCAGATTTCCTGCTAATGAAAATGCACCGGCAACTAGGTGCAGTTTATTTATTCTCAACGGGTGCAATGTGGAAATTCCACTTTTGATAGAGATTAATGGACAACAATAGGTAAAATGTTTACTTTTATGAATCTCTTCTGGAGCTCAGCCATATTTTCATCTTTGCAGGAAAATGAAGTGGTGTAGCAGCTGTATAGGTTTCAAGCGTTTCGCTGGATAGGGAAGTTAGTACATTATCGAAGATAGTGAATAAGTTTATATTAACTATGGGCTACTATTGAAGAAATGTATATTATGTTATTATTTTAATTGTAATCCACAAATGCTATTTATTACATTTTTATCAATTTTCAAATGAATAAAAATAGTTTCGAAATAATTAGTCTTTATATTTCCAAATATTTAGCATTTTTGAAATAATTCGTAGTTTGCTTTTGTTTGTCAACTGTATAATCTTTTGTACTCAACCTACCTCTAAATCCATTTGTTTCGAAGGTAAATGTAAAAATTCGTTCACGGTAATGCAATTTCGTAGATATTTTCCTATACATGATTTAATTTGGGTAGAGGACTTGTCGAAATGAACTGCGCTCCGAGAATCAGATAATAACAAAGCTCAAGGATAAGAAAAAAAAATTCTATTTGGCACTGAAAAATTTCCGCTTGGCAATATCTCAACGAATTAGTACATTTTAAAGACATGTAGTTCTTTCACACATAGAGAAGATCAATCTCAACGATTATACATTTCACTCAAAAAAGGCAGTATAAGGCAGGCCGAAGACGGTCCCAAGCCCGGTTATGAAAGGTAGAGGGACTATAGTTGTTGTATTAGTTGAATTTGTAATTACCAGAGACACCGATTTATTTTTCAGTTATTAAACTCGCTGTGAGGTTTCTATTTATCTAACTGACGCTTTGCAAACTAGTCAAGTCTGAAATAGAAACATTATCATTCAATTATGCAATAGCAGTTAACTTTCACAAATTCAAAATTTTAGCTCCCTTTTTGAACTACACCCATCGAAAATTAACTCAAAAGGCCAACGTTCGTGGCGCATCTGAAAATGATAACAAAATTTGAGTTGATGTTCCACTCCTGTGTTCAAAGACGTTTGTACTAATTCTCCTCAGGCCATCAGTCTTATTAGATACACACCGGTGATGGTGACCACCATGCATGTCGATGTTTTGGATATCTTGTACCGCTAATGATGAGAGATTTTTTTTGCAATTCATGTATTATTCTTTCAACGTCTGTTTTGTTTGTCTTTTTGTAAATCGGCTTGATGGGGAGATGGCCGTTTTCTTCTGTTGGAAAAACATTTTGTTTTGTTTGGTTGTCTTAATGTTGATTTTCTCTCGAGAGGCTACCACAGGACAGATCTCCGCTACCTGTTTCATCTTGGGTCATGTTTTTGTTCACACGAGATTATTGACTATAGGATACAATAATCGGTGAAAATAACTGAGGGAATTCACCAGTCTTTAATAGTCCTTTCGCTAATCATGTTGAGAAATATAGACAGCAGTCCGATACACACAATATCTTCGGAATTAAACTCTTCAATTTGCGGTTCACTTCGCACGTTTTCGCAAAGTGATGGGCAAAACACCTTAAAGAATAATCACTGTGATTTAAGAAGGGATGTGACCTCTACGGCGTCTGGGATAGGAATGATTGGATTTATATGAAACATGATGTTAAGATAGATATCGGTGAGATCTCATGATTTTGCCATTTCGGCCATCATTTAAGGGCAGTTTGAAGCCGGTAGAGGTTTCAAAATGCGTTTTCTCTAGATTTTGATCAAAATCAAATGATAAACAAGTAAGTTTCAATAAAAATCGATTTTATTCCGTTCGGTGTAGATTTGGCTAAATGGTCAGCAAAATAGTCCAAAAACCAAAATGTTGGCCTCTCAAGGTTAATAAAACAATCAGAATGTTACTTTACTAGCAACAAAAAACAAAATTTTCATGGAGATGAATTAAATGCATTTTACTGAGAAAATTACGTTACAGAGTAGTTATTTGGAGTCAATCGTCAAAGCAACACCTTTATATAAAATCCATGATGCTAACCAAAGCATATAAACATATACTAAATCTTCAATCCACACTCAAACTAGACTGATGTGCAAATCAACCAAATTGGTAACCTATAGCCAAATCATTGTAATGGAGAAGGCTAAGTTTATCTTCAAATGACTAAAATCGAATGCATCGACACAAGCCCCATTAGAGTATCAGAAAAAATCCATACAATGTTAGGAATGCAAGCCACTTCATAATGCCTTTTGCTACAACTGGTCAAAAAGCTGTTCTTAGGCAAAGAAGCTTTGATTGCGGTGAGAGTTGGTGAGTGCCTGAATATTTTTGGTAGAATCGACTAATTCGAAATTGTAAATTGAATTGAATATTAAGAGTAAAAACACAAAAGTATCTTCGTGCCTAAAAATTGAAGTGATCTACCCTGTGCCTCCAGTAAATTAATGTATACTGAAAAAGTGCATAAGCCAAGAAAACTGCGATACTAAATAACAAAGATTGGATAAAGAGAACAATTCTGAAAAATTTATAATAAGGTTATTGAACTGTTTGTGAAGTAAAGATATTCTTTGATAAGTATTTAATAATTATAGAAGTCAACATTTTATCTTCAGAGAGTCTTTTTGTGAGCCCGGTGGGAAGAAGGTCAAGGCTTTCCCGCGTCCGTGTCAATATTGAATGGCAAAGCCCTTGTCGAATATTAGTGGTATTCTTAATTTTGGTAGTATGAAGAACGTACAGATGCTAGTGGGAGTCTTGTGTAGTCGCGGACATTTTTAATTAGAATATTCGTAAAAGTTTAATGAAAAAATAAAAATAATAAAACCTTCTGGCAGATGGCGGAGTTACGCACGACAAGTGTCACGAGGCATTTCTCTTCGCAAACTACTTTTTATTTTCAAAAAGACAAAAATAAAAGTATTATTTTCGCGTCGAATTGTGTAATAATTTACCTACTTTGCGAATTTTGTGCCCTCACATGGTGGCTGTTTAATGTACAACATACACTAAACTTTAGAGCGGTGGATAAACCCGAGGGCGTGACCAGCAGAGTCAACCTTGCAAACTGCGAAATCAATTGTTCAAGTTATAACCAGAAATATTTTAAATTAATCATGATAATGCCTGCCAGAAGCGTGAAAAAGAAAGTAAAATCCCAGGAGATTGGATTTAAATAAACTAGAAATTCGGCGCGTCATTGTGAAATTGGAAGAGGGTAACAATATCTATATTTAGTTAATTGAATATCAGATCATTCTATCACATTAGTAAAGGTCTACAGCATCCATGGAAGAGCGAAATCGCAGCATTCTTTGCGTATTGACATGTTTTAAATCGCACCTGTCAAAAGTTTTCAAAATTTAAATTAATTTTATTAAAAACGTCAATCTGATTTTAATTTTTATCAGCAAAAGCTTATATGGTCGAACCAATCGACTCAGGGAATTTCTATAGAATATTATTTTACTTCGATTAGTAAAGAAAAGTGAAGAACCCAAGAAAACTTCAAGACCGCTAGCATGGAGGACCCCGATGGGTTCCCACCGTTAGGGCAACCTGCGGAAACGACGAATACGAAACTGGCGATAGTCAAAAAAAGAAAACATAATGAAGAAAACTCCGCAGATGATGGATGCAAGCTGCTAATAATAGCGGACAATCAACAAATAATCAAATTGCAAAAAGAAAATGATCAACTAAGGTTAGAGATACAGTCCCTCAAAGATCTATTCAAGAATGAGATGAAGTTCAGAAGACGCAGCCACAAAATCAAGTGCAACAGGAACAAAGGTGAAGAAAAGTGCAAAGCAAGCAATTCCAGAAAAACAGATTAACTAAAGAAATGGAACGATGTTAAATTTATTCAGTATTTAAAAAATAAAATGAGAAGAAGGAACCATCTCGCAGTTCTGCCAGTTCCTCTAAAAAAGCTTCCAAAAAGGTAGAAAAAGTTCCAACAATCAACGTGTTGCGACAAAGCGGGAAAGATATGGTTCGGCTATTGGCAGCCGAAAATAAACTAACCAATTTCGAGATTGAAAGAGTTAATTCTGAAAAATTAACTATTGCAACCAAATCATTGGTTGATTTCAAGTCAGTCAAAGATACGCTAAATTTTGGGGAGGTTCCACACCAGCTATACCCTAAAAAGTGAAAAGTCAGACTTTTTGTCGAGACGTTTGGAGTGCGGAGAGGATACGGTTGATCTTTTTCAGGTACTCAAGGAAGCGGCACCAGAAATTGAATTTATTTATGTCAAAGCCTTTGCGACAAGAAGGTTGACCTTAGAAAGGAATAATTTACCACTTTCCCTGGAACAAATTACAAATAAGAGCAGTCCAAGTGCCCTTCAACAATTAAGATACTTGAATTTCAGAGTGGTGAGACGGGAATGCCTCCAGAAAAGAGAATTCAAACAGCGTTACCGGTGTCAAAGATTTGGTCATTCGGCTGCCAGCTGCGCGATGCACAATCGGTGTGTCAAATGCAAAGACATTCATGCTCCCAGTGAGTGCAAATGGGAAAAGTCAGAAAATTATACTGCGTTAACTGCGGTGTTTTTGGTCATCCAGCATCATATCGAGGATGCTCCTGATATCAAGATGCAAAAGTAAAATTTGCTCCAAAGGAAACGCAAGTACACCGTAGTGTCATACCTTCCAATTTCGTCCAGCCCTGGGTATCATTTGCATTCGCCGCTAGAGGACCAGCAGAAAATGCTGAAAATCATGTAAGTGGTAATGATGAGTTTCTTCTCAAAATTTACCAGCAACTTAATTCGTTATCAGAGACAATCGATAAACATAATTTAAAAATAACTTTAATTTTCAGCGTTTAGGAATTTCAAATGCCTCAAAATAACTTGTCATCCAGTCACATTCTCATGGTAAGCTTCGCCTCATCTCGATCAACGTCAACTCCATTGTGACTCTACATTGACGTGACTATCTCCTTGAATTTATTGTTAAGCAACAGTCTCACATCATACTTCTTACTGAAACCCATCTCAATTCATGGCACTCCATGATATTCAAGGATTTTGAATTCGTAAGAAACGATAGGGTAAAGGGTAATACGGGAAATGGCACCGGAATACTGATGGAAAAGCCCTATTGTTTCAAAAACATTGAAAAAGTCGAATTTGAAAGCTTTGAGCTTCTTGGTGTCCGTTCTCGAAATTTCACTGCAACTGATCGAAATGTTCTAAAGTTCAAGGAGGAGCTCAATTCCTTGTTTGAAATACTCGAATTGAACAGGCTGAAAATTTATTATACTTTTGACAGTTGAACACAACCAATAATCTATAGTGAAGGTAGGTAGGTAAGATAGCCGTGAAGGACTGCAGCGATGGTCTGCTGCCTCGTCGGAAGAGGATGTTAATATCCACCGAGATTGGCCTTGTCTGGGGACGCGTGAATGCGCTCACAGGCTAGTGTTGTGGTGTCGTGGGGCGGGATCTTTCCCCCCTAGCACAAAACTCACTATAATAATATTTCACATTTACGAATTCTTGGGTAACTGAGAAAGTCGACCGAAGTCGAACAAAAAAGGAGGTGACCAGGTAAGGGTTGAAATTGCTTGTTTGGAGAACAAGTTGGGACGAGCGAAAACGGACAGATTGTTGGAGACTTCGCCGTTACCCAACGATTCTTATGGCACACAAATAAGAATGGGGCATCCAGATGGAGGTGATGCCCCCTCGCACCCTCCCAACCGGATCAAGATCCAAACGTAGACGTGGCCATATATTTAACTTTTGAGTGGGAAGTTCATACAAACATAATTTGCATGAACTTTCCCATCAAATGGAAATATAGACGTGACCAATTTATGTTATAGAATTATGTGATCGAATCACATAACCCTACACCATAAAAGGGCACGCAAGCAGAAGGCCACTCTACCCGGCAAGAGCCCCTGCTAAACAACAAAAAACAGTGGAGTTCACCCGATGGCTAGCCCATATGAGCTGAGAAGCCTGCCATCGATGCGGGTCCTATACCCGGTCAGATTTGACGGAATGGAAAGACCGAGGTTTTAAGGTTTAAAGATCCATTTTATTGTGAAAATTTTTTCGCTCTAATCATAAACCTTGTCTATTCTTCCCATCTCAAAAATTAAAACAATAAATAAGGAACAACTTTCCAAATCCTATAAACTACCAGAAAAATTAGAAAAAAAAATCGTTTCAACTTAATAAATTTCAAAATATCTCTTTTTGTAATTATTACATTCTTGATTTATAACTTTAATATTTTTATCATTAAAATTATTTAGTCTAAGTCTCGAAAAAAAAGATTACCGAAGAGAAAAAGAGAACAAAAAAATAGGATAAAATACATCAGCAATCGAATATTCGGCGGATCTGCAGTTATTCTTTTATAATAATTTGAGGACTTCCGCGTTAGTTGCCTTTTTTAGGGTTTTGTAAAATAATTTTACAAAACCCTACTAAAATCGCGTCCTGTCTGTCCGTCTGTCCGTCTGTCTGTCCGTCCGTCCCTCCGTCCGTCCGTGCGTCACAGCAGTTTTTCTCGGAAACTACTTAAGCTAGAAACATCAAATTTTGTATGTAGGTGTAAAGTGGTGTTCTCTTCAAAGTTCAACTACAAAAAAATTTTATAAGGTATTTAAGGGGAGTGACCCTCCGAAAAAAAAATTACTTTGAAAGTAGCCGATTTGGGTATCAAATGAAAGGTCTTGATGAGAACTTTTCAAAACAGGTCTTTGTTTGGCAAAGTTCGCTTCGAGGGGTGCACAGGGAGGGGAAATACACGAAAAATGTGTGTCCCCCCTCGCGATTGGACACCTGTGATCCGAAAAATCTGAAAAAAATCAGGAATGTAGGCATTGGTGAGTACAACAACAACAAATACGTGAGAAGTCACAATTCACTCAACTTTGTTAGTAATAGTCTGATTTATCGATTTTATGTTTTCTTGAATAAAATCTTAATGGTACCCTCAAGTTCTTTGAAATTCAGTACATTTATAAGGTGGATCTATCCTGAAAGTTTCATAAAGATTGAATCATACTTAGCGAAGTTATAGCGGTTTGAATTTTCCTGTATTACTATGGAACAATATGCGCTGCATTTATTACTATGGCAACATATGGCTATGGAACAACATGCGCTTTTTACCGACTCAGACACTACAGTTTTGTTAGGATTTGCATGAAAATTTCAGGAATGATAGGTGTCATGTAGATCTTTGAGAATCGGTTCAGCTAGTGGTATCAGTAATCTTAAAACAAAATAGTGGCTGTTTTAAATGCGAAGATTGGATAATTTTGAGTTATTTTTTCCCAACTTCAACGTTTAATGTATGACTGAAGGTGAGTACCTACAATTAATGCTCATAAGTGAAACAAGTCAAGGAGGCGGGAGAGAGCTCCTAGCAAAAGGGCTTTGTAACCATTCTAGGATTCGAAAAACTTGGCCATGAATCGATGATAACAGTACAGGAGAATAGCCCCTGAAAAAAAATTCATCAAACGTAGCCGATATGAGTATGAGATGAACGTTTTCATGGGAACATTTCAAAACAGTTCTTAAACTGTCAGTTTTTGCTTCGGTGGGGGCACAGGGGGGAAATACATGAGAAATGTGTTTCCTCCCCCGCGAATGGACATCTGAAATAATTATCAAGGGAGAGAGTTATGAGTATAACAATAACAAAAACCTCAGAAGTCGAAATTCGTTCAACTTTGTTAATAATAGTATGATCTTCGTATTTCATATTTTCTCCAATAAAATCGTCTTTGACATGTATCTTGATTTGATTCAATCTGGTGACTGCATTTCGTAAATTGAATACAAAACCCTTCTGACATGAGCGTAGGTCTGTTTACCCAACTTGTATTTGCCTATGATCAATTCATTTTTGAACTAAGCAAATATTTGTTACTTTATCTGTGTCAGTGTGTGAGATTTAATGCTCCTTTTTTTGGGTTGTTATCTTTTCTTCGAAATTTCACCACAGCAATTTGTTTTCTACTACTATTCATATATACCACTGATGATCTTTCTTGTTTTTCATTTTAAACAATACAAATATGTACTTTCGATATCGCAATACAACAAATATTTGTTTGAATTGGAGAGTTAAGAAACAATTTTATCTTTTACTCATTATATAGCAAATCAATATATTCCCATACAATACAAACTTACAAAAAAAAAAGAAATACATATATGTAATAATGATAATTAAACCGTTATCAATACGTCTTCTTCGATCATGGGGCACATCACTCGCGCAAGTGGACATCCAAACGCTACTTCCAAAATCAAAAATTGCGATGTTCACCAAGAATTTCCTTGTGGCCAATTTCATTCTCCGGACGTGAAAATCCAAGATACATTGATATCGACTAACCGCCTTCATCAAGCGTGCCAATGCTGACCTCAACCAAGTGCAGTTCGCCTTCCGGGTTGACGATTTCGAGTATGAACGTCTTCGCCCAATGCCCCCGTCCAATGATATCATACGAAAAATCGAATAGAAAATGATCACTCACCATTCTCGATAACGCGCGACCGTAACTACGATGCATTCCATCGTGTCTCCATTTACGTCAAGACTCACCGAATTTGAAAAGTACTTGCAAAGAAACCTGATATTGTTCCGTCAAAAGTTTCCAATGAACCCGCCCCGCGTTGTTGTATGCAAGGGCACTTCAACCTCGGTAATCCCGTCCCAATTGCAGCAAAATGCACATTCGAGTGGGAAATCCAAATATCCTTAGGAAAATTCCTCAGACAAATTTGCACCCCAAAAGCATTTAAAGCATTATTCACACAGGCGCCTTCACTTTTTAAAATCGGGGATATTCACTTTCGCGCAAACTAGGCTATTTTCCGGAAAAAGTTCTTCTGTATATTTTCCGTGCATCCAATTGGACTTCAGATGTTTGAGCTTTGGATTCTCAATTAAGTTCTGATGTTACGACGTTCTATTGCCTGACAACTCTCACACTTCGGTAACGCAAGAAAACACGGAAAACACACAAATCCGCAAAATGTGGGCCACGAAAATTCACAGTTCACACATGCAATTCATCACAAGATTCCCGCCGGGCGGATTTTTCCGCAACCGGCGAAAAGATCTTTTATCTCCACAAGCACTGACGGCCTCGTCGAGCGTGTCCCGCAGAACTCCTCACAACCGCTCGTTCTTCCGTCCTCCTTTCGTGAAGGTAGCGATTCGACATCCCGATCCGTCCAAAAACTTGTATTCTTCTGATCCCGTGCATATGGTGAAACCTCAGCTGACTCCATCAGCCCTCTACACTCCTCTTCCGTGATATAATACACCGTTGAGGAGTATTACATCAGCGTTCCCCAAACCCGAAATTTTACATGCAGATTGGCAGTTTTTTAAAACAAAATTTAATTACAGTAGAGAAAATTGAAATGAAGTCAGGAAAGTTGAAATGTAGTAAAGAAATTTAAATGAGGTACAGAAGATTTAAATGGGGTGAAGAAATTTGAATAAAGTAAAGAAAGTATGACTATAGTAAAGATATGAAAATTTTAAATTGTTATAAAAGTGAAATCTCAGAACAAATAAAATTAAAGGGAGATATTTAAATTTCAATAAAAAGGAAAATTGATATAACATAACATTTGATGAAATTAATAAGACGAAAAAGTATTCTATACAAATATGCTTGCAAATAAAATCAATTACATATTTTTGAAATCTGCCACAAAATTCCGAGTAAGAGATAGGAAGGTTTTCGGGCAGTTTGATTGTGTGACTGCTCGATTAATACAGGGCAGCTAATTTTCTCGTGATCCCAAGACGACGGGGTAGGGAAAAGTAGCTGAAGGACCTTTCAGTTAGAGAATCAATTGTCTCCGGAGTTGGAACGCGGAGTGAGATGAATGAGGAAACAATTGACGGAAGGACAGACTGACACGTATATTTACGTTTTGCTGTGGGTATATAAACTTGTGTGTGGTTGGAGCTGAGTACAAAAGGACTAAACAGACGTATATATATATATATATATATATATATATATATATATATATATATATATATATATATATATATATATATATATATATAACTATTGGTGCAGGTCCTTTGCGGGGTATACCCCGACTCCTTTCCCCGATAGGTTGGTAAGCAGGTAACGATTGGGTCCTACCACCTTCTGTACGCGGCTTTTCAGGAAACACCGGTCCCGCTTGGTATTGTAATGCTCAGCGGCGTCACTTTGGCGAAAATTACGCCGAAAAACCTCATCTCCTTCTTTAAAATTAGAAGGTCGTAACCTGGGGTAGTACTGCGCCTCATTTGCACGTCCTGCGGCCTTTATCTTCCGTGCGATTTGTTGGCGGAGGTCTCCTAAACACTCGTGGGGCTCCAACGCAACGACAGGATCTCCCAAACCCTTCAGCCTGTATGATTTACCATGGAAAATCATGTGCTGTCTGAAGTCGGTAAAGTAAGGTGAGACACCGGTGACGGAATGATAAGATGACTGCAGAGCGCAAGTGATGGCGGACAATCTTCGGTGCCAATCCCTCTGAGTTGGATGGACATAAAAACGGATCGCGGCTAACAGCGTACGATTCAAGTGTTCAGATGCGTTAGACTGAGGAGAGTATAGGGGCGTCAGTTGTTGTTCGACACCGTATTGTTCGAGTAGACTCCTAAACTGCCGAGATCTGAACTGTACTCCGTTGTCCAAGTACACACTTTCTGGTACCCCGAATACGTGGAATACTCGACTCTCTAAAAATTTCACGGTGGATGGAGTCGTGAATTTGCGAATGCGTTTCACCTGTTGGAATTTCGAGAGCTGGTCCAACACAACGATAGCTTCGATGTGTCCCATAGAAGAACGAGGATATGGACCGAGTAGATCTATGTACAGACGTTGGAATACATGCTCTGGGACGTTGAGTTGACCATTAGGAGGTCGAAGAGGTTGGTCGGCAGCTTTAGTGCCTGTACAGGTCTCACAGGTGCTCACGTAGTCTTTGACCTGGGATGACATTTCAGGCCAGAAAAAGTACTTCTTAAGTCGCCAAAGCGTCCGACCGTGACCTCCGGGGGCACTTAAATGGTGGTGGTGTGCGTGAAGGATCAGATTATATGTCATTTCCTCCGGTACCCAAAGTTTTCAGGACTTTTCTTGCTGTCATGGGTCACCAGTGGTGTATGCATTGCGTCGATACACGAAGCCGTCTATCACTTTCAAATCGGGCAACTGAGTTTGTTGGGTTACGATGGTTTGCCTCAACTCTTTGTAGCTGTCTGATTCAAAATGTGGGCTGTCCAAATCTAGCTCAATGGGGTCCTTGTCATTCACTGTCCATTCGGCTCCATCGGGTGAAAAAATTCGCTAGAGAGTATCCGGCACAATGTTCTGGGTCCCTTTCCAGTGTTTGATAGAAAACTTGAACCCTTGCAGTTTAAGAGCTCATCGGGTCAGGCGTCCATGTAAGTCCGCTTGATTCATCAACCATTGTAGCGAAGCGTGGTTTCTCCTCCTCTTCGGAATCGCACAAGCACGGCTCCCACGCCATGTTGACTTGCGTCACAATGAATGGAGAAGGGCTTCTGGAAGTCGGGGCTGTGCAAGGCCGGAGCTGATGTTTAGGCTTGTTTTAGCTCGTCAAATGCCTTTCGACTGAGTTCGGTCCAAATAAACTTCCCTTTCTGAAGCATGTCTGACAGAGGCGCTGAAACTCTTGCGTAATGCCGAACGAACCTTCGGTACCAACCACACACTCCAAGGAAACGTCGTAGCTGCTTAACAGTTTTTGCTAAGGGGAACTCGTCAATCGCCCGAGTTTTGTCCGGATCGGTTTTGATGGAGCCATGTCCGATGACATGTCCTAGGTATCGAACTTCATTCACGACAAACTTTTTTTTTTGGGATGGTGAGTCCTACCTTACTGATGTGCAGGGCTACTTCTTGCAGAAGTAGGAGGTGTTGGTTAAACGTTTCCGTGATCAGTAGAAGATCATGCAGGTACCCGAACATTTGGTGTTTCAGATGAGGTGGAACTACTTTGTCCAGCAGCCGGGTCATCGTTTGTCGAGCCTTACACAGGCCAAAAGAATTGTGACAAATTGGTATAATGGTCGTCCGGGCACTATGAAGGCGGTCTTATGCCTCGACCCCTCGATCGAATGGAATTTGCCAGAATGCATTTTTTAGATTGAGACTGGTAATGTAATTTGCTTTCGGCAGTCTCCCCAATATTCCATCGATGAGCGGAAGAGAGTTAGCGTCTTTGACGGTCACTGCGTTCACTTTCCGGGCATCTAGACAAAGACGGTCTTTACCTGGCTTCCCCACCAAGGTTACCGGTGAGGACCAGGCACTTTGGGACTCCTCTATAATCCCCAACTCGAGCATCCTATCCAGCTCCACATACACTAACTTTTCCATGGCCAGTGAGATGGCATAGTGTCTCTGCTTAATTGGCTTACTATCGCCAACACCGATGGCATGTGAGACCAGCATGGTGCAGCCAAGGCCTTGCATAGCGTAAGATGGAAAAGCAGCGATTGATGCTTCCAGTCGTTGTTCTTGGTTAGGCGTTAATTCATGCCTGTCGGTTACAGAAGCGAGTTTGTTGACATATCTAGTATTTAAGAGTGCATTGGTGAATAAGTCTAGGGCCAAATCAAATTGAAGGACGAAATCGAAGCCACGATATACGTTCTGAATCAGAGAAGGTATTATAAAAAAGATAATATCCTTAGTCTGACCTCGGAAGGTCATGGGCGTGGTTAATCTACCCTGGATAGAATGCTTGGTGCCATCCACGGTGCTGATTTTAAAGCACCAGGGCTTAATCAAGGTAGGATGTTAATGGAGTACCGTTTAGCGAAGGCTCGAGACAAGGCAGCTGATACTTTCACCCGTGTCAATCAGTGCAATTGCGATTTCGCCCAACACTTCGATTGATGCGTAAGGTCGAGTGTCATTCTCAGAAACCTCTGAGATGTTACAAAAGTTTAAGGCTTGACGGCAGGTGCACACTCTCTTGCGGAAACTCCGCCAACGACGGGTTGACCATTTTGTTTTGCAAGGGCGAGAGGTGACTTCTTTGGAAGCAAATATTCGCTCTCGAGCCGCCCGATTTTCCTGCAGTTGAACGTGGTATGGCCGCCGAGGTTCTTCAGGCAATGACTGTGGTGGTGGCTTCAATATTGTCGTTGGTGAGGCTTCCGGAAGAGAGGAAACATCTACAGTCATAGTTGTTACTGCTAGTGGGTTATCGTCAACGTTGTTGGGGCTTGAAGCTGGCTGGAAACCTACTGTGGGGCTTTGGAGTACCGCTGAGATGTCCGGGTACTCGCTCGGTCGTTTTTTGAAGTGGCACAATCTGGTTAGTCCAGAAAATAGGTGTCCGGCTTGCCGCATCCGTAGCAGAAAACCATACATTCTGCCCGACATGCAATAAACCGATGTCCGGTTTGCTTGCAGTTCCAGCAGTTCATGAGGTTCCCCACCGCAGCTACAGTAAGCTTATCCAACTCCATGTTTTCCTCCAGATCTGTGGTGTTGTATTTTTGTACCAATCCGCGTTCCCGGAGGTCTTCCTCGACCCCCTCCAGTCCACTCACTGCCCTCAGCAGCGATTCCATATTCTGCGGGTCTGAGTTCGTGACATGGCGACGAAGTTTCGACCTTAAGTTTCGATTCAACACCCGCAGCAGTTGAGTGGATGTCATTGGCTCGGACAGCGGGTCGTTCAGCCGAAAAATGTCGGCCTGGTATTGATGGAAGGGCTCATCCGGACGTTGCCATCTGGCATGGATTTTGTCCAGAACCCTCTCGTCCATGTTGACCGAAGGGTACTCCATGCGGAGTACCTCCTTGAACCGTGACCAGCGTATAGATGGTGGTGTCGAACGTATTCGCCAGTAGGTCTCCAGCGCTGCCCCCTAAGCAGCATTGGCAAGTAGCCTGCCAGTGCCGTGTGATCGCTTGCCAACATCTCTTCGATTAGGGACTCCACCCGACCAATGAAGAATTCTACGTTCATGGTGCTAGGCTCCCCGCTAAAATGCAGATTCCAACCCTGAACGATGCTGGGGATATGCTTTAGTTTTAACATATATGGGGTGCTCCTGCGGAGCCACTGAATCTCGAGTCGGTGGAGGTACTTGGCTAAGTCGAGGTGGAATATCCCAGGAATCCCAAGGCAGGTTTCGAGATGGTGGACCCGGATTCTCAGACGGATGGTAGTCTGCTCTTCGAATCTGGGTCGGCTGGTTCATGGTTGGGTCTCGAGGTCCTCATGCTGAACTGAATCGTTGTAGCGCCATCTCGGTCTCTTTACAGTGACGTATGAAAGAGTATATGCGTTTAACTTGAGTGTAACAATCATAGCAAATTTTGTCTGGGGGACCATATTCGAAAGTAAAACCACTCTTGATGTATTCCTTCAGACAGGTAACAACCCCAATACCTTTCCTTTCATCAATCAAACAATCATAGAGGGAATTCATTCCCCCGCCACTAGGTAGGCAAAGTCTGCATGCATTTCGAGGGTCCATTGTATTATAAAAAGGTTAACTATAATGAGATATAAATGTGTTAACGAAATGCTAAAAATTACGCTAAAACTTAATAAATAAAACTTAACTGTTAACAAGGCAAAAAGTGGCCGAAAGTGGCGAGCTATAAAAAGACACCTCACAAAAAATGAAACAGATGAATAAATATAATAAATAAATACCATGGATTTAAAAGGAGATAAAAAATGTTCGTTAGAAAGGTAAGAAAAATATTGTTGAATGAATATTACAATTAGTATTTAGCGTGGCTCGATAATTTTCAAGAAAGAAACAATAAGCAAAATCAAATTGGAACTTGGTCTTTCCATTCCATCGGTTCCTTTCCAAGGTAAGGACACCAATGGTACACTCCTCTTGTTGCGTCACAGAGACTACTCTCTTGCGGCACCATAGGGATCAGGGTTCGGAAGTGCTCTTTCCTCCGCAAGTTTTCACAGGGTACAACTTGTCAGCCTAGGGTGAATTCTGACCCACAAGCAGCACATGACTTGTCATGGATAGCCACAGACTAGCTAAGCAGCTAATCACATGAAATCAAAATCCATGTAATAAAAGACACTTGGGCACCGCTTGGTTTAGAGTGCAGATCAGAATCCGCCACAAATATGATGTTGGGATACTAACTTCTGAATGCACATAAGGACTCTAATATCATTTGGCCTTACTAGTCATACAATAGTGGTAAACTACCAAAGTATGAGTCAAAAGCAGGTCCAAACGATATTGATGTCCGAGGACAACACACGTCCGAAAGTTATTAAGTTGCTGGGGCACGATTAGTGCAATATCCCTTAGAGGTTTGCTACCCGCCATAAACCTGGACACCTCGTAGGGTCACCTAGAGACGATAGACTGTCTCGTGCTCACGACTGATGATACAGCCGGGCATTTTGGGCCCCACGTTGGGCTCCAGTTTATAGTGAAGGTAGGTAGGTAAGATGGCCGTGAAGGACTGCAGCGATGATCTGCTGCCTCGGCGGAAGAGGATGTTAGGATCCGCCGACATAGGCCTTGTCTGGAGACGTGTGAATGCGCTCACAGGCTAGCGTTGCAGTGTCGTGGGGCGGGTTCTTCCCCCTAGCACAAGGACCCACTTTAAAAATATTTCGCATTCACGAATTCTGGGTCACTGAGAAAGTCGACCGAAGTCGAACAAAAAAGGAGGTGACCAGCTAAGGGTTGAAATTGCTTGTTCAGAGAACAAGTTGGGCCGAGGCGGAGACCTCGACGTTACTCAACGATTCTTATGGCACACAAATAAGAATGGGGCATCCAGATGGAGGTGGTGCCCCCTCGCACCCTCCCAACCGGATCAAGATCCAAACGTAGACGTGGCCATATATTTAACTTTTGAGTGGGAAGTTCATACAAACATAATTTGCATGAACTTTCCCATCAAATGGAAATATAGACGTGACCAATTTATGTTATAGAATTATGTGATCGAATCACATAACCCTACACCATAAAAGGGCACGCAAGCAGAAGGCCACTCTACCCGGCAAGAGCCCCTGCTAAACAACAAAAAACAGTGGAGTTCACCCGATGGCTAGCCCATATGAGCTGAGAAGCCTGCCATCGATGCGGGTCCTATACCCGGTCAGATTTGACGGAATGGAAAGACCGAGGTTTTAAGGTTTAAAGATCCATTTTATTGTGAAAATTTTCTCGCTCTAATCATAAACCTTGTCTATTCTTCCCATCTCAAAAATTAAAACAATAAATAAGGAACAACTTTCCAAATCCTATAAACTACCAGAAAAATTAGAAAAAAAAATCGTTTCAACTTAATAAATTTCAAAATATCTCTTTTTGTAATTATTACATTCTTGATTTATAACTTTAATATTTTTATCATTAAAATTATTTAGTCTAAGTCTCGAAAAAAAAAGATTACCGAAAAGAAAAAGAGAACAAAAAAAATAGGATAAAATACATCAGCAATCGAATATTCGGCGGATCTGCAGTTATTCTTTTATAATAATTTGAGGACTTTCGCATTAGTTTCCTTTTTTTTTGCCTATGATCAATTCATTTTCGAACTAAGCAAATATTTGCTACTTTACCTGTGTCTGTGTGTGCGATTTAATGCTCCTTTTTTTGGGTTGTTATCTTTTCTTCGAAATTTCACCACAGCAATTTGTTTTCCACTACTATTCATATATACCACTGATGATCTTTCTTGTGTTTCATTTTAAACAATACAAATATGTGCTTTCGATATCGCAGTACAACAAATATTTGTTTGAATTGGAGAGTTAAGAAACAATTTTATCTTTTACTCATTATATAGCAAATCGATATATTCCCATACAATACAAACTAACAAAAAAAAAGAAATACATATATGTAATAATGATAATTAAACCGTTATCAATACGTCTTCTTCGATCATGGGGCACATCACTCGCGCAAGTGGACATCCAAACGCTACTTCCAAAATCAAAAATTGCGATGTTCACCAAGAACTTCCTTGTGGCCAATTTCATTCTCCGGACGTGAAAATCCAAGATACATTGATATCGACTAACCGCCTTCATCAAGCGTGCCAATGCTGACCTCAACCAAGTGCAGTTCGCCTTCCGGGTTGACGATTTCGAGTATGAACGTCTTCGCCCAATGCCCCCGTCCAATGATATCATACGAAAAATCGAATAGAAAATGATCACTCACCATTCTCGATAACGCGCGACCGTAACTACGATGCATTCCATCGTGTCTCCATTTACGTCAAGACTCACCGAATTTGAAAAGTACTTGCAAAGAAACCTGATATTGTTCCGTCAAAAGTTTCCAATGAACCCGCCCCGCGTTGTTGTATGCAAGGGCACTTCAACCTCGGTAATCCCGTCCCAATTGCAGCAAAATGCACATTCGAGTGGGAAATCCAAATATCCTTAGGAAAATTCCTCAGACAAATTCGCACCCCAAAAGCATTTAAAGCATTATTCACACAGGCGCCTTCACTTTTTAAAATCGGGGATATTCACTTTCGCGCAAACTAGGCTATTTTCCGGAAAAAGTTCTTCTGTACATTTTCCGTGCATCCAATTGGTCTTCAGATGTTTGAGTTTTGGATTCTCAATTAAGTTCTGATGTTACGATGTTCTATTGCCCGACAACTCTTACACTTCGATAACGCAAGAAAACACGGAAAACACACAAATCCGCAAAATGTGGGCCACGAAAATTCACAGTTCACACATGCAATTCATCACAAGATTCCCGCCGGGTGGATTTTCCCGCGACCGGCGAAAAGATCTTTTATCTCCACGAGCACTGACGGCCTCGTCGAGCGTGTCCCGCAGAACTCCTCACAACCGCTCGTTCTTCCGTCCTCCTTTCGTGAAGGTAGCGATTCGACATCCCGATTCGTCCAAAAACTTGTATTCTTCTGATCCCGCGCATATGGTGAAACCTCAGCTGACTCCATCAGCCCTCTACACTCCTCTTCCGTGATGTGATACACCGTTGAGGAGTTTTACATCAGCGTTCCCCAAACCCGAAATTTTACATGCAAATTGGCAATTTTTTAAAACAAAATTCAGGAAAGTCAGGAAAGTTGAAATGTAGTAAAGAAATTTAAATGAGGTACAGAAGATTTAAATGGGGTGAAGAAATTTGAATAAAGTAGAGGAAGTTTGACTATAGTAAAGAAATGAAAATTTTAAATTGTTATAAAAGTGAAATCTCAGGACGAATAAAATTAAAGGGAGCTATTCAAATTTCAATAAAAAGGAAAATTGATATAACATAGCATTTGATGAAATTAATAAGACGAAAAAGTATTCTACACAGATATGCTTGCAAATAAAATCAATTACATATTTTTGAAATCTGCCACAAAATTCCGAGTAAGAGATAGGAAGGTTTTCGAGCAGTTTGATTGTGTGACTGCTCGATTTATACAAATCCAAGAGGTGTATTCCTGAAATTGTAGATAACAGAGAACTGAATTGAATACAGGTGCAATCTATATGGGTCTGAGTTCCGAAGATAACCCAGGACAAATTCATATTTGGACCTCTACATTGCAGACGTGAAACTTGAATCAGCTTTTATAGTCCTCAACGGAAACTGTAGGTGCTTCTTTTCAATAGCGACCATAACGCAATCGTAATGAAAATCTATCATCAAAGGAATGATGTCTTTCTCATTCCAGGACGCGATTTTAGTAGGGTTTTGTAAAATTATTTTACAAAACCCTAAAAACGAATTGAGGAAACTTTCAAAAGAAGTTTAATCGAGAGTACCGGAAGCAGTGTCCTCTTTCTGATGATGTCAACGCTTGCTCAATAGTTTCTAATGGCAGGAATCTAACTAAAGATGAAATAGATCTATACTTGTCAAAATTAGAGAAGCTGACGTTGGAGACGATTGAGAAAGTAGTTCCCAAGATTTAACATTGAAATAATATGAAGGTTTAAAACCTTCTTCTCACATGCCAATATTAATCGGCGGTGTTTCTACTGCAGACATCCCTCGTTGGTATTTCACCTTGTCTGAAACTTGATCCATTCATACTTCAGGAGTGAGATCAGCGATCAATGGGCGGAAAAACTGAGGAGTGTTAACCCACGACCCAGATGGCCTTTTCACGAAATTGAATAGCATATTCCGTAAGAAGTCTCGAGTGATGGTATCTAGTGGTGAAATAAACCTTCTCGATAGGCCTGTTATTGAAATTGATAGTATGACTCCGGATAGAAATGGAAACTTGCTCTGATTGGAACACATTTTGAATTGGTTCATCTACCAAACCCTGAGAGAGTGAGTCAAATATTTTCAGAGGTCGTTGAAGCAAAAGTTTCTGAATTCGAACCAAGCCTGAACGGCGAATCAATTCTTCATTTAAATGAAACATTAACATCTGACCTCATACCGCTTGAATCTTATTGATTACTTTGTCAGCTATGAAAACTTGTGTTTCATATTTCGCAGGATAAACAACAAGAAATCATGTGGTTCTGACGGTATTCCAAACATAGTTCTCCGACATTTGGCTGAGTACCAATGACCAAATGGATTAGGAATTATTGCATATTGTTCACCAATTTGTTGAGCAATTCATATTTCCCAAATGAGTGGAAAAAGGCTAAGGTATTTCCGATCTTGAACAAAAGGAAAAGAATCTTCAAGCCCTAAAAGCTATCGCCCGATCAGCTTGCTGTCTAACATCAGCAGGGTATTTGAAGTGATACCAAAAAAGCATTAAACGCCCACATTGAGAAATATGAGATGATGACGAATTGCCAATTTGGTTTTCGTGCAAGGCATTCGACCACACCTGCGATAACGAAAGTACTCTCAGATATCTGTTGGAAACTAAACAACAAGGAATATAAGAAATCGACGTATGTACAGCTTACTTTTCGATACATTTCTGAAAATGAATTTAAAAGTATCAAGCTTAATTATTTTTTCAATACGATTGGTTTCGCTGATATCTTGTCAGCATTATCAGGTACAATGAATCAACTTATCCTAGAGTAAGCCAACTTATCCTAGAGTAAGTCAGTTAGAGACATGACATGAATGAAAAATGACAAAAAGGCTGCTTATATGATAGGGTGTCAAATAGGCCGAATTTAAAAATATCTATTTGGTCATTACGTACAATTACATTACTTTTCTTTTCCAGTTTATAAATTTCTAAGGATTCTAAAG